>CM070073.1:44723472-45449091 GCA_036320875.1 Cotoneaster glaucophyllus
CACTATTTCCATTCTCAATAAGGCCGCAAACGTGAGAATTTCCGGCAACAAGTTGCTTGAGAGGGGGACCGCGGTAGATGTTCTTGTGGTACACGTAAGTACGATTGCCAGATAACCTCCAGCAGCTCAAAGACGAATTAGTATTGGAGGAAGAAGACGACAGGGGCCTCAAGGCGCATAAGAAGCCATCTCCGGCAACTATAGCGGTGAAGGAAGAAGAAGCCTTCTTGTTGGGATGAATTTGACTGCCGCAGCCATTGCTTCCGGTTGCAGCTGTAGGAAACTTGAAACGAGTACAATTGAGAAAGGATTTCTGGTTTTGGGGATGTATGAGTGCGCAGATTAAGGTCTCGTTACAATATTCCGAAATCGATACAGTGGAGGAGAGTGAAAGAGGAAGGAAAGTAAGCAAGGAGAAGGTGATGATGAAAAGTGTTAAAGAATAAGGAGGAGCAGCCATAGTGCAGAAACTTTCATGGTAGAGGGAGAGGCAGAGAGATGAAGAAGAAGAAGAAGAAGAATGAGAGAGAAGGGATGAATTAAGTTTGTGGTGGCAGTTTCAATTTAAACGTGTAGAAGGTGGAAGAGTCGGAGAGAGTGGACCAAAGACTCGCTTACACGCTTTTGAGAGTGTTTATGAGGACCAAAGACCAAGTCCCTTTGAACACCTTAACTTTTGTATGCATGTAGAGACGGAAAGGGAGCGAGAGAGAGTGGAGCGTGTGGGTCAAAGACTCGATCAAGTCCAACGTAAAAAAGGATGGACAATTATTTCTTAATTTTCTTTCATAAAAAGTCCTCCTAATCTTGTCCTAAACAGGGAAGTAAACTTAACCTTAGTTTAGCAGAAGAAGAAGGAAAGACTTTTTTTTCTTCTCATATTTATTTATAAATATCTAGTACAAAATACGGAATACTATTACGAGAATACTAGCTTTTTTTCTTTCCCGTTTTCTTTTTTTATTTGCGTGTTGAGAGTATGATTTCATATCAAAAAAAGGAAAAAACTTTGCATGTACTTATAAAAAATTGAGTTACCTCCTATGTTGCCAACAATGGTTTTAAAAACGAGCCTTGAGATGCACCTAGTCGATCTTCGAGGCGGGGCGGTGAGGAAAACGCCTCTGCCCCGCTGGAATAGGTTTAAACTCGCTTAGGTGGTCGAGGTGCGCCTAAGGCATTAACTGGGGCGTTTTCTTTTCAAGGTTAGGGTTTATCCCTACAGTAAAGAAATTTTTTTATTTGATTGTTGATTATTCTTCTATAGTTAATTTCGACTCTATATGTTTGATTTCGACTCTATATATTTGATGTCGGTTGTATTGTTATATATAATAATAATTTTAGCTCTTGTGAGGCTTCGCCTCATGCCTCAAGGCTTTCACCTCTATCCATGAAACACCTTGGATACCAATTCATTTAATATTGGAACCTTAACTTCCATAATTGTCCAGCTAGGTAAAATGACAAACACACATGATGCAAGGAACAACACTATTAAACTTTATGGTACATTTAGTAATCATATAAATGATATTAAATTCTTTACTTACATTACAAGCATTATGGAAGAAAAAATTCACACTTGCATCAAACTTTTGTACCTTGAAATTAGGTAGCAACTGCTAAAACAGCAACTCATCATTACTGGGTGAGAAATCCTTGACATTTTTGTCGTCACCAGTGTTGTTCCCGGACCGGAAACTGCAAGGATCAGCATCCGCAAGCATCTTTACAACCTCCCGCATTGTCGGGCGCAACGATGGTAGCTTCGTAGTACAAAGAACAGCAACCTTCAAGACCTTGATCATGTCATCCTGGACACTTTCATCTGCCACCTTTTCATCGAGAATCTTAACAACCGCTTCACGTTCACTCAGATGCGTTGAAACCCAGTAAACAATATCTTTTCCTTCCCCGTAATCCTCTTCAATTGGTCTCCTACCAGTTACTAGCTCTAGCAGCACAACACCGAAACTATAGACATCGCACTTTTCGTTCACTTTAGCAGTATATGCAAGCTCTGCAGGAAATCAGTTCAAAATATTTGAATACATTCATGTTGTGAAGATTTTAGATACAATCCGAATTGAATGAGACGGTCCAATATAAAAAATGAAAGCAACATCAAATCCGGTGAGCAGATTAAAATTCTATAGTTGTAGAAAACGTCGCAGAGCAACTGATACAAGCATGGTTGAAATAAGAAACCAACTCTAACATATGTGACCAACAACGATGGAACGATAAAAGTATGTGCTTTTGTAGATTTGAAACTCACCCGGAGCAATATAGCCATGTGTGCCGGCGAATGAGCTGTAATCAGAACCCTTCTGAGATTTTTCTGCAATCTTTGCAACCCCAAAATCAGCAACTTTTGCCTCATAATCGTCGTCGAGCAGAATGTTGGTGGATTTAATATCTCTATGAATTATAGCTGGTGAACAATCATGGTGCAGATAAGCAATCCCCCGAGCTGCTCCCAAAGCAATCTTATACCTCTGGCACCAATCCAATTCGGGCTTCCCGCATTTAATCTCTCTGTGAAGCGCTTCAAGCAAATTACCATTTGCCATGTACTCAAACACGAGAACACTAGATCCGCCCTTCATTAAACAAGCGTATAGCTTCAGTATATTTTTATGCCTAATGTTCCCCAAAATGTCCATCTCTGCAATCAAAAGCTTCATGCCATCTCCTTTCCAAAGTTGTTTGACAGCTACCGTGCCACGACCTTTCTTCAAATCTTTGCGGTAAACTTTCCCTGTACTGCCACTTCCAATCAAATTTTCTTCTTCTAAATCGCATATCTCATCTGCATCTATTTCCAACTGGTGGAAAGATGCAAGTTTCCATTTCCGATCTATCTCCTTCCCCGCTTCCAAATTATTTTCTCTGTCAACCGCCTGCCCAAGCTTGAAATTCTTATAACTGACAAGCAGTAATCCGGCAAAAACAGCAACCAACGCCGATGCTATAATAAAGAACAAAACCAGTTTACTTTCAAGCACCCTTTTTTTGTTCGGCTTTTCAGTACACATGTTCATCCCAGAATTTGTGCGAGTTCTGGAATATTGATCGATGCAGAGTCCCTTGTTTCCGGCGAAGGCTTTGTCTCCTCCCATGGTCAGAAGATCAGATGGTACTCTTCCAGATAACTGATTCCCAGACAAATCTATAGAACTTAGCTTCAGTTTCACCAAAGCTTCAGGAATCAAACCCATGAGGTGGTTTTTCGAGAGATTTAGAGAGTTCAAAGAGCTCATTAGTGATAATGTACGAGGGATGTTACCAGTTAAAGAATTCGAAGCAAGATTCACGTCCACCAACTTAACACAGTTTCCCAATTCTGATGGTATTGATCCTGTCAAAGAATTGAATTCGAGATGCAAAGATGACAGCTGCTTTAGAGCACCCATTTCAGAAGGAATTTCACCAGAAAAGTTATTACTGCTCAGATAGAGCTTCTCCAAGTTCGATAGGTCCCCAAGTTGCGGTGGAAGATAACCTGAGAAACCATTGTTCTGCAATATCAACTGATTCAAGCTGGTAGAAAACCCAATGCTGGGGGATATCTCTCCGCTGAAGTTGTTATCACTAAAATCAATCATTGTCGCGTAGGGAAGTGACCAAAACTCGGCTGGAATCTTCCCAGACAAACGGTTCTGATTGACTCTCAGCCGCTGTAGAGATTTACAACGAACATAAGAATCTGGAAACTCCCCAGAAAAGTTGTTGTCCAAAGCAAGCAAGAAATTTAACCTGCCGTTTTCACAAAGAAACCTTGGGAAACCACCTGAAAACTGATTCTCGGATATGTCAATGCTTTCCAAAGGTGATAATCTACCAAAATTGGTCGGAAATTCCCCAGAAAATCTGTTTCCGTATATTGAGACTGATCCAAGGTGTTTCATATCGCCGAACCCAGCAGGGAATTCCCCGGAGAAATTGTTCCCAAATAACTGAAAAACCTTCAAGTTCTTGAGATTTCCCATCTCCGAAGGCAACTTCCCATAAAACTTGTTTGATGAGATATCAAATTCCCTTAGGAGGGTGAGACTAGCAAGCCCTGGTGGGATTTCTCCAGTCAAATTGTTTTGAAAAAGTTCAATCTTATTGAGGTTTTGTAGATGGGAAATGGACTCAGAGAGCTTCCCAGAGAGCTTGTTTCTCGACATATCCAACGTCTCCAATGCCTTCATTTCGTAAACAGATTCCGGAATCTCTCCTCTCAACTGGGTAAACCCCAGATGGAGCCAAGTTACGTTGGTCAAGTTTTCAAGCCCCTCAGGAATTTCACCTTCATCAAACTCATTTTCCCCAAGCACGAGAGAAACCAACCCAGTCAGATTCCCCACCCAGGATGGGAATGCGGCAGAGAAGAAGTTTGTAGAAAGATCAAGAATCTCCAATCTTCCGAGGGCAGAAAGATCGGGGATTGCTCCGACCATTTTGTTGCCGGTGAGATTTAAAGTTTTAAGATTTGCGCAACGAGTGACTTGGGCAGGAAGCTTTCCCGTAATGTTGTTGGAAGGCAGCCAAAGCGTCACTAGGCTGTCAAGAACACCAATGGCGGGCGAAATCTCCCCCGAAAGGGACTTGTTATCAAGAGAAATTCCAATCACTTTTCCGCTAATCCCATCACAAGCAACTCCGAAGAAGTTGCAGGGCGACCGGTCGGCGGTCTCTTTCCAGGAATCGAGAACATTCAGAGGGTCCTTGAGCTGCCTCTTCAACTCAAGGAGGGCTTCAGTTTCCGTTTGACTTCCGACCGTTAGAGGCAAACATGGCGGGAAAAGCAAACCAAAGAGGAATACAGTTGGCAGCAGCACGTACAGTGCCATTGGCAATACAGTAATAGGGACTACCAGTAGGGGTAAAATGGTCAATTAAGGACAACGGAGCTTTAAATTTAGCGACCACGACCACCACTACCCCTACCCCATGCCGATGCCATTATTTGACTTGAACAAGTTCTGAAGAAGCGGAAGGAAACAGCTGTGCAGAAAAAGCCCACAAGTCAATGTCTCTGACCGCATTATCTTGATAATTTAAAATTCAGTAATAATAATAATAATTATTATTATAATACACACGGTTAAATTTAAATTATTAATTTATAATGTATAATAATATTTATTAAGCAGTGTTAGTAGTTAATACCAACTAAGGTGACGTTAAAACGTCAATTTTGTCTGTAGCTGTGGATTCTCTTGCTTGCATATGAGAGTTATGGTTACTGTAAATTAAGGCAACTTCATAATTGATTACCCTTTCAAGTCACTCATTAGTCCATCATTTCTTTTGCATATTTTCTTTTTATAAAAGGGATAAGATGGTGGATTACGACAATCCATCATTTCGAGAGTTAGAAAGGCTCACAAAAACATTTCAGCTTCTTCGTGATCATTATCGCGTGTTTTACAAGTACTATGGATCGAATCCAAGACATGCAGGGTGAAATACGAGCCTGAAATTCTCCCTAATCACTGGCCACGAGTGATGGTTTTTTGTTTTGCATATTTGAGGTTTATGTTATAATTATATTGCCTACTAATTAATCAATTAAAAATTGTAAAGATGGGATCTCCTTTATTCTTTTGCATATCTGGGGTTTATGTTATAATTATACCGCCTACTAATTAATGAATTAAAAATTGTAAAGAAGGGATCTCCTTTATCGCGTTAAATACCATCGAATTTGAGCTATAGTCTCTGAACTTAAAATTAGTGATATTTGTTCTTGAACTTGTCACAACGTGGAGCGATTGTCATTTTGAGTAATTTAGTTAGAACTTCCGCCAAATACCCTTTATTTTGAATGGAAATTCTAACGGTGCTATGCAAAAGAGTCATTGCTTCTCATTGTGACACCAAAATTCAAGAACTAATGGCCTAATTTCCTCAAATTTCTTAATTAGGACTTTAACTAATTAATAAAAATTAAAGAAAGCAAAAACTTAAATTTTGCAATTAGCAACTAATTAATTAAATCCACACTATTGAGAAGAATGGCCACACACACATATATATATTGATATTTTGAGCCAGAAAAATAGCTTAATTTTGGATTTCCCAAATTTCCTTGCCAGTGTATACGGGCGTAAAAAAGGAAAGAGATTGGATTAATTTTTGGGTTTCTTTTTCAATAATCAAATCAGTGTTTTATTGTCGACCAAGACTAAAAGTAGTTTTTAGATAGTAATCCAATCATTAATCAAGCAGATGGCAGTCATAAATTGAAAGAAAAATTTGAGAAAAAAAAAAAAATTAATACAAGAGAATCGAAAATAATATTTAGAGTACATAGAGGTGACAGATGAGATGAGATTAGAGTACCTGATGGTGATCAGTTCCAAGTGAGAGGTAGATCATGTGGATAGGAGGAAGCAGCATCATCAAGTGCGGGCAACCAATGCCTCATCTCATCTGATGAAGAACCGATTACCAGCAGCTGGGAATTGGGTCAACCAACTGGATGAATTTGGTGGCCAAATTATACACAAGAGAGCATGCTGTATAACTTTGTGTTTGTTCGGCTGATGGGATACATATATGTATGTGTGCGTATATATATATATATATATGTATATGTAGTTTATGTGTAGATATTGAACAAGTGTTGAGCATTCATATGGTGATGGTCTATGGATGGAGACTGGAGAAATGATATCTGACACTTCCTTCCTACCCACATGTTTCTTGCTTACTAACTTCACCGCTCACCACTCAGTAATCTTTCAGCCACCTAGACAGACAGCGGTCGGTGGAGGAAGCAGAAGAGAAAAGGAAGAGAGAGAGAGAGAGAGAGAGAGAGAGAGAGAATAGTTCCGGCCGTACGTCGTCGAATTATTAGACTTTAGAGATGATGAGTATCTATGTGAGTGACGAGTGGGGGAGGGAGGCAAGGGTTGGAGAGAGAGCAGAGACAAAAATGCTTTATGAGCAATTCTTGGAAATTAGTGCCTCCTCGAAAACCACGAAAAGTAATTATTGTAATATGATATTATTCAATTTTGAGTGGACGATGATGATACCAAATTCAGTTTTCCTTTATTCATTTTACGTCTCGTTGTGTATGATTCCGGTGGGGAAAAGAGAAACTTTCATTTAACGCAGTGGGATCAGGAAATATTATTAATGAGTCAATTACAATAGTGTGCACAACGCATAAATTTTTGGACACATATATCATGTAAATGATTATCAAAAAAAAAAAAAATCATGTAAATTGGTATTTTATCGAGTTTTAATTTGGTAGGCTTGAAATTATATGTCAAGTTATATTGCACGTTTGTTAATAATTTTAGAACGAGTATGTCGACCGATGTCAACATATGCCAAATGAGTGTATCGAAAGATGTCTATATCAACTTATACAAAGGTATGAGGCTAGCAGATACCCTAACCGTGCCTAGAAAGGCAATTTGTCGAACAACTGGAGGACAAAATTTGAAGGGCATCTCAGATTTTTGGAGGGCAACACCCAGCTCTTAAAGAATTTTTAAGGTTGGAGGGTTCAGTTGACCCTCCTTGCTCCAAAGTGGATCTGTCCCTAATGCAACATATACAATGATTGAGTATGTAATATCTTAAGTCACTAACATAAAACTTTATAAAAGGAGATTATAAATATCACGATCAGGCCCGGCCCTAGCCTAGGGCAGCAAGGGCAACCGCACATGGCCTCAAAAAATCGAGGGCACCAAAACATTTAATTTTTAATATTATAATGTTATGTCCAGTAAGCGTATAAAAATATAAAACTGGATATTTGTCATAAGTTGTCATTTGCAGCGGTGTTTCGCTGCTTTCCTGCAATGGAGAGGAATACAGGTTCGAAACTCAAAACTACCTATTTTTTTATGCATTTATTTCATCTTTGGTTTAAATAAGTAGCTATATTTCTATATGTGCCTTTGACGAAAGTGGTTTTTACAAATTCATTTTCAATTAATTACCACCCTTTGGCAAATAATAATAATAATAGTAGTCACCCAAGTTCAGATCAAAATGAGGGCCTTTTTCTTTTGGGAAATTTAACGAAAAGCTCCCAGTATTGTTCACTTTAACGAAAAATCACATTTTTACACTAAAAAGTCAATCTTAGTACTATTTACTTTACCATTTATTTTGTCCTTATCGTTAAAACTCAAAGTTTTCAAGCTCTTTTCATTAATTTTCCTTTTTCTTTAGCAATGATGTTTTGTTTCAATATAATGTTAGGGTTTAGGGTTACTTTTCTTTCTTATCCAAGAAAAATGAGTTATATTTTTAATAACATATATGTGGTATTTGGTTTTTCAATAATTTTTTTTGGTTCATTCATTGTTTATAACATTATATATAAAAATTAGAGAGAGAAAAATATGACAATTCTTATGAGGCCCCAAGGGACAGTAAATTTGAAAATTATCCGATAACTATAAGTTTTATACAAAAATACCTTTCATACTTTAATTGATTTTTGCTTGTGAAATATTTGTGTACCCTTATCTAAATACAAACTAATGTTATGGCTTAGATGTGAAATCTATTTTTTCTTCACTTATAAGTGAGAGGTCTTAGGTTTGAGTCTTTTAAATGACAAGTTAGATACCAAATTATGGCCAATCCATCTTGTTGCTTAGCATAGTCCCTCACATCCTGCTATCGTTTTATCAAATAAAAGTTACATCGGCGTGCACAAATATGAACACTAAAACAATTGATTTTTTTTTTTCTGATGTGGAGTTATACTAGGGCACTTTTTTTGGTATTGCCCTGAGCCTCAAAAATCTTAGGACTAGCCCTAATCACGATAACAATGTATTTAATGTATATATATCTTTACCCTCAACAACTATCTTATGAGATTGAAATATTACCCGAAACAACTGTCTTATGAGATTGATGACTACTATTTCCATGTGATTTGTTAGACAAAAGAAAATTAGTGGAACCAACAAATGCGTATGGTTGGTATTTAGGGACGAGTTTATCCCTTTCAAGCTAAGCTAAAATAAGATTAATTCTACGCAAAAACAGTGTGGAAGTTAACAAGCCTACCTACCATGATCAAATTAAGGTTACAAAAAAAAAACAAAGGAAAATACAGTTTAAACCACTCTCTTGAGTATCCTTTAATTTTTCAACAACAAAAAAAAAATCTCCTTTACTCAATTGAAATACAAAAAATAAACAAAAATGTGCACAATGAGAAAGTAGGCGTACTCGAATCATTATCAATAATAAAAGAAGATAATACAATTATGAATTTGAAACAACTAAGATATGAGTCAATTACTGTCACATCCCGACCCGAGGTCCACCACATCCCGGGCCCGCTCCACCACCGTAGCACGATATTGTCCGCTTTAGGCCCCGACTACGCCCTCACGGTTTTGTTTTTGGGAACTCACACGAGAACTTCCTAGTGGGTCACCCATCATGGGAGTGCTCTCGCGCGCTACTCGCTTAACTTCGGAGTTCCTACGGAACCCGAAGCCAGTGAGCTCCCAAAAGGCCTCGCGCTAGGTAGGGATGAGAATATACATATAAGGATCACTCCCCTGGGCGATGTGGGATCTCACAATCCACCCCCCTTAGGGGCCCGACGTCCTCGTCGGCACACCAAGACCAGGGTTAGGCTCTGATACCAAATTGTCACATCCCGACCCGGGGTCCACCACATCCCGGGCCCGCTCCACCACCGTAGCACGATATTGTCCGCTTTGGGCCCCGACTACGCCCTCACGGTTTTGTTTCTAGGAACTCACACGAGAACTTCCCAGTGGGTCACCCATCATGGGAGTGCTCTCGCACGCTACTCGCTTAACTTCGGAGTTCCTACGGAACCCGAAGCCAGTGAGCTCCCAAAAGGCCTCGCGCTAGGTAGGGATGGGAATATACATATAAGGATCACTCCCCTGGGCGATGTGGGATCTCACAATTACACCTACTCAACTTTTGTAAGAGAAAAGTAATAAGGAAGAAAATATAGAAACCTAAACACGTACTAGCATTGGAACAACTAGGGCTTGTTTCGTAACTATTTTGTTTTTAGACTGTTTGTTTTTAATATATGTGGAAAATGTAAAGGATAAAGGAAGACGAAGAAACGCTGGTGGATGAGTGGGAAAGAAATAAAAAAGAATGGACGAAGAAAACAAAAATTGAAGGTGAAAGCACACTATTACAATATTAGCTTTAGGTGGTGGATATTAGAAAAATCCTGTCGGATAAACAAAATCCGACACATCATTTAATTAGTGGCGGATATTAGAAAAATCCTGTCGGTTATATCCGACATAAATTCCTGGCAGATATAACAAAAATCTTGTCGGTTATAACCGACAGGATTTTTGAATCCTTTTTTTTAAATATTTTTGACAGATTCTGGCGGTTTTTAAGTTAATGGTGGCGGTTATAACCGACAAAAATGAAAATTTTGTTATTTTAAAATGTTATATTGATAAAAATAAATAAATAAACACATTTTTTTTTCCACTCATGATCCTAAAGTCTAATGAACCCAATTCCCACGAGCCATAAATTTTCTGAGAGAATAATAACAACAGACTACAATCTGAAGGTCTATCATTTTTGTAATAAGGATTATGCTCCCTCACAGGCAAGCAACAAGATACAAAGAAATTCAAACAATTTTTTTCAATGCGTCACAAAGCACATTGTCTGACACATAAACGCACATGAACATCTGGTGTACTCTATCATGTCTGATTTTATTATTTTAAAATTTTATAATGATTAAAAATAAATACACACATTTGTTAAATATTTTTTATACTTCCATTAAGTATAAAATACGATTTATCCACTAGTGTAAATATTTTAAATTGAAGATCGAATTCATTCATTGCATTCTTATAAGATCGAGGAGTGTAGCTGCAAAAAAATAATCAAAATCGAAGCTAAAATAACCGTTAAATTGTGATTTTTCGTTTATAACCATCGAAAACTTTTGTTCTGTTACCTAATCTTTGAATGTTTGCTTTTTGCGATATTTTACGTATGCAATCTTGGAGTGTGTGCAAACAAGTTTGACGTTGGATCGTTGAAATTTTTTTCGTAGAATGCGTATCTGTTTGGACCCAATTTTACACTATCGGCCCAAGTAATCGAGGCCGTTGATTGAGTAAAGTTTAGACCGTTGGATGACGAGGTGGGTAAGATGATTTTTAATTATTATTAAGGAATAATATTGTGGTTTTAAACATAATATTATCTCTTAATATGTATTAGATTATCTAAGCCTAATATTAGCTATATCATGCTGGTGATAAGTGAGGAAGCAAATCATATTTCCAACCTGGAAGTACAGTTCGAACGGGTTTGGGATGTTTGGTATGACTCACGCGACAATGCAACTGCAAATGGATTAAAATTCATTTCAAATTAATGTATGTATTGGATAAAGGTGAGATGGCGCAATGATGGTGATCAGGATCAGCAACAATTTGTGATAATGGCAGAGGAGGATTTGCAATTGATTTGCAAATGGTTTGCATGGATAAGACGGCATGCAAAGTAAGATAATGGAGAATATGTTTTTGTGGTTTTGCGTTAGGCCACGTGAGTCATGCATCATTGGGACTCCTGATACAAGGTGGTATTTGGTGGAAGATGGTATCTCAAGTGATTAACTGATATTGCAATAAAGTTGTGATTTACTTTGCATGTATGATCGCACCTGGACATACGGCTTTATAGTCACATTGGGAGTCTTAGTGGGATAAAGTAAGGATACTGATGGAGTCCTGATAATGATGTGATAAGGCACAGATAGCAGTCTGAATGATAGCCCCTATCAACGGATCAATTCTCTTTCCGCGAGTTTGAGTTGCAGTAGGACTTTGCAAAACTATCAGGCCGTGCCAAGCAGGAAATATGAATGCTATAAATACAAGTGTTTTGCAACAAGAAAAGGATATCAAATTCAACACACAAATCTGCCCTGCGCAAACTCTCTCAACCTTTTGAGATTTTTTTTTATTTTCTTGTCCGCCAACACATCTTCAGTTTGGATAAACAGCACTGTGAAGGCAACCGGTAAACATCTTCAGTTTGGATAAACAGCACTGTTGCCGTAGAATCAGCCGACCGCGGAGCACCTTCAGTTTGGATAAACAGCACTGCGTCGGGGCCGACTGGTTATCTATCCAAGTCTCGGCCGAGAAGGATTTTCGAATTCTTTTCGACAGAGGTCATCTCACCAGCCTTCTCGGCGAAGTGAGGTGTTACAGTTTATTACATTCGGCACATTGAAAGCCGAAATTTGATATTGAACTTCGCAGAACTAGCAGCCTTGTCTTCAGGCTCTAGGACCTAAAGGCCGAGGCGTGTTCCTTCCTCGGCCGCAGTCGCAAGATCAAGAAGTCAGCCGCGCAACACAACACCACATCCACATTTTACTCACCGGCCGAGCTCGGCCGTCGAGTTGGCACGCACCGCATTCAACCGAAGGACGTAGTTAGCTCATAGATTACTCGGCCTGCGCGCCACGTAGGCTTGGTAGTTTTTAGGGTCAACAGTATCGCATCAAAACGGTAGATTAAACCAACACTTCGAGTTAATGTTATACTTCCACATCAAGTATAAAATAAGGTTTTGTGGTATCCACTAGTGTAAACATTTTAATTGAAGATCGAATTCATTCAATGCATTCTTATAGAGTCGAGGAGTGTAGTTGTAAAAAATCATCAAAATCGGAGCTAAAGTAACCGTTAAATTGTGATTTTTCGTTTATAACCGTCGAAAACTTTTGTTCTGTTACCTAATCTCTTAATGTTTGTTTTTTGTGATTTTTTGCGTATGCGATCTCGGAGTGTGTACAAACATGTTTGACGGTTGGATCGTTGAAAAACACTTCGTATAATGCTTATCGCATCAAAACGATAGATTAAACAAACACTTAAGAGTTAATGTTATACTTCCATTAAGTTTAAAATAAGATTTTTGTATTAGCCACTAGTGTAAATATTTTAAATTGAAGATCAAATTTATTCATTACATTCTTACATGGTCGAGGAGTGTAGTTGTAAAAAATAATTAAAATCAGAGCTAAAATAACCGTTAAATTGTGATTTTTTGTTTATAACCGTCGAAAACTTTTGTTCCGTTACGTAATATCTGAATGTTTGTTTTTTACGATTTTTTACATATGCAATCTCGGAGTGTGTACAAATAAGTTTGACTGTTGGATTGTTGAAAAAAGTTTCGTAGAATGCATACCGAGTCAAAACAGTAGATTAAACAAACACTTAAAGTTAATGTTATACTTCCCCATCAAGTATAAAATAAGATTTTGTGGTATCCGCTAGTGTAAATATTTTAAATTGAAGATCAAATTCATTCAATGCATTCTTATATGGTCGAGGAGTGTAGCTGTAAAAAATCATCAAAATCGGAGCTAAAGTAACCGTTAAATTGTGATTTTTCGTTTATAACCATTGAAAACTTTTGTTTTGTTACCTAATCTCTTAATGTTTTTTTTTGTGATTTTTTACGTATGCGATCTCAGAGTGTGTACAAACAAGTTTGACGGTTGGATTGTTGAAAAACACTTTGTAGAATGCGTATCGCATCAAAACGATAGATTAAACAAACACTTAGAGTTAATGTTATACTTCCATTAATTATAAAATAAGATTTTGTATTATTGACACACCCCGACCGAGATCGAGGCATGCTGGCCGTCACGTGAGGGTGACGTAGCTATGTGCACAGTGCAGAAGCAAAATATAGTAAGAATTTACGAAAGAATAAAAACCCAAACTTCAAGGAGTACTAGAACATGAATAAGTGTGAATACACATTCAGAGTCTGAATAGTATAGGTGCAGTCAAGCATAAGAAGTACTTAATTAAACAACACCCGAAGGTGGTCCTACATGGGTGATGGTCTGTCAGAACGTCCGGTGTATCCTCGTGAGCCACCAACAAAAGCCACCTAAAACCTGGATGGGCGCAAAACAAAAGCGTGAGTGGGCAAAAACAAAGCTTTTCGAAAATCATTTCATAAACAGCAATTATATCCCTTCGCCGTAAAACGTGTAAACTTTCCCAGAAAATAGTATATACATATACTAATACTTCACTGAAATCATCAACGTCACAATATGTGAATAAATCATGAATATGCCATGTCATGTAAACCAAAACATCAGGTAAGTAAACCAAATACAATAATATCTGCAACAGCTCGTCAGCTGAACTTTAGCTCATAAATCATGCATGCACACGAGTCGAACCCACTTATAGTGGTCTATACGACAGGACTGGCTGTAAAATAATACGCTCTAGTGCTACAATCACGTGAAGACTGTGCGAATAATCGCAAGTCACCTACGAGTCGAACCCACTGAAAGTGGTCTATACGACAGAACTGTGCACCTAACTTGGATCCAAGATGAGCGTGTGGTGCGGGAGGTGAACATCACGTGAAAGACTATGCCCCTAACTTTGGGCGGGAGCACTAACATCGGGGTGCAGGTTAATGAGCTCTCGATGCATCTCATCATACTTTTCATAATTCAACTTCTCATTAACAACACATAATCTTACCTGGTACTTACCTGAGCGCCTGCAACACCAACAATCATGCACATACAATTCATAATGCATATTCACAAGTATGTATGCATTGGTATGGCAATTCATTTATAAAATCATTTAAAAATGTGTTTCTGGGAAAAAATATTCAGTATATAGGTATATACGGAAAACCAAAAGCCCACTCACTGGTAAGTAGACGGATCGTAGCCTCCGTGCCTAGCCTGGCTACGCTCATCCTCCGGATAGGTCTCGCCTATGTGAGAAACAACTATAAATACATTATTTTAAAGCACATAAATGAAACTAGGAAATAACTTCTCATACATTGCTTAATTGAGGTGTGTGAATACACCAAAATGATCTACACAACCTCAGGAACATCCCCATATTTTTAGAATAATTTTTGGAGACCCCACGCGCCCTCACTCGCCAGCCAAGGCACGGCCAGACGCGCCTCCCACGCGCAGGCACGGGCCTTGCACACTGACGGTAGCAGTTAACGCTGTCAGGAATATTCCGTTAAACCCTAACAGAATCTAACGGCGTCACCTAACGCCGTTAGCATATTCCGTCAAAGTTGACGGAATATGCCCCTTTCTTCTGCGGCGAGTCGCCGGTTTCTGGAAAACCTTCCAAACTTCATATATCTCTCGTTTTTCAACCTTTTTCCATGAAATTAGTACCAAATGAAAGATCTCAACAAGAGAAACACAACCATACCTGATTCAAGTCCTGAAACCACCTGAAACTCACCGGAAAAAGCCTCGAAAGTCCGGCCAAACTTGAAACTCTCCGTTCTCGCTACTCCGATGTCCAAATTCTTCCAACGAAGCACTATGAGCTTCGTGATGACCTCCTAAAGCTCCCTATGAGCTTAAAAACTCCTCAAACAAATGATTTTACGTGAGCATGAACAGTGCATGGAAATGGGGTTCGGATTTCATGGGTTTTTGAAGGATTTCTTACCTAAAAAGGGTACCGTTCAACTCGTATGAACCTCAGGAATCCAATGAAGGTCTTAAAATCCTCGATCCGTGCCGTTTTGGGTTGGTTTGGGTATGGTCCGTACCATTGCAGAGAGTGATGGAGAGTGTGTCCAAGAGAGAGAGAGTGTGTGAAAGTGTTATTTTCTATGTGTGTGTGTGTGGTCCAACCAACCAAACAAACAACTAAAACAAGGCTTTAGTCCAATTGGGTCCAAAAACTTAGGAAATCATTTAATTGGACTTAAATCTTCATACTTGTCACACACACACCAACTAACATCCAAGGGCAAAATAGTTAATCCACACCTTCTATAAAATTATTTCGGGACGGGCTGTCACAATCTACCCCCTTTAAGAAATTTCGTCCTCGAAATTCAAACAACAAAATACATCACTGATACTCATAAAACAAACGAGGATACATATCTCTCATCCGATAGTCTCCCAAGTGGCCTCCTCCACTAAATGGTTCCTCCACAAGACCTTTACCATACGGATAGTCTTGTTCCTCAGCACTTTGTCCTTCCAATCCAAATCGTTACTGGCTCTTCTTCATAAGTCAAATCCGGACTGATCTCTAAGGGTTAAGGAGGTATAACATGCGAAGGATCCGATACATAGTGACGAAGCATGGAGATATGCACCTTAGATAACTCAGAAGGCAACTCAAGTCTATAAGCAACCTCACCAACTCGCTCGATGATCTGGTAAGGTCCGATGTACCTTGGGCTCAACTTACCCTTTTTCCCAAACCTTACAACTCCTTTCCAAGGCGATTACTTTAAGAATACCCAATCACCGACCTTATACACTCTGTCAGTGGCAAGTCTATCAGCAAGGCTCTTCTGTCGGTCCTGGGCCTTTTTCAGATTAGCTTTGATCACCTGAACATTCTGAGTAGTCTCATCTACTATCTCATGGCCCACCAATGGTCTTTCACCCACTTCTGACCAACACAACGGTGTACGGCAAGCTTTGCTATAAAGTGCCTCAAACGGTGCCATCCCGATGCTAGAATGGTAGCTGTTATTATAGGCAAACTCCATTAAATCCAACTTGGCATGCCAATCATCACCAAACTGAAGTACCGAAGATCTTAGCATATCTTCCAAAGTCTGAATCGTCCTCTCCAACTGACCATCTGTCTGAGGATGATACGCTGTGCTGTAAAGTAGTTCTACGCCAAAAGCTTCCTGGAATGCCCTCTAGAACTTAGAAGTGAATCTAGGATCTCGATCTAAGATAATACTCACTGGTACGCCATGATACTTCACAATCTTCAACAAGAACAATTCAGCTAATTTGTTCAGAGAATACTTTTCCCTCATTGGAATGAAGTGCGCTGACTTAGTAAGTCGATCTACAATTACCCAAATGCCATCATAACCTTTCCGTGTACTAGGGAGCTTGTACACAAAATCCATAGTGATATTTTCCCATTTCCACTGTGGAACGGGAAGTGGTTGCATCAAACCAAACAACTTCTTCCTCTCAGCTTTGACCTGCTGACAAACTGCACACCTACTAACATACTCAGCAATTTCTCTTTTCATACCTGGCCAATAGTAAAATGGTCTGATGGTATGATACATCTTAGTGCCTCCTGGATGCATGGCATATGCTGAAATGTGTGCCTCATCAAGAATTTCTTTCTTCAATTCCTCAATATTTGGCACGTACATCCGTTTGTCTTGCATAAGCATGCCATCTGTCTCACGGACTCTGAGATCCTATTTCTTCCCATGAGAAATTGCAAAAATTAACTCCTGAACTTCCTCACTGTTTCCTTGAGCTTCGAGTATACGATCAATCAAGATGGGCCTAACTTGGAAACTAGCAAGTAAGGCTTCATCTCGTGCTTCCACCAAGGCTTCTTCTTTTTCTTCTAGTCTCAACTTTACTCCAGTGGACCTCAAATCTGTAAGAAGAGGAACACGGGATGCATACAAGGCATTAACCCGTCCTTGGGACTTCCTACTTAGTGCATCAGCCACTACGTTTGCACGACCAGAATGATACTCAATCGTGCAATCATAATCACTGAGTAATTCTATCCATCTCCGCTGCCGAAGGTTAAGTTCTCTCTGAGTGAAAATGTATTGAAGACTTTTGTGGTCTGTAAAAGTCTTACACTTCTCACCATAGAGATAATGTCTCCAAATCTTCAATGCGAAGATAATGGCTGCTAGTTCCAAATCATGTGTAGGATAATTATTTTCATGAGGCTTCAGCTGACTCGAAGCATAAGCGATTACCCCACCATGTTGCATCAAAACACATCCCAGGCCATTCAAAGAAGCATCGCTGTAAATCTCAAAATTACCACTATCATCCGGAAGTGTTAGAACTGGTGCATAAGTGAGACAATACTTAAGCTGCTGGAAACTCTGTTCACAATTCTCGTCCCACTCAAACTTAACTTCTTCCTAGTCAACCTCGTAAGTGGTAAAGCAATCACTGAGAAATCCTTAACAAACTGTCGATAGTAACCTGCTAAACCCAGGAAACTCCATACCTCGGTGACGGTTCGTGGCTGTTCCCAACTCTCCACTGCTGCGATCTTCTGAGGGTCCACCCGAATTCCTTGAGCTGATACAACATGACCCAAGAATGCCACTTGATTTAACCAAAATTGGCACTTTTGGAACTTGGCATAAAGACGATGTTTCCTCAACTTCTTCAACACCAAAGAGAAATGTCACACATGTTCTTCCTTAGTTCTAGAGTACACCAGTATATCGTCGATAAAGACAATGACGAACCTGTCTAGATATTCCTGGAATACTTTGTTCATCAAGCCCATGATAGTTGCTGGTGCATTTGTTAATCCAAACGGCATCACAAGGAACTCATAATGACCATAACGAGTCCTAAAAACCGTTTTAGGGACATCATCACTCCTGATCTTCAGCTGATAATACCCAGACCTCAAATCAATCTTTGAGAACACACAGGCACCTCGAAGTTGGTCAAATAGATCGTCTATACGTGGCAATGGATAACGGTTTTTAATCGTTACATGATTCAATTGCCGATAATCGATGCACAGCCTCAAAGTTCTATCATTCTTCCGAACAAACAACACTAGGGCTCCCCAGGGTGAAACACTAGGCTGGATGAAACCTTTATCAACCAATTCCTGTAGCTGAATCTTTAACTCTCTCAATTTGGCAGGTGTCATTCGATAAGGGACTAAAGAAATAGGATCCGTACCTTGAAGTAAGTTGATGGTAAACTCCACATCTCTATCAGGCGTTAATCCAGGCAAATCATCGGGAAAGACATCCGGAAAATGCCTAACCACTCGAACTTCCTCCACACTACTGGGAGTAGTATCATTGAGCAAAACGTGAGCTAAATACCCATGGCACCCTTTGTTCAACAACTTCTTTGCCCTCAAGGCAGAAATAACCCCATGTCTCACTCTACTACGTTCGCCTACGAACGTAACTCCGGATAAACCTGCGCGACGGAAAGTCACCGTCTTCTCACGATAGCAAATGTCAGCACAGTTATAGTGTAACCAGTCCGTTCCCAAAATCACATCAAAATCCACAAGACCTAATGGGAGAAAATTAGCTGGCATAACTACATCTTCAACCAACACAGGACAACCCGGGTAGACAGAACTAACAGAACACTTTTCTCTTCTAGGCATAGAGAATTCTAACTCATAACCCAGAGGTGTAGACTGAGGTTGAGTTAACTGAGCAAATGTATGAGAAATAACTGAATGGGTAGCTCCACAGTCAATTAAGACTCTAGCAAAAAGACCAAGAACATTTAACGTACCCATTATTAAATCCGGATGGTTCTGGGCGTCCTGCAAGGTAATGTTGTTGATACGCCCCTGGGCTTGCTGTCGTCCCCCTCAACCTCTACTAGCATGAACACCTCGGCCTTACGTACTACGCCCCTGACCTGCCTGACTGTGCTGTCTCGACGATCCAGCACTACTGGCAGCAACATCAACTTGTTGGGGCTATCCTCCAGACTGCCACTGTGACCCATCGGCTGAATACTAACCCAAGCCACTCTGCTGATAAGGCATGTAACCACCTGAGTACTGGCTATAACCACTCTGCTGATAGGGGTCCTGCGGGTACTGGTACTGCCCTAAAGCGTAAGGAATTGGATCCCTCTGGTAATGGTACGCAACACCATGACATGTCGGAATTTAACCACTAGCTCCTGAAAACTGCTGGGTCTGAACTGGCGGTGGTAAGAACGGATGATGTGGCTGCTGAAGTCTCTGTGGGTTCTGAGGATAATATTTAGCCAGATGCCCTGTTTGACCACATGTATAACATCTGCTGCTACCTCGACGACACTCTCCAAAATGTCGATTATTGCACCTACGGCATAAGGGAGCTCCTGAACCACCTGATCCACCTGCCTCTCTTGGCCTCTGAAAGCGAGATCCTCTAGTGAACCTACCACCTCTCCTGTGACTGGTGGCACTGAAACCCCACCTGGAAGAACTAGAACTAGTCCTACTTTTCTTAAAACTCTGAGTCTGTCGAGGCCCCTGAGATGACTGTCATTTGCCCTTATCATACTTCTTCAGATTACTACCTCTTTCTTCTTCTTCTTCTTCACTCTCACTAGGCATTTTGTCAGAGTCCTTAATCCTCAACAAAACATCATAGAACTCTTAATAAGTAGCACAGGGCAGGATAGTTGCCATAGAGCGCCACTTCTTCTTAGTACCCAACTTAAAGCGGCGAAGCATCTCAGCTGAATTAGCAGCAATCTCCGCATCATAGCGGGACAGATCAGCGAACTTCCTGTAATACTCATTAGCGGTCATCTTCCCCTGTTTCAGGTTAGTGAATTCCTGTTTCTTCTGATCAAGGTACGCTGGAGGAATGAATCTCTTATAGAACGACCGTCTAAAATTTTCCCAGGTTGCTTTTTCCTCAGGCGTCCACCCATAAGTCTCCTAATTCCACCAGGATGCAGGCTCTCTACCCAAAAACCAAGTAGTGGTCTCGACCCACCTTTCAGCAGGAAGGCTGCCTTGACTCTTCATAACCTGAAAAGGCTTCTTTACGTGCTCGAGCCAACGCTCGAACCCTTCGTTGCCCTCATTACCCATAAAAGTAGGCAGCTTTAGATTATACACCATCTCCAAAGGAGTCCTCTGGGGAGGGCGAAGTGAAGCCTGAATGGCATTAGCGATAGCCTCCCCTAACTGAGCAACATCGGGGAAACTAGGCTCAACTGAAGAACGTGGATCCCTACGAGGCGGCATAATTCTGACAGAAGACATCACAATAATTAGAGTACTCACAAAATATGCAGGACTGCGGAACCTAGGCTCTGATACCAAACTGACACCCTGACCGAGATCGAGGCATGATGGTCGTCACGTGAGGGTGACGTAGCCATGTGCACAGTGAGGAAGCAAAATAAAGTAAGAATTTACGAAAGAATAAAAACCCAAACTTCAAGGAGTACTAGAACAGGAATAAGTGTGAATACACATTCAGAGCGTGAATAGTCTAGGTGCAGTCAAGCATAAGAAGTACTTAATTAAACAACACCCGAAGGTAGTCCTACATGGGCGATGGTCTGTCAGAACGTTCGGTGTATCCTCGTGAGCCATCAACAAAAGCTACCTAAAACCTGGAGGGGCGTAAAACAAAAGCGTGAGTGGGCAAAAACAAAGCTTTTCGAAAATCATTTCATAAACAACAATTATATCCCCTTGCCGTAAAATCTGTAAACTTTCCCAGAAAATAGTATATACATATACTAATACTTCACTGAAATCATCAACGTCACAATATGTGAATAAATCATGAATATGCATGTCATGTAAACCAAAACATCAGGTAAGTAAACCAAATGCAATAATATCTGCAACAGCTCATCAGCTGAACTCTAGCTCATAAATCATGCCTGCACACGAGTCGAACCCACTTATAGTGGTCTATACGACAGGACTGGGTGTAAAATAATACGCTCTAGTGCTACAATCACGTGAAGACTGTGCGAATAATCGCGGGTCACCTACGAGTCGAACCCACTGAAAGTGGTCTATACGACAGGACTGTGCACCTAACTTGGATCCAAGATGAGCGTGTGGTGCGGGAGGTGAACATCACGTGAAAGACTATGCCCTTAACTCTGGGCGGGAGCACTAACATCGGGGTGCAGGTTAATGAGCTCTCGATGCATCTCATCATACTTTTCATAATTCAACTTCTCATTAACAACACATAATCTTACCTGGTACTTACCTGAGTGCCCGCAACACCAACAATCATGCACATACAATTCATAATGCATATTCACAAGTATGTATGCATTGGTATGGCAATTCATTTATAAAATCATTTAAAAATGCGTTTCTGGGAAAAATATTCAGTATATAGGTATATACGGAAAACCAAAAGCCCACTCACTGGTAAGTAGACGAATCGTAGCCTCCGTGCCTAGCCTGGCTACGCTCGTCCTCCAGATAGGTCTCGCCTATGTGAGAAACAACTATAAATACGTTATTTTAAAGCACATAAACGAAACTAGGAAATAGCTTCTCATACATTGCTCAATTGAGGTGTGTGAATACACCAAAATGATCTACACAACCTCAGGAACATCCCCATATTTTTAGAATAATTTTTGGAGACCCTATGCGACCTCACGCGCCAGCCAAGGCACGGCCAGACGCGCCTCCCAAGCGCAGGCACGTGCCTGGCACACTGACGGTAGCAGTTAACGCCGTCAGGAATATTCCGTTAAACCCTAACAGAATCTAACGGCGTCACCTAATGCTGTTAGCATATTCCGTCAAAGCCGTCAAAGCTGACGGAATATGCCCCTTTCTTCTCCGGCAAGTCGCCGGTCGCCGGTCGCCGCCAACGGTCGCCGGTTTCTGGAAAACCTTCCAAACTTCATATCTCTCTCGTTTTTCAACCATTTTCCACGAAATTAGTACCAAATGAAAGATCTCAACAAGACGAACACAACCATACCTGATTCGAGTCCTGAAACCACCGGAAACTAGCCGGAAAAAGCCTCGAAAGTCCAGCCAAACTTGAAACTCTCCGTTCTCGCTACTCCGACGTCCAAATTCTTCCAACGAAGCACTCCGAGCTTCGTGACGACCTCCTAAAGCTCCCTATGAGCTTAAAAACTCCTAAAATAAATGATTTTACGTGAGCATGAACAATGCATGGAAATGGGGTTCGGATTTCATGGGTTTTCGAAGGATTTCTTACCTGAAAAGGGTACCGTTCAACTCGTATGAACCTCAGGAATCCAATGGAGGTCTTAAAATCCTCGATCTGTGCCGTTTTGGGTTCGTTTGGGTATGGTCCGTACCATTACAGGGAGTGAGGGAGAGTGTGTCCGAGAGAGAGAGAGAGAGAGAGAGAGAGAGAGAGAGAGAGAGAGAGAGAGAGAGAGAGAGAGTGTGTGTGTGTGTGTGTGTGTGTGAAAGTGTTATTTTCTATGTGTGTGTGTGGTCCAACCAACCAAACAAACAACTAAAACAAGGCTTTAGTCCAATTGGGTCCAAAAACTTAGGGAAATTATTTAATTGGACTAAAATCTTCATACTTGTCACACATACACCAACTAACATCCAAGGGCAAAATAGTCAACCCACACCAACGATAAAATTATTTCGGGACGGGCTGTCACAATTATCCACTAGTGTAAATATTTTAAATTGAAGATCAAATTTATTCATTACATTCTTATAGGGTCAAGGAGTGTAGTTGTAAAAAATTATTAAAATTGAAGCTAAAATAACCGTTAAATTGTGAATTTTTGTTTATAACCATCGAAAACTTTTGTTCCTTTACGTAATCTCTAAATGTTTATTTTTTACGATTTTTTACATATGTGATCTTGTTGACGGTTAGATCATGGAAACTAGTTTAGTAGAATGCATATCTCCGTTAAATTTACCAAAATTTTGAAGTGGGAAAAGTAATTTGTGATAAATTTTTATTTATATTTTTCGAGTATTGATTAGACAATATTTAGTTTGTGTGATGACATTTTCATTGTACAATTCTCTTTTTATTTATTTATCGCATATTTTACATGGATTATTATCTATTAAACCAAAAATGTAAAAATTATCTATTAAACAAAACAATTATTTATAATTTTAAAAAATATATTCTATTTAAATACATATTATTTATTTATTTATTAAAGCAAACAATTATTATTTTATTTTTTAAAATCGCAACAAAATTTTGGGGGAAAATTTAAAATTTTCAGAGGGAATTTTGGCAGGATTTTTGCCGCCATTTTGTTTCTGTCGGTTTTAACCGACATTAACTGTCGGTTTTTATTTAAAAAAAATGTTTCTGTCGGTTTTAACCGACAATAATGAAATTTTTCAAAATAAAACCCCTCCATCTCTTCCTTGCGTCGGTGCTTCTCCCTTCCTTATTTTCTCCTCTCCTCATTTCCTTCTCCTTCTCTTCTCTCCTCATTTACTTCCAGTTCGAACACCTAGCTTTAACTATATCGAATATGGTGAAGAAGAAGGTAACACTCTCTCTCTTTCTCTCTTTCTCTGTCTCTCTCTCCCCCCCTCTCTCTCTCTGACTTGAATAATTTTGTGTTGTTTGTTTCAGTGGGTTAGATGCTGTTGGTGGTGGTGCTACGAGCGGATGTTATCGCTCAGAATGGTTAGTACAACATTATGGTGCTGATGCTGCTCGAGGAGACACCTCAAATACGAGGCAGTAAGAAACAGCCCATCCCATAAACTCGTCGGACTCGAACGACCCCATGATGGAGGGTAGAAATGGGTGAGGGCTTAGGTTGGATATTCTAAGGGTTTTGAGATCAAGCTTCGGCCGGGTTTCAGATGGTGAATGCGGGGATATGGAAAATGCAGAAATATATTTTTTTATTATTAATATTTTTTTATCGATTTTATCCGACAAGAATGCTATTATTTGTTCTTATTAATAAACTCTATGTCGGTTATAGCTGACAGAATTTCTGGCGGTTTTTGTATTTTCTGTCGATTTTATCCGACAAAAATTTCCTTATTTATTTATTATAAATATATATCCTGTCGGATATAACCGACAGGATTTCTGTCGGTTTTAGAGTATTTTCTGTCGGAAAATTCATTTCCTGACGCTAGCAAATCTGTCACTTATTATATCCGTCATTGCATCCATTTTCTGTCGGATTTTGCTCAATATCTGACAGTAATTTACGTTTTTTGTCGGTTTTTGGACCGCCAGTTATAGATAATTTTGTAGTAGTGGCAAACTCGAAATATATTTTGTTTTAGTATTGGGAACTATTATTAGCACTCCAAAAATCTCATTTTGCACTCTTCATAAGTGTATTTTTCTTTATAATTATAGAAACTTTGGAGTGCCAAATGAGATTTTAGGAGTGCTAATAACAATTCCCGCAATATTTACTCTTTAGTTTTCTTTGTGCACCCTTGTTCGATTATTTCTTCTGCCTTTTTAGTCAAAATGATCCCTAAGATTGTCATAACGTATCACTTGGATCATTGGAAATGAAAATCGATTGAATGGGTCATTGAGTATGTCCAACATAAATCATTTTTGTCTTTATGTGAAAATCTGTCAACATCCTCATTAAATGGAGGGGTTGGTTTGACCAAAAAAACCCTTAAAAGGTGGTCATGTGGCCGTTCAGTGACAATTTAACGAAGATATTTATAGATTTTTCACGAAAAGACCAAAATAATATATGGTGAACAAACTTAGAAACCACTATCAATTTTTATTGTCAATGACCAAAATAAAGAGTTATGCTAATCTAAGAGAAAAACCCATTTCCTCTTCATCTCTACTTTCTACCATATACTTCTTCACATCTCAAGTACAAAAACATGAAAAAAAAAACTATAAACTATATATATATATATATACACTTGGTGATTATTTTAAGGAAATGAGCTCTGCTTAGTACTTCAACTCGCATAAAATTTGAACTTAATTGGACCAAGCCAGAGTGCCGACATTAATTTGGAATTTAGATGTCACATTGTTAGTTGGTTCCACATGGTCCCACGAAAGAATCATTTATAAGGACTCGTCATACACTCTCATCATACAACCATCTCTATCAGATGATCTGTCTAAACCCTACATCCCGTATTTTTACGGAATACGGCGAGCTACGCTTACCCTAAACCCTACATCCCGTAAAAAGCGTGTAAATGTCGATGTACTATTGACGCTCGATGAACCGCTATAGACATAAGTAGGTTCTACATGTTCTGATTTCATGTGTAAATCAGGGAGTATGATTCTCTCCCCTCTTTTCTTCTCTCCCCTTCCCTTCCCTCCCCTTCTATTTGAACGGTCACGATTAAACCACATCAACATCTTATATTAATTTTTTATAGAAAGAGAAAAACAAAATAGAGAATGTGAGAAGAGTGGATGAAAGGGGATGAAAAGAGGAGGAGAGAGAATCCTAGTCCGTAAATCATAGTAATAAAGCATGAAATAGTTCAAAAATCAACGGAAATGACGATGAAATGTATAGATGGCCTTCTTGTACAATCCTATCTTTCGTGAATCATCTCCGATTTTTCGACCCCATATAACGGAAAAAATACAAAATACAGCTCCTTCCCTGTTTTTTTCTGTGTGATTAAAAATTTGGAAAACTAACCAAAAACACCAAAAAACTTTCTTTTTAATAATCAAATTATGTTATGACAATCAATGAATTTAGTAATAAGAACAAAAAATTATAATATGAAAGGATAATATAAAAATTTGTGTATTAGCTTAATGTATATTGGTAAAGTATCTGATAAATATAATCATAAGTTTAATTTAGAATTTCAAAATTTAGTTCAAACATTTGGTAGTAAACATGTAAATATGATAGAAGCAAAACCCGTAGATAATAGCTTTTTAGAAGGAACTCAGTGGATATTACCTAATTTACAAGTAACAAGAAATAAACAACCAGATAAAGTACAAATATATGAAACTAGTACAGGTAATGAAACAATTAGGTTTAGTAATTACAAGCAACTAGAAAAAATAGAAGAGGATGAGAGCGAAATCGAAAATGAGAATATTCATATGGCTTTTGATAATTTAGATATTAATTTAGTTGAGCAAAATTTTGATCATATTGTAGATAAACTTATAGAAGATATTGATCATTTAGATGAAGAAGAGTACTTAGAAAAATATAATACATATGATTTAGGACTACATAGAATTTCAGATGAAGAGATGAAAAAATTAATTTTAGAAATAGGAGTAGAACATATTTTAGGATCAAAAGAATATAATAATTTATTAGAATTGAAAGAAGAATGTAATCCAGCATAAGAAACTAGTACATCAGGAGTAGAAAATTCAGGACACTCAAGTAGAACTGATCAACAATTTTTGAGACCAACAAATGAACAATATAATGAAAAAGCAGGAGTAGATTACATAGGCGAAAGTATGATAAAACCATCTAGAAAAAATAGGATCCCATATTTGAGAGGATTAGAACAAATTAATATAGTTGGTAACATATTAAATTTAGATAATGTAGACCCACAAGATTAGGAAAAAAACGATTGAGAGATGGGAAAAAGATTGCGTACATGCGGCATTAATGTTAGATTTTAGTAATTCACAAAATATGTTAGATTACTTTGAGCATACTTTAGATGGATTAGTTTTTTATTATTTCCAGTCATGGAAAGTTCAAAATCCAGAACAGCATCAGGCAGCTAAAACACATTTTAATATTGATGGTTTTGTTACTTTGATCAAATAAGAATTTTTAGATCATAATAGATTAGATGGCAGAAGTGAACAAGAGCAGAAAAGAGCAATTAGAAATTTAGAACAATTACAAATTTGTGGTTTACAATATATAGCTGAGTATACAACAGATTTCTTTAAATATTTAGGAAGAACAGGTAGAATTAGTGATATTAATTTATTAGATACTTATATGACAAAAATAAAAGGACCAATAGGTGAAATTTTTTGGAATGAATGGCAAAAGCATCCAAAGAAAAATGATATTGCAATAGGACCTAGAATTCAACATGTATATGATCTACTTAGACAAGAGTGTAGCCAAATAAAAGCTAAGAGGCAGATTAGGAAACAATTTTACATGAGCTGTAAAAATATAGATTTACCACAACAGTATGGTTGTCATAAGAAGAATAAGCATAAGAAAATATACAAAAAGAAATATAAGTCATACAAACCCTACAAACAGCATAAGAATTTCAGCATAAGACATTCAAGAACATATAGAAAGAGAAAATATATCCCAAAACAATTTTGGAAAAGAAGTGGCAGGCCTTGGATTAGAAAATATAAAGCACCAAAGGATAAGAGTAGTTGTAAATGTTATTCATGTAGAGAGGCTGGACATATTAGACCTAAATGTCCAAAATTAGGAAAACAGCCGAAAGAAAAAGTACATTTGATGGAGTTGTTTAAGTTATAAGAAGATGAGGATATTCAGTCAATATACAGTTTAGATGATTTAAGTGATAATGAGAGTATTTATAGTATAGAGAGTATTAACATGATAGATTCAGATTTGGAAGATTCAAGTAGCACAAATAATGATTTATAAGAGTACATGTGTGCATTCATAGAAGAACAACATGAAGAAGAATATAAATACATTAATTTAGGTTGGCCAAAAAAATGTCATAAGTGTAGTAAATTAGTTGCAAATAAATACTATAATACATATTCAATATTGTGCGAAAAGTGTTATAATAATAGGTTATTAGAAATTAATTCAGCAGAATCACAAGAAAATCATGAAATATTAGGAAATACTGTTTATAGCATAGAAAAGCCAAGAAATAGTTTTTTAATTACCATAAATTGTGAAATAGAATTAGCAAAAGAACATAAGATACAAACAATGACCATGATAGATACAGGGAATACAAAGAGTGTCATAACAGAAGAGTTAGTACCAGAAAAATATAGACAAAAATTAGCAAAACCAGTAAGAATAACACAGTTTGATGAAAGACCAGTTTATTTAACACATTGTATAAATAATGAGTCTATTAAAGTAGCAAAACAACAATTTAATTTACCACTAACATTTGTTTCACCAATAAGATCATACCCATTTATTTTAGGATTGAACCTTTTGAAAAGTTTGCAAGGTTTTTTATTTATGA
The DNA here is from genome assembly GCA_036320875.1 of Cotoneaster glaucophyllus. NCBI lineage: Eukaryota > Viridiplantae > Streptophyta > Magnoliopsida > Rosales > Rosaceae > Cotoneaster > Cotoneaster glaucophyllus. The sequence continues at coordinate 44,752,167 of CM070073.1, forward strand.
ATCCTAGCATAACATTTTTCAAAAGAGGTATTACAATAACTGATCAAAGTAATACGGTAGAAGCATATAAAAACATAAGTATAGAAGAGCCTAGTAGTCAAGATAGTTATTATTTAGAAAACTCAAGAGAAAATGATGAGCATAATAAAGAGTTTGATGAAAAAATATTTGAACATGAATATCCGATTTTAGAAGAAGGAATCCGTATAGAAATATTACAGTCAGACAGACCAAAGAGTTTAGAAGAAGAAATCCGTATAGAAATATTACAGTCAGGCCCTTTTCGTTAAAACTCCCTTAAAAATTTCCATGTTCGCACAGTTCAGGAACCTCCATGACGGCGATAGAGTACTGACCGATAAATGGCAGCAACATGGAAGAACACAATGAGTACTATGAAGAAATCATCCAAGAGACCGGCTATACCAAATATTGCTGCAGGAACACTCAAAACAAGGACAATGTATTAATAATAGAGCGACATCGACTCCACAAGAAGAATACAACTAAGTTGAAAGCATAAGAAACACCTTCCGGGATGATGTCAAAAGGGCTGAATAGGTACGCAGCACCCATTATAATCTGTATATTTAAGAAAACAAAATTTTTAAAAACGGTCAGAACTTCGTAACGAACATGCAGTATACAATATACTTCAGATTAAAGATGAGTTCTCATATAACGTTACTGCTAAATGCTAATCACATTAACTGCATTAACAGCTGCATGAGAGTGTAAGATATAAGGGAAGTGATCGCATATTGTGTCAATTACTTACTACAATCCGAACATGAGCCCTTATAACACGGGGAAGAGATCTATCAGGATCAATTAGTTCTCGCAGCAGCCTCCGCAGGAGAAAAGGAAGGTCCTGCGCTATCTGTTCAAAAGAGGATTGCCATGTATCGAAACAGATTAGAAATGGAGGAGTGATGACTACTATTCTATATCAACAACAAAACGATCTTCAATGTATGGAATAAAGATAACTTTATCAGGAGTTAAGAAACCAGAAACCAAAAACCAAACTGGCATCTGAGGAAAAATTCTGTTCCTTACAGGAAAAGAAGATATAAACACTTTACTTCTCCAGGAGTCTTAAAATAAAGAATTAATTTCTTTTGAAAGTGTATTCTTTTCATGCAGTTGGACGAGTACAGAAACTGCATATATTTTTCAACAAAAAACATATCTAATCGTATTATTCAACAATGGTGGGTCTGTGTGCTTGTATACATGTCTGTCTCATATTTTAAGAAGATGATCTTTGAATGAAGAACTAATAAATAGATTGTTCGGATTATTGACATAAAATAAGAAATGGGCCCCACAAGGTTATTTGATGTATACATATACTCGTTTACCTGAAGAAGACTTCTGGAATGACCTCCAAAAACACGATTGTACCCTTCAACCTTGCTTAGAATCTCCACAACCTCCGGCCTATCAAGCTCCCTTGAAGAAGCCGTGCTTGGAACCAACAAGGTGATGGGACGATGACATAGCGGGCATTGACAAGGGCGAACTGCCGATCCATGATGCCAAACAATACAATTTCCTGAAGAAAGCGAGCCAATGATGCATTATCAGCCTTTATTTTAATGATTACTTAATTGGAGTTCAAGCCTTGTAGATTATATGTAATGGAATCTGATACTTGCATGTTCGTATGTTGTAAGAGTCCTGCTAATTCTACTCACTCAGAGTGTTATACTTGATCCGTTATTTGTGGCTGGTTTTGAGCATGTGCGATAGGTGCCCTTGCATAGGGCCCCCAATCTGTAAAGGACCCCTAAAAGATGATATCATCTACATATCTACATATGTACCAACTTGGTTTGTGGCAAAAAAAAGCATCATCTTTGGGAAATTTCTAGGTTCTGCATGAACAAGAGAAATATGACACCCATACGCAGAAGAGAAATCACTTTTATGTTTTTAGTTTGGTTCTACCGGCTTTGCTCTAAATTTTGATTTTATTCATTTTCCATGATTTTTTGTTGATTTGAATTATAACTCAAGTAATAATACTCCATTTAAATTCCTTACTAATACAACTATAGACATATAAATTAGCTTTGTAGCAGGAGTTTTATACAAGGGCTCATTTACTATCCTCCACACAGAGCCCCAAAAATCTCAGAGGTGACACAATATGCAGGTGACACAGTATGCAGTGTATGCTAAATAGAACATCACGCCCATTCAGTTCAAGTATGTAATTCGTCCAAAAAGTATGGACAAATATTCTCAATATGCATGTTGGGGATTTTGTAACCACTTCGTATATCCACAATCTCTATAATCTATTGAAACAAAGCAATTCCAAGCATATATCACTTTTACGTACAATAGAAGCAGTACACTTGTCAAACATCAAAAGTCCTTATGGTGCTCTTGGAGGGGATTTTTAAGTTCCATGTAACGTATGATAAATTTGTTACGAATGCATTACAAATAAAGGGACTTGAAAATCACTAGATGCAATACATTTGATAGAACTTTCAAATAACTCCTTGACGGTGTCATTTAAAGGTGTTTTAGTAGTAGCTTAACAGTGCTTGAGTAGTTCATTGGCAGTGTTCTTGTGATGCATTTTAACAATAGAGCTTAAATTTCCTTGGTACTCAAAATTCTCTCATCCAAACATAAGTTTAAAGCCTAAGCGGGATATGTTCTATAACTATAGTCAAGCTCAAAACAGCATTGAGCTTCTATATGAATGATGAATGAGTTAAGGAGCTGTATCATCAAGTTCAAATGATCATTATATATATATAAATATATAGGCAGCATGGGCATCCGCGGGATTTATAACCAGACTTGGAATTGTGCTTGGAAAAACTGGCTATATCAGATGTTAGATGATAGGCGGACCAAGAATATCAAGTCCATTCTACTTGGAATGAAACAGACATTGGGAGCGGAGAGGGGAATTGTTTTTACATATAAGCGTTTCCTTTTCAACATTTTTAAGATGCAAGTCTTGGAAACCTACACAAACGTGTTCTTCCTATTTACAGAACTCTGCAGAGTATAATTACATGTACAAAATGACATCCTGTTTTGACTTCTCTTGATATCAATAAGAACAAGAGACTAACAGTCCATAATGAATATGACCGGTTTCTATGATATATCTACAGCGATTTCTCGAAGAGCTCCATCTTCGGCCCCCTTCTTAGTTTTCACCAAACTTTTAAGTTAGCATAGCTAAAGCTAAATTGGACTTTTTTCAAAGGGAAAACGTCATACAATTGGTCGAAACAATTTGGATGTGGAATGTAAGTCCCTTCGCTCTAAAGAGCAAATGATATGAAAGCCGCGCTACTAAAATCTTCTGAGTAATCAATCATGCGTGTATTCAATTGAGAATTTGAGAAACTTTAATGGATTTATAAATTCATGGATTTTTATGAAGTTTAATTGATTTGTAGAGATTTCATAAAAAATTTTGATTCAATTCCCTCGAAATCTCATGAGAAGAGGTGAGATTTGTGGATGTTTAAAATACACTACGAAATCTTTCTAATTCCCTCTAATTCCTAAACTTTCTCAAAGTCTTTAAAATCAATTTCAAATTGAATACACCTGGAATGTTATAAACTTCTTTAAAATCCTAATTGAATACACCCGGATTTCTAAGGATTTTAATAAACTATCTTAAAATTATAATTGAATACACCTAGAATTTAATAGAATTACTTAAAATTCTGATTGAATAACCCCAAATTTCATTAAAAGCATTAAAATCCTTCAAAATCTCAATTGAATACAACCCCAAGACTTTCAACACAAGCATGCTTAAATGATCAATCAATCGAATCAAAACATGAAAAAGTTGGTCTCAAAAAAAAAAAACATGAAAAAGCATGCTTGAGCAAAATACAAACGGAAGCAGTTGAAACAAAATAAAACGCATAAAAATACAGTTGAATGGAGAAATTGAAGACGAATTGGGTTTAGGGTTCTTTTATATTGCACAAAACCAATAACAACATTGGTTGACTGACTGAAATGTAAGCGAGGAAATAGGAATGAGAGTGAGAGAGGAAGAAAGGTACCGCAAAACCAGTGAGAGCAATTGGCCTGACAAGGAGTGTCGAAGTTGCCATGGCAAACCGAACACAGAACGCCGGCTGGAGGGCCGTCCATTCCGATCTCTCCTTCGCTTACCCCGCCGTTCGTCTCAGAATAATGGCTACACACACATAGATATTGATATTTTCTTCTGGAAATGAACTTTTGGAATTAGCAACTAATTATTATTTTTATTTTTTTGGTCAAAGACTAAACTTTATTAAATCCGAATCGAAATGTTGACATCTTTTTGCTAAAATATTTCCGGCCGTACGTCGTATGTGACGAGTGGGGGAGGGAGGCAGGGATGGAGAGAGAGCAGAGACAAAAATGCTTTGTGAGCAATTCTTGGAAATTAGTGGCCTCCTCCAAAACCACGAAAAGTAATTATTGTAATATGATATTATTCAATTTTGAGTGGCTGATCATGATCCCAAATTCAGTTCCCTTGATTCATACTACGTCTCGTTGTGTGAGATTCCGGTGGGGAAAAGAGAGACTTTCATTTAACGCAGTGGGATCAGGAAATATTATTAAAGAGCCAATGACAATAGTGTGCACAACGCATAAATTTTTGGACATTTATATTATCTAAATTGGCGTTTTATTGAGTTTTGGTAGGTTTGAAGTTATTTGTCAAGTCATATTGCATGTTTGTTAATAACTTCCAAGCGAGCATGTCGATTAATATCAATAATTTTTTAGCGAGCATGCAGACAGATGTCAACATATACTAAGTGAGTGTATCGAAAGATGTCCATATCAACTTATACAAAGGTATGAGGCTAGCAGGTACCCTGCCCGTGCCTATAAAGGTAATTCGTTGAATAATTGGAGGGCAAACTTTCAAGGGCATCTCAGATTTTTAGAGGGCAACACCCAACTCTTGAAGAATTTCTAAACTTGGAAGGGTAAGTAGACCCGCCTTGCTCCAAAGTGGATCTGTCCCTAATGTAACATATACAATGACTGAGTATGTAATATCTTAAATCACGAATATAAAACTTTATAAAAAGAGATCATAAATATCACGATAACAATATACCCTCAACAACTATCTTATGAGATTGAAATATTACCCGAAACAACTGTCTTATGAGATTGATGACTACTATTTCCATGTGATGTGTTAGACAAAATAAAATTAGCGGAACCAACAAATGCCGTATGGTTGGTATTTAAGGACGGGTTTATCCCCTTCAAGCTAAGCTAAAATCAGACAAACTTATTAATTCTACGCAAAAACAAAGTGGAAGTTAACAAGCCTACCTACCATGATCAAATTAAGGCAAAAAAAAAAAAAACAAAGGAAAATACAGTTTAAACCACCCTCTTGAGTATCCTTTAATTTTTCAACAACGAAAAAAAAATCTCCTTTAATTTACTGAATTGAAATACAAAAAATAAACAAAAGTGTGTAGAATGAGAAAGTAGGCATACTCGAATCATTATAAAAAAATAAAAGAAGATAATACAATTATGAATTTGAAACAACTAAGATATGTGTCAATTACACCTACTCAACATTTTTAAGAGAAAGGTATTGTTGACCCTAAAAACTACCAAGCCTACGTGGCACGCAGGCCGAATAATCTATGAGCTAACTACGTCATTCGGTTGAATGCGGGGCGTGCCAACTCGACGGCCGAACTCGGCCGGTGAGTAAAATGTTGATGTTGAGTTGTGTGCGCGGCTGACTTCTAAATCTTGCGATCACGGCCGAGGAAGGAACGCGCCTCGGCCCTTTGGTTCTAGAGCATGAAGACAAGGCTACAAGTCTTGCGAAGTTCACGACTCGTCGGCGCCGGATTCGGTCACGGTGATTATATTCGTGAAGGTATAAACACGCCGAATCGACACCAACGTATAAGGGCACAGATACTCGAAACCAAGGTTCTAAAAGGCGCTAGGCGCTAGTCGGGCGGCGGGATAGGGCCTAGCGCCTAGGCGGCTAGGCGGAGCCTAGGCGGGCGACTAGGCGGACTAGGCGGATTTAAGTAAATCTATTCTATTTCGTGTAAACAAGTGTCTGTTTATACTTAAAATTACATAATTTCGTCATAAACTAGAAAATAGAATGACATCTATATTATGAAGTATTGGAACATAATGAAAACATAGGGAGCAAACATATAATGTGTGTTTATTTAAGTATTCAATAAGTCTCTTACAATTTATTGGAAATAATAAAATGCAAAAGGAAAGTTATCTATTTTTTTATCTAAGTGAGTTGCAACCTAGGCAGGTGTCTATGCGGGTCTGGGCGGGCTAGGCGGTCTAGGCGGGGGCCTAGGCGGTCTAAACGGGCGCCTTAGTAGGTCTGGGTGGGCTAGGTGGATGCCTAGGCGGTCTAGGCATTAATCGGGGCGGTGACCAGCCGCCTAGCGCCTAGGCGGGGCCTAGGCGGTGCTAGGCGGGGATTTTTAGAACAGTGCTCGAAACTGATGTAGGTCTTGATTGCGAAAGTGGTTTGGCCATTTGAATGTCGAACTCTGAAACCAACCTGCGAGTATCCAATCATAAAACAACTCGGCGTTCGATGTGCCGAGCTTGGAAATTCGTAATACCTCACTTCTCCGAGAAGGCTGGTGAGATAACCTCTGCCAATAAGGATTCGAAAATCCTTCTCGACCGAGACTTGGATAGGTAACCAACCGGCCTCGACGCAGTGCTGTTTATCCAAACTGAAGGTGCTTCGCGATCGACTTGTTCTATGGCGATAATGCTGTTTATCCAAACTGAAGATACCACCGGTTGCCTTCACATCGTTGTTTATCCAAACTGAAGATGTGTTGGCGGACAAGAAAATAAAAATCTCAAAGGTTGAGAGAGTTTGCGCAGGGCAGTTTTGTGTGTTGAGTTGGAGAGGGCTAATGTTATGCTCCCCCTCCCTATTTATAGTAGTGCAAACACTCCAAACCGTCCTTGGATAGAACTCCTCGTCCTAATCCAACTCTACTTCGGCCGATACCAATCCAATCCTATCTCGGCTGATCCCAATCCGACTAGGACTCTGAACCTGACTCCAATCGCTGAGTTTGATTCATTTTCTTCTCGAGACTCCTTCTCCTAATGGGTCTCGGCTTCTATCAGCTTATCTGTTCCTCCTAATCCGCGGTCCATGGTGCCAATTTACTCCCTTTGCGCGAGTCCTGGGCCGAGAATGATCTGAGCTCGGCCCAATCGTCATTTTGGGCCCAAACACTGCCCCCTCGCTTCTGAGGTCGTCGACCTATCGCCTATGGTCGAGCCTCGACCTTGAAGAAGCGAAACGACATTACTCTTCTCGAAAACGCCCGATGAGCTGTCTCAGAGGATAACGCCACGCCCATTTATGAGCAATGATGTTTCCCTCAAATTCTCCCCGAACTCGCCACGCATCAGTCCTCGATCACCCCAACAGTTCGCAATCATCTATCTGAACGCACGCAACCGTCGAAGCGTCCTGTTGCATTAATTATCGTCGTTACACGCAATCGTGTGTCCTCAAACCACGCGATACGCTGTCAGTCTGCCAGATTCTCGATCCTTTCCCCTGGATTTTCTGAAACAAATCATGGTGCGCAGTCACATTGATTGGCCCATTTCAAATTTCAAAAAGCTAACCGATTGATCTTCCTGCGAAGTATATATAAATACCCCATTTTCTTCCATTTCCACTTTACGCTTCCAGATCTCTGAAATTGCCTTGCTCATTTCTCTCGAGTCTCCAGAAATCCAGAACTTCCTTCTTAAGCATTCTCAACCCAGAAATTCATCTTCAACCTTTTTCATCAACAATGGCCTCGTTCATTTCCAAGTTCTCTGGAGAGTGCAACACTCACAAGGACATCATAGATCATTGCGCCATCAAGGCCATCCGTTTTGAGGACGACTCCAGCGCGTCCCATCAAATTCTTGGACCCCTGTTCAAGAAACCAGTGCCCACGACCATCACCAACCTTCTGAAGGACCAATGCCTGACACCCTTGCGCCAAGGTTTTGAGTGGTCGAAATGGGAGATGTCGAAACCTCAGGGAGCTTGGCCCTCGACTACCGCGACCTGGGCCGCCTGGGTTGATCGCATGGAAAAATTCTTCGGCCAGGAGTGGAAAGCTCTTGGAATCTACGACGCCATCAGACTCTCGACGGTGGAGATCGCTATGGATAAGAATCTTCTCATGGCAGCCTTGAGTTTCTGGTGCTCGGCCACCAACACCATGGTCCTCCCCCTTGGACCTATCGGCCCCAACATCCTCGACATCTCGGCCATCCTTGGGACTTCACCATCCGGTCTCCCAATCGATGCTGCCCTCTTTGGGTGTTCGTCGAACCTGGATCTCAAAGCCTTGTTCGATTCTCGGGCTGTTGAGACATTGAGCCGAAGCGGTCAAGAGCCTTCGAATGAGGAAGTTCAAAAATTGCACAAGAACTTCTTCAACTACAGCACTGTCACGCCCCAGACCCGGGTCGGAAATAAAAACTTGAACCCGAATCCAAAACGTGAGTTAAAAACTAAATAAATAAAAGGAAATTGACACGGGTTGGAAAAAGAAACTTCGCTTATTAAAATAGCTTCAAAATACTTACAGGGTGTACAAAAGTAATAAATTAAAATCCTTAAACTTCCCCTCAATCACAACCTCAACTCTTCTAACATTTGTTAATCTTGTACCGAACCTGCAATGTCTAAAATGTATAGGGTGAGCAAAATCACAGCTCAGTAGGGACATAACCTTATCATAGTAAATTGACGATATTAAATTACGTGTCATGAAATCATATATCCAGATATCAAATCATTATTGATAATAATGCATGAGTGCAATGCAACCTCTTCGGTTACCCCCGTTAATTTATATAATAAGACACACGGACCTGCACGTCCCATACCATGCATTTTACCCCCGCAGAGGTGGTTCGAATGTTCTATTATAGAAACTAACCCCCATACGATATCCCAAGATAAACCCCTTTTGCTAGTCATCTTATCTAATTCATTGATCTCCAGCCCAAATCACCCACATCGACAATTCCCGTCGATATCCTATTCTACTGTGCACATCGGGCTCGCCTGGAACTGGTTTCACAATGAATAGATTCAACTACACAAAAGATCATTTCCAACTACCCTCATTTCCTGAATTCCAATCTTAACACTGAAATTCCCACCACATCAACATGAATGATGCACAAATAATATCATTTTATCTTTCACATGTATCACAGTATATTCTCAACGAATAACATTTCAGCAATAATTCTATAACCAATAACAAGTAAACACTTAACTGAAACAATTAACCAATTAAATCCAACCATATAAATCAACCAAAAAGATCAAGAATATTATAGCACTTCACGAAATTTAATAAAATCAATTTCCGTAAAGGTCTGCCTTATTTCCCCTACCTGGATTCCAAAGCTAAAACGAAGATCCACGTCACTATCGAAATAGCTAAGCTCCATGTACTTGAACAAGCTCCTTGATCACTCCTAATGCCATGAATTTCTTCGACTACCTTTCTTTTCTAATCCATCTCTAAACGTGTATTTATATATATATATATATATATATATATATATATATATATATAAGCATATGTATATATACACATATATAATCCAAGTAAAGCAAACATGCACAAGCATGCAGCCTTTCGCATGTTGTAAAAGAATTGAGGGGAAAGTTCCTATTTATACTAAGATAAGGCAGCAGCTTCCTAGTGTGCTGAATAAGCACTTAATGAACCTTGCTGGCAACACCTCAATCATCCTCATCCATATATTTCATTCGCCATCTAAAAATTCTACACGTCCAGCTTGAAAAAGTGCTTGGTAAGCACTACTAAGTTGACACAACCATCAACATTCCTGCTTGCTGGTCACTCCAGCAACTGTCACGTGGCAAGTCAACCAACCTTGGCTACCACATGGCTCTCATTCATTGGTCCACATGAAAACTAACTTAAAACTTCATCTGATCTCTAAAATAAAATAATCCAAAAAATACTACGAACTCGTAATGACCTCCACAATCTTTTCATAAATACATTCTCAAAAAAAATCTAAACATATTTTTCCAAACATTTCTCTTCTTAGATAATAAATTCTTGGGATTTCACAAGCACCCTCATCGTCCATTTCGCTGGTCGAGGAGAGGAGAGACGCCGCAGCGGGGAACATGAGGCCTTTTTATTCTACTGGTACAACAAGTTCATTTGTTGTACCAAATCGATCAAATGCTTGGTCGAGAACATGCATGTGGCCGAAGCCCTGGCTAGTGGTCACGTCCTGGCGCTGAGCCCGGCCATTCTCGCCAGCCTATCGCGTTGCCTGGCCGAGGCGACTATCCATAAGATTGACCCGCACCAGAGTGGACCTCTTTGGGTGTTTCAACTGTGGCTGCAGACCTACTTCACCGCACTTCGGCCGGAGATCCCTGACTTTCTCTACCGAGGCGCTCGGTCTTCGACTGGCCTCTCGACCGGTCCCCCCTCATCAGGCTGAAGAAGTCTTCAATTACTTCTTTGGTCTTGAAGACTTCTCCGACGACGAGTTCCTCGTATGCCGTCGTCGTAATTATCCTTCCTCCATTAATCTTCCGACTTCGGTTTGGAGCGAAGGTGAGGATGGTGCCCTTCGACAAAATTGGGGGTCGTTCGTGCTATCACGCGATCTTCCTCTCGGCTGCGATGCTCGCCGGGCAAGCTGGGAGGTCTATCATCCCCAATTTACCGCCAGGCAACTTGGTTACCTCCAAGGTTGCCCGGTGCCTCTACTTCGCTTCCGTTCCCTTCTTAGCCGAGGACGGCTCACTGGTTCGTCTGAGAATGAGTGTCGAGACACCGAGAAGGAGTTCCAAGAGCGGTGCGAACAATTTCATCTTCGACCGTCTGTTCTTGAGACCCTCAGCACCGATACTTTCGAGGACTGGTGGGAAGCATATACCCAGGACTTCCTCGGGGGGTCAGTCGAGGATATTATTACCAAGATCTTCAGCGATCGTCCTCAGAAAACTGCTGCCCCTACCGCTAAGAAGAATAACTCAGGTAGTCGGCTGTCTCTATCCGCCTAATGTTTACTTTACTTTAGTAACTCCATTTTATCGCTCAACTCTTATTTTAATTTTCCTTTCTTAGGTGGTCGAGTGCTGAAGCAGACGGTCGTGATTGCTGCGGTCGCGGCCAAGAAGAGGGCGGCTCTCTCCAAAAAGGTCGATGCTACTATGCCTAATCTGCCGAGCAAGCGCTCCCACCAAGAGGTTGAGCCGACTCGTGAAGCTCTCTGTCCTCCAAAACGTGTCAAGAAGTTGGCGCAGAAGGGAGATCGGGAGATTCACGTTATCTCCAGCCAATCTACCGAGGCGACCAACCTGGAGACTCCTCTTCTTACTCCTTCAGCCCGGGACCTGTTGGAACAGCAGCTGAGGTTGACCGTCCCAGCATCTCAGGCGTCACCCGTCCTGGAGCCAGTCGAGCAGGTCGCTGCTTCGGCTACACTCAAGCCAGTCGATCCTCCTGCCGTTTCGTCGGGTGGAGAACCTGTAACCCCGATGCAACCTGCCGTGCCCGTTCTGGAGGTGGCGGTCGAGAGACAACTCCCACGACAACCAAAACGAACGGCGATTGTTTTGGATGAGGTATAAATAATTTAAAATTTGAACAAGTACGGTGTCCTATTTTATCATGATGCTAACACCATCGTTTTGTCGTTGTAGGACGATGCCAGTGAGGAGATTCCACTGGCGCGTCGCCCTCACCGCGCTCGTCCCTCGATGCTTTCAGTCTCCTTTTCCCAACCACTCAGCAAGATCGTTCAACTACCTGATCCTGATGTGGTCGAGGTGAATATCGCTGCATCGGCTGCGGCTGAGGTTGCTCCAGTTATTACTCCAGCCGGGGCGAAGACCACTGCTGCGGCCGAGGTGAACGCCTCTGCTCCGGTTGGGGTGGGGGTGACTGTCCCGGAGACGATTCCTCCTGCCGAGCCAGAGGCGACGGCGGAGACCCCGGTGCATTCACAGGACGTCGATCTCGGCATCCCTCATCAGGAGGTCACGTCCGCTTATGTAAGGCTCTCCGCTTCTTAACTTTAGTTCCGTCTTGTCCATCTTCAAAATTCTAAATCGAGGGTATATTAAATGTTAGGTGCCTTCTCATTCTTTTCACCGAAAGTTCTACGCGCCGAGAGGCGTTGTCTATATTTCTTGGCCGCCTCAGTGGCCGTCAAATGTGGACAACCTCCATCGACCGCGTGAATTGAGGAGCGATCTCAGACACTGGGCTCGACCTTTAAGTTCCCTGGGTTCGAGCAATGACCCAGGGGATATGGCCGAGGTCTCATCACGTCAGGTCTATTATATCCTCTTTCTTTATCTTTTGTGGTTTAATTGGCTCTAATACTTGTCCCTTCATGCAGCCTTCCTGGGAGGCCGAGTTCGATGCTCTTGTCGCTGGTACGACGAAGAGGATGGCTGGGCCCTCGACTACTACAGCACGTGATCCGGTTGACCCAGATGCGCTTGCCAAGTTGCAATAACTGCTACCGCTGTCAGCCTCTCAAATCTTGGAGCGCAAGGGCCTCGACTCTGTCGGGGCGTGTCTGAACGATCTTGCTGCCGATGGTTGTTTGGACAACGCTACCGTCATACGAGCATCTTTCCTCCTATAGCGAGCTCGGGAGCACTTCAGAATCTTCGCAAGGGCTATCCGAGCTGAGGATGAATGGAAGGTCGCCTTGGCCGCGCAGGAAGCTCTTCGCCCAAAAGTTGAGGTGCTGATAGCCAAAAATGAGCAATTGGCCGAGCTTGACCGACAAATCGTCGAACTTCAAGATCGGCGGTCGGCATTCACCTCTGAACTTTCAAAAGAACTCGAGTCAAATAAGTCTTGTTTGACCGAATACGCCGCCAACGCGAAGTGAGTCGACCAGCTGAGGATGGACAAGGGGATTCGGCATGAGGAGGTCATCATGGGCGAAGCGAGGTGGCCGGAGCTAAAAGCTTTCCTTGAGACCGTTCTTCCTTCTTCGCCTTAGGACTTTTAATTTTCAAACACTTGTACTCCTTTTTGGCAAATCTTAATAAGAATTTATCAAATCTTGTATTTGCTGGATTCGGATTTTACTGTCTTTGATACGATCTGCCTTTCTTGTCGAGAACCTCTTACTATTCTTGCATTTCCCAAGTAACCGGGTAATATTTCTTTAAGAACTTCCCATTAATTGGTAACCTATGAATTAAACCCGTTCGATCCTTGAGATGGTATGCCCCCTTGCCGAGAACCTTGTGAACAACGAATGGTCCTTCCCAATTCAGCGACCATTTGCCGAACCTGAGATCCTTAACACCAACCGAAAATATAGTCTGCCAAACTAAATCTCCTACGCCGAATGTTTTCTGTCTAACCCGTTGATTATAAGCTCGCTCGGCGATCTTCTTTTGTGCCGATAATAGGTTGTATGCATCAAGCCGAGCTTCTTCTAAATCTTCTAACTCTTGCCTCATGGCTTGGCTGTATTCGGCGCTGTACAGATTACTCTGTTCAATTATTTGCAGCGAATTTACACTTAGCTCGACTGGCAGCATCGCGTCATGCCCGTAAGTCAAGGCATACGGCGTTGTTCCAGTCGCCGATCGTGGTGAGGTTCGATAAGCCCACAAAGCTTCATTTAGCTTTAGATGCCACATACCAGGTTTTTTCTTCACCATTTTCTCGAGGATGCCGATCAGAACTTTGTTACTCGTCTCGGCTTGTCCGTTCGCTTGTGGGTAATACGGCGTAGATTGTTCAAGTCGAATGCTCAATCTACTTGTATATTCTTTAAATCGGTCGGACGTGAAAATCGTACCATTATCTGTTATGATCGTTTCTGGCACACCGAATCTTGTCACGATGTTTTCTTCCACGAAATCACATACTTCTCTGGATGTTAACTCGGCGTATGATTTTGCCTCGACCCATTTAGTAAAGTAGTCTGTCGCCACTAATATCCATGCATGTTTTGCTGCTCCGGAGGATGGTGTAATTTTGCCAATCACATCCATAGCCCAGCCTCTAAACAGCCAAGGTTTAGTTACTGAATGTAATGTCTCGGCTGGTACTCTTTGGGCGAACTCGATGCAATCCTTCAGCATGCTCGGCCAAAAATACCCGTGGCGGCGTAGCAGCCATCGCATCTTTCGGCCTGATTGATGGGCTCCGCATATCCCTTCGTGCACTTCTGCAACTGCTTGGACGGCCTCCCGTGGTCCGAGGCATAATAGCAAAATGCCGTCTTCACCTTTTCGGTATAGCCCATTCTGATAGATGACGTAGTTCGTGGCATGCACCCTTGTCTTTCGATCATGCTTGCCGTTCGGATTTTCAAGGTATTGCATAAGTGGTATTCTCCAATCGTCTGGTAATGCCTCGACCGCACAAACAACTAACGATTCTTCTCGTTCTAATAACGATGGCAAAGACATCACGCGCGTTCGAATTACTTGGTCGCGATGGAGGGCTTGTTGATTGACCAAAGCCGGATATGGCTGGTGCACTGTGGGTGTCATCCGGCCTACCTCGCCCCCAAGAGTTGTGCTCCAGAGGCCAGTTGGTCGAGTTCATCAGCGATAATGTTTCGGTCTCGAGAAACGTGCCTAAATGTGATACCGTCGAATGACTCGGCCAGGTAGCTGGCAAACATGTGATATGGTGCCAGAGCGCAACTCATGCAATGGAAAGTACCATTGAGCTGGTTGATGAAAAGTTCAGAAACGCCGAGCCCGATGACAAGGGGGCCTCATATTTGGCCTGATTGTTGGTACACGCAAAGTCGAGTTTGAGGGAGAAATACCAACGATGTCGTTGTGGTGACTGGATGACGATGCTTCTATCGAAGTACAGCGTCCAGAAACTGTCGCGTGCTTCTATCATGCCGATCTCGACATCGTCCTCCCCGAAGTCGTATGGGGAAGGATGTTGAGCAAGAAAATCGGCGAGAGCTTGTCCTTTGACTGCTTTCTGAGGTACATATTGTAAGCTAAATTCGGATAATGCCATCGTCCATTTCCCAATTCGGCCTTTGACGATTGGCCGAGTGAGCATGTATCGGATGACGTCTGTTTGAGTGATGACATGAGTGACCCTCGGTAGCATGTAGTGCCAGAGTTTGGATGCGGCGAAAAATAGAGCCAAGCACAGCTTCTCGACGGGGGAGTAATTGATTTCTGGCGAGTTGAGCCTCCGGCTGAGATAGAAAACGGCCTGCTCACGACCTGCGTCATTGTCTTGAGTGAGGAGGCAGCCAATGGATTCCTCGATCGCGGATATGTAAAGTTTGAGAGGTTTATCGCGCCGAGGGGGAACGAGAACGGGTGGTTTCGTAAGAAAGACTTTGATTTGCGTGAAAGCCGCCTGGTGTTCTTCATGCCACTCGAATTTTTCTGAATCCTTGAGTTTCAGAAGTGTGGAAAAGACCTTCATTTTGCCTGCCGAATTTGCTATGAATCGACGGAGAAAATTTATTTGGCCGAGCAACGACTGAAGTTGCTTTTTGGTGGTTGGTGGTGGAGCGCTCAAAATAGCTCGAGCCTTATTCTCATCTATCTCAATGCCCCGATGATGGACGAGAAAGCCCAAAAAATTACCGGCCGACACACCGAAGGCACATTTAGCAGGGTTCATCTTAAGATGATGTCGGCGCATACGAAGGAAAGCCTGCCGAAGATCATCAAGATGTGTATGGCGGCTCTTGGATTTTACTACCACATCATCGATATATACTTCAACGGTCGTGCCAATTAGGTCGTTAAAGATGGCGTTCATGGCGCGTTGATATGTGGCACCAGCGTTTTTAAGGCCGAACGGCATGACTACCCCTTCATAAGTGTCGAGTGCCCCCGGGCAACGAAAGGCAGTTTTATGGACGTCGGCTTCGGCAATGAAGATCTGGTTATAACCGGCATGTCCATCCATAAAGGATAATATGGCATGATTGGCTACGGTGTCAATGAGTAAGTCTGAGATCGGCATTGTATACTCATCCTTGGGCGTTGCCAGATTCAGATTACGAAAATCGATGCATATGCGGAGAGCGCCGATTTTCTTGAGTACTGGGATGATATTTGCGAGCCATTTGACGTATCGAGCTGTCCGAATGAACCCGACGTTTAAAAGACGAACGAGTTCATCTTTGATGCCGAGTTGGACCTCGGTCGAGAATCGTCGGGGTGGTTGTCGAAAGGGCTTGCAACTAGGCTTGATACGTAATTCGTGCTCGACGAGTGTGCGATTAAGACCCGGCATCTCATGATAGCTCCAAGCGAAACAATCTTTAAATTCATGAAGTAGCTTGCAAAGTTCCGCTTTCATAGATTGGGGAAGCAGGACACTAATAAACAATGGTCAAGGGTCCTCGGTCGTTCCAACATTCACCTCCTCCAATGGATCCTTAACCTGAGGTCGAGTGTCTTCAAGGTCGGCCGGAGCGGCTGGAATATTGTCAAAAGAGAGCATAGGACCGCTATCGTCTTCGGCCAGAAACTCCACAAGATTAATACCCGAATGAGACTGTTTGGATATGATATGCCAATGAGCCAGCAGTTGTTCCATAATCGATGAAACCGCGGCTCGACGTCGGGTTTGACTGGTGTCAGACATCAGGATCGGTGATAAAGTTAGCCAGTCCGAGTCTCGCTGAATCCTGATAGACAGTTTCGGCGCCAACCTCGACGACTTTCTGAACGGAAATGCGAGTCGGTCGTCCTTCTTCATTGAGTCCCTGTAGAGTAATGTAACCGACATGGTCGTCGTAGTACCGTGCTTGGACCATGTTGGCCTCAAAGGGCTGATGGTGGGCCGGATGTACGACGATTGATTTACCATCCCAAAAGACGAGGACTTGGTATAACGAAGAAGGAATACAACTTGTCTGGTGAATCCAATCTCGACCGAACAGTGCATTGTACTCGGTCTTTGAATCAACTATGAAGAAAGCTGTCATGTGGTTGCGACCAACAATGCTTACTTCTAATGGTAGTACTCCCTTGGTTTGAGACTTATCCCCGACGAAGCTGCTCATGGTAATGCCTGATGGAATCAGTTCGTCGCTGGAACGATGTAAGGCCTTCATGATGGATACAGGCATGATATTGACAGTGGCTCCACAATCGACGAAGATTTTTGAGACTGGGTATCCTTCAATGTGAGCTGTGATGTATAGAGGTTTGAGGTGACGAAGGTTGGCGGCCGAAGAACGAGGAAACAATTCGGCCAAAGCTGTCTTGAGATTATCATCCTTAGTTGTTGGCTCGAGCTCGGTGAGAGAAATAAAGTCGACTTGGGTAGCTTCTTCGGCCGCTACATCACTGTCTAGGAAGCTTGGCTGGGACGTGGTTGACTGGAAATCGGCTGACAAGACATGGACCATACTGATTTCCATGTTATCGAGGATTGAAAGGCCCATCGAATTGGGATCTTCCTCCTTCATCTTTTCCTCTTCCTCTGGAGTCTCGTCCTCCGGAATTTCTTCCTCGTCCCCAAGGTTCTCCTCCTCGTCCCCAAGGTTCTCCTCTTCATCCCCAAGGTTTTCCTCCTCATCCCCAAGGTTCTCCTCCTGACTCGTTTCCTTGTCCTTTGGGTTCCTTGATACTGGCGCCAAGTCTGGGACTTGCGCCGTGACCTGGATTTGTTCTTGATATGCTATTCGGGCATTTCTGATGTCCAGGTAGGCGTCCAAACGTTCGACACGACATATTTCATCGGTCGTAAGGCCGAAAAGGGAGACGGCCGAAAATACCTCAAAATGATATCGCAAGTACTAGAGATCTTCTAGGGAAAAAAGAAGTTCATCTGGGTTAATGTCCGTATATGGATCGACACTGAAGCCGAGAACTCGGGCCTCGCGTATGTGTTGGAACCTAGCTTTCAACCCGAGATCAGAATTCTTTTGGATGATTCGTTCGGCATCTGGGCAGGTTAGAACGAGGTTGATCGTGTCTTGACATGCTTTCGGCAAACCATATAAATCATTGGCCGAATGAGTTTTGTGGAACTCTCGCATGTACTGTAAGGCTTCTCCGAGGAATGGTGGATGTAGATTTCGCCGAACTTTGATCAACGGTTCTTCTACAGGCAATGGAAGAAGTTTATCTTCGGCCTCCTTCTTAAAATGCTCAAGTCGTGCCTTCATTTCTCCAGGTCGAATAAGAAGTTTGATTCGCTTCTCGGCCTCCTCAAATGTGGTTTCCAAGGCGTGATCAATCGACTGTTTACCTTGTACCAACTCTCTCATAATCGTAGGGGTTTGCCGGTTATCGTTATCACCGACTTTCTCTTTCGGCTGCCATTTGTGGCCCAAAGTAGCCGAAGTCTCTTGTGCCGCTTACCGACGGGCCAGGCAATCGATTCTTTGGCATGGGCGCTTCTGTGATTTGGATAACGCGGTGTACACACCCTTAGGCGAGTGATAAGTATACCATCGTTGGTCTTGAGGCTCGGGACATTTGAAGGTTCTTCGACTTGCGGAAGAACTCAAGCTGCTAGAATTACGGGAATAATACTCTTCATTGTAGAATGGAGTATCAAAGTCGAGTCGTCTTCTGGCCGAAGATGGTTTAACCTCTTGTGGGCCGAGCTTGTTGAAAACGGTATTGCGCGGACTCGAGCCGAGCGTTTTCTGGAGTGTCGTCGTGACTGAGCGCACACGTGGCACCTCTGTTTCCTGTCGCCGTGCTCTTGGTTTAATCGGGACATCTGCTTTGCACTGTGTGCACACGGCTGCAGATTCAATGGCTTCTTCGACGCCAGAACTTGACATAGATTCGACGATGGCCGGTCTGACCGAATCTCGAGGTGGTGAATTTGAGAACAGATCAATCTTGAGTCGAGGTTGGCCACCTTTTGTTAAGAAGTGCCGAGCTGGGACGATCTCGACCTTTGAACTTGACATGGGTTCAACGATGGCTGGTCCGATCGAATCTCGAGGTGGGGAATTCGAGAACAAATCGATCTGAAACTGCGGTTTGGTCCCCTTTCTTGGGATATGTCGTGCCGAGATGATCTCGATCTTTCCTTTTCCTTTGTCTCGAGGTAAATAAGCATCGACCATACCCACCGTCGTTGTAGGGAAAGGGTCAGTATCAACTTCCATTCTCTTCTCTGGAAACTTAAGTTTTCCATCGTCGATCCATCTCTGAATGGTATCTCAAAACACGACACAATTGTTTGTCATGTGTTTGCTCGAATCATGATACTTGCAATATATCCGCCCCTTCAGCTCTTCGGCCTTGGGAATGTTGTGTCCCGGCCGAAGTCTTATAATCTTGGCGAGTAGCAATTGATCGAAGATAGCGTCGGCCTTAGTAATATCAAACGTATATACTTTTGTCGTTTTGACGGCGTTTTCTTCATATATTGGCCGAGCTTTGACATCCTTAGGATTGATGTAGGTCAACGCCTTGCATATATATGGTTTATCAATCACTATCTCGGCTGCATTGATGTTGGCGTACTCTTCAGATTCTGCCGATGCATAACTGACCGTGGGATTTTTATAGATGGTCCCTCGGGATGGGGTTTTCGAGACTTTCTCTTCACGGAGCAGATAATCGTATTGCTCGACATGCTGAGCTAATTCGTACATGTCGCGGAAGTTTACCCCCAGGAATTTCTTCTTATATTCCACATCCAAACCGTTCAACGCAAGTCGAACGAACTCGAATTCTGGTAGGGGTACTCGGCACCAGTTCCTGGCCGATTTAAATCTCGTAAGATAATCCATCGGCGATTCATCGGAGTCTTGTGCCATTCGGGCCAACGAAGAGACTGACATTTCCATCCCCGGCCGATAGAACTGCTCGTGAAACTTCTCGACCAATTCTTCCCCACTTTGAATGGAATTGGGTGGGAGGTTAATGTACCTCGCAAATGCCGAACCTGTGAGTGAGAAGTTAAACAGTCGCAACTTATAGAGGTCATTACTGACATCTCCACACTGTGCAGTGAAACGGGCGACATGCTCTAAGGAGGACAGAGACGATTCCCTAGCAAAAAGGCTGAAATCTGGGAACTTCGACCCTTTCTTCAGAGCCGAATCAATCATTCTCTGAACTTCAACGACATCCACAGACGTTGTTCCCATACTTGAATCAACATCGCCTGTTCGACTGCTTGATCCACCTCTCTTGTCTAGATCGACCATTTTGAGCCGAGCAGGTCCTGCCTCGGTCGGTGATACTGATAAGAAATTATTTTTTGGCATAGGTTGTCTGGAATGATCAGAATAGCCAATATGATGGGTGTTGTTAACCACAGCCTCGAGCAATCTCGTATGCATGGCGTTTTGACTATGTATTTCTTTAAGTATTCCTCTTATTCCTTGACTGAATGTCTGTTCGAACTGCCGAGACTGTTCTTCGAGCCTTCGTCGAAAAAATGATCTGGTTGGTGGGTCGGATCCCTCACCACCGTCTTCATCACAATCCTCCACTATGCCTTCGATCACGGGTCCCTTTGTTATCTTTGCGAGGGTCTATGTGTCTCGAGGTAGTTCGCCAACGCTCGTTTCTCTTTCTGATCGTGTCCCTTTCGATGCCTCAGGTGTTCCGGCAGCAGTGGGTTGTATCCGTAATGAACCTTCGGCTCCGGGTTTCTGACTCGAGTGGGTAGCGATCGATTTTCCCATGGTTGATTTCTTTGTTACTGACCGTGTTTCAATGGTCATGAACTTCGAAGGTTTAGCATTTGGTCCCACTGGGCGTGCCAAAATGTTGACCCTAAAAACTACCAAGCCTACGTGGCACGCAGGCCGAATAATTTATGAGCTAACTACGTCATTCGGTTGAATGAGGGGCGTGCCAACTCGACGGCTGAACTCGGCCGGTGAGTAAAATGTTGATGTTGCGTTGTGTGCGCGGCTGACTTCTAAATCTGGCGATCACAGCCGAGGAAGGAACGCGCCTCGACCCTTTGGTTCTAGAGCATGAAGACAAGGCTACAAGTCTTGCGAAGTTCACGACTCGTCGGCGTCGGATTCGGTCACGGTGATTATATTTGTGAAGGTATAAGCACGCCGAATCGACACCAACGTATAAGGGCACAGATACTCGAAACTAATGTAGGTCTTGATTGTGAAAGTGGTTCGGCCGTCTGAATGCCGAACTCTGAAACCAACCTGCGAGTATCCAATCATAAAACAACTCGGCGTTCGATGTGCCGAGCTTGGAAATTCGTAATACCTCACTTCGCCGAGAAGGCTGGTGAGATAACCTCTGCCAATAAGGATTCGAAAATCCTTCTCGACCGAGACTTGGATAGGTAACCAACCGGCCTCGACGCAGTGCTGTTTATCCAAACTGAAGGTGCTTCACGATCGACTGGTTCTACGGCGATAGTGCTGTTTATCCAAACTGAAGATACCACCGGTTGCCTTCACAGTGTTGTTTATCCAAACTGAAGATGTGTTGGCGGACAAGAAAATAAAAATCTCAAAGGTTGAGAGAGTTTGCGCAGGGCGGTTTTGTGTGTTGAGTTGGAGAGGGCTAATGTTATGCTCCCCCTCCCTATTTATAGTAGTGCAAACAATCCTAACCGTCCTTGGATAGAACTCCTCGTCCTAATCCAACTCTACTTCGGCCGATACCAATCCAATCCTATCTCGGCTGATCCCAATCCGACTAGGACTCTGAACCTGACTCCA
This sequence comes from Cotoneaster glaucophyllus, assembly GCA_036320875.1. NCBI lineage: Eukaryota > Viridiplantae > Streptophyta > Magnoliopsida > Rosales > Rosaceae > Cotoneaster > Cotoneaster glaucophyllus. The sequence goes on from CM070073.1 coordinate 44,773,905, forward strand.
ATCGCTGAGTTTGATTCATTTTCTTCTCGAGACTCCTTCTCCTAATGGGTCTCGGCTTCTATCAGCTTATCTATTCCTCCTAATCCGCGGCCCATGGTGCCAATTTACTCCCTTTGCGCGAGTCCTGGGCCGAAAATGATCTGAGCTCGGCCCAATCGTCATTTTGGGCCCAAACAGGTATTAAGGAAGAAAATATAGAAACCTAAGCACGTACTAGCATTCGAACAACTAGGGCTTGTTTCGTAACTATTTTGTTTTTTTGTTTTTAGAAGGTTTGTTTTTTATATATGTGGAAAATGTAAAGGATAAAGGAAGATGAAGAAACTCTGGTGGATGAGTGGGAAAGAAATAAAAAAAAGAATGGACGGAGAAAAAAAAAATTGAAAGTGAAAGCAAAGTTCCATAACTATTTTGTTTCTTTGTTTTTAGACTGTTTGTTTTTTTATATATGTGGAAAATGTAAAGGATAAAGGAAGATGACGAAACTCTGGTGTATGAGTCGGAAAGAAATAAAAAAGAATGGATGAAGAAAAAAAAAATTGAAAGTGAAAGCAAACTCAAAATATTTCGTTTTAGTGTTTACTCTTTAGTTTTCTTTGTGTACCATTGTTTGAGCATTTCTTCTGCCTTTTTAGTCAAAATGGTCTCTAAAATTGTCATAACGTATCACTTGGGATCATTGGCAATGAAAACCGATAGAATTGATGCTTGAGTTTGTCCAACATAAATCATTTTTGTCTTTCTGTGAAAATATGTCAACATCCTCGTGAAGTAGAGGGGTTGGTTTTTTTTTTTTTTTTTTTTTTTTTTTTGGAAACCTGGTAACATTAAAGGCAAAGATGCCAAGCCAATACAAAGAAGCCTACCCAAGAGGCAAGACGCCAATAAAGCAAGGAAAGAAATACGAGTGGTTCACAAACAATACCACGACACCGCATCTAATGCAAAAGCGTTCCACATCGCATAACCCAAAAAAACATCTAAGGGGGGCAGGGAAGGCCGTCATTACAAGAACATGAACAAGGGAAGATGGGGGTCGATCGACCCAAATCTGATCACAAGCATCCCTACACTTACTCGACACTAAACAGTCCGCCGCTGCATTGGCCGATCTTGGGACCCAAGACCAGCGGCAGTCAGGAAAATCCTTACCTAGGCTGCAACACTTCACCAAGATAGGAAAGGCATCCCAACTGCCATTCCTTGCCATATCCTTTAGACAAGAAATTAACTCCAACGAATCAGATTCAATAATAACGGAGCTCCATCCCCTACTTTTTCCAAGCCTACAACCATTCAGAATAGCCAGTGCCTCCATCATATCTGCACTGGACGCCTTCCCACTATACCTTTCTGCAGCCAGAAACCGTCCCTCCCCATCCCGCGCCACCACCCCAACGAAGCCCGACTTAGTCCTAAGGTTCCAACTAGCATCCACATTTATCTTCACACTGCCCATGTTCGGCGGACTCCATCTAATTCCAGTCTCAGAAACATGTGGACCCGTGCTATGCTCAGGCACCAGAGCAAGATGAGCAGCGGTGTAGGACGAAGCCGAGAGGGAGGAGGCTAAGATTACTTGCCTTGGGTCAGTCCGTTGATTGTTGAAAAGGAGATTACATCTAGACTTCCAGATATTCCAGCAAGTAAAGGCAATATACGAAAACATCTTAAGGCTTACCTCTTTTGAGCCCTTCACCGAAGTGAACACTTGCAGCAGCCAATGAACCCACGGCACTGTAGCCGAGGCATCCACTCGCAAACTAAAACAACCTCCACGCCAGATAGCACTCACCCAGGGACAATACAGAAATAGGTGTTCAAGTGTTTCCTCTTCCAACTGACAAATAGGACATAGCGGGGACAGGACCGACCTCTTTCGTACTAGATTCTCCATTGTTGCAAGCGCCCCATGAAGAGTCTTCCACAAAAAACTTCTTATTTTTGGGGGAGCTTTTAAGCTCCAAACCAACTTCCAAAAGCGAGCAGGGATGAGGGAAAGAGAATTGTTTGAAATGGAGAGGTGTCTATCAATTGCCCAGTGGTATCCCGACTTAACCGAGAACTTCCCTCTTTTCTCAAAAGGCCAAATCAAACGGTCTCGTCTCGAAGAGTCACCAATATGCAAGTCCAAAATAGCCTCTAACTCGGGCTGCTCGAGAAAAGGTTGAAGAAAATCAACATCCCAACCCCCATTCACTTGATTAATTAGAGATTCCACCCTCAAGTTTCGGGAAACTTAGACCGATCCCAAAGGGGTAGGCCTACCCGATGGGAGAGCCGGAACCCAACGATCCTCCCACACTTTTATGTCCCTACCATTCATAATCTGCCAATGAGCTCCATTTAAAAGGATATATCTTCCCTTCAGGAGGCTTGACCAAACCCAAGAAGCTCTCCCTCCTCGCTTCGCCTCAAGGAAAGAGCAATTAGGGAAATACCGAGCCTTTAACACCATTGCCCATAACGAGTTTGGATCATCGACTAACCTCCAGCATTGTTTTGCCAATAGAGCATCATTATACACTTCGAAATTTCTGAGACCCAAACCACCTTTCTCCTTTGCCCACCCCAATTTTTCCATAGCAATCCAGTGAATGCGGCGCTCTCCCTCCTTTTGTCCCCACCAAAAGTTCGAGATCACGGCATCTAACTCCTTGCAGAACGAGGCCGGGAACTTGAAAAGATTCATCGGGTAAGCCGGAATAGCTTGAGCCACAGCTTTAATGAGAACCTCCCTCCCCGCTTGAGACAAAAAAGCTTTCTTCCATCCTTGCAGTTTCTCCAATAATCTCCCCTTGATATATGCAAGACCAGATTTCTTAGAGCGGCTCCAGATAGCAGGAACCCCCAGGTAAGAGCCAGGATCCCCCACTATTTCCATACCAAGGATAGACGCCAATTGAGTGCACAGCGCATCGGAACATTAGATCCAAAGAAGATACTTGACTTGGATTTATTGACTCTTCAATCACTTTGGATAGCTGTTGACAATTTTCCACATCCGCCTTCAGAAAAATAAGAGTATCATCCGCAAAAAAGATATGTGAAATGGTAGGGCCAGGAGAGCTCATTTGAATTCCTCTTAGATGACCAAGATCACTATACTTTTGAATCAGAAGGGAGAAGACCTCACTAACCAGTAAGAACAAATATGGGGAGAAGGGGTCTCCCTGCCTTAATCCTCTGGAAGGAGCAAACTTCTTGCCCGGTTGCCCATTCAAGATAATAGCAAAATTGACAGACGAAATGCATCCGAGAATCAGATTCCTCCAATTTCTATCAAAACCCATCTTCTCCATCACTGCCATCAGGAAGTCCCATTCCACCCGATCATAGGCCTTATGCATATCCAACTTTATCCCCAACTCCCAATTGCATCTTGCTTTCCTATTTTTTAGGAAATGGAAAAGTTCATGAGCAATTCCAATGTTGTCTTGAATCTGCCTGCCAGCCACAAACGCATTCTGAGTAGGTGAGATCAAATCCGGAAGAAAAGCTTTAAGTCTATTTGCCAAAACCTTTGACAGAACTTTGTAAGAGTAGTTGCACAAGCTAATTGGCCTAAATTGGGAGACCATTTCCGGGTTTTGGACCTTTGGAATCAACACCAAATGAGTTGCATTTAATCTTCTTGGATTCTCCTGACCCTTCAACAAAAACCCAACCAACTCATTAACGTCCGCTGCTAGGATGTCCCAGTGTTTGTGGTAGAAAATCCCCGAAAATCCATCCGGTCCTGGAGCCTTAGACCCCCCCCATCTGCAAGGCCGCGGACTTAACCTCCTCTACAGTAGCCGGCCCAGAGAGGGCCTCATTCATTCCCCCCGTAACCTTTGGCGTAATGCAGCCGAGAATCTCTCCCCATTCCCGTTGTCCCACCGAGGTGAACAGGTCCACAAAATGCTCATCAACCACTCTTCTAATTAGTCTCGGATCATCCATGGAGGGGTTGGTTTGACAAAAAAAAAAAAATTCCTTTAAAGGTGGTCACGTGTTTGTTTAGTGACAATTTAACGAAGATATTGACAGATTTTTCACGAAAAGACCAAAATGATGTTTGGTGAATGAACTCATAAATCACTATCAATTTTCATTGTTAAGGACCAAAGTAAAGAATCATGCTAATCTCATAGAAAAGCCCGTTTCCTCTTCATCTCTACTTTCTACCATATATTTCTTCACATCTCAAGTACAAAAACATGAAGAAAAAAACTATAAACCTGTATATATATACAAGTGTTACTTGGTGATTATTTTAAGGAAATGAGCTCTGCTTGGTACTTCAACTCGCATAAAATTTGAACTTAATTGGACCAAGCCAGAGTGCCGACATTAATTTGGAATTTAGATGTCACATTGTTACTTGGTTCCACATGGTCCCACGAAAGAATTATTTATAAGGACTCGTCATACACTCTCATCATACAACCATCTCTATGAGATGGTCTGTCTAAAACTCGTCATTACATACGTAATGTGATCAAATGGTAATACAACAGAAAGCTACGGAATACGGCGAGCTACGCTTACCCTAAACCCTACATCCCGTAAAAAGCATGTAAATGTCGATGTACTATTGACACTCGATGCTATAGACATAAGTAGGTTCCACATGTTCTGATTTGAACGGTCACGGTTAAGCCACATCAACATCTATTAATTTTTTATAGAAAGAGAAAAACAAAATAAAGAATGTGAGAGGAGAGGATGAAAATGGATGAAAAGAGGAGGGAATAGAACCCTACTCCGTAAATCATGGTAATTAAGCATGAAAATAGTTCAAAAACCAACCGAAACTACGCTGAAATGTATAGATGGCCTTCTTGTACAATCCTATCTTTCGTGAATCATCTCCGATTTTTCGACCCCATATAACGGAAAAAATACAAAATCCAGCTCCTTCCCTTTTTTTTTCTGTGTGATTAAAAATTTCCATGGTCGCACAGTTCAGGAACCTCCATGACGGCGATAGAGGACTGACCGATAAATGGCAGCAACATGGAAGAACACAATGAGCACTATGAAGAAATCATCCAAGAGACCGGCTATACCAAATATTGCTGCAGGAACACTCAAAAACAAGGATGATGTATTAATAATAGTGCAACGACGACTCCACAAGAAAAATACAACTAAGTTGAAAGCATAGAAACACCTTCCGGGATGAAGTCAAAAGGACTGAATAGGTACGCAGCACCCATTATCATCTGTATATTTAAGAAAACAAAATTTTAAAACGGTCAGAACTGCAGATAACGAACATGCAGTATACAATATACTTCAGATTAAAGATAAGTTCTCACATAAAGTTACTGCCAACCACATAAACTGCATAAACAGCTGCATGAGAGTGCAAGATATAAGAGAAGTGATCGCATATTGTGTCAGGTACTTAACTGCAATCCAAACACGAGCCCTTATAACAAGGGGAAGAGATCTATCTGGATTAATTAGTTCTCGCAGCAGCCTCCGCAGGAGAAAAGGAAGGTCCTGCGCTCTCTGTTCAAAAGAGGATTGCCATTTATAGAAACAGATTAGAAATGGAGCGATGATCTGCTATTCTATATCAACTACGAAACGATCTTCAATGTATGGAATAAAGATACTTTTTCAGGAGTTAAGAAACCAAACTGGCATCTGAGGAAAAATTCTGTTCCGTACAGGAAAAGAAGATATAAACACTTTACTTCTCCAGGAGTCTTAAAATAAAGAAGTAATTTCGTTTGAAAGTGTATTCATTTCATGCAGTTGGACGTGTACAGAAACTGCATATATTTTTCAACAAAAAACATATCTAATCGTATCATTCAACAATGGTGGGTCTCTGTGTGTGTACATGTCTGTGTATTATAGAGGGAGCTCCAATTAAGAGGGGCACCCTTGCAGCTCCCACTTCTCATTGAACCTCAATAATTCAAACAGTCTAATTTTTAGGTCTCCCCTCAAAGATCATCCTTGCAAAATATCACTGAAATCCGAAACTGTTGACTACTAAATTAAATGTTTGTCACTTTCAGTGTTTTCTTGATGTACCATGTTTGTCTATTTTCTTGACTCGAATTAGATGGCTAAACGTTCAGATTTGTCTCATATTTTAAGAAGATGATCTTTGAATGAGGAACTCATAAATAGATTGTTCGGATTATTGACATAAAATAAGAAATGGGCCCCACAAGGTTATTTGATGTATACATATATTCATTTACCTGAAGAAGACTTCTGGAATGACCTCCAAAAACACGATTGTACCTTTCAACCTTGCTTAGAATCTCCGCAACCTCCGGCCTATCAAGCTGCCTTGAAGAAGCCCTACTTGGAACCAACAAAGTGATGGGACGACGACATAGCGGGCATTTACAAGGGCGAACTGCCGATCCATGATGCCAAACAAGCATAATACAATTTCCTGAAGAAAGGAAGCCAACGATGCATTATCAGCCTTTATTTATTTTAATGATTACTCAATTGGAGTTCAAGCCTTGTAGATTATATGTAATGGAATCTGATACTTGCATGTTCTTATGTTGTAAGAGTCCTGCTAATTCTACTTACACTCAGAGTGTTATACTTGATCCGTTATCTGTGGCTGGTTTTGAGCATGTGCGATAGGTGCCCTTGCATAGGGCCCCCATTCTGTAAAGGACCCCTAAAAGATGATATAATCTACATATGTACCAACTTGGTTTGTGGCAAAAAAAGCTTCATCTTTGGGAAATTTCTAGGTTCTACATGAATAAGAGAAATATGATACCCATACGCATAAGAGAAATCACTTTTTTATGTTTTTAGTTTGGTTCTGCCGGCTTTGCTCTAAATTTTGATTTTATTCATTTTCCATGATCTTTTGTTGATTTGAACTATAATTCAAGTAATAATACTTCATTTAAATTCCTTACTAATACAACTATAGACATATAAATTAGCTTTGTAGCAGGAGTTTTATACAAGGGCTCATTTACTATCTTCCGCACCAAGCCCCTAAAATCTCAGAGGTGACACAGTATGCAGTGTATGCTAAATAGAACATCACGCCCATTCAGTTCAGGTATATAATTCGTCCAAAAAGTACGGACAAATATTCTCAATATGCATGTTGGGGATTTTGTAACCACTTTGTATATCCACAATCTCTATAATCTATTGAAACAAAGCAATTCCAAGCATAGATCACTTTTACGTACAATAGAAGCAGTAAACTTGTCAAACATCAAAAGTCCTTATGGTGTGCTTGGAGAGGGGATTTTTAAGTTCCATGTAATGTATGATAAATTTGTTAAGAATGCACTACAAAAATAGATAAAGAGACTTGAAAATCACTAGATGCAATACATTTGATAGAACTTTCAAATAACTCCTTGAAGGTGTCATTTAAAGGTGTTTTAGTAGTAGCTTAACAGTGCTTGAGTAGCTCATTGGTAGTGTTCTTGTGATGCATTTTAACAATAGAGCTTAAATTTCCTTGCTACTCGAAAGTCTCTCATCCAAACATAAGGTTAAAGCCTAAGCGGGAGATGTTCTATAACTAGAGTCAAGCTCAAAACAGCATTGGGCCTCTAATGAATGATGAATGAGTTAAGGAGCTGTATCATCAAGTTCAAATGATCATTATATATATATAAAATAAATATATAGGCAGCATGGGCATCCGCGGGATTTATAACCAGACTTGGAATTGTGCTTGGAAAAACTGGCTATATCAGATGTTAGATGATAGGCGGACCAAGAATATCAAGTCCATTCTACTTGGAATGAAACAGACATTGGGAGCGGAGAGGGGAATATTTTTTACATATACGCGTTTCCTTTTCAACATTTTTAAGATGCAAGTCTTGGAAAACTACACAAACGTGTTCTTCCTATTTACAGAACTCTGCAGGGTATAATTACATGTAGAAAATGACATCCTGTTTTGACTTCTCTTGATATCAATAAGAACAAAAGACTAACCGTCCATAATGAATATGACCGGTTTCTATGATATCAAATGATAATGACTATTATCGGATATCTACAGCGATTTCTCGAAGAGCTCCATCTTCGGCCCCCTTCTTAGTTTTCACCAAACTTTTAAGTTAGCATAGCTAAAGCTAAATTGGACTTGTTTCAAAGGGAAAACGTCATACAATTGGTCGAAACAATTTGGATGTGGATTGTAAGTCCCTTCGCTCTAAAAAGCAAATGATATCGAAAGCCGCCGCAACTAAAATCTTCTGAGTAATCAATCAAGTCTTTCAACACAATCATGCTTAAATGATCAATCAATCGAATCAAAACATGAAAAAGCATGCTTGAGCAAAACACAAACAGAAGCAGTTGAAACAAAATAAAATGCATAAAATACAGTTGAATGGAGAAATTGAAGACAAATTGGGTTTAGGGTTCTTTGGTTGACTGACTGAAATGTAAGCGAGGAAATAGGAATGAGAGTGAGGGAGGAAGAAAGGTACCGCAAAACCAGTGAGAGCAATTGGCCTGACAAGGAGTGTCGAAGTTGCTATGGCAAACCGAACACAGATCGCCGCCTGGAGGGCCGTCCATTCCGATCTCTCCTTCGCTTACCCCGCCGTTCGTCTCTTACATACTCTGTCCCCCGTTAATCATGACGTGCCACGCAAATGGATAAACACGTATCGCTTATTGTTCTGGGAATTAACGTTTGGAAGAAGAAAAGAATTTAACGGTGGTGTATACAATTGAGAATTTGAAAGACTTTAGGATGCGTTTGTTGCACCAGACTCTTTCGGACTGGACTAACTGCAAGGACTAAGCTGGACTGGCTGAGACTAGACTAAGCTGAACTGGCTTATTGAAGCGTTTGGTACATTGTCGGACTAAAATTATTTTAGAGCCCAAAATATTTTTTTTATCATTTTTAATTTACTTTTACTTTAAAAACAAAAAAAAGTCAAATATTATATTATAAAATATTATTTTTAATTTACGTTTCTTTCTCTTATCTTCATTGTTTCGATCAAACACTGCATCTAACCCCTATCTCTCTGCCGTTCTCTTTTCTCCCAATTAGTCAAATCTCCCTCCTATTTGCCCTTCCACTTCTTGTGTTCTCAGCAAATTTGGGGGTTTTTGCAATTCCCAAATTCTCCCCTTCTTCGTGTTTTGGCCAAATAATGTGTTGAGAAATCGCGTTATTCGTTGTCGAATCTTCAAACAGCTTCTGGGGAGCAGTGAAACCGGCCTGCAACAAGGCCCGACAAGCTAACCGGCGGGGAGTGGAGAATTGTGGAGTCAAGGGAGTGAGAGACGAAGGTGACTTGGGGAACGCTTGGATTTCTCAAGACGCTGCAAAACTCAGAAACGGTCTTAGTAGTCCGATGCTTTTCAGGGTCTCTTGCTAAGACCCCCTAGCGAGCTCTTTAGTCCATGCGAATCCCACCTAATCTCATTAAAGTTAGTCCCTTCTGCTAACAAACACTGGACTACACTAACTCTTTTTCTAATCTAGTCTAGTGAAAGTTAGTGAGGGCAAACAAACACACCCTTAATGAATTTATAAATCCATAGATTTTAATTGATTTGTAGAGATTCATTATACTATTTTGATTCAATTCTTTCGGAATCAGAGATGTGAGATTTGTGGATAGTTAAAATACACTACACAATCTCTCAAATTCCCTCTAATTCATCAACTTTCTCAAATTCTTTAAAATTAATTTCTAATTGAATACACATGGAAAGTTATAAACTTGTTTAAAATCCTAATTGAATACATCCGGATTTCTAAGGATTTTAATAAACTATTTTAAAATTCTAATTGAATATATCTTGAATTTCAGATAATCACTTAAAATCCTAATTGAATACTGCTAGATTCATTAAAAGAATTAAAATCCCTCAAAATCCCAATTGAATACACCTAAATTTAGAAAGAAAAAAAATATATATATATATATATATGGACATCCACTACTTCAGAGGTCTCATAAACATGGTAATTTAAAATTTTTGCATAGAAAATGAAAATTTAGAATTTGAAATCTCTTTAAGTTTAAATTCTATATAAATAAGTGTTATTTCCACCACCACATGTCACCACCACCTACCACCACCACCACTCACGATTATCATCACCATCATGGTTGCCGACACCACTATATACGGTTGTGGCCCCTATCATTACCAGCACCGATTTCACAACCGGCAGCTACTACACTCATCACCATCATCACTACCACCACTACTGTCGCATTCTCTAATTACTACTCTCATGTATATTAATGACTATATATATATATACACACATTAAATTTGTATTCAAATTTTATTGTTCTTTTAGGTTAACTAAATAAGAAAATTAAAACAAAATTTAAAAATAAGAATCCTTTACTAATCTTAAATTTTTCATCCAACACAATATTTGAAATATCCTAGATATGCTCGATATTTCCACGAAAATATTCAAAAATTCAGGAAACGATCAGCGATATTTTCGAAAATCAGACAATTTCTTCAATATTTTCGACATTTCCAGAAAATATCCACTGTTTGCAGACGATTTGCAAACTGGTGTTCACGTTTTCTAGGGAGACACAAGATGAATGACAAATGTCTTTTGTTCTTTCTTTAACATGATTTATTTTTGTGTTTTCATCTATACAAATCCGAGGTTTCAAGACCAAGCTTTGAATTCGACATAGCTGTCTAGTGCACGGTTTCTGAGTACCAACAGTACCAAGATGCAACAGCCAATAAGGAGGAATACAAGGATAAGCATATATGGCCGAATGAATGGACTTGTTGTTGAGAGAGATTGAGGGAGAAGTTTTAATATCGACTTTCAGATTTGTGTTATAACTTTGCTTATTTTCGAATTGTGGATTTGTAGTAGTGCTCATATATTTGCTTTCATATATTTGCTTTCTAGCATTTGATCTTTGCTTTTCTCTCTCTATCTTCAATATTAGTATTATTATCAAACTGATCCCATAATTAGAGTTTTAAATTCCTATAGTTTAGGGCTTATCATGTTTAAAATTGCTAAAATTGATTTCTATTGAGAATTGAGATTTTGATTCTCGTTTGAATTAAATTTTCCTTCTCACATATCACATACTATTGTTTATGTTGGAAATGTGCCCTACAACCAATCATATGATGATACTTTACGGACATTTCACATGTTAAACTAATCTAGTTTAATATAAAGGGCAAAGATTATTGTTTCAAGCTGTCTCATATAAATGTTATGTGCTTAAACGATAAGTCCAAGGAATATGCTATTAGGAGAATGTAATCTAAAGAAGTTAGATTCATGAGACCATTCTCTTTTGTATACATATCCTAAATGTTCCTGATCATAGGATTGCCAATTGGGCATTGACAGTCCGTTAAGATCAGTACGTGCTATGTCTTCTCTTAGGGAGAGTGACAGGTCTCGAGTCATTGGTGTGAATGACACCAAGACAAGCATGTAGGTGCTCGATAGAGAATGAGTCCACTGAACGCGATCAACGAGGAGTTCTCATATTCATGTCATATGAGAACTCATGGTTGGGATAATGCAAAGTAGTCATTTGACCTGAGGCATCACAGTTCTCTTGTGGTTAGGTCCTTGATCTTTGACTATGTCAAAGTCACTCCGTCAGAGGGTGTCCACGGCATAGTTGGGGTTAAGCCACTTAGCCATGGAGGCAAGTGAATGCGCAACAAGGGATCTCTAACCTTCAAACTGTTTGAGGGAGAATACTCTATGATATGATTGAGAATCTCTGGCCAGAGTATGAATGAGATTTAGGAAGTCGTTCCAAATCACATTCAAGGTAATCATATAAGTATATGAATCACATTGGATAGTAGACATGAATAAACTATCAAACCAAACAATGTGGTCAAGAGTATTGTATTAGAGAAAGACCGTATTGCATTGTAATCCTAAACTGAATAGGTTCTCCACCTCTTCTGATTAGCTTGGGTAGCCATGATACACTGCTAGGTGTCACTCATGGTTTGTGGAAGCCCTAAAGATGTATAATCATTTAAGGGAGAATTGAAAGTATGTTTCAATTCACAATCGATCGTTAAGAGTAACAATCGTCCACTGCCTCGCTAAAAGGAACCTAATGGATCGCACACCGTGTAAGGTAATGATTGAAGGATATAATGAAGATGAGTAAGGACAATTAAATAGTTTAATTGTATGTGGCAAGGATTAATTAAAAGTTAATGAATCTAGAACGAAAGGTTCGTTTTAGGCCTTAAGTTAATTTTGGGTTTCGGGACACAAAAGGGTTTTGGTCCACAAGGCACATAAGGTTTAAGTTGTGTGACAACTAAAACAAAATGGGCAATTAACCCACTAACAATAGGGAGGCCGGCCATGATTAGAGAGGGAGTGGGTTTTGGACTTATTACAAGTTTGCCACTCCAATGAAGGGAGGTATAAATATGACTTTATAGCTTTTTCTTCATTAGGGTTTTCTTTGAGGAAAGATGAGAGTTTTTGGCTCTCTCTTTCTCTCTAGGAAGGCCGGCCACCATGGGGGAGTTTACTAGCATCTAACTCCTCCATGGCCACTCATCTTCTTCCTCAACCATCCTTGGTGTCGAAACTTAGAGGTCTCCAACTTTGGTGACTTTTGGAGAAACCTATTCTTCCATCCACATCCAAGAAGGCATGGATCCAAGAAGCAAAGTTCTTCCACCTTCATCCATGGAGCCAAGGAGCAAGGTGACAAAGGAAGAAGGCCCTCACATGGGTGATTAACCTTTGCTAAGCAAAGAGGTACTTCAAAGGTATAAAGAAATCTCAACTCTTTTTCTTAGATCTTGAGTTGAGTCTTGGTTCACCATTTCTACTAGGCTTTGAATTTCATGGGTAATGTTTTGTTTTGAGTGCATACAAGCATGATTCCGCCTTTAATTGTTAATTGCATGCCATAGATGTTGCTCAAATGAACATGTTTTTCACAAATTTTCCTTCAAGTGGTATCAAGAGCCTAGGTCTAGTAGTTGGTGAATCCTTTTGGGTTTTGTAGTTCATAGTCTTTGATTTAAATGTTGTAATTGTTACAAGCTTTATTCTTGCTTCTTTGAATGTAAATTTTGCTAGAAAATTTGCCATCTCAAATGTTGTAGATGTAGTTCATATGAGCATGAATTTTGGAGCTAAAATTTGGTGCCATGTTTTTTTTGGGAAATTCGGCCAAATCCAAAGGGTGGATTTTTGGGTTCATGTTTGTCTTGTTAAAAATGTTTTAAAGTGACATTAGGAACCCCTAAGTACCCTAGTATGGTAATATGTTATTTCCATTAAGTTTGAGAGTTTTTGGGATGTCTTTGGGTGAAAAATGTTCATGGAACTCTTATGGGTTTTCATGGATGTTCTTCATTGTTCTTGTTATGTTCTTGGCAAGAACAAAAAGGTTGGGTATTTTGATTAAAAGTTTTTGGTTGTTGACATAAAGTTTTGTTTATGAAAGGATGGTATGCTTTTTAATCATCACAAGGTATGGACTTTTCTTACACATCCATACCAATCAACTTTACTTTCCCATGATTCATGGAACCATGTTTCATGGAATTGACTTTTTCAAACCAACCCATCACCTTTCACTTTGTTGAAAACTTTTCAAAAAGTTTTGAAACTTTTCTCACACTACCTTGGCCGGCCACTCCCTCAATGGGAGTACTTTTGGGGCTTTTATGCAATTACATCAAGTTTTGATACTTTTGTGTATTTGCACTTTGACCCGAAAGTTTACGTTTTTACGTAAAGGCCCAAAAACACTAAAGGACAAATTGTTTTGCTCCTTTAATGAAGTTTTTGTATTTGTTGAAATTTTTGGGTTCTAGTTGTAATTACATGAAGTAGTGGACTTTTGTGTTTTTACAAAGTGACCTCAAAAGTTTGTGTTTTGCAATATAGCCCAATGGTTGAGGTTATTGCTTTTTGGCCCAAATTAGGTTGAGAACAAAATGGTTTTGTCTCTTTAAATGAGAATTGGATTTTCATTTCATTTAGCTCCTATTAAATCAATTCTATGGATTCAAAAACCAAATGACAACGTTGCATTCAAGTTTAATTAGTTAAAGCGTTAATTAATTAAAGAAAGGGTGATTATGAACCTAAGCCTACGATAATTGAGCTATGTGAAAGGCCGTCTCAAATTTGTTTGAACCATGGGAATGTGTAGATTAGATTTTGGTTGTAATTTGATATGATCAAATGTTGTAAAAGAGCATAAGCTCTTCTTTGCTTTAAAGTAATTTGTTTTGATCAAATGTTGTAAAAGAGCATAAGCTCTTCTTTACTTTAAAGTACTCCTTTTATTGTTTTATTTGATATGCATGAAATTGGAGTAGAGGGTCCAACGCCCAATAAGAAAACACGCCTTAATGTGATTAAACGCGTAACTAAAATCAATCACCATCCCTAGACCGAGATCCAACACTAGGCTCGTGTTGGATCCAATCAAGGGTTCATAGTCATCCTAAGGCCCTAAGGCAACTATATAGTCCATCAATGAATGCAAAATTTATGTTAGTAGTAACATATACTCTTGCTTTAAAACCCGTTTTACAAGCATAGTGGGAGTATTATATACAACTAAATCAATCACATGGACCAATAGTTGTAATAGGACCAAATAGTTTTAATGTGATTAAAATGCATGCTTATATGTGATGAGACCTAAAACCCTCAACCAAACCATTATTAAGTTGACAAGCGTGAGAGTGCTTTGAACACTCTTTCGTGGCCTTCCACCGTGGTAGGCTCCAATCGTTTGTGACTCGTACACCGACTTCACCCTATCATGGGGGAGTACAAAGTGCGTGCTTACACTCAAGAGGAGTTCTATATGCATACATGATGTTGTGAAGGTAGGCAACGAGAATGATCAACATCATATCATTGTGAGGTTGTTCTTGAACCCCTACCCGAACTTGCATGGTGGGAATGACTTAACTAAGTGCAATGGAGCCAACATCATATCATTGTGAGGCTTTATTCTCTAGAGGCCAAATAAGATGGGTACTTGCAAGAGATGCAAATGAGTAAGCGTACTCTCTCATTATTATTGATGCTAGCCAACATCATATCATTGTGAGGTGGGCTTGGTAATAGTGAGCCTCCCATACCCTACTAAGAGTTTTCTCCAAAACTCTCGAATTCCGATGAGGGATATGGAATTTGCCGAAAATAGTGGGTGGTGCTATTTGATTTAAAGACCCGGATCAAATAGCTTAAAATCAATCAATTTATATTCGTTATGTATTTATTTACCGATATATTTGCAAACGCTATCCAATACTTGACAAAGAAAAGCCGAAGGCTTTAGTTTCCGGACTTGGTACCGCAATCCCATATAATGTCTTGAATGGATTGTATTTGTACCTAAGTAGTCTCATCCTCGCAATCTTTCTATTGATAATGTATCATTGGAAGAATATGTTAGAAAAGTCTATCATAAAGAGGACAACACTATTAGTGTCATAATTCTTCAATTACAAATTGTTGTATGAAGAAATAAGAGTTGCTTTGAACAACCCTTAGTTAACGCAAACACTAGTGCTTGTTTCTTTGTTACATGAACAAAGAACTTGAGAAGTAAGCACAAGGGCATGGACACTTTATGTGCCATGAAATTTCACTTACAAATTGTTGTATGAAGAAATGAGAGTTGCCTTGAACAACTCTTAATAGTTTGTATTTATGTTTAGAACATAATGGTTGGTTGACAAAAATAGTCCATCAACATGGACTTATGATGATTTTGAATCATTGAGTGTTGAAGTGTTAAACCACTTCTAGAGACGAAAACTAGGCAAGGACTTCACTTTTGTGTCCCTATCCAAATGGTTCACTAAGTTTATTGTAAACTATATAGTGAACAATAACCGCACGCTCTCCAAATCGTTTGATGTGTATAACACGATTGAAATAAGTTTCAAGAGAGATAGTGGGAGTTTAGGGACCGTGACTATTGTAGTCAATTGAGAAGTCAAATGAAGAAAGCTAAAAACTCCAAGGGAACAAACTTTCTTTATGAAAGGATGGACATTGGAAGGGGTATTTGCAAGAAATGTCTTGCAAAATGTCAAGAACACACTTTTCGAAGGTGTTGTAAAATGTTCTTGAATAAGTTCAAAATAGTTGGTTCTTCTACTTGAATGTTTGATTCCGTATTAGTAACTATGTTTTACAATCGTTGTAAAAGTGTTGCTAACAAGAAGTAGAAGATTAATGAGAGAAGAGAAAGTACTTCACATTCGGAACGTGAATCAAATAATGATCTCTGCGAAAGCAGATAGTACTTACTTCCTCATATGAACTACCAAAGAAATTGGAAAAACAAAGATTGTCTTTACATTCCAATTTGAATAAGGAACATAATTCCGTCACTAAAATGTTAGGAGATGGATGAATGTTTTGTTTGACAAAACAATTGTTCTTTATGAAAGATTGGATTATTGTAATCTGATTGATTGTCTCTATAATAGAGATAATGTGGTAGTGTTAACTGTTTAGAATATAACAATGCTTAAAACCCAAAAGGTTGCAAGGAAGTGACTAATCCCACTAAGTTGTGACACCTCTAAAACATAAATTACGAGTTGGTCATAAATGGATGCTATGGATCGTTAGATCCGGATCCGATGCCTTCTTGTTAAAATTGTATAGAGGTGAAATGTTCAAATCTTTATTCTTTTTGGAAGAAGAAAGAATCACAAAGTCATTGAGGTTAATTCACTTACATGTTAGTGGCACATGTCCACAACATAATACTACTCATGTTGTATGACATTCACCGAAGATAGCTCTCGGTTGGACTATTGTTTATTTTGAATAAACACAAGTTCGAATACTTTGCAAAAGGTTTCAAAGAATTCAAGAATGTAAGTTGATGAGTAAGACGTCTAAAGTTTTTACTCCTTAGATTTGATCCAAGGAAAACTAACACTTTAGATGAGTTTCCTTGAAAGATATCAAGGAATGTAGCATCATAAGATAATGTATTTCTCCATTGGGAGAAGAACGAACTCGAATAAGATTTAGTTCATTGGATGTTATCAATTACCCATATATAGGATATATATTTCTAAGTCAATATGATTGTCAATTAGAAAATCTTCCAAAACGCTTCATAACTCCATATGATGTAGTTGGAAAGAAAGACAAGTCTTAATCGTGTTAAGACTTGAGGTTATGTGCTAATTAGCAATATTTGTTATAGAACAATCTTGTGGGATATCCTTAAATTAACTTTTGGATATCACTTCTATGAACCAACTAACAAATGTTGTTTGTTGGGTAGTTCATTGGAATCCTACACTAGGATTTGCCTAAGATAAAGCAAATGAACGAAAGATAGAATTCAAAGAATGGGTTCTTTGAAAAACAAGATGATAATCAGCAAATATAACAACCTAGTTCCCACACCACTAGCTCCAAGGTAGTCGAGAAGGATTTATAAACCGTCTTAGTTGAATGGTTTGAACTTTATGACTATGTCATGGAGTTACACCTCTTAATTCGAAAGAAATAAGAATGAAAAATCCTTATGACTACAATGAGTGTATATATGACATATACTCAAGGAAATGGTATAATACCATTTGACCCGAAATAATGAAACCTTCATAGCTAATTGGTAGCTTAAGGTGACTACAATCAACGAGATTGGTTGACTTGGAAGAAACCATCTTTGACGTAGTCTTGGTTTCTATTAATTCGAAGATTGCTAGGTACAACTAAACGGTGATTCAATGTTTAGACATAATATGGATTTCTGAAACCATTATCAAGATAGTCTTGATAATATATGTCTAAAACTAAGAATCACAAGACCTGTAAGTTGTAGAGATCCATCCATCATGAATCTTAGCAAGCTAGTGGGAGCTATAAGCATCTTATGAGAGAAAAATCAAATCGTTTGATTTCTCATAAAGATGTAAATAAATCTTTTGTTTACTAGGTTTACAAAAGATTAGTGGGAGTTAATCATATTCCCAAATTTGAACATATATTTGATATATTAATTTTGGAAATGAAAGGAATTCTTCTTCGTTAAAGTTATGACTTTAAACGTTCTATAATAATAGAATGTATATGGGAGACATAGTCTATATACATAGGATGGAAATCTATAATGATCGATTTCAAGATATAATTGGATTATATCGAGACCTAATGATAGACGAAAGATGCTAGGAAGTTTCTCATATGATGATAAACTTCAATAAGAAGGACAACTCTAGTGAGACTAGGAAGTCGCTCTTCTCAAAGGGGACGTACCCTTTGACTCCCAAAGAAACATAATGCGTAACTGGAATCCTTTATGCATACGCATAAAGGCGATTTACGTATTTCATATTGTATGAGAAACACAGATATGAGCTGTACCTAGAACGGTACAAGTTGATATCAGTGCAAGCACAGGATCAGAACCATGGCAACTGTCAAGTGAGTCCTTAAGCATTTAAGAAATACTAAAGGATAGATTCCTCAAGAATGAGGAAGAATTAAAGTGACGCAATGGAAGCGTAAATGTATTAGATTATGAATCTAATATCGTATCCATCATTGGATGTTTCTTCATTATGAATGAAGAGATAATAGGATATCTCTTTATTATGACTAAAGGGATATTTGGGTGGAAACATTACAAGTAATGACTTTAGTGTGTTCCATCATGAATGCAAAATATATCGCCATATAGAAGTTTACAACAATGTTGTTTGGATGGGAAAGTTCATTTATGAACTCTCTATTCGGTTCCAACCAGAAAGTGTCTCTAGTGTACAGACACTACGACACTAATGGGGCGATAGCTCAAGCCAGGGAATCAAGGTCTCATCAAGATCCGAACTCAAGTGAGAGACTAAACCACATGATTGAGAATCATGTATAATGGTGACGTCGTTATTCTCAAGGTTGCTTTTATGGATAACATATAAATATCCATTGTCTAGGCCTACTACTCAGCCATTTTTGAAATGAATTCAGAAGAGGTATCATCACTAATAACCAAGCTGATTGGCTCTAGTGCAAGTGGGAGATTGTTGGAAATGTGCCCTACAACCAATCATATGATGATACTTTACGGACATTTCACATGTTAAACTAATCTAGTTTAATATAAAGGGCAAAGATTATTGTTTCAAGCTGTCTCATATAAATGTTATGTGCTTAAACGATAAGTCCAAGGAATATGCTATTAGGAGAATGTAATCTAAAGAAGTTAGATTCATGAGACCATTCTCTTTTGTATACATATCCTAAATGTTCCTGATCATAGGATTGCCAATTGGGCATTGACAGTCCGTTAAGATCAGTACGTGCTATGTCTTCTCTTAGGGAGAGTGATAGGTCTCGAGTCATTGGTGTGAATGACACCAAGACAAGCATGTAGGTGCTCGATAGAGAATGAGTCCACTGAACGCGATCAACGAGGAGTTCTCATATTCATGTCATATGAGAACTCATGGTTGGGATAATGCAAAGTAGTCATTTGACCTGAGGCATCACAGTTGTCTTGTGGTTAGGTCATTGATCTTTGACTATGTCAAAGTCACTCCGTCAGAGGGTGTCCACGGCATAGTTGGGGTTAAGCCACTTAGCCACGGAGGCAAGTGAATGCACAACAAGGGATCTCTAACCTTCAAACTGTTTGAGGGAGAATACTCTATGATATGATTGAGAATCTCTGGCCAGAGTATGAATGAGATTTAGGAAGTCGTTCCAAATCACATTCAAGGTAATCATATAAGTATATGAATCACATTGGATAGTAGACATGAATAAACTATCAAACCAAACAATGTGGTCAAGAGTATTGTATTAGAGAAAGACCGTATTGCATTGTAATCCTAAACTGAATAGGTTCTCCACCTCTTCTGATTAGCTTGGGTAGCCATGATACACTGCTAGGTGTCACTCATGGTTTGTGGAAGCCCTAAAGATGTATAATCATTTAAGGGAGAATTGAAAGTATGTTTCAATTCACAATCGATCGTTAAGAGTAACAATCGTCCACTGCCTCGCTAAAAGGAACCTAATGGATCGCACACCGTGTAAGGTAATGATTGAAGGATATAATGAAGATGAGTAAGGACAATTAAATAGTTTAATTGTATGTGGCAAGGATTAATTAAAAGTTAATTAATCTAGAACGAAAGGTTCGTTTTAGGCCTTAAGTTAATTTTGGGTTTCGGGACACAAAAGGGTTTTGGTCCACAAGGCACATAAGGTTTAAGTTGTGTGACAACTAAAACAAAATGGGCAATTAACCCACTAACAATAGGGAGGCCGGCCATGATTAGAGAGGGAGTGGGTTTTGGACTTATTACAAGTTTGCCACTCCAATGAAGGGAGGTATAAATATGACTTTATAGCTTTTTCTTCATTAGGGTTTTCTTTGAGGAAAGATGAAAGTTTTTGGCTCTCTCTTTCTCTCTAGGAAGGCCGGCCACCATGGGGGAGTTTACTAGCATCTAACTCCTCCATGGCCACTCATCTTCTTCCTCAACCATCCTTGGTGTCGAAACTTAGAGGTCTCCAACTTTGGTGACTTTTGGAGAAACCTATTCTTCCATCCACATCCAAGAAGGCATGGATCCAAGAAGCAAAGTTCTTCCACCTTCATCCATGGAGCCAAGGAGCAAGGTGACAAAGGAAGAAGGCCCTCACATGGGTGATTAACCTTTGCTAAGCAAAGAGGTACTTCAAAGGTATAAAGAAATCTCAACTCTTTTTCTTAGATCTTGAGTTGAGTCTTGGTTCACCATTTCTACTAGGCTTTGAATTTCATGGGTAATGTTTTGTTTTGAGTGCATACAAGCATGATTCCGCCTTTAATTGTTAATTGCATGCCATAGATGTTGCTCAAATGAACATGTTTTTCACAAATTTTCCTTCAATTTACATATTATCTAATAATTAATTGTTGATTCATATGTGCATTGTAGCTTCATATGACATTTTCTAAAAAATATTTTTAAATTTTAATTATTTTGAGCAAATTTCCATCATTTCTATTGAAGACAAACGATATCGATATCGACATTGAACTTGATAAAATGAAATGGTTGAATGTGACAGACCGTCCCTGATTTTAAGAGTTTTTTAATTTTTAGTAAAGGATTTTACAAAATGCCCTTTGAGGCACGTGCTTTGTTCGAGGTTAATCGTTGTGTCGTGCCACCTAAGATTTGATTTCTTGGCGTAACCTCGTAGTACTCGTCGCTACGGACGCGTGGGCACAGACGGTTCGTGATTTGGAGCTATATCGAAGAAGTTATTAACGTTCAAAGTTGAGGACAATTAGTCAAATTATTATGTTTTGAAAAGGTTTAAATGTTGGATCAAATTAATGGAATTGACACTTGGGTGGCCAGGATGGAGAGAAGGAAAGTGGACGGCTGTGATGGTTAAAAAAAAAAAAAAAACTGCCTGATGGCAACGATGAGGAAGAAGAAAAGAAGAGAAGAAGAAGGAGTGCGCACTGCCCAGTAAGGAGAAGAGAGAGAACGGAGGCCAATCAGAGTGAGAGAGAGAAGAGACCGGCCAATCGGAACAGGGAAATGAAGGAGGAAAGTTTGGAGGGGATCGGCCGGATCCCATTTTGACCCGCGCCTCCAACCCGTTTTCCTCCTTATTTTTCGGCGGTTTTGAGCTGTTTTTCAGGCGATCTTCATCCCACCTTCATCTCCAATCATCACCATACCTCTTCTCCTTCATTATTCTCTCAAGATTCGTTGGAAATAGGGCTCAAATCCGTGACATTTGGTGAAGGTGGCGCCGGTGGGTTTTTCTTAATTCCGGTGAATCCCGAAGCAATTTCTTTCAATTGCCACCACCCATAGCTTCCCCTTAGGACCTGGAACAAAGCCCAAGCAGTGGTAGAGGCGTTGGAACAAGTTTGGAGGTCGAATTGAAGCTCACCCATTTCTAGGGTTCATACGGATTTTGGCGAAATTGAGGTGTTTCCAAGCCAAATTGGCCTTGGCCGAAGGTATGAAAGTTGTTCCTCTCTTTGAGATCTTCAATTCTGAAATTTTTGAGAATTTTTAAATATAGTTGAATTTTCCGGTGAGTCGGGGCGGCCGACCGCCACTCAAGGCGGCCCGTGCGGCGGCGCGTGGCCTGTGGGCCTCCAATGTCATTCTTAGGCTGTGTTTAACGTTCTAGGTTCAGTTTTGATATTTGATTGACATAGATTGAGTAATTGAACCTAAGTTCATTACGATACTTGAATAGGTGGAAGTATGAATCGACGATCCGACCGTTGGATTGTAACCAAATTTTAGTATGTTTCTCTAGGAGCATAATGTGCATCTTGGGAAGTTACGGATCAGAGATTTGAGTTATGGATCTTCCGGATCAAGTATGTGGGGTTGTGGACCCTACCGTCGATCGTTGATCGAAGGTTGATTTTTGATTAAGGATCTTAAATGTTTCTAGAATATCCTTGAGGATATGTTTTACGTGAATTACGAATTCTATTGTTAAGAGTTCTAAGTTGTAGTTTGATAATTGTTTTAGGCGCCGAACGTTTTGGGACGCCTCGATGTTTACGTTAGGGAGCTGTAGCACGGACTCCAGGTGAGTGGGCTTTTGTTTTCTGTATATACCTATATACTACTTGTTTTTCCCAGAAAGTGCATTTTATATGCTTTATAACTGAAATGCCATGCCAATACCTATATACGTCTTGTTATGCATCATGAAATGGTTATGCATCATGAAATTGTATGCGCATGATTGTTGGTGTTGTGGACGCTCAGGTAAGCATCAGGTAAGCTTATGTGTGGTTAAATACAAGTTGAGTTAAGAAGAGTATAATGAGATGTATTGAGAGCTCATAAACCTGCACCCCGGTGTTAGTGCTCCCGCCCAGAGATAGGGGCCAGTCTTTCACGTGATGTTCACCTCCCTTACCATACGCTCATCTTGGATCCAAGTTAGGTGCACAGTCCTGTCGTATAGACCACTTTCAGTGGGTTCGACTAGTAGGTGACCCGCGATCATTGAAAGTGGGTTTGACTCAGACCCACTATCATATGCACAGTCTTCACGTGATTGTAGCACTAGAGCGTACGATTTCACACCCAGTCCTGTCGTATATACCACCATAAGTGGGTTCGACTCTTGTGCAGGCATGATTTATGAGCTAGAGATCAGCTGACGAGCTGTTGCAGTGGTTATAGCATTTGATATACTTACCTGATGAGTTGATTATTATGGCATGGCATATTATGACATATTCATGATTTGGCATATTTATGTTGAGGATTTCAGTTGAGTTTTGGTATATGTTTATATACTATTTTCTGGGAAAGTATACAGGTTTTACGGCGAGGGGTTATAAAGATTGTTTTTGAAATGGTTTTTGAAAAGCTTTGTTTTTGCCCACTCACGCTTTTGTTTTGCGCCCCTCCAGGTATTAGGTAGCTTTGTTGGTGGCTCACGAGGATTCATCGGACGTTCTGACAGACCATCACTCATGTAGAACCACCTTCGGGGGTTGTTGAAATTAAGTACTTCTTATGCATTGACTGCACCTAGACTTTATGCTCTGATTGTGTATTAACACTTCTTGATTTTGGTTTTTATTCATTCGTAATTCTTGCTATTTTAATGCTTCCGCACTGTGCACATGGCTACGTCACCCTCACGTGACGGCCAGCATGCCTCGATCTCGGTCGGGGTGTGTCAGTTTGGTATCAGAGCCTAGGTTTGCAGTCCTACATATCTTGTGAATTTCCTAGTGTCTTCTGTCAGAATTATGCCGCCTCGTAGAGAGTCACGTCGTTCAGATGGGCCTAGTTTCCCTGATATAGCTCAGTTAGGGGAAGCTATTGCAAATATGATTCAGTTGGTTATCCGTTTTTCCCAAAGGACTTCTCTTGAGACTGTTTATAAGTTGAAGCTGAATCATTTTATGGGAAATGATGGACCTGATGGAGCAGAGCGATGACTTAATCATGTTGAAAAGTCCTTTTGTGTGATGCGAAGTCAAGGGAATCTTCTTCTCGAAAGGTGGGTCGAGACGACTACCTGGTTTCTGGGTACTGAATCTACATCCTGTTAGAGACAGGAGTCTTATACGAGGACACCGGAGAAAAACAGCTGATTAGGAGTTGTTTAAGAAAAGGTTTATCCCTCCGGCATATATTGATGGTAATAAGCAAGAGTTTACAAATTTGACACAAGGAAAGATGACGGCGATTAAGTACTACATAAAGTTTACGGACTTGTCTCGTTACCATCCGGATGTTGCTGCTAATCCGGTTGTGATGTTATGTCATTTTAAGCTGGGTACTAAGAAGAAGTGACGTTCTATGGCGACCACTACCCATTGTGCTTCTTACCAGGAGTTTTACAAGATTCTGTTGAGGATTGAGGACTCTAAGAATATGTCCAGCGATAGTGATGAAGAAGAGGAAAATAATGTGAATCAGAGGAAAGATGACAAAGGTAAAGGTCAGTCATCTCAAGGACCTCGCAAGACTCAGAGCTTCAAAAGAAGCGAAGCTAGTTCCAGTTTTTCTAGTGGAGGCTTTAGTGCCACTGGCCAGAGGCGAGGTGGAAGATTTACTGGAGGTCGTGGGGGACGACAACAAGCCCAAGGACGTGTTAACAACATCACACTGCAGGAGGCTCAGAGCAATCCAGATTTGATCATGGGTACGTTAAACATTCTTGGTCACTTTGCTAGAGTTTTAATTGGTTGTGGTGCTACCAATTCTGTAAGTTCTCATACATTTGCTCAAGTGACGCAACCTCATCCTACGCCTCTAGGGTTTGAGTTAGAGTCGATATGCCTAGAGAAGAGAAGTGTTATGTAGATTATGTTTATCCAGGGTATCCAGTGATGGTGGAAGATGTAGTTATGCCAGCTAATCTTATCTCGTTAGATATTGTGGATTTTGAGGTGATTTTGGGCACATATTGGTTGTATTATAATCGTGCCAAGATAGATTGCTACAGGAAATCAGTTACTTTCCATCGTCCTGGATTACCGGAAGTTACTTTTGTGGGTGAGCAAAGTGGACTGAGGCATGCCGTTATTTCTGCTGTGAGAGCGAAGAAGTTGTTATCAAAGGCTGCTAATAATACTTAGCTCATGTGGTGCTAAATGATATTACTCCTAGTAGTGTGGAAGATGTAAAGGTGGTTAGACATCTTCCTGACGTTTCCCCTGAGGATTTACCTGGATTGCCGCCAGACAGAAAGCTGGAGTTCACCATTGATTTGCTTCCAGGTACGGATCTTAATTCTTTGACTCCTTATAGAATGGCTCTTGCTGAGTTGAGGGAATTGAAAATTCAGTTGCAAGAATTGGTTGATAAAGGTTTCATTCAACCTAGTACAGTGTTGGTTGTGAGATAGAAAGATGGGACTTTAAAGTTATGCATTGATTATAGGCAATTGAATCGGGTAACGATTAAAAACAGTTATCCATTGCCGCGTATTGATGATTTGTTTAATCAGCTTATAGGTGCCTGTGTGTTTTTCAAGTTTGACTTGTGGTCGGGTTATTTCCAATTGAAGATTTGAAGTGAGGATGTCCCTAAGATTGTTTTCAGGACTTGTTATGGTCATTATGAGTTCTTGGTGATGTTATTCGGGTTAACGAATGCGCCTGCTGCTTTATGGATTTGATGAATCAAGTATTCCAACAATATCTAGACAGGTTTGCTATTGTTTTCATTGATGATACTTTGGTATACTCTAAGACTAGAGCAGAGCATGCTAGACATCTTAAATTGGTGTTACGAAGTTTGAGGGAGCATCGGTTGTATGCTAAGTTTAGCAGATGCCAATTTTGGGTGAGTCAAATACTGGGACATGTTATATCTACACAAGGTATTCAAGTAGATTCTCAAAAAGTGGCAGTTGTGGAGAATTGGGAACGACCGCGAACCGTCACTGAGGTACGGAGTTTTCTTGGCCTAATAGGCTACTATAGACGGTTTGTAAAGGATTTTTCAGTCATTGCTTTGCCATTGACGGGATTGACTAGAAAAAAAAAAGGTTAGGTTTGAGTAGGATGAAAATTGTGAGCAAAGTTTTCAGCAACTGAAGTATTATCTCACTCATACACATGTTTTAGCACTCCCAGATGATAGCGGTAATTATGAGGTTTATAGGATGCTTCTTTGAATGGTCTTGGATGCGTAATGATGCAACATGGTAGGGTGACTGCTTACGCTTCACGACAATTGAAACCTAATGAGATGAATTACCCTACTCATGATTTGGAATTAGTGGCTATCATCTTTACTTTGAAGATTTGGGAGACATTACCTTTATGGAGAAAAGTGTAAGATTTTTACGGAACATAAGAGTCTCCGGTATCTGTTTACTTAGAGGGATCTTAATCTTCGTCAATGAAGGTGGATTGAGTTGCTAAGAGATTGTGATCGCACGATTGAGTATCATCCTGATCGTGCAAATGTGGTAGCTGATGCACTTAGTAGGAAGACTTCAGCTAGACTTCATGCCAATTATGATTTTCATGTTCTTCTTCTTGATGATTTACGGTTCACTGGAATGAAGTTAGGAGTGGAAGATAAAGAATAAGCCTTACTTGTTAATTTTCAAGTTAGGCCAAATTTTAGTGGATCGTGTGCTTGAAACTCAGATGGATGATGAAAAGACCCAAGAATTAATTGAGGCAAGGAACGACGGGAAAAAAGAAAGGCGTCAGAGTTAGAGAATCAGATGGCATGCTTATGCAAGAGAACAGGATGTATGTATGTACTTAATGATATGGAATTAAAGAAAGTAATTTTGGACGAAGCACACTGTTCAGCTTATGCAATGCATCCTGGAGATACTAAAATGTATCATACCATTCGACCATTTTATTATTGGCCAGGTATAAAAAGGGAAATTGCTGAATATGTGAGTAGGTGTATCAGTCGTCAGCAAGTCAAAGCAGAAAGAAAGAAGCCTTTTGGATTAATGCAGCCACTTTCCGTTCCATAGTGGAAATGGGAAAATATCCCTATGGATTTTGTGTACAAGCTTCCTCGTACACGAAATGGTGTTAATGGCATTTAGGTGATAGTTGATCGGCTTACTAAGTCTGCACATTTTTCCAGTGAGGGAGAAGTATTCTTTAAGTCGATTAGCTGAATTGTTTATCTCAAAGATTATGAAGTACCATGGAGTTCCAGTGAGTATTGTTTCGGATCGTGATCCCAGGTTTACTTCTAAGTTTTGGGTAGCGTTTCAGGAAGCTTTGGATACAAGGTCACCTTATAGTAAGGTTTATCATCCTCAAACAGATGGGCAATCTTAGAGGACGATTCAGACGTTGGAGGTTATGCTTAGATCATCAGTTTTTCCGTTTGGTGATAATTGGAATACACGTTTGGATTTGATGAAATTCTTCCTACAACAACAACTTTCATTCGAGCATCAGTATGGCACCATTTGAGGCACTTTATGGGAAAGCTTGTCGTACACCTTTGTGTTGGTCTGAAGTTGGTGAAAGACCATTAGGGGCCCTGAGATAGTAGAGGAGACTACTTAGAATGTTCAAGTGATTAAAGCTAATATGAAAGTGGCCCAGGATCGACAGAAGAGCTTGGCGGATAGACACGCCACTGACAGGATGTATGACGTTGGTGATTAGGTATTTTTGAAGTTATCGCTTTGGAAAGGAGCAGTAAGGTTCAGAAAGAAGGGTAAGTTGAGCCCTAGGTACATCGGACCTTATCAGATTATCGAGCGAGTTGGCGAAGTTGCTTATAGACTTGAGTTACCTCCAGAGTTGGCTAGAGTGCACAATGTGTTTCATGTCTCTATGCTTTGTCATTATGTTTCAGATCCTTCCCATGTGATACTTCCTCAACAGCTTGAGATTAGTCCGGATTTGACATACGAGGAAGAACCAGTGACGATTTTGGATTGAAAGGACAAAGTGCTGAGAAACAAGACCATTCGTATGGTAAAGGTTCTGTGGAGGAACCATTCAGTGGAAGAGGCTACTTGGGAGACTGAGGATCGAATGAGAGATATGTATCCTCACTTGTTTTATGAGTATCAGTGATGTATTTTGTATTTGAAATTTCGAGGACGAAATTCATTAAGGGGGGTAGATTGTGACAGCATGTCCCTGATTTTAAGAGTTTTTAAAATTTTAATAAAAGATTTTACAAAATGCCCTTTGAGGCACGTGCTTTGTTTGAGGTTAATCGTTGTGTCGTGCCACCTAAGATTTGTTTTCTTGGCGTAACCTCGTAGTACTCGTCGCTACGGACGCGTGGACGCAGACGGTTCGTAATTTGGAGCTATATCGAAGAAGTTATTAACGTTCAAAGTTGAGGATAATTAGTCAAATTATTATGTTTTGAAAAGATTTAAATGTTGGATCAAATTAATGGAATTGACACTTGGGTGGCCAAGATGGAGAAAAGGAAAGTGGACGGCTATGATGGTTTTAAAAATAAAAAATAAAAAAAAAAGCTGCCTGATGGCAGCGATGAGGAAGAAAAGAAGAGAAGAAGAAGGAGTGAGCACTGCCCAGTAAGGAGAATAGAGAGAAAACGGAGGCCAATCAGAGTGAGAGTGAGAAGAGACCGGCCAATCGGAACAAGGAAAAGAGGGAAATGAAGGAGGAAAGTTTGGAGGGGATCGGCCGGATCCCATTTTGACCCGCGCCTCCAACCCGTTTTCCTCCATATTTTTCGACGGTTTCGAGCTGTTTTTCAGGCGATCTTCATCCCACCTTCATCTCTAATCATCACCGTACCTCTTCTCCTTCATTATTCTCTCAAGATTCGTTGGAAATGGGGCTCAAATCCGTGACATTTGGTGAAGGTGGCGCTGGCGGGTTTTTCTTAATTCCGGTGAATCCCGAAGCAATTTCTTTCAATTGCCACCACCCATAGCTTCCCCTTAGGACCTGGAACAAAGCCCAAGCAGTGGTAGAGGCGTTGGAACAAGTTTGGAGGTCGAATTGAAGCTCACCCATTTCTAGGGTTCATACGGATTTTGGCGAAATTGAGGTGTTTCCAAGCCAAATTGGCCTTGGCCGAAGGTATGAAAGTTGTTCCTCTCTTTGGATCTTCAATTCTGCAATTTTTGAGAATTTTTAAAAATAGTTGAATTTTCCGGCGAGTCGGGGCGGCCGACCACCACTCACGGTGGCCCGTGCGGCGGCGCGTGGCCTGTGGGCCGCCAATGTCATTCTTAGGCTGTGTTTAACGTTCTAGGTTCAGTTTTGATATTTGATTGACGTAGATTGAGTAATTGAACCTAAGTTCATTACGATACGTGAATAGGTGGAAGTATGAATCGATGATCCGACCGTTGGATCATCACCAAACTTTGATACGTGGTAGTACGTAATATTTGAAGAATTTAGGAACTTACGGATCGGGAATCCGATTTACAGATCTTCCCGAATTAAGTTTGTAAGTTCATAAAATAAAATGTGAACCGCCACTTGGTTTTGGCAATTGGCCGAGATCCGACCGTTGGATCGTAACCAAATTTTAGTATGTTGCTCTAGGAGCATAATGTGCATCTTGGGAAGTTACGGATCAAAGATTTGAGTTATGGATCTTCAGGATCAAGTATGTGAGGCTGTGGACCCTACTGTCGATCGTTGATCGACGGTTGATTTTTGATTAAGGGTCTTAAATGTTTCTAGAATATCCTTGAGGATATGTTTTACGTGAATTACGAATTCTATTGTTAAGAGTTCTAAGTTGTAGTTTGATAATTGTTTTAGGCGCCGAACGTTTTGGGACTCCTCGATGTTTACGTTAGGGAGCTGTAGCGCAGACTCCAGGTGAGTGGGCTTTTGTTTTCCATATATACCTATATACTACGTGTTTTTTCCAGAAAGTGCATTTTATATGCTTTATAAATGAAATGCCATGCCAATACCTATATACATTTGGTTATGCATCATGAAATGGTTATGCATCATGGAGTGGTTATGCATCATGAAATTGTATGCGCATGATTGTTGGTGTTGTGGACGCTCAGGTAAGCATCAGGTAAGCTTATGTGTGGTTAAATACAAGTTGAGTTAAGAAGAGTATAATGAGATGCATTGAGAGCTCATAAATCTGCACCCCGGTGTTAGTGCTCCCGCCCAGAGATAGAGGCCAGTCTTTCACGTGATGTTCACCTCCCGCACCATACGCTCATCTTGGATCCAAGTTAGGTGCACAGTCCTGTCGTATAGACCACTTTCAGTGGGTTCGACTCGTAGGTGACCCGTGATCATTGAAAGTGGGTTTGACTCAGACCCATGATCATTCGCACAGTCTTCACGTGATTGTAGCACTAGAGCGTACGATTTCACACCCAGTCATGTCGTATAGACCACTATAAGTGGGTTCGACTAGTGTGCAGGCATGATTTATGAGCTAGAGATCAGCTGACGAGCTGTTGCAGTGGTTATAGCATTTAATATACTTACCTGATGAGTTGATTATTATGGCATGGCATATTATGGCATATTCATGATTTGGCATATTTATGTTGAGGATTTCAGTTGAGTTTTGGTATATGTTTATATACTATTTTCTGGGAAAGTATACAGATTTTACGGCGAGGGGTTATAAAGATTGTTTTTGAAATGGTTTTTGAAAAGCTTTGTTTTTGCCCACTCACGCTTTTGTTTTGTGCCCCTCCAGATATTAGGTAGCTTTTTTGGTGGCTCACGAGGATTCATCGGACGTTCTGACAGACCATCACTCATGTAGAACCACCTTCGGGGGTTGTTGAAATTAAGTACTTCTTATGCATTGACTGCACCTAGACTTTATGCTCTAATTGTGCATTAACACTTCTTGATTTCGTTTTTTATTCATTCGTAATTCTTGCTATTTTAATGCTTCCGCACTGTGCACATGGCTACGTCACCCTCACGTGACGGCCAGCATGCCTCGATCTCAGTCGGGGTGTGTTATTGAATCATTGAAAAATGAGATTAATCAGGAATAACCATTAAATGCTAAGATTACGCATTGAATTTCTGGTAGTAGATCCATAATTTTCGATATCCACAAATTTACTTATCTGTAGTATATCCATAATTTGTGAGAGGGCCGGCGGCAACAGAGAATAGGAATTAAACTACTAAAGGGAATATACAAAGATACTTCTAGATATACTAGGATTTACACAATCACATTCCTAATTTGACAGGACAGCAACATTATTAATATTTCCACCAAAATCGATATTTTAAACATTGATTCAACTTATCAATTTTTTTTATTTTTGGGTAGTCCAAATAGGTGATAGAAGGGGGCTGCGATGCCACGTAAGCAAATAACAAGGATACTAACAAAAGATTGTAACTTTGACGGACTATAACATTACAATGGAATTGAAATCCTAAATTTTTTATATGACATTGCAATAAGTTATTGTATGAAGTTGCCATTTGACATAAATTTGAGACCGCAAAAAGGATAATTTGCCCTTGGAATTTCATTGAGCCTTGAATTGTATTAGATTGTAGGCGTTTGTGTTCAGAATTCGAATTTGAAAGTGTGACAAGAACAAAGTTTTAAATTTATTTGATACGGTCGATATTTTCATGAAAATATAAAAAAAAAAATTAGAGAAAGTATGGAAATAGGGGGTGAAGTTTAAATTTCAACTAATATTAGGTTAAAATCGACCAATATCGTCGATATTTCTGACACATTATTAAATATAAGAGAAACTCTTATATATTTTTCTTCCAAACTAATGTTTGACAATCTCTAAAGTTTTGTTTTAAATTTTCATCATTTATATTGAAAACAACTCATATTAATATCGATATTCTACAAATTAACATATCGATATTTCCATCAATATCGATATTTTAAAGGAAAATACTTAGGTACTGAAGTCAGTAATCCAATTTAACTCACCATCTATGTGGCCCAATGATTTTAAGACATCTTGTTGGGAGAGGAGGAAGACAAATGTTGTCACGGGTTTAAAGCATCGATTTGCGTTTGGTTACAGAGATGGCAAAGTCCTCGGATTGACAGATGTTGTGGGGTAGAAAATAATCACAAGGCAACACGTGAATTTTGGGATATAAAATGACAAAAATACCCTTGAGACATATCGAAATTTCTACACGCGAGTCATCCCTCAACTAAGTTGAAAGTATCCAAAATAGGTAACCATTCAAAACCTATTTCATCCATCTTCATCAAATCTTCTCCGCAAGGTAACTCCTAAATCTTCTCTTTTTTATTATATTAATTAGTTAGTCAATTAGGTAATTATTATATTAATTAGCTAATTAATTAGTTAATTATTCAATTATTCTCAATTAAACACAAATCAAGAACCTAGCCCACAAAAAGAGTCAAACGGCCGGTCCTCTCTCTCTCCAAAACTCAAGACCAATTCTCTTGCTAAATTCTTCAAATTCTCCAAACACTTTATCTCAAAATTCTAACTCTTCGGTCAAAGATCCCCATTCAACGCGTAATGTTATTGGCCTTGACCTAACGTGTTATTTGTTTTGTAGGTGAATTTTTTGTCAAGAACAATGAGGAATAAATTTGTATCCACGGATGTTTTAAAATTATTGGGCCAAGTCAGTGAAATTGGGTACTGACTGATCAGAGGCCTACCATCGTGCGGTTAGAATTAGTTTAATAGTAGTAGATAACCCGTCAGACAGCTGTTAGTTGGGAACTTGGAAGGAAAACGAAGAAGCCAATTCGAAGCAGCAGAAAATGAATTGTACGGCCTTCAAATTCAATCCCACCACTCCGTTCGTCCTGGACAAGCACGCTCAGTTTACACCAACGACACGAATCCGAAACCCGCACCGGAATGTCTATGGTTCCTTTGGTTTCAGTTTTACCAGGAAGAAACTGAAACGATGCCGCCACTTGGCTCCTCCAAACGCCACCTCCTTGGTGGAATTGGAGCTCCCGCTCCTTCCCTTTCCCTTGAACGAGGTTTTCACTTCAATTTCTCTTTCTTCAAATTCAATCTTTTTATTTTTCTAGTCCGAACTTCGCGGCGGAAGGGAGCACTATGCTCTAGCCAACTTGGCTACGATTATGTCTGCTGTTGTTTTTGAACATGATTATATTTGTGTGATTTAATTTAGTTAATGTTTGGATTGCTTGGAATGATTAATTCTTTTGTTTGTGTTTATTTCTTACAGTAAGAACAATTCTTTCTAATTTTCGAAAAAACTGGTTTTCGAAATTTCAGGTTCTAGTTCCCTCTGAGAGTAAGGCATTGCACTTGTATGAAGCAAGGTATCTAGCTCTACTGGAGGAGGTAATATATACTTTCATTGCTACATTTTCTCCGATTTGACGACAGCATGAGTTTTGAGTGTTGAGCAAGTAAAGTGGAAGAAATTTTGTTAGAATAAACGAAAGAGTAACATACAACCGCGAAAGTATATTGAAACAAGAACCAACCGTGCGATAAGTTTTTAAGAAGATGCTTTTGCTGCTGTTGTTCTTCTATTTTAGGTGCTTTGCTTTTACGAGCAGCTTTAGTAAGCCATAGCATACTGAATCAGGCCTTCTTGTCTCTGAATTATATGAGGTCGGAAAAATTCGTGGAGATTTAAGTCAAATTGGTATTGCTAGGGAATTTGTGAAGTTACACACGGCAAGCTACTGAAAGTGTTTGGTTACTTTCGCAAAGCTGCTATTGATAGGTAGAAGCACTTACTGAGATAGTCGTAAGTGTTGTGAAGATATGATGTAAAATGAAGATGGCCTGCCGCCTGTCCGCAGACAAATACCTGTCAAATGGCACATTAACATCGTAGCTATTGTGCTTATCTATAATCAAGTAGTTTTCTGTAAGGTTATATACCATTGATAGTAAATAATATGCAGCACCTGGAAAGAATGACATGGTTGCTCCTCGGATGAGATTATTGAACATAGAAATATAAGTCCATTTGAATTTCATAGAAATGTCCGAGTCCCTTGGTGCTAATTGTGAAATTCGATCTTTCAGTTAGTGTATAGGTTTTTCATGGCAGCTGCAGGTGCTCATCACATGTTACATATGGAAGCCCTTGGGTTCATCTTGAATGCTTTTCGATGTTTAAATTAAGAAATGTGGTTGAAACCCAAATCTCTTTATGTCCAAGGAATGGGCATTGGTTTAACAACTGACACCCCTTCAAGCCAAACAGAAGGGACTTCGGTCTTGTCCACCATTATTTGGCGTCTGCTTTAGAATTATTAACATGTATAAATTCTGTTATTTTGTGTAGTTGTAATTCCCATATGTTTGTCAGTATATGTAGCCGTGCATTTTATGGTGAGAATCACAAATTGTTGTACACCCATTCACTCTTTCAATCTACTTTTGTATTTAGTATAACATGAATCCAAAAGGTGAGCTGGGATAAGACAGTCCCTCCTCATGCGTGTAGGTTAGGGAGATCCTATGGTGTGGTTTGGGATGTCAGAAAAACTATTTGTATTCATCCTACTTACAGTTTATTCTATTTGTTGCAGTCGTTGACAAGGAAGAAGCTTTTTGTGCATTTTGTGTTGCATCCTATCAACATTGACAATTCATCAGGAGAAGCATCCTTTGCAGCCAGAAATGGTTGCTTGGTTTTCATAGAAAATGTAAGCTTCGGAACTTCAATGCAATTTCCAAATATTTGAAGGACCTTATGAACTAAAATCATTCCAGTACTCTGCAGGTTGAGCGTTTAGAAGTTGGAGCACTAGTCTCTATTAGAGGAATTGGTCGTGTAAAAATTGTGAAATTTGTGCAGGTGAGTCACAAGAGATTTGGTGAATATTAGGAGCTTTTGATGTGACATCGAAACTTTATAAAACTCTGCGCACATGAAGTTAGTCAATCTTGGCATTGATAATTGAGTTTAACTGTACTCTGTGTACATGAAGTTAGTCAAAAACTTATTGAGACGAAAAACTTTTAATTGCAAGTGCAACCGAGTATAATTTTTACAGAAAGTGTTACCATGCATGATGATCAGAATTGATTGTGTAGTGAGTTCAGGAAGGAAGAGGAAATATAACCCTCAAGGTCTTTTAGTTTTTCTTTAATTCTTTTTTTTCTTCTGCTCTTCCTGTTGTACTTGTACCGTCATTTGTATCTCTTACGAAATAGCTTGACTCTTATGCTTTCTAGATGTTGGTTTGCACTTTTGTACACGCAGGCAGATCCTTACTTGAAGGGTGTTGTCATACCTGTGCACGACAGGGTTCCTGAAAGCGAGAGTGGATTAGACCCAAAAGTTCTGCAAGTAAAGGAAGCTCTATATAGTTTAAATAGCTTGGAAATCAAGCTAAAGGTGTGCTTCTCTCTCTCTCTCTCTCAGACTATTCCGACTTCCAACACTCTCCCCACTTATTCTCTCCTCCTCAAATTAACAAAACTATCAAAAAATGGAGTGAATCGAAGGTTTGGAAGAAAAGCTGAAATATCTTAATGAAAACAATGAAAACTCCGTCCGTCTTCCAATCTTCTGAAGGCTGATAAGTTGAGAGTGAATAATTTTGTGGGAAGCTTAAGGTTGTAGAGGTCAAAGTGACTCTTACTTGAACTCATCGGAGAACAGTAAAACCAAATTATAGTGGCCATAATACCACCAGAACAGGAGTCGTTTGTCTCCCTACAGTATAGATAGAAGGGCATTGTTCTTGCTGTCGGTAGATCCAACCTGAATACTGGTGGCAGTGGAGTGTTGTATGATCATGAAGAGGCTGGAGATCCAGACAGTGTCTCGTGCATAGTCTGATCAAATGAAGAAGGTCGAGAGTCAGGTGGAGTGTGAGGTGAAGGGAGCTTACAAAACATTATGGAGAGACAACGCTGTAACCATAACTCACTCTCCAATCTGATATGGTGCTTCGCGAAGCGAAAGTCTGGTGGAAAAGAAAATTTCAGAGACAGGATAGTCGGACAGAGAGGGAGAGAAGAGTTTAACAAGGAAGGGAGAGAGACAAATAAGAAGAGAGAGAGAGAGAGATTCGACACAACTAATGCGTATGGTTTTTTATGTGGTCCTTAACACGAGTCTTTATTAGATGAGGAATGTATGTACATTCTACACTCATATGCATTCGTTGACTCTTGTCTGCTCATTTATCTGTTCTACTAGGCCCCCAAGGAGGCACCGTTGCAGACTCGAATTGCCAATTCTCTAATGTGGAGTGAAAAGGAACTAGTCTTAGATTGTGATGAAGCTTTCATTCCTTCCTTGCCCGAGCGTGTATCCTTTGCAGCACTTCAACCAGTATCAGGTAACAAATTTTCTAATGGAATCAGTAAGTTGTGTTGGCATCCTATTCTAGTGAAGCAAACTTAATTTGGCCGGAGCAGACAATCGAACAACATAGTGGACATTGGTCTTAGCGGACATAGGACAGTGTCATGTGGCTTTCCTTGTAAACTGGAAAATGGTGACAATGCCTGAGATCTCCCCCTCATGCATCTTCTTGTTTATATGTAATGTGTATCAGGATCAGGTGAATCGGAACTTGCGAAGCTACAGCTAGAGAAGTTAAGGGCAATGGAGCTCAAAGACACCGTCCAGAGGCTAGATAATTCCTTGGAATTTGTTAAAGATAATATCTCCATGGTTGCAGCCAAGCTCGCTATACAATCAGTGGAGATGTAGTAAGTTGTGGGAAGAATCCATTCGATGATCACCCTTTCATTGCAAAGTATTATTCTCACACCTGTTAACTCATCATCCTCTGAATTCTGGCAATTTTGCGTGTATAATGTATATTGAAACACCATATCTTGGTTTTTTTTTGTTTGATCACAATTACATTTCTCGTTCTCAATGTTTTCCAATTCGACTAATGTTTCATCGCGAATTCGGGATGATTTTTGGATAAAAATTCAAAATTATTGAACTGTAGTGTCAGCGTGAAGAATATGGGAGCTCCTCGGTAACAAACTAAAAAAATTATTGAACTACAGTATCAAGTAACATAATTATTCAACTCAAAATAACCTTGATGTGCAACCATGGACAAAAATGAACTATGGATAAGTTACATGAAATTGTTTGGCTCATTACACGTGAAGAGTTGTGGTGGGTCTCACGTAAAGGAACGTGTTGAAGAATACAAGAATCTAACATTGAACAATTGACAAAATTAAATATGATTTATATTGAAAAGTTTTACTTCTAATATCGCCAAGGACGTTTGTGATAATAATCAATATTTGCTGATGACCCGACTCTGAAATCGTGACAACATCAATGTTATTAGTTGTGGTGGATGAGCCGACTATGAAATCTTTACAACTTAAGGGTAGGTCCCTCCCTAAAAGTGGGGAAATTAATTTTGCGTCGTACGTTGGTTTGAAGAAACAAAGATCGAACACAATATTTGATCTTGGCTAAATAAGCTTAATATTTGCTGTGCCGCTGTGTGTGTTGTTCTACCTCAGTTTAGGTTCAGAGGCAATGCGGGTCGTCGGAGGTCGGCTGCAGCGAGTACAGGCACAAGAGTTGCTTGTAGCCCACTAAACGTGGACGACAGCGTAAATGGAGACGAAACAGAGGACAACGACTCACTCTGTCGTGTGAGCATGGTAAGAGTGTTGAGAAAAGTATCGGCAGGGGATCGAGGGTGGTGAGTTTCAAGGGAAGAGGCCATTGCTTTGCGCACCGACCTCAATCTTTTGAAGAAGATGAAGATGCAGAGAGAGCTTTCACGATGATGAGAAATTGGCTGCATGATAGCTTGCTTGCAAAGTAATACGAACAGGAAACTAAACATTTGAAGATTTTAGCCCAAACTCAACTGCAGTCAACAAGTTAACAAGAACCCGAATCGTTCCATGCCTGGATCATTTCCATAGAAAACGCCCTCACCCTAGCAAGAACGATTACGTAAGTTGAGCAAACATCTCGGCACGTATATAGTGATAGATAAACTGATACCAATAAGATCAAAGCAGAATACTACATGACTGTTCAGCATTGCCAAGCACAACTACTATTATTAGCATACCCTAGAAGCATTATCAGTAAACGACGGTGCGCATCAAACGTACTTCTGACGGGTTTCCTTTTGCTTAGTCGTCAAAGACACCAAACGTCGGCCGCGATTGCAATTATTTTCTCCTTCCACAAACTAAGTTTGACAGAGTGACAGCATTACAAAACAAGAGGTAACAAATTTGTATGAAGTCTGTGTAAGATCAGGTGATATCTTTATCAATCAAAAACAGTATTTGTACCACATACTCAAATCCCCTGCAGGCATAAACACGACCGACAGTCAAAAAACCTCCAATTTGAATCCCAAAACAGTCGGTTAACTTGACTTTGCATAAATTCAATCGTGTCCGTCCTGGAAACAACAGGAAAAAAATACATCAAATAACTTCCATGCACAATTCATCCTAAGGTATATGAGTGCAAAACAATGAACCTATACCCATCCTCACACATAGAAGGCCTAAAAATTTACATTGGTTTCAAATAAATCAACATGCTGAAACCAAACGCCAGACTCAATGGACTGGCCTTAATCGATTGAAATTAGATAAAATATATGAATGTAGTAGCCGAATTTTTCACCATGATGAACTCATTTTCATCAAGATATTTGAATACATCAAAAGTTACATTTCAGTCCATGCAGGCATCTCATAAATCCAAAGTATAAGAAGCAAGTGTTAACAAAATCTGGGCCTGTCTGGGATTACTTCGGGAAGGGCTAAAAGTACTTTCCAACAACACAAAAGCACTTCTGAATTTGGTAAAGAAATTTAAACGTGCTTCTAGGTTGTGATCAATGAATAAGAAAGCTATATTTATAAACGATATTACCATAAAATTTTCAACATACTTCACAACCATATCATATATCAAATGTCAAAATGGATTTACTCCTGCAAATTGAGTGTGAACCAAGAGACGAACTGATATCATTTATCTGAATAGTTGAAAGGAAGAACCTCTGAATGACAAGGTACTCATCAGAGCTTTACTTATGCTATTTTTCAAATAAAATTTTGAAAACAAATTATAGGAATTGATCCCCATTTTACTTATTATTATTCCAAAATGGTGAAGTTTCCATATTTAAATTTGGGGCTTGAAAGGAGAGTTTTCGATGCTTTATTCAAACGGGTACTTTGGTTTAATTCATAAAGGAAAGGATTTCAATTTCACTGCAAGATGTTCACTTTTCTCAAAAAGTAACCAATGGAGTGAGGTGCGATTGGGTTCTCCTAAGCAATTTAAGCTTATGGGCACATGGTCTCTTATGTTCAAACTTCAGGCCATGGTGTCCCAAAGTATGCATCCTAACAGAGCCCCATCCTCAACCCAATCAAGCACCTCATCTTCCCGGTTTGGCGAGGAAACTCGAGGCCACATGTTGAGAAATAAATGAGATAAACATCTCCAAGAGTGAAGTCAGATGAGTAGAGGCTCATGAGTTGACGGAAGCACCCTCCTTCAATCACGTGTTTAATTTATTCCTTTTCTTTTCTTGAAGATTAGTGAGTGCAGACGTTTAAGATTTCGAGTTTTATGGTACAAAAAGACAGCCTTGCCTATCGATTGTTAATTTGAGTTATCTTCCATTGCAAATAGGGAATGCTGGTGGAAGAAAACAATGTTGTGGGGTACCAATGGAATACGTTTAAACCACAGGGGGGTTGTAATTTAATTCTCCCTTAATCTTTTGTATTTAAAATCAGAAGAGATCAGCTCTACCTGAGGAGCAGGGACCTCAATAATCTTAGGAGCAGCCAACTTTGCAGGAGATCCCTCAAACAAACGGGAGCACTCTGTGTATGCAGATCCAATGCCCACTCCAGCGCCAAAAGCTACAGATGCCCAACGAGTCATAGGACTCCCTAGTAAGAGTAAGACACAACAAAAATACATTTATTAATTCAAGATCACTAATTTTGGAAGATTTAACATAAATTTACAGTTCAAGCAAATTAAAGACACTGGTCTCATCCTAATGATAATTAGATAAAGAATCAAAAGAACCTCAAAAGGGGCAACAAAAATGCAAAAGATGACGTTACTTATGTTTTTATGCCTTTGAAAGTCATACCCTTGAAAGCTCATGATGATACATATACTTGGACAAGAATATTCGATGAAGGTACATGTTCGTGTGTTCGATTAGTCTGTTTTTATAAGATTACCAATGACATCGGAGTGTCTAGTTGTCATTTTATCATGGTCAGGTCCTGTCGCAGGAATATGGCAGGGCAATTAGCTGTATCTACCAAATTACTGGTATGAATTTTTCAAGATATTAGACAGGCTCTAAGCCAATTTCCATTAGAAGCCACTAAACAGTACTGTACAGTATGCTTGGTTTTTGGAAAATGTGCAAATGGAAATTACTTTGCAACGATAAATGCAACATGACCTACCTAATAATATCCTGAACCAATTCCTAGAAAAAGGCTAACTGGGGATGGTAGATGTCATGCTCAAGATAGTTTCAGGCTAGCCTATGACTATCCAGCCTGGGTTGCGTTTCTTCTCCTCTTTGATGGAGGTCATAAGTTCAAATCTCATGAAAGATGGGAGAGTTGTTAAAGAAAGAAAGATAGCTTTGACCAAAGTTTTGCATATGATAATAGCCCAATACCCTGAGCGATGGTAATAAACCAAATTAAAGCCACTAAAACATGAAGACCTAACCCGAATCTTCTTCTCTTTGACCAATGAATAAAAATGGTAACAACATTACTTTTACATTGGCAGCCAATGAATCATAACTTACCTCACATTTCATGTTATTGAATTAAACAGTAAGCTCTATTTTATTTTTAAAAACCTATAGGGCGTGTTTGATACATAGGATTGGCTTGGCTTGGCTTGGACCTAATTATCCAGATTCGTTTGGATTGGTTCGGCTTTGCTTGGGTTAGTTCTAGTTCAAGCCCTCATTTTAACAAGGTCAAAAAAAAGGAGACTAGGTGAGGCACCAGTCCCACTTAGTGAGATTGCTAAATAGCACCCTGTTTGATACAACTTAGACTAACTCATAATAGCTCAATCCGGCAAAGTAATGCGGTGTAGCAAACATAGCCATAAAGTCCAAGCGAAGCAAATAGCCGGAAATCCTACCCCTCCATTTTTCTGATGTTACAAAATAAGGAACACAAAGAATGCAGTAATTGGATCGAGAAAAGTTCTAGAATCTCTCACGTTCATTGGGCATAACCAGGTTGTACATATACAAATACACACACACACACACACACACATATATATGTATATACATATATATATATATATATATATATATATATATATATATATATATATATATATATATCCCAGTATGTATGCTTTATGAAGGCAATTTAAGGTCCTATGTAGGTCAATTCAATTAGGCAAATATGGAGTGTTCGTGCTCCAAACAAATTTGGGCATTCCAAATTGCAGTGGCAAACATTTTGCAATCCATCGTCCAACCAACTAATCTTCCAATTATTTGCATATACATACATATAGACGAAGCAAAACAGAGAAACGAGAAAATTAAAGGGAAAAGGAAAAGGAAAAGGGGAGAAGAGAAAGAGAACTGACTGAACAAAAGGAGGCCGCCAAAGGCACCGCCCAAGGAGGAGTAGACGAAGCGCCGGACCGTCAGATCGAGACACGCGTCCCATTTGGCGTTCACGTCGTACTGCGGTGGGATGATTTCTTTGCTGTCTGCCATTGTAGCCACCTGAATTATTCCTCTCTCTCTCTCTCTCTCTCTCTCTCTCTCTCTCTCTCTCTCTCTCGCTTCTCTCCTCTTGCTCTGCGCTTCGATTTTGAGATTCTTCTGTGATTTTGGCTGGGGCTGTGTCCTTTAGTTTTCGAGCTGCATACTTTTGGGCTTTAGTTGCATTTGTATATGGGCCTCTTCAAACAGTAGGCCCAGTATTTTATTTTTTTTACTTTATTTGATTGGGGCCCAGATTAGGGCCAGGTTATGGAACTGGAAACTTCTGAATTTCAAGTTTAGTTTTGCACACCGATTTTTTTAATTTATACTAGCATTTGCCTACACACTTTGTGTATATGAACACATTTTTTTAGAAAATGAGAATGAGAGAGGGAAAGAGAGAGAACGTGGGGCAAGTGGAAGGTTTTTTTTATTTTTTATTTTATTATTTTATTTTGTTTTTTTTTAATTTTTTTTTTTAATATTGGAGGTATTTTAACATCACCTGTAAGTGAGGCTTCAATAAAA
Source organism: Cotoneaster glaucophyllus (assembly GCA_036320875.1). Taxonomy (NCBI): domain Eukaryota; kingdom Viridiplantae; phylum Streptophyta; class Magnoliopsida; order Rosales; family Rosaceae; genus Cotoneaster; species Cotoneaster glaucophyllus. The sequence continues at coordinate 44,816,070 of CM070073.1, forward strand.
AACAGTAAAATTTAGAAATGTGAAATTATATTATTGCCCATCATTTTTTTTGTGTGATAGAAGACTAATTTGTGTTTTCACCCTATTTTGGTTGACAAAGAGGGTTTTATTAATTAGTAGAGATAATTATGATTTCAAATCAAAAAGTTGAACTATTTCAGTGTTTTCATTCTCGAATATCATTCTTGGACTAAACTATCAAACGGGTTCTCAAATGTAAAAATGTAAAATTCTAATCGCCTTCCTTTCATAAATCAATTTTTCAAAAATCGTTTTGTAAAATTATTAGACGGACCTTAATTTTTTTTAAACTTAAAAGCTTATTTCTGTCACCTTATCTATATTTATATTTATCTATATATAAAGCCAATGGAAAAGGTGAATATTGATTTTGGTGTCACAAAGCTTCAACAAAAAGATTTGGACAAAAATGCCCCCAAGACAAAAAAACTTCAAGGGCATCCCAAAATAATGCATCAAATAAGGCATGAGCATTTTTTGTCATTTTAACAATATTTTTTAATGATTAATTTATTATGGTTTTAAAAAAAAATTAGTACCTTACAATAGACTAGTAATAATGTGATTCAATTTCTCTATTTTTAAACACGTTCAAAAACATTTGAAGATGCGTGTAATGCCGATTATAAAAAAGGTCATTCGCATGTGGATAATAATGTGATTAAATTAGTTGTCAAATGATTGTTTTTATTAACAAACGATATTATCTACACTAAAGGGGTAATGGGTGGGCTTAACCTCATAATGAGCTAGCAATAATATGATTCAATCAATTGTTTATTAAATATTATTTTCTCTATTTTAAACACGTTCAAAACATCTTAAGAGGTGTCACATCTCGACCCGGATTGTCCATTAGGACTCCGAATCGAGTTGTGTTGGCTGACACCTGGAAGGTGATGAAGCCAGCACAGCTCGATTCGGAGTCCTAGTGGACAATCCGAGTCGAGATGTGACAATTTGGTATCAGAGCCAATCCCTGGCCGGAAGTGTGGCGACAAGGACGTCGGGCCCCTAAGGGGGTGGATTGTAACATCCCACATCGCCCAGAGGTGTGGATCCTGTAAGCCTTCTATGTATATTTCCATCTCTACCTAGCACGATGCCTTTTGGGAGCTCACTGGCTTCGGATTCCATCAGAACTCCGAAGTTAAGTGAGTTCGAGCGAGAGCAATCACATGATGGGTGACCCACGGGGAAGTTCTTGTGTGAGTTCCCATAAACAAAACCGTGAAGGCGTGGTCGGGGCCTAAAGCAGACAATATCGTGCTACGGCGGAGTCGAGCAGGGGATGTGGTGGGGGCCCGGGCCGAGATGTGACAAGAGGCGTGTAATGTCTGTTATAAAAAAATGTCTTTAGCACGCAGATAATAATGTGATTAAATTAGTTGTCAAATGATTGTTTTTTTTTAACAAACGATATTATCTACACTAAGGGGGAGGGGGCGGGCTTAGCCTTACAATGAGTTAGCAATAATGTGATTCAATCAGTTGTTTATTAAATATTATTTTCTCTATTTTTAAACATGTTCAAAACATCTTAAGAGGCGTGTAATGCCGGTTCTAAAAAAAAAGTCTTTCGTACATGGATAATAATGTGATTAAATTACATTAAATTAGTTGTCAAATGATTTTTTTTTAACAAACGATATTATCTACACTAAGGGGGCATAATAGGCTAGCAATAATGTGATTCAATCAGTTGTTTATTAAATATTATTTTCTCTATTTTTAAACACGTTCAAAACATCTTAAGAGTAGGGATGGCAACGGTTCGGTTTGGGGACGGAAATGCTATATCTATCCCCCTAACCACGAAAATTAACCATATCCATAACCGCAAATTAACTATCGGGTATTATCCATAACCATACCCACCGGGTAACGGATTCCCCATCAATTAACGGGTATATCCATCTCCGTCAATACAAAAAATATATTCGTTCAGTTAAGACATTATAAGTTAATAGATATTAATTTTGTCATTAAACATTTGATGTATAAAATGATCCAATGAATGGATCTTGTTGAGTATAAAAATTAAAACATTCATATTGTTGGTTTGTCTTTGATATCTCACATAAGAACCATTGAGTTCAAATTGACTTTGATTCAAAACTTTACTTTCCTACAAAATGCAGTTTTTGTATTCTCAAAGGTAATGGTTCGGTGAATAATGGATATATATAAATTATAAGGTTTTTATCCCCAATGGTCCCTCAGATTGACCAAACTCATCATTTTGGTCCCCCACTTTCAAAATCAATCAATGTCGTCCCTGACATTCACCCCGCACATCAATTTGGTCCTTCCGTTTAGATTCCGTCAAATATTTCTGTTAGTTTGCATGTGGGACCCACAAAGCTAATAAAATTGTGACATGTGTAGTATACAAAATAAGGTTTTTATCACAAATGGTCCCTGGCATTGATCAAACTCCTCATTTTAGTCCTTGAGTTTCAAAAATCAATAAATTTGGTCCCTGACTTTAAGTATTGCACATCAATTTAGTCATTCCGTTAAAATTTTGGTCATTATTTTTTGTTAATGTGATAATATGGTCTCATTGATTCAATCATATGGCGCCACATGGATTAACTATAAAAAAATATTTTTTAAGTTTTAAAACTAAAAGTACTATAAGAAATTAAAAATAAAAACTAAAAGGAAAAAAAAAAGACATCATCATCTTGTCCTCCGTGAACTTACTTCTCATTCTCTCTAGTTGGTTATAATCATATCAAATTTGAATTGAATTTGGATTCGAAATTATCGAATTTATATTGAATCTTATTTTTCAATCGGGATTGTGGGATGCGAGATAAATGTTAGCGTAGAATATTCGCCAGTTGGTTCACCCTAAAAAAATTAGTTTCTTATAGTTAATCCACTTGGCGCCATATGATTGGACTAGTGGGACCGCATCAGCACACTAACAGAAAATATTGACGAAATTTTAATGGAATGACTCTATTGATGTGTGATAGTGAAAGTCAGGGACCAAATTTATTGATTTTTGAAACTCAAAGACCAGAATGAGGAGTTTGATCAATGTCAGAGATCATTTATGATAAAAACATTCTTTTGTGTAATACACGTGTCACCATTTTATTGGCTTTGTGGGTCCCACATGCAAACTAACAAAAATATTTGACGAAATCTAAACGGAATGACCAAATTGATGTGCGATGGTGAATGTCAGGAACGACATTGATTGATTTTGAAAGTGAGGGACCAAAATGATGAGTTTCGTTAATCTCAGAACCATTGGTGATAAAAACCCTAAATTATATTATTTACTAATCGGGTCGAATTCAGTTATGGATATGTTTTGGGGACTTCTATAACCATATCTAAAACCATAACCGAATAAACGATATTATCTACACTAAAGGGGAGGAAGTGAGCTTAGCCTCACAATAGGCTAGCAATAATGTAATTCAATTAGTTGTTTATTAAATATTATTTTCTCTATTTTTAAACACCTTCAAAACATCTTAAGAGACGTGTAATGCCTGTTATAAAAAAAGTCTTTCTCACGCAGATAATACTGTGATTAAATTAGTTATCAAATGATTTTTTTTATTTTTATTTTAACAAATGATATTATTTACACTAAGGGGGAGGAGTGAGCTTAGCCTCACAATAGGCTAGCAATAATGTGATTCAATGAGTTGTTTATTAAATATTATTTTATCTATTTTTAAACACGTTCAAAACATCTTAAGAGGCGTATAAAGACACACCCCGTCCAGGAACGTCCACTAGGACTCTGAATCAAGCCGTGTTGGCCGACACCTGGAAGGTGACGAAGCCATAAAATGTGATGATGTGTAAAATACGAATAAATTTAAACCTAAAGTGTCTAAGAGCAGAGGTGCGCGGTGAGCGGGATTGAGCCCATTTCACACGCGTTGTCAGAGCATAAGTAAAATACAGTAGCATAGGTAAAAGTCATACACTCAAAGGCGGCTACCTAAAATGGAATATGCCACGAATCCTCGTCGATATGAACCTTTAGCAATTAATACTTGGAGGGGCACAAAACAAGAAAATGTGAGTGGACGAAAACAAAGCTTTTAGAAAACATTTATTCTCTTAAAGGATATAACCCATCGCCGTAAAACCTGTATAACTTCCCAGAAAATAGTAATTATATATGCATACCTCAAGAACCATGATCGAGAAGGTATAATCCATAAGCATACCATGCCAAATCTTTCGACCAAAACAAATAAGAAAACTCGACTAATAAATTAATGGGAAACAACGTATTAGCCGGATCCACCTAACGTGGCTTATACGGCTGCATAAAGATGTATCAGCCGAATCCACCTAATGTGGCCTGTACGGCTGTATAAAAATGTATCAGCCGGATCCACCTAACGTAGCCTGTACGACTGAATCTATAGTAAGGGTCTGTACGACAAGATTATTTCGGAACCATCAATAGTGGTCTGTACGACAAGTTTATGTCGGAACCACTTATTTATAAGCTCTAAATGTCACTAGGTATTACCAATACTGTGCATCCTATCATTAACCATATATAACCTTACCTGATACTTACCTGTGCATCCGTAGCGCCAACCATAGTATATGCAACAATTAAAAACGTACTCTAATTTATAAACATTTAACATGATATTCGACGCATATAACCAATTAAGTAATTCTTCTAGGAAAACACAAGGCATATATATAATTATAGAAAATCAAAGTGCCCACTCACCTAGAATCCGCGCTACGACTCCCTAATACTAGCATCGAGGTGTCCCTAACGATCGGTGTCTGTGACCAATCATCGAATCACATCTCAGTACTCTTATCATTAGAATACGTAACTCACATATAACATATCCTCCAAAACATTTTAGAATGGTTTAAGACCCATTTACCAAAAGTCATCCGTCGACCAAAGTTCGACTGTAGGGTCACAACTCTACATAACTCGATCTGGAAGATCTGCATCTCAGATTTCCAATCCATAAATTCCAGAGATTTACATTTTACTTCTAGAATAACATACTAAAATTTCGTTACGATCCAACGGTCGGATCTCCGCCAATTGCCAAAATCAAGTGGCGGTTAACGTTTTATTTTATGAACTTCCAAACCAATTTGGAAAGATCCGTACAACGGATTCTCTATCCGTAAGTTCCTATGATCTTCAAATATTACGTATTACCACGTATCCAAGTTTGGTGACGATCCAACGGTCGGATCATCGATTCATATTTTCACCTAACCCCGTATCGTAATGAAATTCAGTTCAAACGATCAATCTACAATAATCGATTATCAAAACTGACTTTAAGGCGTCAACATAGCCTAAAAATAATATTGACGACCCACTGGCCACGCGCCGCAGTGGGTGGTGGTCGGCCGCCCCGACTCGCCGGAAAAATTCACCTATCTCTAAAAATTACCAAATTTTGCATAAATGAAGATCTCAACGAGTAGAGTAACTTTCATACCTGCGACCAAGGCCAATTTGGCCTGGAAAAGCTCCAATTTTGCCAAAACCTCTTGGAAACCTTAGGTTTTGGGTGTGCTAAATCTGTCCCCAAATCAACTCCGACACTCTAACTAAAGCTTGGGCTTTGTTCCTGTGTTCTAGGGAAGTGTTCTAGTGGTGGTAATTTAAGAAAATTGTTTCAAGATTGATGGATTTTGAGCAAAGAAAGTCGCGGCACCCACGGGTGTGTTCTTCCTAAATACAAGGCCAATTTTCATGAATTTTGAGATGAAATTGGCAGAAGGTAGGCTAGGAAGTTGTTTTCAGGTGGTGGTTTGGCTCAATTTGCCATGAAAAATCATGAATGGCATCAGAAAGTATGGGTGCCGCTGGTCGGGTCGAACGAAAACGGGTCGGGGGTCCGATCCTGTGCATCTCATCTCCCTCATTTATTCTTCTTTCTTTTGTTTCTGATTGGTCCTTCATCTCTCTCTCCTCCTCCGGTTGGTCACTCCCTTCCCCCCTCTGGTTTTGGTAGTAGCTCTCACTGCTTTCCCCCTTCTGCTTCCCCTTTCTTTCTTCCTTTTCTAAAACTAAAATTAAAATAATAATACTAATACTAATAATATTTATGAGAAATGTATAAAATAACAAACAGTATCCCTTACCAACGTACTTTTGGGATTCGTGGATCCATAAAACTTTAATCGTAACTCCAAATTCAGTTCTTCTTGCGCTTACGAGTTCGTATCGTCGAGTACTTCCAGAATACGCTAAGAAAACGAACCTTACGTGACACGACACTACTGTCAACAACGGTCAAATCACATGCCTCGAAGGGCATTTTTGTAAATTCACTTATTAAAATTATAACTTTTCGGGACGGGTCGTTACATATAATATTGTTATAAAAAAAAAGCCTTTCGCACGTGGATAATAATGTGATTAAATTAGTTGTCAAATGATTTTTTTATTGAACAAATGATATTATCTACACTAAGGGGGAGGAGGTGGGCTTAGCCTGTCTCTATTCTTAATGTAAATTATATAGAAACCGATTTTATTATGTGAATTCAGCTGCTTTAATTGGTTTATGAGGGGTTCCTTCTAGCATGATCTAAAATTATTCATTTACTTCAAATATTTGACTTTCATTTTGTCAATTTACGCATATAAATACATTTAAAACAAGTATGTCGAGCGTAGCACGCCCTGATTCAAAAAATGCATTATGCATGCGCGAGGGCTAGTGTAATTTTAATTCAGTTTATTTATACCTTTCAAATAGAGAAGAAACAAAAATAGAGAAAATGTCACAAAAGATAGAATACATTATTGCTCACCACCTAAAAAATGGTGATGGTGTTCCATATTAATTACCGTTAAATTAGTTAAATTTCGATAATAGATATTAAATCAAATTTATTTGACAATAATCAATAAGCCATCATTTTAAGGTGGTAAGTAAAAATAATTTTTTTGTTGTAGGCATAATTTACTGAAACAATTATGGAGGCCAAAAGAGAGAGAGGGTGCGGCAAGATTGAGAGAGAAGAGAGAGATGTGTAATTGTGGGTGTGTGTTATCTCACCCCATTGTGCCTTTATTTATAGTAGTAGAAAGGGTAAATACCTTTCCCTTTAGGATTACAACATTTAATAGATAATCTACTCCTAATAGGAATATAAGATACTTTCCCATATTCTCTAGGATTTACACAATCACATTCCTATTCTAATAGGACTGCAACACTCCCCCTTGAGTGTGTAAATACTCAAGTGAATGGCGCATCAGGTCTTCAGTGATGAAGTAAGTACAGTTGAGGAAGTCATCGGCACAACGGGTGATCGCGAGTCTCAAATTTACTTTGAAGTATGCATGTGTAAAAACTCACAAAAACCTTGCTATGGTAAAACCCAAGGAATGGGGAAAACCCATAGACTAAGGGAAAAGTAAGAAAATATGCATAATGTCTTAAACAAACGTCAAACTGGACGAGTGTAGTGAACTCAACGAAGTATGATCATCCCAGGATGGGTGCCTCATTAAAACCTCGTTAGGTAGCAAAAACCCAGTGGGAAAAATGCTCCTAATCGTAGGAAAAAGAGTACATTAAGATCATGTGAGTATGCTTCTGGATACTCCCCCTGAGTTAGACATAACTTCTAAATAAGAGGACTACAAGCGATTCAATTCAGATAATTTGCGCATACCGATTCCTTGGACAAACTTCTGGAAGGTTGACTTCGGCAGTGACGTCGTGTAGAGGTCGGCAAGATTGTCTGGGATCGGCTTGCATGACTTCAAATCTCCTGATGCTTTGCTGATGTAGATGTAGACGCAATATGTCTTGGCGTTGGCTTCGTTGATGTATCATGGCTTGGTCGGGTTGATACATGCGACATAGTCTTCATGGATCGTCGTTGGGACTCAACGATGGATGAAAACACAGCAAGTACTTTGAATATGCTCAACAAGAACTCATAACCATGTCTCACGTGTGGCGTAGTGAAGTGAGGTGAGTCTTGGAATGATTCAAAGATTTCGCAACTAAGGTCATATCGTGGACCTCCAAGATATTGCGATATCCCTAATGGTAAAGACATAACCATTCGGGGATTTTGCCTTGTGCGGGTTTGATAAGTAACCAGCGTCAGCATAACAACAAGGCAAGCATCATTTCGAGGATCAGGGGGGTTGGATCCGCTCGAGATGCGTTGGGATTTGCTTTGCCCAAATTCGTAGTACCTTCAGGGAACGTCTTTAATACCAATTCAGTGGTTGCGTGTAGGCGCGGTGCTGCATCTTTACCAAGATCAACAGCGAAGGAGATGTCCTGTCTAAATGCAATGAGCTAAGTACAACGAAGCGCAAAGTTGAACTTAGATATGGAATTTCGGATCCCATAGCCTCTTCAAGAGTCTCATTTGCATATAACGTATGGACGATCAAAGGTATACTCAAAGGTAACACATTCGGGGTGTAGTTCGACTGGTAGACCAAAATACCGTCAGAACGATGCTTCAACTTCAGGTCAAGGCATAAACGAGTTTTCCTAAGATCCTTCATCTCTAATTCCATCTTCAGGTGCGAGGCAGTTTTCTCATGCTCTTCCAGAGTCTTAGTGAGATTCGTGTTAACGACATAAACTGTAACTCTAGCAATTTGGAATAAGACTTCATAGTTTAACACGCAAGGGCATAATTCATATCCCTGACTGATCAAATTATCACGTAGACGGGTATACCACATCCGTCGGATTTTTCAATCCATAAGTGAACGCCTCAAAACGAGTTAAGAGGGTGTTCCGTGGTTTTGGAACTATTTGAGTCAGTCCATGTAATTCTTCGGGAACTTACATGTCAATCTCCGTATCTATATCCCCATGGAGAAATACTAACCACATTTCGTAATGCTGCTATCAATCACAGGACGTTTGAGAGAAACCTTGCGCCGTAAGGCGTGCATCATATCGCACTATTTCATTCATCTCATAACGCTTCCTTTCCCACTCGTAACACAATAAGGTTACCTTGGGCAGTGTAGGAACTACGGGTCCAATACACACTTTGGTAAGGAATTTGACCTAGATTGTAGTTTCAGTTGTCCAATCAGTTCTACGTTGTCACTTAATCAACGGAACACGGTTCGATATCGTCGCTTTTCATTTATGTCGGTAGCTACCATATAAGTGAAAACATCATCGATGATAATCTCATTTCAATTCCATTTAGCTCACCCAAACTAGTATACTGGACCAAGAACTTCATGTCTTGGGAGTAATCCGGATTAATCTCATGAGATGGAAATGATTTGAGACAGCGATCGAGTTCAGATTCAATGTTGTGCCTTGTCTTCCTCTTCCAGGGAAGTGAATCCTACGAACTGAATGATCTGTCGTGCTCCAGGCCAAGACAGATTGATTGGCTATCCGCCGGTGTACCGGACCGTCCAACAGGGGCGTCCAAACCGTCCAACAGGGGCGGCACACCCTCCAGGGATGTTGACTCGACGTCCGTTAAGTACGTCTATCCTTGCAGGCATGTTTGCAGCTGGTATATGATCTCGTCACTTTAGCTAGATCAGAGGAATGCGTCTGGAGCAACATTCTGAAATCTAGAATTCATCGCACTTGCTTATCACACTTGTGCGGTATGGGGATCGAGATGAGACATAGTGGGCAACGTCCACGTAAATTCGCGTCGTTCTACAGGAACGTTGACGTTCTTATCTCCCCCTAACGGCGGGAAGACTGTCTCATTAAAGTGACAACCCGCAAATGAGCGGTAAAGAGATTGCGTGCAAGGGCTCGAAAAGAGCTAGTGTGAAGGAGAATCATGATCGACAAAAGATACACATCCTTCTTTGAGGACCCATGGTGGTACGTTGCGGCGGCGCAACTTGGCACATGGAATGCACACCCAAATGCGTAAATACGAAAATCGTCAGGTTCGTACCCAGTAACCAACTGTAACGTCATATAGGTTGGGTGGCAATGGGCCTCAAGGCGGACCAATTCATCACTGCGTACAAGGATTGCATAGCCCTAGGCAGAAACCGAAAACTTGGTACGTTTACCAAAATTCGGGCGATCATTTAAATTGCGCTTTATGATCACTTAGGCGAGGCTATTTGGGGTGAACATGGGAATTCGATGTTCAATTATAAACCCAAAACGACATGCAATACTTTATCGAAAACTGTCGATGTAAACTCTCCGACATTATCCAGTCTCCCGGACCTTAAGGGATAAGTAGGGTGGTGAGCCCTTAATCGGCCAGAGGGTTTAGCAGTAATGTGTGTGGACAAACATGTGACCAGTTTGTCGATTCATCAACCAAAACCATAAGTCTTTATATGGTCCACATTTTGGTTGGATTAGTCCACGTATATTCCCTTGAATCCACTGTGAAAAGAGAGTCGAGTCGTATCTTTGCAAGGGATGATTTATAAAATCGAATTTCCCTAATGAGCATGCTTGGCAAAGTGTGCTTGTAGGCACAATATCCTTACTTCGGGTAAGGAGATGCATCGTAGCATTGTTGGTCGACCTAAGTGTCCCAAAAGGTCGTGCCAAAGCAAGTAAACTGCTCAATCACCTAGCCCTAGGCCGGCCACATATGGCGTGTGCCCCAGTTGGGGGACAACCCATTGGCCCCAAATCAAAGCTTCAGGCTCATTTTTGGTGGTGGTGCAAAGATATTTCACTCTATTTTCTTCAGTGGTTTCATTTATGATCATTGTCAACTCGAATATCCTTAAAAACTCAACGTTAGGGAGAATTTAAGGTCCCTTAAATGGTGATTCAGTACCATTCATACAACGAGGAGCGTGCCATTGCTCTTAATCAGGTTGGATAGACCTGAAGTCGTTGTTAGAGATGTGATTTAGGTGTAAAGTTAGTGTGCGTAGTACGCATTCATCCAGACAACTAACTTTCCCACATTCCAACCTAATCACGTGTTTAATTGAATCGGTCACATGTACTAAGAAACATGATTCAATTAACTCATATTCGAGGACAATATCAATAAGATTATCCATAAGTAAAACATACACCAAACTTGAATCCAAGAACATAGAAAGATGTTCACAAAGTAAGCAAAGTTACTAGGTGGATTCGGCCAAAAGGCCATCCATGTCAAAATTTTGTACTTCCAACAATGTTTGGTGGAGCAAAATTAGTCTCACATATTGACTACTAGAATGGTACTCCTCAACGACATTGGTATAGGCACGAACAGGTGCATAACCAACGATCTATTCCATCGAGACGGAAGTAGATTCTGCAGGGTTAAGGTTGGGAATACTATCCCTTATTCTTGAAGTTTTAGGTCTTAGGTACCAAGGAACATGCTTCGGGCATGATGCCACACCTTGGTAGGCCCTGATTCTACCATATGTTGTAAAAACAAACTCGAAATTGGATTTATGAGAGAAACAGACCCAAACTTGGGTTTAGTAGGCTTTTGACCGAACTGGGTTGAGCCATTTGGTAGACTCCAGCCGAACTGGGTCCATACCTTTCTCTCGTTTGTGGTAGTAATCAGATCCGAGAATTTGGTAAACTTCCGCTTTCTATAGAAACATGGAAGGACGAGAAAAATATTCTCCAGTCAAAATTCGATCAGATTTATAAACTTCAGAATTGTACACATTCGTGGACATAATCATGGTGTGCTTTAGGCAATGTCTTTCATGATTAGACAGTCCGTAGGAGCGAGCCAAAGAGCCATGGAATCCTCGATCTGGAGGTCTTTCCATTTGTAATGCTTCGGGCATAAGTCTTTGAGTGAAGATCATGGCGGAGGCTTATTCAGCTCTTCCATGCCATTGTTGGCTTCAATGGTTTCTCAGCTTCTTGATAGTCAATGGGAGATTAACGTCTTGTACCCCACATTAAGTGGTTTCTACGGGAAACATCCAAATCAGAAAAATCGAACTTGTGACAGTTCAACAATCCACTGAATTGGAGGGAACAAGATTGTGATGGGTGCTATGGGAATGAAACATCCATAGGCATCAACATTCGATGTCTAAGACATGGTTTTCATGAAAATCGTCGGGTTTTCATGGGTGTACTGTTTTATGAAAACTTCGGGTTTCAAAGGCACTAAATTCGAAACTACAGGTTCGATTTAGTTTATGAACATTTAGTTCATAAAATAGAGGTTCCTGCAAGAAACACAGAATGCAATATACTAACTTAGTGTAGTGGATTTGAGTTGTCTTCGGGAACTCAAGTGTGAGAGCTTCGTTACTACGAAAGTATGTGACGGTCCAAAGTATAAAGAGAAATTATTGAATCGTTAATGTCCAAAAGTGATCTTCAGGTCAATAATTTTGGATTCATTATCAGATTAATGGACTGCATGTCACTTTTAATTAATTCAATAAATCGAGACCAAACGGGGTCGATTGTAGAAGCAAAATAATATTAACATAATATTATTGGATCGAAATTGAAGCCCCAAAGGTAATTTGGGCTTGTGCCGTGGGGGTGGGTAGGCACGGGGTGCCTTGAGTGATCACGGCAGGGCCTAAGAAGGCCTGGAAGACATGGCTGCAGGCCACGGGGGAAAGGATTTCTCCCAGCCGAAGCTGGGTTGGGTCAATTTGGACCGAGGGTTTGCACGGGGGAGCCCAAAACAGAGGGCTGGCCTTGGGTTTGTGGCGCAAAAAGCCCAGCCCGAAGACTGGCGTGTTGCGTGTGTGCATGTGCCCAGCCGAAGGCTGGCAGACGGATGCGGCCTAGCCACATGGGCTGGCGAGAAGGTACGGGCAGAGGCCCAGCGAGCAAGGCTTGCTGGCAGATTTGCCAAAAACAGGCTGCGGGCCCGGGTCAACGTGCAGAGGCTTGGGGCTGCAGGCCCAGCCTTCGGTGATCTTGCCTAGTGGCGCATACGGATGGTGCAGTGCACCAAATCCGGTCCCTTTGTTTCCCCTTTGTTTTTCAATTCCCTTAGGGTTTTAGGAAACCCTAACTTGCTTCTAATTCATTTTTATACTTTGACTCACAAATTCCACATAACAATTTAATTGTGCGATGCATGAAACAAATATATATATGAATTTGTGAATATATATATCGGAAGGAAAATGTAAACATAGGGGGTTCATGCATCATGGGGAATGTTTTCATGCTTCATGGGTCGTTTCAAATATCTTACTTTATTTTAAGCGTACCTGAGTAGCAGAAAACAACAAAAGCCTTTGAATTTGTAGAAGTTCCTTCGCAGAAAGCCGGAATAGCATCTCCAATGCGTTGTATCACGTTCAACATAGAAAAATTAAATTGAATCAATAGCATGTAGATCAATTTAATAAAACAATAAATTAATCATGAAAAGAATGATTAAAACGTAATACTCCCCTGATTGAAGAATAAACTCTCTTTAGCGCAGCTTCAAGAGCGTGCTGATAACGTGTTGTAGGCATAATTTACTGAAACAATTATGGAGGCCAAAAGAGAGAGAGGGTGCGGCAAGATTGAGAGAGAAGAGAGAGATGTATAATTGTGGGTGTGTGTTATCTCACCCCATTGTGCCTTTATTTATAGTAGTAGAAAGGGTAAATACCTTTCCCTTTAGGATTACAACATTTAATAGATAATCTACTCCTAATAGGAATATAAGATACTTTCCCATATTCTCTAGGATTTACACAATCACATTCCTATTCTAATAGGACTGCAACATTTTTTTATTTTTTAAATAAAAAATATCTTCTACCTAATGCTAAAGCGACAATCTATAATATTTGATATTATCCAAAATATTTTCCCAAAAACATAATAGGAAAAAAAAAAAAAAAAGGGTAGGGCTGTACTTTGAAGAGCATAGGATTCCAGATTGAAGCATGGATCCTGACGGTGTTACTACACTTCTGACGGCTGGTAATATCATGTGGTGTGCCTGCTTAAGTTCACACATCCCTCACCACGCAGCGGTGCCACTCACTCGCTGACAAAACAAAACCATCACCTCCATTTCTCTCTCTTCACTTTCCTCCTCCTTCAGGGCCATCAATAATTCCATATCTTCCTTCTGCTTCTTAACACCAACTAAAGTAAGCCCACCCAACTCCTCCTTCCCATCTCCATCTCCAAAAATGGCCGACGAAATCCCCGTAACACCACCATCTGACCTGCCGCCGCCTCCTGCCGCTTCTGAGCCTGAAGCACCGGCTTTGACGAAACCAGAGTTTAAAGAAGACGCACCCCCACCACCGCCATCGCTGCCAGAAGTGACAGAGTCTGAGAAAGAAGAGGCACTTGCACCACCACCAGTTGCGGCGGCGACAGCGGTGGAGTCTGAGCCGGTGAAAGGAGAGGCGGAGAAAAAGCAGATTCCTCGATCTTTGATTTCGTTCAAGGAGGAGAGTAACGTAGTGGCCGATCTCTCAGATTCAGAGAGAAAAGCTCTTCAAGAACTGAAGCAGCTCGTCCAGGAAGCTCTCAACACTCACCAGTTCACATCCCCGAAAGCCGAAGCACCAGCACCAGCACAAGCACCGCCACCACCAGGAGCATCGGAATCAAAACCAACCCATGAACCCAAAATTGAAGAGCAGCCACTGAAGGAAGCAGAGGAAGTAGCTAAAGAAACAGCACAATCGGTGGTGCCGCCGCCGGCGGCAGCTGCGGCGGCGGAGGAGGTAGTGTCCATTTGGGGAGTCCCTCTTCTCAAGGACGATAAGAGCGATGTGATTCTTCTCAAGTTCCTGAGGGCGAGGGACTTCAAGGTGAAGGATGCCTTTGTGATGCTTCGCAACACTATTCAATGGCGGAAGGAGTTCGGGATCGACGCTCTTGTGGAGGAGGATCTCGGTGATGATTTGGAGAAGGTGGTGTTTGTTCATGGGTACGATAGGGATGGTCACCCTGTGTGTTACAATGTGTTCGGAGAGTTTCAGAACAAAGAACTGTACCAGAAAACATTCTCGGACGAGGAAAAGCGGACCAAGTTTCTCCGGTGGCGGGTTCAGTTCTTGGAGAAGGGTATTCGGAAGCTTGATTTCACTCCCGGTGGTGTTTGCAGTATTTTTCAGGTCAATGATCTCAAGAATTCTCCTGGTCCGGCTAAGAAGGAACTTCGAGTGGCCACCAGACAGGCTCTTCACTTGCTCCAGGACAATTATCCCGAATTCGTAGCCAAACAGGTACTACGGAGTACTTACTTGATTGTCTGTTGATTTAGGCAACTCTGTGTCATTGATATCTCTGTATTGAATACTTAATGCTGATGTTTGTTTGGTTGGTTTGGTTTGGTTATGGATAAATCTTGTTAATGAAGGTGTTTATCAATGCGCCGTGGTGGTATCTTGCATTCTACACGATGATCAGTCCGTTCTTGACGCAGAGGACGAAAAGCAAGTTTGTTGTTGCTAGCCCAGCCAAAACCGCGGAAACCCTTTTCAAGTTAGTAGGATTACTCTCTGCTGTGACTATCAATTTGTGTCCCCAATTCTCATTCGGTATCAAGCCGGCTTACTTTCTCATATATATATATATATGGTTGGTTGGTTTTGGTTTAAATTTCGATTGGCGGATAATGCAGGTACATCTCTCCTGAGCATGTTCCGATCCAGTATGGCGGCTTGAGTGTCGATTACTGTGACTGCAACCCTGAATTTACCATTGAGGATCCAGTGGCCGATGTTACAGTTAAACCTGCAACGAAACAAACCGTGGAAATTATAATATATGAGGTTTGATTGATTGCTTCTCTTTTGCTCTACTTTTATAATATATGAGCATTGGCCAGGTGCTGAATTATTATTCATGGCTCATTGCTTTAATTCATATGGAATTGATCTGTTGCAGAAGTGCACCATTGTGTGGGAGCTCCGTGTGGTCGGGTGGGAGGTGAGCTATGGCGCTGAGTTTGTGCCCAATGCCGAAAATGGATACACAATCATCATACAGAAAGCCACAAAGATGAGCCCGACCGATGAGCCAGTGGTGAGTAACAGCTTCAAAGTTACGGAACTGGGTAAAATATTGCTCAAGATTGACAACCCGACCCCGAAAAAGAAAAGGCTTCTGTACAGGTTCAAGATCGAACCCCTCGATTACTAAGGAATTTGAATGAGGCTGCAGCACTTCAAACACCTGTTGTGCAATGTGCACTTTGGTCAGTTGGCATCATACTTGTTTATCATCATCTTTTTTGTGTTGTATTTCTGTAAATTGGGTTTTCTAGTTACATCAGAAGAATACAGTTGTTACTTTCGAATTTGCAAACTACAGTTTCTTTTTTTCCTTGTAATTCTGGATGGCTTCTATATTATAGTTTATGCTTTTCTGGTTAACAGTATTTCTTTTCTTTTTATCCTTAAAAAAAGATCTGGTTTCTTCATGGTAGTCCATCCTTTTGGGGACCGAAAAGACTCACAGAGGTATTTCAACCTCTCTTTGAATAACTAGCGGTCTAGCACCAAGAGTCAAACTCAGGACTTACTATGTGATATCAATGAGTTAGGCCTTCTTCAATCGAAAGGATTAAACTTAGTTCTGTTCAGAATTAGTCTTGTAAAAAATTATTTTTAAATAAACAATGTAAGGCTGGCTTATATACCATCTTCAATCAAAATGTCTAAGCATAGTCCTCTCAATAATATATTAGTTTTAAGTTTATACTTTTAAATTTATTGGTTAATTTAGTTAAACTACTAATGTTATAAAATCTAGCCGTTCAATTTGAATCAATTATTTCAATTATTTCAATTGAGGAGCTGAGCCTCATAAAAGGCTAAGAGGGGGGCTACTTCAACTAGCCCGGTCTCCCTTTGGCCAAATAATAGCCTGATAACCTCTATAGAATTATAGTTTAGTCATCGATTGGAAATGAATTTTTTGACAAATCAGACTATTTTTTGACTTCTGAACTCTAACCCTCTCTATTGAGGTGGCCTTAATTGTGCTGAAAAAGAATCGGCTGTAATACATGAACTAATGTCATCATGAAAGCCCAAAATGTATGGGCTCGATGTTTTTTATCTTCGCAACACTTAGATCTTTGCTCGTGACATGTGATCCAACTTGAACAAATAAATAAGCGCACACCTCACTAAAATAATACATTATTGTCATCCATGTAAATTAAAGTTGAAACATTCGGCTTACAAATTAAAAAAAAAATAAATATATATATATATATATATATCATAAATATAATATGTTCTCCAATTAAAGTAGAATATTGTTGTATAAAAAAATATTCGAATGAAGAAAGTAAACCAAACCTTGGAAAAAAAAAACTCAAATATAATTCTTCAAAAACAAAATCTCAAACATAATCTTTTATTTTGCAAGTGTTCATCTGCCATAGTAGTGGAAATGTGTTAAGTCCTTGCATAACAACGTGGGTTCAAACCCCGTCGATAACTAATCTAATATCTAATCTAACAAAATCTATCGTTTGACAAGAAAATAAAAAAAACATGATCTTTCATTTCAAGCGAATTTGAGAAAAACATACGAGCTACTTTGAAATAACATAGTTCGAGGTGTCTAAAAAAAACATTCGAGCTAGTGTTAGTGTAAGTTTTACGAACCAAACACATCATTACTTAGCTTGACTTGTTTGTTACCAAACCAAACATAGACTTGACTTCTTCTTATCGGCTGAATATCTACAAACGCACGAGCCAAGTCCGAATCAAATACAAGATTGAGTAGTTTCGACTCGATTTACCCCTATGTTTTAGAAAGTGATGAGGAATCTATATGTGAAGCCCCTTAAACACCAAAATATCATATGCCACGTAATATATTAAGCGGTAATCATGCTCTGACCCTGGTAATTGATGATAAACTTAGCAATAATATACGTTTAACTAATTAATTAATTAAGGTGGTGGAGAAAATGATTACAAACCAAACATGGTGAGGGTCCCAGGGAAGGAATCAAACATGAATAAAGCTGGCTAAGAAGACAACTAAGTTTGGTTACTTTCGTGCCAAATTGATTGATTACTGCCGGCCCTCACCTTTTTTTCCTTTTAAAAGTAAAAAATAAAATAATTATAAACAAGCAAGTTAGAAATTATTATAGTAGTTAGAGTCTTTATATTTAAACCGTTCTTTTATTCACTTACGCTAACTTAATGATATCGCTTGCGTTTAAATATAAAAAAAATATAAAAAATTGACGGAAAGTGATCATGAATGTTAACAACATGTGCAATCCTTGTTCCCATGCATGTACCATTATGTATGATTAAAGAGCTAATTAAGTGCAATTTTGAACAAAAAAAATAAAAGAGCTAAGTGCAACTTGCTGGTCCTCCACCTGGTCCCTCGATCTACCGACCTGTTCCTTTCCTTTTCTTTTTCAACGGTATCGAATCTGCCAATGCATCTATATACACACACACACATAGAAAGCCTTTAAGAGAAGAGATTCCATTTTTTTTTTTTAAATGGAAACATCTTCTTGATCGTTAGATTTGATTTTAATAAAATCATGTAATTAAAGGGCCTGTATATATACATACATATATATATATATATGTTAAAGAGCTAATTAAGTGCAATTTTGAACAAAAAAATAAAAGAGCCAAGTGCAATTTGCTGGTCCTTCACCTGGTCCCTCGATCTACCGGCCTGTTCCTTTCCTTTTCTTTTTCAACGGATATATATATATATATATATATATATATATAACAAAACAAAAAAATAAATCAATAAAAAAACCAATTACCATCAGTGGCGGAGCCACATGGAGACTAGGGTAGTCCAGGGCCCATCCTGGAATTAAATTTATATCGATTGTGTAGTGAATTTTGCAATAATGTGCATTTGGTGTGTTGGTATATCAGGTTTTAGAGGTTTCATTAGCTCCTGGGGTCGACACCTGCTGACGGAAAGCTACTTTTTGGTATTTTTTTTAACCAATTACCATATATAACTATCCTTCTGCCAACATTCTGATTTCTTTTAAACCAATTATTTTTTTGTTAGTTCATATAAAATAAGGTATATATATTCGAGAGGAAGATTCAGTAATATTAAAAGAAAAATATTGTAATAATAGCTTATTTTTTTGTTAGTTCATATAAAACAAGGTATATATATTCGAGAGGAAGATTCAATAATATTAAAAGAAAAATATCGTAATTATAGTTTGAGCTAGTTATAACGTTATTATCAATGTTGCGTTAGATGTCAACACAGGTTCTATTTACTATGACATCTCTCAATACTAATTTTTTCATACAAATTTTAAAGCTCCATCACTCTTGTTTGATTCAAATTTTCCATGATAGTACTAATTTTTTTTCTAATTTCTTTCATTAGTTTAAACTTTAAAGGCCCCTCCTGGCATGAATTTCTGGCTCCGCCCCTGATTACCATACGCGTAGGCTTGCGGCAGGAGAGTAGTTTGTATATAAAGTGTGAAGCTTTCATGATATCAATAAATGCCCCTCTCCTGAACCACATTATTCATAAACGACTGTGAGGCTTTGTCTACTCCTTCATTCCTTAGTATAAATAAATCGTTTGTTAAAAAACACATCTTCTTTTTAAATTGTTAATGAATGCAATTTAATTAAGAAGGGACAAATCAATTCGTTATTCTGGTTCATAGACCATTCCTGTACAAACTTAGGTAAATAAAAAACTCCTAAGACATTCGTTTGTAGTGAATAAAAACACGTATACAATTTTACAAAGAAATACTAAAATGACTATCATTTACTCGAACAATTATATAATTAGGATTTGAGTGACTTTTAGTAAAGACAATCTTTGAAGGAAACAAAAAAAAAATGCTAAGGAGTCTCTCTAAAAAGTCTTTGAACCCTCATTTTTTGTTTTGCATAATGTTTTATAATGTTGACATGAGAATTAATGTTAAACTATGAGGTGACAGAAAGTTCATAGAGAACCTCACT
Organism: Cotoneaster glaucophyllus; assembly: GCA_036320875.1. NCBI lineage: Eukaryota > Viridiplantae > Streptophyta > Magnoliopsida > Rosales > Rosaceae > Cotoneaster > Cotoneaster glaucophyllus. The sequence goes on from CM070073.1 coordinate 44,835,949, forward strand.
TTAAGATAATCTCCTTAGAAATTTTCAAAAAATAATTTGCAGATCATAAAAATACATCATATATGCTTGCAATTTTTTATTATGTGTGTGCTTTGAGCCTGACCCTGTATACATAATATAGGGTGAAGTACCGATTTACTTCATAAACTATTACCTCAGTGAAAATTAGTTTTCTAAATTATTTTTTCTGTAAAATAAGTCTCTAGATTCATTAAAAATTGCTAATTTCATCCCTACTATTATATTCAAAACTATTTTATCCAATTTTTTGTCAACTTGAGTCACTTGACACACTTTAGAGTGTAATACTATTTTTTTCTCGCCTATAAGCCCTTAATATTTCATATAGGTTGTAAATCTAACGTCTAATTTACACTCCAAAGTTAACTTTATACTATTTCTTTATGTAAAATTACCAATCTACCTTACAATGTGTATCACATGCAATCACATGCAAGTAATGTGACTTAAATTGATGGAAAATTGAATATAGTAGCTTCAAAATAATATTAGGGATGTAATGGCAGATTTTTATAATTTAAGGACTAATTTAAAAATCTAATTCTTACTAATTCAATTACTAAATTATTCAGAGTATTAACGAAGATGGATATAACCATTAACCGATGAGAAATCCGTTATCTGCTGGATATGATTATGGATAATACCCGATGGTTAATTTGCGGTTATAAATATGGTTAATTTTCATGGTATGAGGATAGATATAACATTTCCGTCTTCAAACCGATCCATTGCCATCCCAAAACAATGGTGCCGTGATGTTTTTGTTTACCTCCAAAGCGCTGCCAATGGATCAAGAAAGTGGTCCCAACTTCTAATCACTTTTCTTATTGCTAAGGTGACTCTTTCACATTGACCTTTATTGATTTTCTGTTGCGTCATAGTTTAATATCAATTTTTGTATTAATATTATAAAATATTGTGTCAAAAAATGAAGAGTTCAAAGAAAGTCTCATTTTTCAGGGAACCACCTTAACAGTTCTCTAAATTTCGATGTTTCTTATCTATACTATTATTAAGAGAACACTCCTTGTCAACTTTTTGCCTTTTTTTTTCTATTTTGCCCTCACTTTTGATACACAATATCGACATAAGGAGGGCAATATAGTAATTTTGTATCTTTTGAACTTTTTGCCCTTTTTTCCTATTTTTCCCTCACTTTTGATACACAATATTTACATAAGGACGACAAAATAATAATTTTGTATCTTCTGAGAAAATGACAATCATATCCTTATTTTCTCTATTTTACCCTCACTTTTGATACCCAATATTTACATAAAATAAAAAAAGTATGCACTTATTAAGAGAAGTTGTCACACCATCATTCTTTTCATACAGGTAAGTGAAATCATGATTTTTTTGGATAGTTTGAATGAATTGAAGCGATTGCGCTTAAGGAGAACGTGAGAGGAGGTGGGCGGTTGAAGATACTTTAATTTTGTCAATCATATCCCTATTTTTTCTATTTTACCCTCATTTTTTGAGAAAATGACAATCATATACCTATTTTTCCTATGACAAAAAAATATGCCCTTATTAAGATAAATTGTCTCATACTTTTTTTAAAAAAAAAAAAATTTAAAAACTAATCACAATCCTTAATAAAAAAAAACAAAAAACAAAATGAAATTGTTCACACACACATAATGTGCTCATCTTCTAGTTTGTAATTAGCCAATATAGTTCTCAAAGCAACACATTAAAACTTCCAAATTATATTCGTTGTTCACAAAACGTTCAAAATTCGTATAAACACATCACATACGTATATATTTCTTTTTCTTTCTGGTCCGTCTAACCCATTAGGCTACGCATGGTATGCGGGAAAGGAGATTGGGCATGAATAAAAACATTATCATTCCCTTGTTTGGTAAGTGTAGGTTTGGGAAATGATTTCCTAGTCATGAAAATGCGAGGGGGAAAAGTGAATCCCTCCACTGGTATTCACTTTCCTTCCTCATAGGTAACCAAAAAATGCCATTTTTTTTATGACAAATATGCCTTCATTAATATTTGAAAATGGACATAGGTTCGATTCCCGACCGCTTTCAATTAGGGTCCATTGTTGAGTGATCGCTTGCTATTTGATTGGAAAATGCACTCTGGAAACTTTCTCTCTCCCAACAAGTAAAACGAGATCACCACTTTTCTCAGTAAAGAACTTCCTTAAACTCTTTCTTATCCAGATTCTAAAATTTTTATTTATTCTTAACTTTTAAGTGAAGGGAGAGTTAGATCATTAAGAAGAGTTTGTTCTTGAGCACAAGCAATAAGAATCCCACTCCTCATTAATATTTAAAAGTGACCATTATGTCCAAAAATTTCGTATTTTCTACATTATTTCTCATCGTTACCAAACTAGAAATAGAAAAGGACTTTTGCCTAAAAATGTTTGTCAAAAAAATGATCCCTTTATCTTAATCCACATATAAAAGCGACAGTGACAGGGACCAGAACAAAACTGATAAAAAATAAAGGGTTTTCTATCCAAAATAGTTTCTGAAATTGACATATAACTCCTTATTTTGTTCCTTGAGATTTAAAATAAAATAGAAGTAGTCCATGAGATTGTTGGTGCTATAAAAAATTCCATTAAATTGAAAATAGTTTCGTCAAATCAACCCTTCCATTTAAACTGATAATTTCTTAAATTTAGCGGAGATTTTTCCCAGAAGAACAAAAATAATCAATGACGGACAATTTCAAAAACTTTTTCTATCGATTTTAAATCTTAATGACCAAAATAAAGATGTATAACAATCTATTATCATTTTATAGCTAAAATACCAAAAGAAAGGAGGGAGGGGACCAAATTTACAGAGACTTTATGATTATACAGGCAGAAGAATAATCTGTTCCCATGTCCATATATACCAACATAACATAACACAACATAGTACATACTGTGTCAAATGTTTCCCCCATCACAGCACATCATCTTCCACTATTGTTTACAATCCAAATCCCAAAATTACCACAAACCCCATTCACTAAAACAAATATGAATCAAAATTAAAAATATAAAGACCTTCAGGCACATACATTGCAAGAACAAAAATAAATATCAACCAGAAGAAGATGAAGAAAAAAATAAATATGGAGAGAGCATGAGTTGAAATGTTGAATGTTTTGTTTATCTGTTGAAGAATCAGATTTCAGAGGAGGGCTTGGTCTTGGACCTGCAGAGGAGCTTCTTCTTCTTCGAGCTTTGGTTATCGATGGTCAGCACAACCTTGCCCGCCTCGCCAATCTTGTACGTGTTTGTGATCACCGGCTCATCCGCTGCTCCCACCTTACTTGCCTTATGTAAGATTATGGTGTAGCCGTCCTCCGCGCTCGGCACGAATTCAGCTCCATAGGTTACTTCCCATCCCACCACTCTCACTTCCCACACCAAAACCTTCCCAGACTGCATCAATTCACAAAAATTCACACTTACTAAAAATTTACATACAATTACAAAACAATAACAATAATTACTGAGGGCGCCCCGCGCAACAGAAAGGTTGCTCCTTTGTGACCGAAAGGTCACAGATTCGAGTCGTGGAAACAGCATCTTTGCAGAGCAAGAGTAAGGCTGCGTACGATAGAGGTCTTTTTAATAATAATTACTAATTAGATAACATACCTCAGACACGGGAATTTCGACAGTGTGCTTGGATGCTGGCTTGACAGTAATCTCAGTGACAGGGTCAGATGTGGTGAATTCATGCTCACCCTCAACACCCTCTTTGCTTAGCCCACCGTACTGAACTGGCACATGCTCTGGGCCTATATATCTGCGTAATCATGTTTCACCCTAATTAGTTTCCCTTTTTTTTCTTTCAGTTATACAAATTTAGCAACAATAATATTACTAATTAGAGACAAATAAAAGGAAAATGAATGAATTAAATTACTTGAAAAGGGTTTCGGCAGACTTGGAAGGACCAGCAAATACAAACTTGCTCTTGGTCCTCTGGGTCAGGAATGGGCTGATCATCCTATTGAAGGCAAGATACCACCATGGCACATTGATGAACACCTGTCTGGCGACAAACTCAGGGTAGTTATCCTGAAGGAGCTGAAGGGCCTGGTTGGTGACCTGGTTGTGCTCCCTCTTGAAAAGCCCAGGAGAGTTCTTGATATCATTGACCTGAACGATGGTCGAAATTCCGGTAGGGTTGAAGTCGAACTTTCTGATGCTCTTCTCCAAGAACTGGATCCTCCACTTGATGAACTTGGCCCTCTTCTCTTCGTCCGTGAAAGTATTCTGATACAACTCCTTGTTCTGAAACTCCCCGAACACGTTGTAGCACACAGGGTGGCCTTCCTTGTCGACGCCGTGAGTGAACACCACCTTGTCCCAGTGGCTTCCGAGATCTTCCTCCAGCAGCCCCTCGATGCCCCACTCCTTCCTCCACCGCACGGTGTTCTTGATCATGGCGAACGCCTCCTTCACCTTGAAATCCCTCGCCCTCAGGAACTTCAACAGAACCACGTCGCTCCTTTCGTCTCCCAGAAGCGGAATTCCCCATATGTACACCTCCTCCGGCGCCACAGGTGGCGCCGCGGGGGCCTCCTCTTCTGGTTTAGTCTCCTCAGCAGCAGCAGCGGGAGTAGCCTCCACCGCCACCTCGGTTGATTTAGATGGGGCTGCTTCCGCCTCTGCAGCCGGAGCAGGGGCTACTGCGACTATGGTCTCTTCAATCGCCTCCACAGTCTTGGCGCCGTCGTCATCAACAGTCTCTGTAACTTTCTCCACCACAGTCTCCGTCACAACTACCGTCTCTTCCTCTGCTTTTGGCTTCTCCTCCTCCACTTCTTTTGGCTTTTCTTCCTCTTTGGCTTCTTCTACTGCTTCTGCTTTTGCTTCTTCCGTTTTGGGTTCCTCTTCAGCTTTGGGTGGTACTTCTTCAGTTTTCTCCTGCTCCTTCTTCTCCTCAGCCGCCGGTACAGGCTTCTCCTCCTCTTTGGCGGGCGGCGGAGCAGTGAACTCGTGCTTATTGAGGGCCTCCTGGATGAGCACTTTCAGCTCCTCAAGAGCCTTCTTCTGGGGCTCGGGAAGCTCGCTAACAACGTAGCTCTCTTCCTTGAAAGAAACCGACTGGGCGACGGCTTTCTGATCCTCGTCAGCCTTGGGAGCAGCCTTGTCCTCCACCTCCTCAGTCGTCGTCACAGCCGGCTTCTCTGCCTCGGCCTCCGGCTCTGGAACCGGAGCCGCTTCTTTCTCGGTCACAGACTTATCGGCAGGCGGCGCATCAGCCACCACCACAACTTCCTCGGATGGTGGTGCTTCCGGCGCAGCTGCAGCCTCAGTCTTCTGGTGCTCCTCAGCCATATCAATTAATTAATTATCTAGAGAGAGAGAGAGAGAGAGAGAGAGAGAGAGAGGGGAGGCGGGATTAAATGACGAGGGGAAGAAGTGGGGGAAGAGGGGTTGATGGGGAAGAGAAGGGGGGGAGTTTGAAGAGAGTGGAGAGGAGGATGGTTGATGTTGGTGGTGTTGTCTATGGGAAGAACCAGTCTGTCAGACCGGTTCGCCAGCTCGTACGCCACTTTGTTTTATGGGTCCCACAATCCTCCACCCTTCCCCACTCCTTGTTCTATAACTTGCCCCTACCATTTTCATTGTATTCGAAAAACACTGCGTGATAAATCACCTATCGTTATATAAATAAAGAAAAGTTTCGTTTTTGAGTTATTAATTTTTTAATATAAATATTTTATCATTTATACAATAACACGTTAAATACTACTTGTGTTTCGGATAATTTGAATCTCTCTCCTTCCTTCTCCTCGTTGTTTCCTATTATCTTCTGATAACACGTCAAATACTACTTGTGTTTCGGATAATTTAAATGTCTCTCCTTCCCTCTCCCCGTTGTTTCTTATGATCTCCTGTTATTTCGTGTCCAGTGTACTTTGTCGTCTAAATTTGTAATTGTCAAGGTTTCTTCAGCTCAAATATCACCATCTCAATTGTCAAATCTCAAGCCCAACCCTCTTGTCCGTTTCTCATTTATTTCTATTTTTATTTCGTCTAATCAAAGTTATTCCGTCTGGTGTCATAAATTCGAACTTATCTGATACAAGGAAATTTGACAAATGCTAGTGGACTTTTCATGATAGGGCAAACACTCAAGATTTTAATTGAAATTTTGAGGAATTTAATTCATTTTTACAAATTTATGGATATATGATTCTCTAAATGTTTAATTGTATTTAAATTTTGAAATATTTTATTATAATTCAGGGTATTCAACAATTTAAAAAAAAAACTTAAACGTTCTATGTGTTTGTAATTAGGAATTGATTTTAAAATATTTTCAAATGTTGAGGATTTCAAAGAAATTTAAAAGACTTCGTACTGTATTTTAAGCAATCTCACATCTCATTTTGAGATTTAGAAGGGATTATACTCAAAAGTTACATAAAATCTCTAGAAAACAACGAAAACTCCATAGATTTACAAATTTGATAAACTCCATGAATCATGGGTCACTTGGCCTTAGCAATTTAGAATTTATTTTGTTGCACACACAAGTACACTCCTTAAGGATCAGCTGCACCCCTGTCTAATGGTATTTCTCTCGACTTTTAACTGAAACGCTTCAAGTTCAATTTTCATGAAGTTTTAAAATTTAATTGTGATTGGGTGTTGTAAAAAAAAGAAAAAAAAAAAAGAAAAGAAAAAGATTCTTGATACAATAATGAATTAAAATCGAAAATATTTAGTTTCTACATCATCGTATGATGAAAAATCAAGAGGATCAAAGATCGGTGGCACTACGATTCATCACGAGCAACTAATTATTTCAAGATCAGTCGATTTGTTCAACACTAAAATTTGTTATTTAATCTGACTTTTTTTTTTAAGAGATGACCTTATTTACCTGTAAAATAGATAAATATTAGATGTTCAACATATTCTTTAAATAAATTATCTTCTTTCTACAAGTATAATTTCTACGCTCACTCCTGATCAACTCTTGTATTTTCACTTTGTTGATTAAAAGAAGAAGAAAAATTCACAAACGGTATTAGCTACATTAAGGGAGTAGGAGAGTGGCTCAAGTCTGACAATGAACTAACTATAATAATATGGTTCAAATTCGTTTTTGATGAGTTTGGAACATAAAATCTTTCACGTACAAGTACTTTTATATTTCAAAAATTGAGGATTAGAGGTTTAATCAATGTGTTAGCCTGAAAAAAAAAAAAAGGATTAAAGATTCACCACAAGAGTGGGTAGTTTTAACCGGACGTAGCTTTTTTTTTTTCCTTTTTTGCTTTAGATTTTTAGGTGGTGAAAGAACCTTTTCTTTTAGTGATAAGATGATTTTTTTTTTAGTTTAACTGTTAATCTGCCACTATGTTTCATGGTGTTACCATTACGCATGGCATGAAATGCGCATATTAATACACCATAAAACACTATAATGGTGACTTTTCTTCAAAATAAAAACTAAAAACTAAAAACTATAAACCACTATTTAATCATTGCAAAAATGTGAGATTAAAGCTTAGGATTGTGGTGAAAATGATCATGAAAGAGCTGCTTTTTTTTCTTTTCTTTTTTTTTAAATTTTTTTTAAAGGTTTTTTAGCCAAAATATTATTTGAGATTGACATAACTCTTCACTTTGATGCCTGAGATTTCAAAGCGATAGAATTTGTTCCTTGAATTATCCTACATCAATCATTTTGATCATTTTGAAAAAATTTCGGTTAAATTGAGGGTATTTTTGCCAAACCAGCCTTTGTTTATTCAATTTAAAGCATATTTTTCATAGAAAATTAAGATGATTGACGTTGGACAATTTTAAGAACCATTTATATTGATTTTAAATTTTTTTTCTTTCTTTTATTTTTTATTTATTGATGTGAATGCACATGCTTGGGATGCAAGGATGAAGTTATAATCCTGAATTTGTGGAGAAAGTTGGTAGAGTGATGACTTATTTGATTCTAGTGTCGTTTTGCTTTTTCTTTTTCTTTTTCAAAAAATAAAAAAAAAATCTTTGAAAACATAAACCCAAATAAACAGATAAGAACATTGGAGGTATTGGTTGTCACGAATGATATCTCTGTCAATTCATCTACTCACAATTTTCTTTCTTTTCCTTTTTTCACAAATTAAATAGTCCGAAAAGCCGTCCGATTTTCAAAACCGATGGGCCACACAGCCCCTAGAGATGGAGGAGGAGTCGCTTGAAACGAAATTTCCCAAACCGCTAAGCACGTTTTATGATATTTATCATCAAAAAAACATTTTCAAAACATCATTCTACCTTCTCATCTTCGAGAATGTCTTACGCAAAATGCGTTTACCATGGTGTTTTATGTAATAATATAATATCGTATAATCACTTAATATTATGACGTACTAATATTTCTCTATTGAATCTTGTTGTTAGAGAGTTCAACGCCACTTTATATTTTGGTAGATAGCGGTACGCTAGTGACAGAAATCAATAATACCAATGCAACCTGGTAAGAGTTCAATACCCCCCCTCTCTCGACCCCGCGCTCTCATATTTAATTATTTAACCCACTAATTCTCATATTTGCATATAATATGATATCCTTGTAGATAACATATTAGATTTTACATATGAATTCCAAGTTCGAAACTCTCCATCTTCTAAATTTCGTAACTTAAACATCCCATTTTATATAAATAAATCTTCTCCTCTCCAGCCTGACTAAATTGAAGAACTGAAAATTTAAAAATTATCCCCTCTCCCTTCTCTGCAATGATTTTATTCCATGGAGAAAATAATAGGGTGACAGCGCTGTGAACGAGGATTCACACCCCGGAACTTAAGGCCAAGGCCACACCGAAATCGTCTGTGTACACGTGTCGCATTATTTGGAGGTGTTGGTACAACAGGCTGTCACATGATCAACAATAATGCATTGTTTTATTATTTTTATTATTTTTATTATTTTTATTATTTTTATTATTTTTATTATTTTGTACGATTTTCTTTATTTTTTTAATATTTTTTTTAAAATTTATTTGAAAAAATGGATGGTGTATCACTTATCAGGTATGAAAGGAACAATGACAACATCGAGCCGGCCGCAACGGAAGAGAGAAACATGGAGGCAGATTGTCCCTCCTTGTACCCTACCCTTCTCATATTGTGCGGTCATGGTTAAATTATGTTAACATTTTATATTAATTTTTTTATAGAAATAATAAGACAAAAAATAATAAAAATATAAAATATTGATGTGGCTAGAGAGAATGGAAAAAGTATGGTATTGGAATGGCAGACAATCTGGCTCCGATAAACATGGTAACGCCTGCTGCCACCAGTGGCAGTGCCAGGTCGAGGAGGGGACATTTTTGTCTTTTTAGGAACCCGGTGGGACCCATGTCTTTCGGTCTTGCTTCCAAAAGCAAGCCAAAGCTGTTGGCTGGCCTTTTCTTCTCCGCTGTCTCTTTCTTTCGCATTTGAAATCTAAAAATCCAAACTACTTGTTTTCTCTTTTGTCAACAAAATAACTTTAAATTTGTTTATTAAAGTAAGTCCAGCGGTACCCCAATTGCAAATGATGGGCTCCAGGAAGCCCGTTGGACTGGCCCTCGCAACAACTGCAGGGCCTTGAGCCCGCAAGCAATAGGTGACGTTGGACCTGATGTCAAGAAGTAGAAAGCCGACCCCACCCACGTGCACTGAAGTGAGCCAGACGGCTCCGATTTGGGTGTGTAACAGCCGTTGGATTTTCACCGGTTTGTGAGGACCGTTGGATTTCCAACAGTAAAAAGAAAAAAAAATTCAAAAAGACACGCTGTGCCACGTGGCGTATCTGATTCTGAAAATTTGAAAAATCCCAACAGTAAAAAAATCTAAAAATTAAATTTTTTTTTTTTTAAAACTCACAAGTTTCACACCTAAAAAATCTTGCAAAATTAAGTTCACACTTAAAAGTTCACATTTAAACAAATTTATAAAGTTTAACACACTTATAAAATTTGAGAATTTTAACGAAAATATAAGCGAATAGTACTAATGAATAATGATACGTGATGCGACAAAAGTGATTAAAATCTCATCGAAAACCCAACGAAATAACGAAGATAAAGCCAAGAAAACATTAAATATATATATTTGTAGTAATTGCTATTTAGAGTGAATAGTAAAGTAATTTTATTGCCCTTGCTCTCCTAAAACGGGTAATCTTACTCCTACGTTAAGCTACTTTTTGGTATGGAGATAAATTTATTCTTTGAGAGGCTAAGTAGCTAAAAAGACAATTTTCACAGAAGAAAAAAAGGGGAAGGACAATGATACATATTCACATTACACCAACGGCATTGATGGGTAGAGCAGTGTATTCAAATAATAAGAGTATAAGCTGAATTTTCTACCAAGTATGAAGGAACTTACAAAGCATGGGATTTATAAATGTACGATTTTGCAAAGTAGAGGTAGATAACCAATTGTACCAAACTGATTCCACCAAGTAGCCAATAGAAGTAATCGAGATGTGCACGGTTAAGATTACTCGAAAACCAGCTACTTCCGCCTGGTAAACTGGTTATATCATCAATGACGGAAATAAGAAAGCTACTTATGAAGCTTCCCACGCCGAAGATGCTGAGATAGAGGGCGAGTCCTACACTCCGTAGTTCATTTGGCACCTGATCATAAAAAAACTCTTGCAGACCGACCATCGTGAAAACATCAGATATTCCGGTCAACAAGTACTGAGGAACCAACCACCAGATGCTCATTGGAACCGTGGCACTTGGCGTATCAAGCAGACCATAATCTTTGGCAGTTTTGAGCCTTTTCATCTCAATTAGAGCTGCAATTACCATGGAAATAATAGACATGAACATCCCTGTTCCAATTCTTTGCAGCATTGTGATTCCAGAAGGTATCCTGGTGAAAGATCTAGCAACTGGAACAAAAAATGCATCATAAATGGGAAGGCTGATGATAATGGCAATGCTGGACAAAGTCTGAAGTGAAGCGGCTGGTACATCGAAGCCAGGCACAATTGTTCTATCCATGTTGGCACCTTGCTTGGTGAAGAAAGTGGAGCACTGTGCAAACACAACCGCATATGCCAAGCATGTAGCCCATATTGGAAAAAGCCTAAGAACAGCCTTTGCTTCTTCAACGTCAGCGATGGTACACACCTTTCTGTTTTCTTTCAGATCGTCTGGTGCAAGCAAAGCTTTATTGAGAAACCTGCCAGGAAATCATACATAGCACTTTCTTAGCTGAAATCAGAGTCAGGTTGTGTAACTTTATTGATCTAAACAGACTCAACAGTTCCATTCTACAGCGAAGTAAATATCGTACAACGATGATGCAATCAAAGAGAATAATTCAGTCTTAACCACCTAAGTACACACTATACAGCACAGGTAATGATAATTTCACCGAAACTGTTAACATTTTGTGATAGATTCTAAAATGCTCTTAGTACAAAAGAAAGAAAGGTGCTGCAAATACCACTCTTTTATACTATATTTATTCCAACTGGTTAAGGTTAACTGAAAATTAAAACTGATAGAATAAAGTCTATGCAAGAGATTTTAACAATACACGAATACTTGTCGTTCATGAATATCTTTTGCAGGACAGGTTACTGAAAGAGTCATGAAGACAGCTTCTCCCTCTTTTTTAATCTAAAATAATATCAAACTTTCTCATTGCCAGTTGCTCCCTCCTTTTTAAACTAAAAATATGCAGACGGTTAACTTTCTTACTTGAATTGTTCAGAACTCTCATGAGGCAAGGTTCCGCGAGATTCCTCTTCAGAAGTTACTGCTGCAGGAGTAGTTCGCCAGTTCCTTAAAGCAGCAACAAACACCTTTCCAATTCTTACAAATGGGCTTTCTTCATCCCCTTTAATGCTATACCGATAAGTTCTAGTTCCGAGCAAGAAAAGTAATAGTGCAAAGACCATTGCAATACAAGGAATTCCGAAACCTAGACCCCAACTCAGGTTTTCCTGTATGTAGGTCAATAGGATATACGTCAATGAGGTACCTGCAATTAACCCAAAAAACCACCAATTGAAGAATGAGCTTTTGGCTTTGCACTCCTCTGGATCTGACACATCAAACTGATCAGCTCCAAATGCCTGAACACAAGGCTTGTGTCCGCCTTGTGCAACGGCTACTAGATATAGGGAGAAGAAGAATAATATTACTTGGATCTCAGAAGAAGAAAGCACGGCTGACAGGGTCAACAAGCCAAGTCCCTGTTTCAATTTAGGTCCAAAATTATAGCATTCTGACATAGCAAGATGTAGAAAGAAAATAATCAAACTTGCACCCCTAATTATATCTGAAGAATAACCAATCATTCCATCATAAGGAAAAGTAAAATATCAATCAATCTGATGGAATTTTCTTAATTTTATTTTTCTAAGTTCTTTATGGTGTATTTAGAAATGACACCCCTGTAAGCCAGGCCAAAAAAAGTGAGAACCAACTGTAACTCAAAACGTATCACTTAACTCCCTGAAAGTTGTCTTTCATTTGAATTGATGCACATTAACTTTTTTTTTCCTCATTTAGTTTTGTAATATGTTGGATTTTGATTATGTCAAAATTTCATCTTCATTTGTATCCATATGTTTAACTAAAATTTGAAGTTATGCCATTGAGTCGTAAAGAGTGAATGACGCTGGCCTTCTAGTGACATTTTAAAAATAACACACACGTTTTAGTTTATATTTTGACTTCTAAGGTAGCATAAAAGTGCCACATAAGTTAGCAATGGACGCTTTTAAAATAGGCTTATTTACACCAACGCCCCCTGAAACTCAAAACGTATCACTTAACCACCTGAAAGTTGTCTTTCCTTCTCACTTTGCCCCATTCCGTTATCTTCGTAAAAAATTCTGTGAAATCACGTGATGTGGCAAATTTGGGGACCATTAATTGGCTGACGTGTTGGCTATGTCATCGCCACATTCACAACTTTCATTAAAAGTATTTAATATTTTTAAATTTGAAAGAAAAAAGGAAACAAGTCAAACAATAAGAACAATTACCTAGCAAGGTGAGTGAGCGAAGATCATTTTTAAGGCTCGTGAACTATTACCCTCTTTGGAGGGACTTAAGCCAGCTTCAGTCAGTTGAGTTACCCTCCACTCGATGAGTTCGGAGGAAAGACTGGTGAATCAGGCAACCCCTCTACCTTGAATTCATAATTTGGGGTATTTGATGTGGTTGGGTTACAGCGGTGATGTTGCTAGCGATGGTTATGCGGAGCAAGGTAGGTGGTGATGGTGATGGAGTTACAAAATTGATATGAAATAAGCAAATTCAATGGTAGGCGTGGAGTATGTGGGGTTTTGGTAGCGTTGGGGAGCAGGTGGCGAGAGTTTTCTCTCAGTTTTTAGTTTTTTTTTTTTCCTTTCTAAATTGATTTTTATTTTTTTTTTAGGCTTTTTTTATTAACACCCCACAAAATGTTGAATGCACCCCACATTAAAATTTAATGTTAAATGACTTATGTACCCTATTATGCAATGACAATTTCGACCTTATTAGGTTTTAAAAAAAATAAAAAATAAAAAATTTCTAAACACACCCCAAATCACTTTTAACCTATTATTTATCTTCTTCAACTATCAAAACCTCTCACTCTCCATTGTTAAACAAAACCCTAACCAAGCTATATGTGTTATTTTATTCTCTGATTTTGATTTCAAAGGAGATTAGTCCCGCATATCCGCTTGTGATTTCCCAGGAAACTATACTACCCAAGCCTATTATTGATTGATTTAAGCTTAATATTTATTTACAGAAAACCCGATTATCTGAAGGCTTCTCTCTTAGGAAGTTCTCACTACTTTCAATGGTGAATTACTGCAACATAACTCATTCCATTCAATGGTTAATTACTGCAATATAACTCATTCCGTTCAATTGGCGCCTCTCAAGTGACTATTTTCTTCTCTCCACATCAATCACACAGTATGTTAGAGTTTTACTCCAAAATCAATTTAATTTATAAAAATTAAAAATGAGTATTATAAGATTTGAAGAATGTGGGGTGTGTAGAAAATGTAAGGTGTATGTTAGGAATGTGGGGTGTGAGGGTATTTTGGGAAAATATGTGGGGTGTAGTAAGATAATTTTTAATTGAAAAAACAAATGTGAGGTGTATTAAGTATGAGGGGTTTATTCAACAATATACACTTACTAGATAAATGCCCCCTTCTTATCCTACATCATACACTTACTTCCTACATGGAGCAATAAAACTAAAACCTGCGGCCTTGTAAAGATTTACTACACCTACTCTTTGGTAAAATCTCGACTTAACCAATATCCAAACATCCATCTTCTATCTCACCAAGAACACAAACAGAGGCCCAGACATTCACCGGTCACTTCCCTCCCCGAAGCCAAGGCTACAACGCCTCCACCTCTCCTCCGATTTGAGCTTCATTTTCCTAATAAACGTCTAAAATGGGTACAAGTTGTATGAAAGATGGATTAGATGCGTGTGGGATGTGTACTACGAAGAATATGACAAGGAAAGACAATGTGATTCCAACTTCAGTTCTGGATGGCCATCTCATACCATCATTCAATTCGCTTGGAAGTTGATTTTGTACATCTCTATTTGTTGAAATTAATTAATGATTTGTTTGGTGCTAATGAATTCACCCTTTAATCAGAAGAGTTTCTGCAACTTACGAAATTACAAACCCTAATTGATCACTTTACGGAATTTTATCACTAATGTCTGTCGATATTTGATTTCGATCAGTTCAGCAATTGTCATTTGCAAAACCTAGCATTCATCCAATTTCCCTAAATATTTCCAAATAATGCGGATTAAGGCAACTTAGTCACGTGCCAAAATTGTAGAGAGGGAGAGAGGCACGTACCAAAATGTAGAGTAGGGAAGCAAAAACAATAGTGCGGTAGCGTCCAAGGAAAGAATCAGCGACAAAGGCTCCGAGTAAAGGGAGCAACGACGCCGTTCCGGACCATATGTTGACATTCTCAGCCGCTGTGACGGTGGACTGCCCCAAAGGCCCCGTCAGAAACGTGATAAGGTTGGAGCTGATTCCATAGTACGCAAACCTCTCCGCCACCTCCACCCCTGAAAATATTCAAATCAAAACTTCAAAACACTAATTTAATTACAATTTACTTATTATTAATCATAGCAATTAATTTAATTAATATCTGATTGATTGGATTCAGTGCGGTCTTACAGATTATGAACCGAGCGGAACGCCAGCCGCCTGGTCTGGATCTGTGAACTGGGCGGCCTTTGTGGTCAACGGCGCCCTCGACGGCGTCGTCTAGCAGTGGGGTTTGGGTGTCCGGCTCCGGGCATTGGCGGGGAGAAGTTGCCATTGAGTTTTACTGGAAATGCGGCCTTTGTCAGCATCATGATGTTATCCGGAATAATGGATGTTATCCGGAATAATGGTGGTGGGGACGTTTGTCGTTTCTTATTTTACTTGCAAATTTGTTAGAGCTATCCGCTGTCATCGTTTTTGTTTGGTTGATTTTGATTATACAAAATATATATATATATATATATATATATATATATATATATATATATATATATATATATATATATATGTTGTAAAATCGACGGTTGGTGCAGTGGAATAAATAAATAAGACACAAAATTTACGAGGTTCCTCTACAATCAGTGTGACTGGAGTACATCCTCGGAGCAGCAGTGGTGCCTTCATTATAATTTAGAATAATAGGAGTACAAAATTACTCTCTCTATTATCTCCTCTCCTCTTCCTCTCTTTCTCTCTTCCTCTTCCATGAACTTCTTGTATTCTTTTTATGTCTTTTGATAACAATCGAATTGCTCTATTTATAGAGCAATCCCACACTAACAGATTTCTTACACTTTGACATTTACATTGCATGTTTTGACAAACACCCATTTAGTTTCCAAAGTCTACATCATTTTCATGGGCATTGAAAATGTTTGTTTGTGGGTGGGCATTCATAACATGCCAATGTTTTCAACACTCCCCCTTGGATGCCCACATATCAACATCAGTTGCCTCGTTAAAACCTTGATCTGTGTTGGATGCTCCCCCTGATGAGTATCTCCCCCTGATTTCAAATTGTTTAGGCTGATATTTCACCCAAGGATGATATTCCCTTTTCACATGCTTTACTTGTTGTTGACTTTCCACAGTTTGATCTTGAACTGGACTGGAGGGTCTTCTGCTAGAGTTGCTCCAAAGGTTTGAATTTACTCCTTTTATCTGGAGCTGAATTTGATTCAAGGGTGGTGGACACTTGATCTTGAATCAGACTTATAATTCCTTCAAAGGCCTTGGGACTTGTTCTTGAATGAAATTGAACCACGAGCAGCTCCATGTGACAAGTGATCTTCGGCTCCGTCAGGGATGGATCGGCACGTGTTTTGTTGTGCCTGTCTCTACATGCTTCAATGTATCATTTTCATTTGCCTTATCTGTTTCCCTTGCAGAAGTGGTATTTTCCCTGGTTTTCCCCCATGCATACGTGGCATCTTTACTTGCAGTATTTGCCATCCGATGCAGGAGTTGAATGCAAACCTTGCATTTGAATGGTCCTTCAGAACATCATTTCTCAGCTGTTCATGATGCTTGGCAGCTTCAGTGTAAAGAGCCAACAGCGGACCAATTTTTCTGCTGTGTTGGTGACTTGAAAACCCAACTCCAACAACAGCTAATGGCTACTCGAGCGCAAGGTTAGGTAAGCAATTAGGAAAGGTTCCAGGCAGTCGGTTCCTTACCGGAAGTTTGAGTGGAAGTTCCGACATATTGCTTTTCTGTATCCTTGTCTTGCAGGTAAGAACAAGGACAAAGGAAAGGACAGGGAGATTACATGATATGAGATACTCTTGCTCTCGTCCCGGATGATATGAGATACTCTTGCTCTGGTGTGACTTGTTTTGAAGAGGTATTCTCAGAGAGGAAGAAAACTGAGTATGTTGAGAGGTTTGGTTGCAGATGCATTCTCGGCAAAGAGAGACAGAGTTAGGAGTTTTGGATATATGCCTTGCAATGGAGGATGAATGTCGACATATATAGGGATTTCCCCAATAACAGATAGTGGTGCTGTGCCTTTACTCTTGTCTGCAACTATGGTGTAATTAGAACAGTAAGATTCACGCGTTTTTAACTTTGTCAGAGATCTTCGACAAAGTTGCACGTGATATCTGAAAAACTGAGATTGCGTCTGAAAAAATGTTGACAGACTTTGTGCAGGAAAATCTGGCTTTTGAAATTCGGAGAGCGGTGCCTATTCGATCTTTGAACAAGTAGCTCTGTTGCCTCTTCTTTTTATAGAGGCATCAATTGTGCTCAAAGTGTATGCTCGGAAAACTACTGCATGTAGAATTTTGCCCTTCTTGCACTTTTGAGGTTTTACCTTTCATCATTTCTGAAAATGGCTTGCCCATCTAACATCTGCTTAGATTTGAGTCTTAGGACTAATACAGGCGATCCGCATCAGGATAATATATGGCGCCCATCTTTCTTATCTTCAAATGGTCCTCTTACAGTTGGAAACTCTGTGATGAGGGATGATACAACTGCTACAGTAGTAGCTAGGAATCTTCTTACTCTAGAGGATAAGAGAATCCTTTCAGAACGGTCTGATGAGCTGGCCGTTCAAGACTCATTGGCTTTCAGTGTTCAGTGTGCTAGCTCCGTTTCCAATATGGGTCAACGTCTACTTGCCCGAACTCGCCAAGTTGAATCATTAATGGCTGAAGTGGCAAGTCTTAAACAAGAGATCAGAGGGCTCAAGCACGAGAATAGAGTGTTACACATGCTTACAAATAATTACTCAACGAGCATGAAAAGAAAGCTTGACCAGCTGCTGGAATCTGAAAGTCGGACTCAAAATGACAATCAGATGTTCGATGCTTTATTCCAAAGGCACCTATTTCCTTCGTCATCCAGAGTTTTACCAAGTATTGAGGCTCCAAATAATCAACCTCTGGCGCTTCCCCTTTCAGGGGTACTTCCGAGTACTGAGGCTTCACATGAGCAACTTTTGTGAAAGCTCCCTCCTGTTTTTTTTCATTTTTAACTCATGTGTATGTACATGTCTGTACTTTCTCAGAGATATTAATAGATAAGCTTTATCTCATTCAGTGTATTGTGCTAAATACAATAAAGCATATACTTCACTAAAATGTGGTACTTCTGGACCAAATATCAATTCATTTTTTCCCTCATAAGGATGAATGATTTTTCTTAGTGTCTACATCATTTGAGTATTCAACTCATAATCTTCAATCCATATGAACTTTGAATATCATAAACATCATGTATAAGATTTGTGTTGGCATATTGTTCAATTTGCAGTTCGAGACAATATTCCTCTCAACACTTTATAAATTTTCTAGACTCTTCAGGAGTTCTATTTTAATGTCATTGACTCTTGCAAGAGATTTTAGTATTTTGCAACAATATCATAATGATAGTACTCACTAAGGCGATTTATACCATCTATTGGTATTGAGTACATAATTTATGCTTTACCCTTCGGGGGCTTTCTTCAAGCAATTTGAATCCTTCATGAATTTTCTACACTTCATGACACATTCTCCTTTGGAATTTATACAGAGCAATTTGCTCCCATATATACTTGAGGGATTTACTTATGGAGATATGATGTGGGTAACTCATAACCCTTCATATATAATTATCCATTCATATCAACTCGTTTACAACCTTGTGTCGTATCATGTGAGTGTATTTCACTGTATTACAAATGCCCAGTGTAACCTCCTTGGTTCAACATCTTTTGGCTATTTGTATTGTATTCAAGTATATAGGTCCATTCTTCCATGTTCTTACAAAATTGTAATGGAATTGCCTTTCTCCATTTTGGCCAATAATATTTCCTTCCATCGACGGAAAAAGAACGGGACTCAATATCAACATAGCTCATTGATGAATTTAGTAGCTACTGAATAACCAAAATTAACATTGGTTATCATCAATCCGTGATCCCATATTCTCATGTGCATGCGCATGCATAAAAGCTTTTTATTTGTTTTGGATATCCATTGCCTCTTCAAGGGCATTACACTATCTCTTCCAGGATAGTCGTAATTTAGAGAATGCGGATCATAACCTCTTCTTGAGCGTTATAGAGCTTGGATTTTAATCTCCACTTCCGGGAGTTGAGTCACTGGAACCTATACGTCTATCATGCTTCATGCATGAGACATCAATATTCCCATGTCCGCAGATTGTCCTTTTTGGGACTTGTATCCATGCGGCGACTATCATGCTTCTGGCATGCAACAGTTATGCTTTGGGAATGCAATAGTTCAGTAGTGCCATATTCTTCGTCTTTTGAATGACTGAACCTTTTGAGTCTGAGGGTCTGCCACGTTTCAGGCGTGCAACAGATAAATCATTTGCTGCCACATTATTTTTGTCCAACAGGGACATCAATCCTTGTAGGCACATTTGTAGCAAGTATATGTGATTTCATAACTTTCGTTGCATTATTAAATGCATCTGGCATTTGATTTGCACATCGTTGCTTCATTCAATTATTCTTACTTCATTTTCTCATTGATTGCTTCGTGAATCAAAATAAGACAAATTCTCTTCGTTCTCCTGGAACAGTCTTGTCTCATCATTCTTCTGGAATGATATTTTCTCATCGTTCTTCAGGAACGGTGTTATTTTCTCCCCCTAATGGTGGAAAAATTGTCTTATCAAAATGATAGTCCGCAAACCATGCGGTAAACATATCCCTAATCAAGGGTTCTAAATATTGAATGATAGATGGTGTTCAACATCAATGCCCAATTGGCGATGATACTTCATTTCAGTATGTTGTGGCAGTGCAATAAACACATAGATAACATAACCAAAAACTCGTAAATGTATAATGTTTGGCTGGTTCCCAAACACGAGTTGTACTGAGAAGTATTGATGGTTGGTAACAAATCTCAACCAAACTAATAATACATTATGTAAAATGGTATGTTCCCATCTTGGAATTTCCTTTTCATGAGCAGAACGCGGGTAATCAATTTCATCCGCTTAATAAATATTTCTGCTAAACCATTTTTTTTTAGTATGGACATAAGGAACTTCTGGTCCTTATTTAATAGTCTGTAGACTGAGACTCTTATGGCTTTAATTACAATTAAGTTGAGGCACTGCGGCACTTCAAACTTACGATACTTGTCAAGGAACTTCATGTCCTGATTTTGTGGATCAAGGGACTTCATGCCCGATCTTTTTGTATGATGGAACTTCAGGTCCAATCATTTTTATATGATGAGGATCAAGAAACTACAGGTTCTGATCTGATCAAGGAACTTCAGGCCCTTGTTATACTCATCGTAACAAATGATAAGTACAACAAATAAATTAAAGCAATAGGCGGTAATTTAGCCATAGTAAATAAATTGCATTTAAGTAAGTAAAGCTTGTGACAAGGGCTTTAATTCAGCACCATTCACATAAATCAAAACTTAAAGCAGTAGGCGGTAAAACCGTCCATGATAAATAAATTACTTTAAAGTAAATAAACTTGTGAAAGGGTTTTAAACCAACACCAATTCACATAAATAAATATATATATTTTCTTCTTTCTTTTCAGATGGTACGACACCATCCAAAAAGTCTTCACCCTTTTGTTTTTTTTGTTTTTATTGCTTTTTCTTAGTTTCCACATGGTGTCTGACACCAAACCATGACCTTCCATTATTTTATATATATATTAATTTTGACCAAATGGTGCCGTGCACCATTCAAATCCCTCCTTCCTTTTTCTTCTTTGTCTGTCTCTACCAGTCTCAAAACCAGAGCCATCTGGGTTGTTGTTAAGGTCACACAGAACCAATTTAATCCAAAAGGCTATCAGAGACTGGCGTTGTTCTTGCATGGCCTATAGAACATGGCATCGCGAAGCAAGAACTTCCTTATAGGGACATATATGACAGCGGAGTTGATGGAGGTACAAGAGAGGGAGGCTTGTGTGGAGTTAGTCCTGCCATCACCATCTCAGACAACGAGGATTCACGGTAGTCCTCGAGATCCGTTGAAAACAACGCGATCTGGATTTCTAAGTTTGATGAGATTCTTCTAGATCTCTGGAAACCAGTTGTCAGGTACGAGTTTTCTCATCTCGTAACGACTACAGGTCATAAATTTCAATTTTCACCGGAATTCGGTGGGGTGCTTCTGGCGCGGTGGGAGAGACGAAAAATAGACATACCTTTTGTTCTGTGAGATTTTAGCTGACAGAGGTGAGAGGTAGATAGTGCTTTACCGGATTTATGGCGTTGTGCCTTCCACTGATATGAGAGCTTCTTGTGCTGATAACGTGTTGTAAAATCGACGGTGGGTGCAGTGGAATAAATAAATAAGACACAAAATTTACGAGGTTCCTCTACAATCAGTGTGACTGGAGTACATCCTCGGAGCAGCAGTTGTGCTTTCATTATAATTTAGAATAATAGGAGTACAAAATTACTCTCTCTATTATCTCCTCTCCTCTTCCTCTCTTTCTCTCTTCCTCTTCCATGAACTTCTTGTATTCTTTTTATGTCTTTTGATAACAATCGAATTGCTCTATTTATAGAGCAATCCCACACTAACAGATTTCTTACACTTTGACATTTACATTGCATGTTTTGACAAACACCCATTTAGTTTCCAAAGTCTATATCATTTTCATGGGCATTGAAAATGTTTGTTTGTGGGTGGGCATTCATAACATGCCAATTTTTGCAACAATATATATATATAACAAAACACTTCTGTTACTGTTCATTTTTAAAGAAAAATCACATTTTTTTTTTGGTCCTATTCATCACAACTTTATTTGTCATTTTTTTTTAAATTGTAGTTAGTTTTCCTAAAAAATAAACGGACGAGAGAAATTTTAAAAATTAAAAATATTATAGCACGAGCTCATTCTCTTAAGAGAAATTTTATTTGAAATATAATTTTTTTACACTCAACTTATACTTTAAATATGAAATATCTTTACTATCCTATTGCATAATTAGTATTAAATATAAAATGAAATCAACGATAAAAATAAAATTTATCAATAAACCCACCTAATAATCAAACCCTAACCATCATGTAATCTTTCTCTTACGTTCTTTCCTAGCAAAAATCCAAGGATGCTCTTATAGACCTCTATTATCATCATTATCACTAACACCACCACCATCCACTAACCCCACCACCACCATCACCATCTCCAACACTACTCATCACCTGCACGAAACCTACTTTTACTTCTGGTACTACTGCTGCCAAAATAATAAGCAGCAGCTGATCAAGATCAACACCTAGTTCTAAATCAAATGTTTTTCTTCAGTTCTAACTATCCCTTTTAATTCTTTAATTACACGTTCAAATGTTACTCATATCTAATTAGTAGTCTTTCTATGTAGATGCACTGCAAACATGTGAGAACACGATAATCATTGCACCTCGTTTCATTTTGCTTGGGCATTGTTGAGTGTTTATAATTAGTCATGTGATCTTATTATTATTTTATTTTATATTTTCTGAAAGAGTTTCCATTTCTTAGTTTCTAACTTCCTTGCATACTTGCTAGTTGTTATTCCCAGTACTGCAAGGTCGCTTGCAAAATATGCATGCATTTGTTAAACTAACTAGGGTTTGATTAATTTGGTTTGACTCTTATAGTCTTATGGCAGCTGTGTTTAACATGGATCTTCATGAGATTGATCCGGGTAGCTTTTAATGTGAAAACATGGGTGTAAAGATAAATTTGCATATTGAATTGAGTTTGTGAGGGTAGTATTGGTAATAAATTTGGGTTTAAAGAGATATTAATATTTTGATAAAAAATAATATGGGTGTAGAGATAGGTTATATGGGTTCAAATAAAACTTCCCTTCTCTGAATTGTTATTTGTAAATAACGTAATCCATTTGGAGATTGTTGATTTAGACTTGGTTTGAAAATGTTTTTAAAATGAAAAAAAAAAAACATTTGTGGTGGTTGTGGGGCGTATTTAACTAGGGAATTATAGAGGGATAAAGAGGTGTGGCTAACATATATCCCAATGGGATTTACTAGGATTTACTCAATCACATTCCTAACTAAATAGGGCTGCAACACTTCCCATTGAGTGTGTAAATACTCAAGTAAATGCTGCATTAAGTCTTCAGCGATGGAGTAAGTTCAGTTGATGGAGTCATCAACACAATGAGCGAATGCGATTTTCAAATCAACGGAATATTGCATAAAAAAAGGTAAACGTCACAAAACCTCGCTATGGTAAAACCTAGTATGGGAAAAAAAAAAACCATAGTCTAAGGAGAAACGTGAGAAGTTTACATTAACTCAAAACTATACGTCTTGAAAACACAAGTAGAAAGCTCAGAGCATATGATCAGCCTAAAATGTGTGCCTCGTTAAAACCTAGTTAGGTAGCAAAAAATCAGCAAGAAAAATGTTCCTAATTGTAGAGAAAAAAGTACGCTAATGTGAGTTTGATAATATTTCCAAATGAGACCTACAAGCATTGCACATGAATTAGTTACACATACCAATTCCCAGACAAGCTTTTAGAAGGTAGACTTCAACAGTGATGTCGTGAAAAGGTCGGCAAGGTTGTCTCAGATCGGATTGCTTGACTTAAATCTCCATATTCTTTGCTAATGTTATGTAGATGCAATATTCCTTCGCGTTGACTTCCTTAATGTATCATGTCTTGGTATGGTTGATACATACGGCGTAATCTTCATAGATAGTCGTTGGGACTCAACGATGGATGAAAACTATAGGTACTCCAAATATACTCAGCAAGAGCTCTCAACCATGTCTTGCCTGTGGCATAGTGAGGGTGAGTCTTAGAATGATTTAAAGCTCTATTTTTTGTAATAAATACAACCATTTAAAGCTCAATTTTAATAAGAAAATAACATTTGACAATTTGATTGAAGAGTTATAAAATTTAACATAAGACTTTAGATTGCCACATCAGCCATCATTTTTAATTTGACTATTAAAATTTGACATTTCCTTTAGAAATGGTGTTAGGTATCTCAAATAGTTGATGGATTTGGGCCGTTGATGCTTTCCTTTGTACTCTTGATTGGGCTTCAACCATTAAGTTCATGTTCTTTGAGAAAGATATTGTGGGTTTAACTGTCCAAACCTTCACACCCATTAGCGGTTAGTGGGTTTAACTCTCGTGCTGAGTGATACTCGACACGGAAGAGTGGGCGGTTTTCTTGGATTAGTAGGCCACAATTAGTGATTCACTCACTGCGAGTGGGTTGACTTATAAAGGATATTGCACACTCATTTGTATCTCCTACACACCTTTATTAATTTTTGACCATTGATCTTCTTCATTCAATCGATTCGAAAACCAAAAATTGAGAAGGGCACTACCCTATGTAAAGTCCATCCAAGAATTGCATGTATACAGTCAAGGACAATGTCCCTCGTATAAGAGAAATTGACTGTTCTAATGGTTCTACAAATCCAAGTATTGAGCTAACCAAATTAAAAAAAATGACGGGTCTATATGGTACGCCAATATGTCTATAAGGGTAATATGAGACGTTTACAAGGACATCTGATCAGTATGACAGTCACTATTTAGTTTTTCATCATTTTAGCTAGTTTCTCTTGAGATCGATTATCCTTGTCATCGAGCATAAAAAGTAAAGAAATTTTTTGACATGTCATATGAACTTGTACATCTTTTTCAATTTGTTATATAAACTAAAATTTTAAGCAATTTGTCATACCAACTTTCCGAAATCATCAATTTGTCATCTCACCCTAACTCAATTAAGTTATCCATCCAAAATAAGTCATGTGTTCAAGGTTATTTCCGTCATGTAAGATCTTTTTACAAGTTCTTTACTTTTCTTTAGTAAAATCCTTAAATTTGTGTTCGAGAGTATTCATGCGAATCGTTGTGTTCGAACAGCGTATATGCATCCATAACTCTATTTTTGGCACCAAACCTCAACTCATTTCTCATATTACAGAGCCCGTATTAAATTTGATTTCATGACATGCTAAATTGAACACCCTAGAATTGTTTTGATCGAATGCAACTTAATAGAAGGAAGTGGGGTATTAAAATGATAAAAATAACCTTGAACACAAGTCATGTGCGAGGCACATGACTTATTTTGGATGGAAAACTTAACGGAGTTAGAGTGAGATGATAAATTGATGATTTCGGAAAGTTGGTATGACAAATTGCTTAAAATTTTAGTTTATACGGCAAATTGAAAAATGTGTACAAGTTCATATGAAATTTCAAAAAATTTCCCTAAAAAAATATTAGTATTATGTGACAACCTGTCCTTAATTTTACGATTTTATAAATTTTAAAAATGTGAATTTACAAGAATACCCTAGAGCCGAGGGTATTGATTTTCGTTGATCGCTAGTTCATGACGCTTATGAACTATTACCTTATCGTATTTTAGAAGTACTCGACGGTGCGAATGCATAGATGCACGCATGATTGAATTCGGAACTACGACGAAGGTTTTATGGAACTACAAATTTGGAAAGTACGTTTGTAAGGACTGTTATTTATTATTTTATTCATTTCTCGTTATTATTATTATTTTAATAGTTTGTTGTTAGAAAAATGGAGAAAGAAGAAGAAATCGGGAAGGAAGGAAAACAGATGAGAAAGGGATTGGGCAGAGCTGCACAATCGGAAAAAGGAGAGAAGGACATGAGGAATTAATCAGAAGAAAATAGAGGAGAGTCTGACCAATGAGAAGTGAGGAAAGGAAAGGAAAGGAAAGGATAAAAGAGAGAATGAGGGGATCGGCCAGATCCCTTAGACCAGCGACCCTGACCCGACTCATGACGACGGTTTCGACGGGTTTTCCGTCGAATTATTCGGCTTTCTTCAACCTCCCTTCACCTCTAAACACCTTCACGATAACCCAGCATCCAAATTGACCCAAAATCGACAAGTTTCATTGTGATTTTACAAAGAACACCCGTACGGGTGCCGTGAAACCCTAGCCTTCAATTCACCATTTCTGAAGCAACGGCCATCGATTACCACAATCAATTGACGTCTCTTAAGCCCAGGAAAAAACCCTAAACCAGTTTGGGGGCGGCAGATTACCGGAGTTGGCAGATCGGAGTTCACCTCTTTCGGGGTTTCCGACGGTTCGAGGATTTTTCAGGCCACTTCTTGGCCAAATTGGACGTCTTCACAGGTATATAAATTGATCCTCGTCTCATGATCTTCATTTTGGTATAATTTGGTGAAATTTGGAATTTATGGAATTTTTCGGCGAATCGGGGTAGCCAGCCACTGCGTGCTGCGGCGTGTGGGCCGATACCCCACCTGCCCTTCCTAGACTAATTTGGTTACTCTAATTTCATATGTGACGTTCTATTGACGAAATCTCGTCGTAGGACTATAGTTTTGATAGAGACCGCCACTTGATCCTTATATGAATCGATGATCCGACCATTGGATCGTCACCAAACCTTAATACATTATAGTACGTAATATTTAAGGATATTAAGAACTGACGGATCAGGAATCTGACATACAGATCTTCCCGAAGTGGATTTGTAAGTTTATAAAATAAAACGTTAACCGCCACTTGAATTTGCAATTGGCAGAAATCCAACCGTTGGATCGTAATGAAACTTAGTATGATGTTTTAGAAGCATAATGTGTATCTTTGGAAGTTATGGATCGGAAATTTGAGATGCGGATTTTCCAAATCGAGTTACGTAGGGTTGTGGACCCTACCTTCGATCTTTGACCGACGGTTAACTTTTGGTCAATGGGTCTCAAATCATTCTAGAACGTCCTTGGGGATGTGTTTAATGTAAGTTACGTGTTCTATCGATAAGAATTCTGAGAGGTGATTGAATATTTGTTCTAGGCGACGATCGTTCGTGGCGCCTCGATATTCGTGCTAGGGAGTTGTAGCGCGGAACTCAGGTGAATGGGTATTTTTCCTTTTTATAGTGTGCGTGTGTGTGTGTGTGTGTGTATATATATATAAACTTTACAGTTTCCACAAATGCTTTGAATTGAGTTATGCATATCATGCCATGATTAAATAATGTTATATTTAAAATGTTACATTGTTATGAAATTGTGAAACGCCATGCACAGGTAAGTTTAGGTGAGTTTACTTTGTGATTGGAATTGTTGCATCATATTGGCATGCATATATTCATTTAGTGCTCATCGTTGTTGCACCCCGGTGTTAGTGCTTTCGCCCTGGACCAGGGCCAGTCCTTCACGTGATGTTCACCTCCTGCACTGCACGCTCGCCCTGGATCCAAGTTTGGTGCCAGCCATGCCGTACATGTCACATTAGGTGACTTCGACTCGTAGGTGACCGCAATTTATCGTTAGCCTTCACGTGATCGTAGCACTAGAGCGTACATATTTACATCCAGTCCTGTCGTATTATGCGATGGTTTTTCATACTTACGTAGTATGATTTTCTAGAAACTATACAGGTTTTAAGGCGATGGGTTATAACGTTTTTAAAAGGTTTTTATTAAAACTTTATTTTCAAGCCCACTTACCCTTGTTTTTCGACCCTCTAGGTTCTAGTAGCAGAGTTTTCGTACCAACGGGGATTATTGGCAAACTAGCATATACAAATACAAGCATTCAAAATTCGAAATCTTAGGATTTTTAAAACAAGTAATGCGTGTGCAATTTATCACTAGATTCCATCTAGATACCTCTGGAATGAATTATACACGGTAGATTTCCATTCATACAGATTCACATTTCAGATTTACAACCAAAGGCAGTGATGCGCAGAGCACTGTGTTCAAAAAATAATAGTATACTCCGAATTTTTGTAAGAAGTATGAACTTACAAGGCGTGGGATTTATAAATGTACGATTTTGCAAAGTAGAGGTAGATAACCAGTTGTACCAAACTGATTCCACCAAGCAGCCAATAGAAGTAATCAAGATGTGCACGGTTAAGATTACTCGAAAACCAGCTACTTTCGCCTGCTAAACTGGTTATGTCATCGATGACGGAAATAAGAAAGCTACTTAGGAAGCTTCCCACGCCGAAGATGCTGAGATAGAGGGCGAGTCCTACACTCCTTAGTTCATTTGGCACCTGATCATAAAAAAACTCTTGCAGACCGACCATTGTGAAAACATCAGCTATTCCGGCCAACAAGTACTGAGGAACCAACCACCAGATGCTCATTGGAACCGTGGCACTTGGTGTATCAAGCAGACCATAGTCTTTGGCAATTTTGAGCCTTTTCATCTCAACTAGAGCTGCAATTACCATCAAAATAATAGATAAAACCATCCCCGTTCCAATTCTTTGCAGCATTGTAATTCCAGCGGGTTTCCCCGTGACAGATCTAGCAATTGGAACAAAAATGCGATCATAAATGGGAAGGAAGATGACAATGGCAATGCTGATGAAAGTCTGAAGTGAAGCGGCTGGTACATTGAAGCCAGGCACAATAGTTCTATCCATGGTGGCACCTTGCTTGGTGAAGAAAGTGGAGTACTGTGCAAACACAACCGCAAATGCCAAGCATGTAACCCATATTGGAAAAAGCCTAAGAACAGCCTTTGCGTCTTCAATGTCAACGATGGTACACACCTTTCTGTTTTCCTTCAAATCATCCGGTGCAAGCAAGGCTTTGTTGAGAAACCTGCCAGTAAATCATATCATAGCAGTTTCTTAGCTGAGATCAGAACAGACTTAACAGTTCAATTCTACAGCGACGTAATTATCATACAACCGACGATGCAATCAAAGGCAATAGTTTATCCTCAACCACCTAAGTACATACTATACAGCATAGGTATGATAATATAATCACTGAAACCATTAACATTTTATTAGATTCTAAAATGCTCGTACTACAATAGAAAAAAAGGTGCTGCAAATACCACTTTTTATCCTCAATTTATTCCAACTATTTAAGGTTAATAAAATTAAAATTGATAGACTTAAGTGGCCATGCAAGAGATTATAACAATATATGAATACTTGTCTTTCACGAATTGCTTTCACAGGATAGGTTGCTGAAAGAATCATGAAGACAGTTTCTCCCTCCTTTTTAAACTAAAAATATGCCGACAGTTAACTCTCTTACTTGAATTGTTCAGAACTCTTGTGAGGCAAGATTCCGCGAGATTCCTCTTCAGAAGTTACTGCTGAGGGAGAAGTTCGCCAGTTCCTTAAAGCAGCAACAAACACCCTTCCAATTCTTACAAAAGGACTTTCTTCATCCCCTTTAATGCTGTGCCGATAAGTTCTAGTTCCAAGCAAGAAAAGTAACAGTGCAAAGACCATTGCAATACAAGGAATTCCAAAACCCAGACCCCAACTCAGGTTGTCCTGTATGTAGGTCAATAGGATAAGCGTCACGGACGTACCTGCACACAACCCAAAATACCACCAATTGAAGAATGAGCTTTTGGCTTTGCACTCCTCTGGATCTGAGACATCGAACTGATCAGCTCCAAATGCCTGAACACAAGGCTTGTGTCCGCCTTGTGCAACAGCTACTAGATACAGGGAGAAGAAGAAGAATATTACTTGGATCTCAGAAGAAGGAAGCACGGCTGACAGGGTCAACAAGCCAAGTCCCTGTTCAATTTAGGTCCAAAATTATAGCATTCAGACATAGCAAGATGTAGAAAGAAAATACTCAAACTTGCATCCCTAATTATACCTGAAGAATAACCAATCATTTCTTAGCAACTCCATCTATCACAAGGAAAAGTAAAATATCAATCAATCTTACGGTGTTTTCTTATTTTATTTTTCTAAGTTCTTTATGGTGTACTTTGAAATAACACCCCTGTAAACCAGGCCAAAAAAGTGAGAACCGGCTGTGGCTGAGCTCATGAGAAGTAATTGGTAAATCACCAAATAATATACGTTCATCACTCCTTGAGGTGTGCTTTTCGACAAGGCATGGGAAATTTTCCCTAAGGTGCATAACGCCGGACATTTTCTTTCCACAAAAAGCGCAGCAGTCTTCACGCTATTTGATTCTGCAATTTGTATGTTTCAATTCTTTTATTTAGTGAATTTTCACTTTAGGCTTTTTTTTTTTTTGAATGTTTGTGAACAATCTTTATGATCATTGTGGTGGTTGCTTGTGGTTTGGAGCTTGGATTTCAATTGAATTTGGACAGTCTTGATGAATTATATGTTTTGCTTAATTATCATAATGTTTTAAGTAAAAGAGACTCTTTTTTCACCTTTTTCGTAAAGAAACATCATTGCACCCTTGTTTTGCATGGAGTGAAATCAACTTGAGTTAAGACGGAGTTTAGATAAGGGTCTAAGAGCATCTCCAAGAGAGGTATAAAACTCCATTTTGCTATGCCATCTAAGATAAAAGCCCTCTTCAATGGGAGTAGCAACCTAAGTAGCAAATTGAAAAAGTACCAACTCCAATGTCAAATATACAAGGTGAGTTTACCTATAGCAAATCGAACCTCGCAACATTAAAGCATGAACTTTTTTTTCCCCTGGATTAATGTTCCAATCACCTGTTGGCATACATTGATGGTTGAACAACTGTTTCCCTCATTTTGGCTAAAACCTTTAAATCTTGATGAGAGATAAATGGAAATTTGCTTTTATTTTCTTTCATTTGATTTGATACATATGAACTTTTTTTTGCCTCATTTAGTTTTTTAATATGTTGGATTTTGATTATGCCAAAATTTCATCATCATTTGTATCCATATATTTAACTAGAATTTGAAGTTATGCCATTGAGTCCCAAACATTGAATGACGTTGGCCTTCTAGTGACATTTTAAGAATAACACATACGATAGCAAAAGACGCTTTTAAAATAGGCTTATTTACACCAACCCCACCCCCCCCCCCCCCCCCCCCCCCCCCCTCCCCCCTTGTAACTCAAAATGTATCACTTAACCTCATGAAAGTTGTCTTTGCTTCTCACTGAGGTTGCTAGTGATGGTTAAGGGGAGCAACGTAGGTGGTTATGGTGATGGAGTTACAAAAAACTGACATGGAATAAGCAAATTTGATGGTAGGAGTGGAGTTTGTGGGGTTTTGGTAGCGATGGGGGTGAAAGTTTTCTCTCAGTTTTTAGTTTTTTTTTTTTCCTTTCTAAATTGTTTTTGAATGTTTTTTTATCAGCATCGAGTTTTAATGTTAAAAGTATTATATTTGTATATGTGGCAATGATATGGCTAACACCTTTAGTTAATGGGCCCTACATTTGCCACGTCACATGATGTAATAGAAGTTTTGACAGATAAGGCAAAGTGAGAATCAAAGATAATTTTCAGGGGGTTAAGTAACACGTTTTTTGAGTTACACGGGGCAAAGTGTGACTAAGGCTGAGTTTTATGGGGTGTTGGTGTAAACAGTGGCGGATCCAGACTTTTATCATTGGGTGGTCCCAGTATTAGAGTTGAACGGGAAGAGTCCGGATCTCTCCCATCAAAGGCCCAGGATCAAGTGATCCGGGCCGTTGAAATTTGATTCAATGGCTACAAACAGGGTGCTCCTATAAAAGTTATAATAATTGTAGCCGTTGGATTAAATTTCAAAGGTCCAGATCACTTGATCATGAGCCTTTGATGGGAGAGATCAGGACCGGATCTCTTCCCGAGTTGAACTATCCGAAATTGGGTTGAACCCATCAAAATTGGTGTTGAACTATTCGAAATAACATTGTTTAAACTAATCGAGTATAATTTTCATGTATTATATCGTTCCATGTTCTTAATTTCTACACATTAAATTATTAAAACAAAAATTCATATCAATCAATGGAGCTAAAAACATATGTATATTTGTTCAATAACAAAACATATATATATATATAGAAATTAACCATCACATATCAAATCAATATAAAAAAAATCATAAATTACAATCCAAGCACTAACTAGTATCTATTAGGAATCTAACATTTTTATCTTATACACATCAATCTAATAGCATTCTATTTTGGACTAAAATTAGAAAACTTATTTAAATTTAGAAATTAGGACACTATTAAAATAACAAAAATAAAATTAAGAAATGAAGTGGTGGTTGAGAGGAGAGAGGTGGACAGGTGGTGGCTTGGTCAGATGGGGTTAGAACGAAAATGGAAACTGGGGAGAGAGGAAAAAGGGATTGGGCATTGGGATTACTGATTAGGATGTCTTATATAAAATATTAAAATGGGAATTTGGCTCACATATTCATTTTACTTGTATTGGGCTCAAACGAAGCGTTTTGGCCGGATTACTGATTAGGATGTCTTAATAAAATATTAAAATGGGAATTTGGCTCACACATTCATTTTACTTGTATTGGGCTCAAACGAAGCGTTTTGGCCGATTCAGTTTAACAAGAAATCAACCTTCTTCTTCCTTTTCCATCTACAGTCTGCACATAGAGTCGCCGCTGCATATCTCCCCTCCGCACAACTTCAGGTCGTCGGGTGGTCCTGGGACCACCCTGGTCCATGAATGGATCGGCCTCTGGGTGTAAATAAGCCTTTAAAATAACATTTGCTACCTCCCTTGGAGATATGGTTTTGATCTTACTCATAAACAGCTAACAAGAGTTACATGTGTGCAACATAAATGCGATACATGGATCCTAGATAAATACCCCCTTCTTGTCCTACATCATATACTTACTTCCTACATGGACCAATAAAACTAAAAGATACGGTGTTGTAAAGATTTACTAAACACCTATTATTTGACATAACAAATAGTTAAAATCTCGACATAACCAATACCCAAACATCCATCTTCTCTCCCACCAAGAACACAACCAGAGACCTAGATTCACTAGTCAATTCCCTCCCCGAAGCCAAGGCTCCGTCACCTCCACCTCTCCTCCAATTTGAGCTTCATTTTCCTAATAAATATCTAAAATGGGTACAAGTTGTACGAAAGATGGATTAGAAGCGTGTGGGATGTGTACTACGAAGAATCCAACAAGGGCAGACAATGTGATTCCAACTCCAGTTCTGGATGGCTATCTCATACCATCATTCAATTCGCTCGGAAGTTGATTGTGTAGATCTCTATTTGTTAAAATTAATTAATGATTTGTTTGGCTGCTGATCAATTCACGGATTAATCAGAAGAGTTTTTATACCTTACAAAATTACAAATCCCAATTGCTGAAATGATCAATTTACGGAATTTTTTCAATAATGTATGTCGATATTTGATTTCGATCAGTTCAGCAATTGTCATTTGCAAAACCTAGCATTCATCCAATTTCCCTAAATATTGCCAACTAATGCGGATTAAGGCAACTTAGTCACGTGCCAAATTGTAGAGAGAGAGGGGGGCACGTACCAAAATGTAGAGTAGGGAAGCAAAAACAATAGTGCGGTAGCGTCCAAGGAAAGAATCAGCGACAAAGGCTCCGAGTAAAGGGAGCAACGACGCCGTTCCGGACCATATGTTGACATTCTCAGCCGCTGTGGCGGTGGACTGCCCCAAAGGCCCCGTCAGAAACGTGATAAGGTTGGAGGCGATTCCATAGTACGCAAACCTCTCCGCCACCTCCACCCCTGAAAATATTCAAATCAAAACTTCACCACACTTATTTAATTATTACTAATCAGAGGAATTAATTTAATTAATATCTGACCGATTGGATTTAGTGCGGTGCGGTGCGGTGCCTACCGATTATGAACCTAGCGGAACGCCAGCCGCCGGATCTGGATCTGTGAACGGGGCGGCCTTTGTGGTCAACGGCGCCGTCGACGACGTCGTCTAGCAGTGGGGTTTCGGCGTCCGGCTCCGGGGATTGGCGGGGAGAAGCGGCCATTGAGTTTTACTGGAAATGTGGACTTGAATAAGCAACTAACATGATGTTATACGAAATAATGGTGCTGGGTTTGTCGTTTTTTTCCTTTAATTGCAAATTTGTTGATCTATCTGCTGTCATCGTTTTTGTTTGGTTGAAAATTAAGAATATAATATTGTTCTCCCTTTTTGCACGAGCTCATTTTCTGATTTGTTATTTGTAAATAACGTATTCGATTTGGAGACTGTTGATTTAGACTTCGGTTTATAAGAGTTTTTAAAAGAGGCGTTTTGATACAGATGCCTAGTCCTTGAAATTTTGAGATTAAACATCCATGTCTTTTAGAATTTTGATTAAACATCTTCCTACAATTTAGGCGTCATATAATACAAAATTATATTATTTGTCATTACATGTAGTGTTCCAAATTAACTATAAAATCTCTAGTGGTTATGATTCAGTATCCAATTTCAACATAAATTCTTTTACAATTTTTAAAAACAACTTAATATTTGCTTCTATTTCTAACGTACCTTTTTCTTCCAACTCCACACCGTATTGGAGCACACACCAACTCTTCCAATCGATATGTATATCGTACCACCGTTTAAGTGAATTTAATGACTGTTCTCCACCAACTTCGATGGACGTGATGCCTTCTAGATATTATAGTGGGTACGTTTCACTTTAACATGAGGTATGTTTCAAGTTGCATGGTACGTTTGGAAAGTTAACTTCGATTGGCGTGATGCCTTCTAGATATTATAGTGGGTACGTTTCACTTTAACATGAGGTATGTTTCAAGTTGCATGGTACGTTTGGAAAGTTAACTTCGATTGGCGCATTGCGTTTTAGATATTATTGTTGATACGTTTGTACATTTCAAGTTGCATGGTACATTTTAATTCGACATTGGTACATTTTAATTGGACTTTGGTACGTTTCAAATTGACATTGGTACGTTTCAATTTGAAAAATAAATTGTAATGATCCATGTCAAGAGATATAAGATACAATGTGTGTAAACTCAATAATGGTGGATATAAAGATAACGGAACATTCGTAAGCCAATAAAATAGATCATTGTTTATGAACGCCCAATTTCTCTATCTTCCCTAACAAATTTGAGCTTATTTTTAGTTGCTATTCTCTCTCTCCCTCTTTCTCTTTCTCTCTCCCCAGCAAAATTTCTCACGAATGTATCTCTCTTTTATGAATTGGGTGAGAGAAATGAAAAAGCAGAAAACTATTCTCTGATTTTAAGAGAGATAATTAAAAATTA
This sequence comes from Cotoneaster glaucophyllus, assembly GCA_036320875.1. Lineage (NCBI taxonomy): Eukaryota > Viridiplantae > Streptophyta > Magnoliopsida > Rosales > Rosaceae > Cotoneaster > Cotoneaster glaucophyllus. Next base: position 44,871,014 of record CM070073.1, read on the forward strand.
ATAATAAATATTAAGGTATAAACTGGAAATGAGTATATATCTTTTTACATTAATAAAAGATAATGAATTAAATAAGAAAATGCTGATGTGGACATAAATTAAAGTACCCTAATGAAAATTTTAAAAGTTTAATCAAAACTTAAAACACTGCAAATGTTTAGTTAAAAAAAATGAGAAAAAGAAGTGGTAGAATCTAATTTTTTCTTTTTAAAATGACAAAAACCTTTTGTGATAAAGTTGTTTTTGATTTTTAAAAATATTAAAAGCGTATTTTAGAATGAGCACGGTATGTGGTGTTTTTTTTTTTTTTTTTTTGCTGCAGAAAGTATTTGCTTTTACAAGATTCACTTGTATTTGTATTAAAGTTTGAAGTTGTCTCACATAACTTGTCTATGTTAGTTGACTCTTAACATCAAATATCCCAAACATTTCATCATGACAAAACCTCATGTAACAATCCAAATTAAGATTTAGATATTCTAATTCGAGAAATACTAAATGGACTCTTTTTTTAAGTGAGATTCTCTATCACATCATATTTTAACGTTAATTTACGTGCCAATATCATATATTACGCCAAAAACATGAGGTGACAAAACGTATACAAAGAATCTCATTTTAAAAGAGTCTCATTAGCATTTCTCAATTTAAATTCATCAAGATCGATGACGATGTTATGCGGTCAAGAGTGTGGAAATCGCTCTCCATTACTAACTACTACAAGCTAGGTAAACTCATGAAGGAACTTCGCTAGTTATCAATATCTTTTGTACAAGACCGAGCACAACCCTTGCTTCTTCCACCTCCGAAGCAGTGAGCAACCCAGTCCCTGCGGAACATTCAAATATCTTAGTGGATAACATTCAATCATGGCCAAAAAAAGGAATACAAAAGGAAAAAATTACATTTATACAAAAAAAAAATTATAGTGCTCCGACATATAGGTCATCACATCCAACGATTTTTTCTCCAAATTCTGGTAATGTTTGTGGAGATTGACAATTTTGAGATACGTTACTTATCAATATCTTCAAATACATGTTTATCATGGCTTGTTTGCAATTTATGCGATTTCAAGTTCTTTATAACTTTCAATTTTTTCAGTAACTGGGATTTAGTCTTTACAACAAGAGAAACGAACACTATATCGCAGTTATTGTCACTGACTTTTATTCCATTTACTTTTCCCTACGAGCATTTCAAAGTATAATCTTCGTGGTTTAGTCGCTAGACATAAGAAGGCATGCAAGGAAGCTCATGTGACATTTTAAATTGCCTTTAAAAAGCCTATTTTGGTCTAAACTTAGATTGGAGTAAAATAACACACATAGTTAAGGCATATATGGTTCTTGTTTACAAATCAGTCTAATGTTTGGGTGGATTGGATAAAGGCATCTTTATGTTAAATTTTTTTAGACAGTCAATATTCCCCAGGCTTGCTCTTGGAAATGAAGCTTTGAAGTTGAAAAATTTAGTTTGACACACATTATTAGTCTGAGATTCATCGTATTCACAGAACTTATTCGCATATTTTCTTTGGACAATGAAAGAACAAATAAAATCTGAAAGAAAACATAATCACTATGCGCTTTGAAGTAATCTTTCATCTTAATGATAATAACTTTTGGGTGAAGCTGAGACTTTTTGTTTTTTTTTTTAATTTTTTTTGGTAATTGAAGCTGAGACTTTTAATTAGACCGTTCATTTACCATATTATTTGATACGGGGCTAGAACTTTCTTTTGGCACCCAATTTTGGGACCGAAGTGATATCGGGCATGTTGGGATAAAAAATATAATGCTTTGGTTTGGTAAATATAATGCGTTATTTTCATTTATGTAAGTTAAAACTGTGACTTTTAAATTATAAGTGAAAATGAATACAAGTTTGTACAAGTTGGTTCAATCCCAATGGCTTTTTTTTTTTTTTGAACAAACGATATTATCTACATTAAAAGGGTGATAAAAAAAATGTGACAAAAAAAAGGTGAGGAAGTGGGCTAAGCCTCAGGCCCGGCCCAGGCCCAGTGCGGGCAGGGCGACCGTCCGGGGCCCAAAAATATTGGAGGCACCAAAATTATTAGGGTGATATATTTATATATGTTTTTATAAGAGTATAAATGTATAAAATTTGGTTTAAAGACAAAGAAATTTAACTAGAACGGGTGATTTTGTTGTTTAAAATGAATGAGGATGTCTTAGGTTCAAAACACTATGTGTGCTTATTTACATTCCAATTTTAACAAATTTATTTTCATAACAATATAAATTTATAAAATTTGGTTAAATGATCAAGAAGTTTAATTAGAAGGAATGATTTTTGTTGTTTAAAATTAACGAGAGATCCTAAGTTCGAAATGCTATGTGCATGTTTTTTTTTTTTCAATTTTTACAAACTTTTGTTTGGTTGTTAATTTATTTACTAGCTAGTAACTATGTGGGTTGCTATTTTTAAATATCCGTTCCAATTCAAATCTAATCTTCAGCAAAGAGTAATGCGTAGACTAAATTTTTAGACCCAATTTGCAAATAATATTACATGTCATCAAAAGGTTTAATTTAGTGTTCATTCATTACTTATACATATCCTTAAAGACTCAAAAACATTAATATTTTTTTAGTCTTATATTGACGAGGTTAGTAAATAAGAAAAAAATAACTCACGATTTATATAAAAACACTTTAAAAGTTCAGATGGAAAACAAAACTCATAATCTATCTACTTGTAAGCCCGAAATTTTTTAGTTTCCTTCTCTTAATACAAAATAAATTAATTATTCCATGTTTCTAACTTATTGAGTTTGAAGTGTTTTTCTAAATATAATTTTATCGATGTCTTACGTGTGAAAACAAATATTTTTTTTTATATAAAATGAGGGCACATTTTTGTACGACGCCCCGGGCCTCAAAAATCTCTGGACCGGCCCTGCTAAGCCTCACACTAAGTTTGCCATTATAATGTGATTCAAATTCGCAGTAATATTAATGGCCAATGGGCCAATGGCTTTAAATTTAAAAGTAGTGTTATTCACACCTCTTTTTTTCTTTATCTCTCCACACCTTGTTATATTTTTGTCCATTGATTTTATTTAATTCATTAGAATAGATGGCCGAAAATTAAGAAGATGTATAATAAGAAGATATGTAATAAGTAAAAATGGTTGTGTAGCACTACCGAAATTTAGTTATCAACAAATTCAAATATGCCAATATCCTCTTCACAAAGTGAAAGTGTAAAAAGTAGGCTGATTTTCTCTCATATGTGAGAGCAATTCTCTCCTTTGTGAAAGTCCCTCCACTGTGTGGGTTTAATCTTTACCAAACACCCATTCACCGAATGAAGTTATTGCTCACCCACTCATCAAACTTGCTCACCAACCTACCAAATCCCTTTTTCAAAGATTTTCAAATCAAACTCATTCTCTGAAATTAACTCCTTCCAAATAACTCCTGCCCTTTGAAAAGCATTTACCAAACACTGATCCACCGATTCGAGTTATTGTTCACCCACCCATCAGATTTGCTCACCAAACCACCAGATCCTCTATTCAATAACTTTCAAATAGAACCCACTCTCTGAAATTAATCTATTCCAAACAACTTCTGCTCCATCATAAATGCAGATCTATTAGCTAATATGTTCTTGTGCGTTTCAAATCTTATGTTCTGTATATCTTTTTTCCTCGTCAGTTTCATTCCTCTTGGGGGTCAGATATGGGTCAAAGCTTCCGTCTGAGGTGCTAGGTGTAGGGATGGTAGGAAGTAGAGGGAGCGGGAATACAACTACTAAACAAAAAGGTATCAGGAAAATTAAGGAGGATGGTAGATCCAAAGTACAGAGAAGTGGGTACAAACAGAAAGGCAGGAAACCAAAAATAGTTATTAAAATGAGGCAGAAATTCCCTTGGATGCTACCTACATCAACAGTGAAGGCCAACTACTCAACATACGTTAAGTGGGGCATTAATGTCAAGGTATGTTTCAACAGCAGGATACAAACCTTAATTATTATGATTATGGTCATGGCGCAATTACAATTTGAATAAAAAAGCTGGGAGGAGAAAATGTGGGAAGAGGAATAACAGAGAGAGCAACTGGATAGAGGTTCACCTGTCATCCTACTGCACATTTCAAATCAAACAGTCTGGGAATTAAAACAAACTTGGAGTCAAATGGCAGCAGAGGAAGTAGAGGAATTAGTGGTTCTTTTGGAAAGAAACATGGATCTATCCACTACGGAGCAAGGAATCAAACTAGTGGGTATGGCATTGGTTAACAAAACCCTAAACAAATGAGGTGTTCGTAATATCCTAAGATCCTCGTGGAAGGAGTGGGGGGCAATTGAAGTTAAGTGGGTTAAAGATAATACTTTCATTATAACTGTCCAAGATGAAAGCACTGCAACTCAGATTCTAAACTAGGTCTCGTGGGTAGTCATGAAGCAGAACTTTTCAATCAAAAGATGGGCACATGAGTTAGCTTTGGAGGAAGAAAATGTGAGGCGTCTGGCTGCGAAGATATACGAGTTTGAGGAACTTGAATACCCTGTTAAAGCTTGGGGTTTCTTAAGAGTTAAGGTTGTTGTTAACACCTCGAACCCACTGACCACAGGATACTGGCTTTCGAGGGAAAATGGCAATGAGACTTGGATTGAGTTTAGGTATGAAAGATTACAGGACTTCTGTAACAAATATGGAAGAATTGGACATCCAAACACAAAGTGTTCGTTTGAAGCTATGAAGGGGGCATGGCCAGGTATGGAGAATGGACTAAAGTAGCTCTAGTTCAGGACTTCATTGATCTTCCAAGACCTCTGGCTATTAATTCGGGTGAACGAAGGCATGCTGGGGTAACAAGAGTGGGCTCCAGGACTTCGAGTCAAGGACACAGGGAGGAAAGTACTGGAAAAACTAGTGTAAATAGTGCAAAATGATGATTTGGACCCCAATATAACAGTACTGCAATGGGGCAAAGGTAAAGGCTCTAAAAGATGGCATAGAGTCCAACGAATGGATGAAGGGCAGAACCTCAACCCGACCTAGTGGATAATGGAAGGAAGTGGGCCTATGGGCCAACATCGATTTGTGATGGGCTTTGAATCGGTGGAATTAAGAAGTGAGTATATAAGAAACCCGTTAGTCATGATTGAAGAGATTCAGGAAGAGGAATTCTCCACACCTGCAGGAGCGGTTGCAGTGCAGCATTGTCCACCTCAAACATCTTAGATCCAACAAAGGATGGAAAGGTTTGGAAATGGGGGTGTCCATGTTCCACAGATAGAGGGGAACAAAAGCAACAACAAACAGAAGCTGGAAGAAAAGGGTAAGGACGTGGGACATTCACCTCAGAAAAAAGCCTAGAACAGAAGAGGATTCAAGAAGGGTAAAGGAAAGGAAAAGAAAGGGTTGCAGACCGGTTGAGGAAAATGACCATGAAGGAAAGGTGTCTGATGATGGAAAGGGCGACCTATGCGGATGAGGAGTTGTAGGAAGTCTCGATAGAGTATCAAGATATATGGGACTATATGGAGGAGATCTCCATGAAGGAGAAAAATGCCCTGATGGCTAAGAAAATGAGATATTCTTCCCAAGGTAGTGGCGGCTGGCCTTCAACAGCCGCACAATCGCCATGATACATCTCTTCTGGAACTGCCGTGGTCTTGGGTCTAACACGATAGTTCGAGCCCTTCACGGGCTAATAAGGAAACATAGACCCTCTATGATCTTTTTCTCAGAAACAAAAATGAAAGATAGAATAATAGGTATGAGGCGACGAATGGGGTATTGTAATGGGTTCGATGTTGCACCGGTTGGAAGGGCAGGAGGTCTTAGTCTCTGGTGGGATGAGTCGGTACACGTGAATGTGGTGGATTCCTCAAAACATTTCATTGATGCTAAATGTTGCTTTGTGGATTCGCAGAGTGTGTTCCGGTTCACCGGTGTGTACAGAACGTCTTACCAAGCTGAGAAGGAAAAATTCTGGAGGGGAATGATTCAAAATTTTGGTCTGGACAGCATCCTTTGGATATGTGGTGGTCACTTCAATGAATTCTTATGGGATCACGAGAAATCGGGTAGAGCCTAAGTGAAATACAACCGAATAAGATATCAGGAGGAGTTTATGAGCAAGTTGGATACATCGGACTTAGGTTTCAACGGCCCTAAGTTCACTTGGCAAAGGAAGAGAAATGGGCAGTTAATGGTGGCCCAGTTAGACAGAGGGCTTGTGAATGAAAGTTGGCAGGCACTTTGGCCTAATTCTATGGTCACTAATGGTACGTCAGTAAGATCAAATCATAGCCTAATCCTAGTGCATTGCGACCCACGTGTTGGAAAAAGGAAAAAGATTTTCCGATTTGAGGCCTACAGGGCAAAGGATGTAGATTGCATAGAGATAGTGAGACGAGTATGGGATAAAACACGGGAGGAAAGCTCTGTGGAGCGATGGAACCTAAAAATCAGTGATTGCTGTGCTAATCTATCCAGGTGGAGTAGTGAGAAATTTAGTCAGAGAAGATGGCAAATTTAGGAGATGATGAGCCATTTAGGCCAGCTCCAACTTGACTGGAGGAGTAATTTCTAAGAAATTGAAGATCAATAAAAAAATGTTGACTATCTGTGGAGTCAGAATGAGAGCATTTGGTAGCAAAGATCAAGGATTCAATGGCTAAAGGAAGGGGATGCCAATACAAAGTTTTTTCATTAATCTACATTGCACAAAAGAAAGAGAAACAAGGTGGTATCACTAAAAAACAGTAATGGGGACTAGGTGGACAATCCAGGCCAGGTACGGCGATTGATTGATGAGCACTTTGTGGAACTTTTCATCTCGTCGGGACACTGGGAGTGGGGAGCCATCCTTGATTGCGTCCCCCCAAATGTTTCTAAGGAGATGAATGTAACTCTAACGGCTTCGGCCTCTGTGGATGAGATAAAAACTGCTGTTATGAAAATGGGAAGTCTTAAAGCTCCGGGCCCAGACGGATTTCAAGGGATTTTCTATCAGTAGCAGTGGGATATAATTGTTGCGGATGTTAATAAAATGATTGAGGATTTGATGATTGGGTCTCAGCAGCCTTTGCGAATCAATGCTACTCACCTGGCTTTAATTCCAAAAGTTCAAAATCCAGAGTTAGTATCTCAGTTTCACCTCATAAGTCTATGCAATTATTCTTAAAAAATTCTTTCCAAGGTCTTGGCCAACCGGTTAAAGAGGTTACTACTGGAGTTGATTTCTCTAACCCAAAATGCTTTTGTGGAAGGAAGACAAATTCAAGATAACATTGGCATTGGGCACAGCTATTTCATTTCCGCAAAACAAGACAGATGAAAAACAAGTTAGAGTTGGGAATCAAATTGGATATGCATAAGGCTTATGATAGGGTGGAATGTGACTTTTTATTGGCAGTAATGGAGAAGATGGGTTTTGATAGTCGATGGAGAAGTTTGATTTTGGGTTGCATTTCAACAGTAAATTTTGCCATTCTTCTGAATGGTCAACCTGGTTCCAAATTTGCACCATCACGAGGGCTTCGACAGGGTGACGCTCTTTCCCTATATTTATATATGTTGGTCAGTGAAGTGCTCTCACTCCTTATACAACAGGCGAGTGATAAGATGGCAATTGAGGGTGTTCAAATGGGTCTTGCAGTTCCCACGATTTCTCACATATTTTTTGCTAATGACACTCTGATTTTCCTAAAGGCAGATGAGAGAAATTGCAAAAATCTAATTTAGGTAATTGACGAGTATTGCTCGGCCTTGGGTCAACAGGTCAATAAGTCGAAATAAGTGTTTTTTTAGGGGAATGTGCCGGAGTCTTTATCAATCCAACTAGCTGCCATTATTGGGACGGAGAGAGTTGGGGACCCATGATTGTACCTGGGTGTTCCGGCCATTTGGGGTAGATCAAAGAAAAACGGCCTTGCTTATGTTAAAGGAAGGTTTTTGGGAAAGATTCAAGGATGGAAGTGTTCAACATTCTCACAAGCGGGGTGTGAAGTTCTAATAAAGGCGGTAGCGCAAGCAATTCCAGCGTACCCTATAAATCTATTCAAGCTTCCTACGACACTTTGCAATGAATTGGATGCAATGATTTCAAAATTTTGGTAGGGACAAAAAGTAGGGGAGAACCAGATTCATTGGGTCTCGAGGGAGCAGTTGGGTCGTTTGAAAGAAGAATGCGGGTTAGGATTGAGGTGCTTTGTGGAGTTCAACGACGCCCTTTTGGCGAAGCAGTGTTGGACATTGTTAATGGAGCCAAACTCCTTGTGGGCGTCAATACTTAAAGCCCAATACTTCCCTAATTGCTATTTCTTTGATGCAAAGCGAGGTGGAAGAGCTTCTTGGGCATGGTCAAGCCTTCTAGTTAAAAGAGAAATTATTCGTGGGGGTACACACTGACAGATAATGAATGGAAAAGAGGTCCGGGTTTGGGTGGATAAATGGCTACCATCCATTCCTTCGGGAAAACCCTTCCCCTTGGGCACGGTGCAAGTCTCACAGAACCTAAGGGTCAACTCTCTGATATGCACTGAAAATGGGGCTTGGGATATTGATTTCTTGAAACCATTTATGGTGGAAGATGAGTTCAATGCGATTTTAGAGACTTATATGGGTGACCCGACTTTGAAGGACAGATTGGTGTGGCTTTTCGAGAAAAATGGGATCTATTCGATCAAATCTGGATATCATTGGGCACTAACCAAGGCTCGACTACACAGGAATGTTAACCCTCACAAGTTAGCCATCATCCCAAACCATTTATGGAAATGTGTGTGGAATCTGGAGGTACCACCGAAAATTAAATGCTTCATGTGGAAGTCCTTCATGCGGCAGTGGCAATGTAATATCCTGAAAATTTAAATATATGAATATGTGAAGAAAAATCAAAAATAAATCGATTTATGGTTATGAAAAATTGAATTGAAAAATTGAAAATAAATCGATTTATGGTTATGATAAATTATTATAAATCATGTCGAATTTATTGTTAAGTGGAAAAGACAAAAATACCCCTAGCTGGTTTAACGTAATTATACGATGACGTATTTTTACCCTCATATATTTTATCATGTTCTTGATATATTTGGATAGAGGACGATCCTAAGAGCGTGTAGGCAAAAACCGTTCTTCCATTGGAACGAGAAACAAAAAGTTACGGACGTTAGAAGTTCTTAAATAAAATAGAAATTTAATATTTTTGGTTTCCCATTAAATTGGGAAGGGACCAATTAGAAAGAAAAAAAACAAAAACAAAAAGAAAATGGAGGATGAGGATGGACGAACGGGGATGTGGGGAAAGAAGAAAAAAAAAACAAAAAAGGGAAAAAGGAAGAAGAATGGGGGGCTGCCCAATCGGGAAGAAATAGAAGAGGGAGGGACCAATGACAGACAGGAGAAAGGAGAGAAAGGAGAGGGAATAAAAGGAGAGGAACCAGGGGGTAACAACTCAGCCAAACCGGGTCATCCCTTAACCCGCGGCCCGACCCGGCAAAAGCCATGGTTTTCGACGCCTTTTTAGGTGATTTCTCCGACTATTAGAAACCACACACCACCTGGAATTGACCTAGCATCCCATCCTCTTCCAATTACATAAAAAAACTAAGTTCAATTGGTTTGTTTTCGTGATAAACTCAATGGCTGGTTCGTGGGGTGTACGGCTAAATTCCTCCATTTTTGAAGGTAGTACAATTGACCACCACCATCAAACTACTCCTCATGAGGTTTGGAACAAAGCCCAAACAACTATAGGGGCGGTGGAGCACCAGAGGTGACGGATCAAGGCCATCCATTTTTAGGGTTTCTGGTGAGTTCGAGTGAAGTTGGGGCCTTTCCCGGTAAAATTGGCCTTAGTCACATGTATGAAACTTTCTTTACTCATTGAGAAATACAATTCTGTAAAATTTTATAATTTTTGGAGTTAGTTGAATTTTACGATGAGTCGAGATGGCAGGCCGCCGTGTGCGGTGGCGCGTGGCAGTGGTGCCTGGGCCGAGGCACTACCTGACCACCCTAAGCTAAATTTTGATGCCCAGATTCTATATTTGATATTCGATTAACGAAATTCCATTGTTTGAGTATAATTTCGTTAAGGTCCGACACTTGAATATTATAGAAATCGACGATCTGACTATTAGATCATCACCAAACTCTGGTACAGTATAGTAAATAATATTTTAGGACCATAGAAACTTACGGATCGGGAATCCGACGTATGGATCTTCCCGAATTGGATTTGTAAGTTCATGAAATAAAATGTTGACCGTCATTGGAAATTATGATTGGCAGAGATCCGACCGTCGGATTGTGGTAAGATTTTAGTATGATGTTCTATGAGCACAATGAGGACTACTTAGGAAGTCACCGATCTAAAATCAGATGTGCAAATCTTCCGGATTGAATTACAGAGTATTGTGGTTGACTTTTGGTCAACATGTCTCAAAACGTTCTAAATACTAAAATTAGTACCACAGGAGACTAAGTGAAGTATAGTGGGCCTACATTGGTTAGAGAGTGACGAATATTTTCGAAAATGAATTAAAAATGAATTGTGAACTGCGAAAGGCTTGATCCCGCTCAAGGGTACGTATGCAGTCTAACAAGGTTAGATGCAGCCTTAAATAATTGAGATTAATCTTTTGTTGGGAATTTGAATTAAGAAAAGAAACTTGGTGATTAATTGTAAAATTAAATCTTATGTTTTGGTAATTAAATTTTGGTTATAGATTTGTGAGTGATTAATAAATTTAGATAAAGAATTATGATTAATGGTAGTTAAATAAACAAGAGTTAAATTGGCCTATCACGGTAATTATATTCCGAAACAAATGTTTTCAGGGCGGGGCGTTACAAATGGTATCAGAGCGAATGATCCTACTCTACAATATGCAATATTCTTGAGTTCTTATTGGTGTGAATTATGATATGCATTGTGGTTGCATGATTTCATAATTATGGATGCAAATTTCCGCCTTCTCCTTCTTGGACAAAATTGCACCCACAAAACAATTAACACCTTAGGTCAAGGCCAAGAGCCTCACGCGCCCATGATGGATTTTTTTTTTTGGGGGGGGGGGGCGGGGCTTTGGCCGAAGAACCTCCGATGCCAAAGTTAGAAATTTGAGAGAAAAGTGTTTGGAGAATTTAGAGAATTTTGCAAGAGAGTTGGAATTAAGTTTTGGAGAGAAAGAGGGTGTTTATATAGGGATGCAGCCAGCCACCTTGGGAGAAGATGGACCGGCCACTTGGATGGTTTTGTGGGTGAAGTTCATGATTTGCGTTTAATTAGCAAATTTAATTGAATAATTAATCAATTAATTAGCTAATTAATATAATAAAAATGAATGATTTAGGGGTTACCTTGTGGAGAAGATATGATGAGGGATGGATGAAATAGGTTATAAATAAATACCTATTTTGGGCACTTTTGACTTGATTAAAGGATGATTTCCCACTGCTTGCGCGTAGAAGCTTCGGTGTGCCTCGAGGGTAATTTTATCTTTTTTTTACCCTAGAATCCACGTGTCGCCTCCATATTTTTCTCGATTATTTTTTACTTCACAATAATTTTTGTGAATAAAGTGGCATTCATGTGATATATATATATATATATATATATATATATATATATATATATATATATATATATATATATATGTGAGATATATGATTTGCATTGTGTTTGTGGTGCAATTTCCATGGTGATTATGGAATTCCGTTAGTGGGAATTATGATTTGCATTGATACTGCATTATTCCCTAAGTTCTTTGAATAATGAGGAAGTTAGGTGGAATATATATATTGTGAATCATCATGAAAGGAAGTGAATTGGATTGATAATATGTTATGCATTATGGAAATTTGAATATTAAGATGATTGTGAAATTGTGACAAGTAGAGGAAAATGTCGTACTATACCTGTGCCATTGGGAAATGTCGATTTGGGCATGATAGCCCGTGGAATGGGAGGAATGTTTGGTTGGGCAAAAAGAGCCCGTGTATATTGATTTGGGCGAAAAAGGCCCGTGGATGTCAATTTGGGTGTGATAGCCCGTGGAATGGGAGGAATGTTTGGTTCGTCAAAGAGAGCCCGTGGATATTGATTTGGGCAAAAAGGCTCGAGGATGTGTGATTGGGCAAAGTGGCCCGAGGATGGAATGGGCACAAAACCCAATGTTTCCTGGAGGAAAGCTCCATGTGTGGGCTGTGAGAATGAATTATTGAAGTGATAAAAATGTGTGATGTGTATTGGCTATGTATATTATAATCTCTTTTAGTCTACTAGTCCGTAATTGGGATAAAAGAAAAAAGGGTGATGAAATCATTGTTTTGTCAATGATAATTTTGGCTAGAAACTTTAAAATATTGTGGCCAATGAAAATTATGGTTGGAAATTTTAATATGGGTTGTGATTTTCACACACCCTTAACTACTTTTCCCACACCTTCCCTATTTTTTAATACTTAATAGGTATCTTACTATTTAATCTTCCATGTATATCCTTTCTACTTTTTGACTATTGAAAGTTGCTTTTTATTTTTTATTTTAACTCTTAGAAAAATCAACACTCAATTCCCAAACTTCTCCCCTTCCTGGCCTCCTCTGTGCCTCCGTTCCAATGTCCTCTTGCTTCCATTCATACCTTCCATAAAGCCAATCTATTGCCCTTCTTTATTACTTCTTGTGAAAAACCACAATTGATGACCTGATAATAACAAATGAAGAGCTCCAGATGGACATTAAGTTACAGAACATATTGGATATGGCATGCAAGGAGGATGGCATGGAAGAAATTTCAGAATGCATTCCTCCTCTTAACACTTTTGATGGTAAGTTTCTAAAGTATTTTCTCAAATTATTAAGATTGATTTTGAAATTTAGGGTTTTTATTCTCTTCTTGCGTTAGGTTTTTATCTCAATTTGTTTAATGGTAAATTTGTATTAGGTTTAAATGTTGTGGTTTAGAGCTGCTTTGCAGCTTAAATTTTGAGTCTGCTGCCAGTAAATACCTACACATTGTTCAATAATTCTTGTCTATGAATGAATGTTCAATCCATTTACTACACTAGTTTGTCAATTAATACAATTCCATAGGTTAGGATGATAAGGATTCCTAACGCCAACCATATAAAAATTAAGAAAGGAAATTTTAGATAATAACCATGTCGGCATAGGAATGTAAAAATTGATACACAAATAATCATGTTTCATATATTTGCCAACGCACTGCTTAGAGTTAAGTTTGATACATACATAGTTTTGGCGTAAACTTGATATAATGCATACAATGCTTTGGTATAAATTTGATACTTAAATGTCTAGCCCATTCATTGATAAAAAATATATATTCTACATATATAAATGAGTTGGTTTATGATATATAGGAAGTCAACCAACGATTGATGAGCCCGATAAAATGCTCTCTTTGTTGGTGAAATGTTTTGAAAGTCGAGAAGACCTTATCGATGAAGTTCGAAGTTCGTAAGATAGCATTAATGCAAGGGTTTGCAACCGTTATTAGAAGATCTAAGACAAATACATATGTTGCTATTGGTTGTGATAGAGGTGGGGATTATCGAACCTTTAAGACTTCACTAGATGAAAGAAAAAAAAAACTCAGGATCTCACCTCATAAATTGTCCATTTGAAGTCAGGGGGCGTAAAAAGAAACGTGAAGAATTTTGGGAGCTAGAGATAAAAAGTTTATTGCATAACCATGAACTTTTGAATGACATGTGTGGACATCCTTCTTGTCATCAATTTTCACAAGAGGAAATCTTACGAATTAAAGAAATGAGTAAGGCTGATATACCACCACGCCAAATTCTCTCTTCGCTTCAGCAAGGCAATCCTCATCTTCAAGTAGTTTCTCGAAACATCTATAATCAAACAGCTAAGATTGTGAAGGAGAGTTTGGTTGGGCGTCCAGTTATTCAAGCATTATTATAAGAACTTGGTGAACGTGGTTTCACTTATAACATTGAGTATGATCATGAAGGCCACTTGACTCATTTGATCTTTGCTCATCCCTTGTCTATAGAGGTGACCAAGAGTTACGCATGTGTTTTTGTGATGGATTGCACATATAAGACCAATAAGTATAAGATGCCATTATTGGATATCATAGGAGTTTCAAGTTTCAACACATTCTTTTATTCTTGTTCTGTTTTCATGCAAAATGAGAAAGAAAAGGATTATGTGTGGGCTCTAAAAATGTTTAGTAAGATTTTGGGAGTTGATAATCATCCTATGGTGATTATAACGGATAGGGAGTTGGCATTAATGAATGCTATACGCATTGTCTTTCCGAGTACTTCCAATCTTTTGTGCGTGTGGCATATTGAGAAAAATATACTTGCAAATTGTAAGGGAGGAAGAAGTTGATTGGATTGATTTCATTTCTACTTGGACAATTTTAATCCAATCTCCTAATGAAACATCATTCAATGAAGCTTGGAGTTGTTTTGAAGTTAAGTACAAGGAGAAGGAATTTGTTTTGAAATATATTCTTGGTACTTGGCTTCCATATAAAGAAAAGTTTGTAAGTGCATGGTCTGAGAAAGTTATCCACTTTGGTAACCGTGTTACTTCAAGAGCCGAATGTGCACATGCAACGCTAAAAAAAATATCTTCAAGTTTCAACTGGAGGTCTTCGCGAGGTAAAAGAAAAAATATGCCTTGGTATTGAAAATCAATTTCAAGAAATCAAAACTCAACTTTCAAGTGAAAAAGTTAGAGTTTCACACAAGTTTCGACTTCCCTTCTTCAAAGAGGTTGTTACTCATGTATCTAGATTTGTATTGAATGAGTTATATAATCAATATGAAGCATCAAGTTCTTGTGATCTTCCATCTCAATGTAAGGGTCATTTTCTCAAGACAATGGGTCTTCCTTGTGCTCACATGATTAGAGAGATAAATATTGAAGTCTTGCAACTACATGACATACATCCACAATGGAGGATTGATAGAAGATTGTTTGTCAATGATCGTCATGTAAGCTTGGACAATGAACAAGATCAAATAAGCGGCCTTCTATTGGAGTTTAAAGATAAATATGAAAAATTGCCTCTTACTCAAAAAGAGGATACCCAAAGGCAACTTTGTGAATTTCTTGATACTTCTCTTCCATTAACTCTTGAGCCTAATGTTAAACCTCACAAAGGTCGTCCAATGGGGTCTAAAAATAGAAAAGAATCAAGCTCTACAAAGCGTGGTCGTTCAAAGTTTGAAAATAGTGGAGAAGGCTCAGAAACGTGCTCGACAAGTATTTCATTTTTTTATTTATCTTTTAATATTGTCTATTATGGTCATGATTATTTATGTATATGTATAACTTAATGTTCATTGTTTTTAGGTGAGAGGAGCATAATGATTTGCCAAAGAAACTTTTTGTTAATAATAGCTTAGATGTGTAAAGAACACATGAAGTTACATATATTTTTGTTGATTTTTCCCCATAAAAATACTAATCATGTTTGTAATTTTCTTTCCTTTTGTTGACATGTTTTTATTTTCTTGTAGGTTGGAGTGCATGGGTTTCATATCTTTTTGGTAATATTGACATCTCCTTTTGAACACAAGATTAAAGGCCAAACATAGTGTAGGCATGATGTGAAAGCTTGTAATGATATCTGAAGTATTTTTTGGGCCATGAGGCTACTATTATGGGGATTAAAGTGTATGTGGATTGCTTACTAGTATTTTGTACAATTCATGTAACTTATGCATATATGATATATCATTAGGTAATCGTTTTATTTTTATTTATATATTGTTGAAACTTTATTTTTTTTATAATAGGTGTTTTATACTTGTTTTGGGATCTCTTAGGTTAGGCAGTAGAACTTAAGAGTTACAAATGAGCATATGGTTGAGTGTTTTTATGCTTGAGTGTTAAAAAAAAAAAAAATTTAAAATAAAATAACAAAAGTATTCTAAAATTCCAAAGGTCAAAAAGTAGGAAGGATATATATGGAAGATTAAATAGTAGGATACCAATTAAGTATTAAAAAATAGGGAGGGGTGTGGGAAGAGTAGTTAAGGGTGTGTGAAAATCACAACCCTTTTAATATTTACTAAAGTCATCATGATTTATCAAATGGGAATGAAATTATAAGTTGTGGTTATGGTTGACCATTATAATTGGAATGGTGGAAAGACCATGAAGATTTCTTCATTTATTATTGGTGGACATGAATAAAATTATGGAATGAGATTTTGAGTTCGTTTAATATAAATGATATCCGAGCTGAGTTTTTTTTTTTCGTTTGATGAAAAGAATTGACGGGAAAAGTTTATAATTACAAATTTGATTGGTTTGGCTACCATAGTCTTGAGTTGTCATTGTTGGATTTGATATTGCGAACAGAACTAATGACGAGCACGTATTCTCGTGGCTATGTGGTTAATAAGGTTTAGTTTTGTTGGCCAATAGAGTTGTAATATATTTAATTTTCTCTTCTTTGGTTGATGAAATGTGAATAGTACTCTGGAAGTGCGAGTCACTAATTTGTTTGATCTGTGGCTACACTTTGAAGCAATTTAAAAGAGAAAAAATTTGAAAGAAAGATTGGAAAAAGATAAGGTTTTAAATTTGCTATGGGTAATCTAGTTTAATTGTGGAAATGAATGAAATCATAGAATGAATTTTGATTTCGTTCAATGTTAACGGTATTGCGGATTTGGTTTAAATTTCTTTCCATTACCCTGTGAGTGTGATATTTATTTAGCCACTGATGATTATGACTTGCATTTCTGATATTTCTTTGGTTGATGATGGTTATGGCTTAAATGTGTGATATTTATTTTGCTAATGATGAATATGGAAAGAAAAAAAGTCTGATGTTGGGTATCGCCAGTGATTGTGGCTAAATTTTTTGAAGAAGAATCGTGGTAACAGTAATGTATAGCCAATGATTGTGATTATTATGTTAGTATTTATCTAACCAATGGTAGATGTAGTTTGATAATCTAGTATTTGTTTTAGGCTATGAGGATTATGGCTTGATGTGGATTTTTATTTTGCAAATGGGTATGGCTAGAATTTCTTATATTTATTCTGCCAATGAATATGGCTGGGAATCTAAGAATGTGGGTGAGAATCACGATTATTATTCGTTGGTTGCTTATTTTTGGAGCCTGAATAAAATCGTAGAATGAGATTATGATTTTATTCACTATAAAAGGAATGGTGGCAATAGTTCTAATTTATTTTTCGTAATTCGATGGTTGAAATCTCGGGGACAAGATTCATTTTAACGGGGGGTGAATGTAATACCTTGAAAATTTAAATATATGAATATGTGAAGAAAAATCGAAAATAAATCGATTTATGGTTATGAAAAATTGAATTGAGAACTTTTAAAGTTTTGTTTCCATAAATTATTATAAATTACGTCGTAAAATTTATCATTAAGTGGAAAAGACGACAATGCTCCTAGCTAGCTTAACGTAATTATACAAGGACGTATTTTTATCCTCATATATTTTATTATATTCTTGATATATTTGGATAGAGGACGATCCTAAGAGCGCGTAGGCAAAAGCCGTTTGTCCATTGGAATGAGAAACGAAAAGTTACGGACGTTAGAAGTTCTTAAATAAAATAGAAATTTAATATTTTTGGGTTCCGATTAAATTGGGAAGGGACCAATTAGAAAAAAAAATAAAAATAAAAGGGAGGAGGATGATGGACAAACAGGGAGGTAGGGAAAGAAGAAAAAAAAACAAAAAATGGAAGAAGGGGGGCTGCCCAATCAGGGAGAAAGAGAAGAATGAGGGACCAATGACTGACAGGAGAAAGGAGAGAAAGGAGAGAAGGGAGAGGGAAGAAAAGGAGAGGAACCAGGGGGTGTAACAACCCAGCCAAACCTGGTCATCCCTTGACCCGCGGCCGGACTCAGTGAAAGCCATGGGTTTTGATGTCTTTTTAGGCGATTTCTCCGGCGATTAGAAGCCACACACCACTTGGAATTGACCTAGCACCCCTTCCTCTTCCAATTTCATCAAAAAACAGAGTTAAATCGGTTTGTTTTCGTGATAAACTCACCGGCGAGTTCGTAGGGTGTACGACTAAATTCCTCCATTTTTGAAGGTAGTACAGTCGACCACCACCATCAAAATACTCCTCATAAGGTCTGGAACAAAGCCCAAACAACTATAGGGGTGGCGGAGCACCGAAGGTGACAGATCGAGGCCACTAATTTCTAGGGTTTCCAGTGAGTTCGAGTGAAATTGGGGCATTTCCCGGCAAAATTGGCTTTGGTCACAGGTATGAAACTTTCTCTACTCATTGACATATACAATTTTGTAAAATTTTATAATTTTTGGAGATAGTTGAATTTTCTTGCGAGTCGAGGTGGCTGGTTGTCGTGTGCGGGGGCTCGTGGCAGCGGCTCCTGGGTCGAGGCACTACCTGACCAGCCTAAGCTAAATTTTGATGCCCTGATTCCATATTTGATATCTGATTAACGAAATTCCATTGTTTGAGTATAATTTCGTTAAGGTCCGACACTTGAATATTATAGAAATCGACGATCCGACCGTTGGATCGTTACCAAACTTTGATACAGTATAGTAAATAATATTTTAGGATCATAGAAACTTATGGATCGGTAATATGATGTAGGGATCCTCCCGAATTGGATTTGTAAGTTCGTAAAATAAAACGTTGACCGCCACTGGAAATTGTGATTGGCAGAGATCCGACCGGCGGATCGTGGTAACATTTTAGTATGATGTTCTACGAGCACAGTGAGGACCTTAAGAAGTTACCGATCCAAAATTTGATGTATAGATCTTCCGGATCGAATTACACAGTATTGTGGACCCTGTCATTAACCGAGAGTTGACTTTTGGTCAATATGTCTCAAAACGTTCTAAATACTAAAATTAGTACTACAGGAGACTAAGTGAAGTATAGTGGGCCTACATTGGTTAGAGAGGGACTTGAATATTTTCGAAAATGAATTAAAAATGAATTGTGAACTACGAAAGGCTTGATCCCACTTAAGGGTACGTTGGCAGTCTAACAGGGTTAGATGCAACCTTAAATAATTGAGATTAATCTTTTGTTGGGAATTTGAATTAAGAAAAGAAACTTGGTGATTAATTGTAAAATTAAATCTTATGTTATGGTAATTAAATTTTGGTTATAGATTTTGTGAGTGATTAATAAATTTAGATAAAGAATTATGATTAATGGTAGTTAAATAAACAAGAGGCCTATCACGGTAATTATATTTCGAAACAAATGTTTTCGGGGTGGGGCGTTACAGGCAATGATGACTAATTTGTTTAATCGGCGATCTTCTCAATCACCCATTTGCTCTCTCTGCAACTTGACTGAAGAGTCATTAGAACACCTCTTTCTTCAATGCCTGTGGGTGGAGGCGGTGTGGTACGGGGGACGTTTGACTCGAAGTTTATACAGGGAGGAAATTACAACTTGGGCGAACTGGTTGGGTGTTATCTCTGCTTCGGTAAATGGCGAGAAGAGTGAGAGGAGCAACTTGCTTTCATATATTGCAGTCACCTGTTGGCATATATAGAAGTCAAGATGCAACTTCCTTTTCAATCAACCTATTTACCCTTGGCAAGTAATCGCCGCTATTTCCCATTCGGTTAGTGCATTCAAGGAGGCCACTCGGGTAGCAATCATCAGGCCTCTGGTCACTGATCCAGGTATGGAAAATGATGTCCAATGGTCTCCTCCATTTACGGGATTCATAAAAATAAATGTGGATGCCAGCTGGAGGAAGAGTTGGGGTTCGGGTTTCGTGGGTGTGGTGGCTCGGGATGAAGTAGGAAGGTTTGTGGCTACGTGTAGATATAAGGTGATAGCTTCTAGCGTGGCAATGGCAGAAGCAATGGCTATATTGCAAGGATGCAAGCTGGGGAAGTATATAGGCTGAAATCATGTCATTGTTTAGTCTGACTCTTCGGAATCAGTTTCTTGTCTTCGAGATTTGGCAATGATGGGCAGTTGGGAAGCATTCCCATTTTTAGCAAAGAGCAAAGGATTAGGGGAGACTTTTCATGACTGCCACTGATCTTGGGTTCCAAGATCGGCCAATACAACAGCTGACCTTATGGCGTCGCGGCAAAGTAGGGAAGTATGTGATTATATATGTGTCAACAGACCCCCATCTTCCCTTGTGCATGTTCTGTGTAATGATAGTCTTCCTTGTCCCCCACCCAAGTTCTAGTTGGTAGAGCAAGGAGTGACACTTTTAGCATTAGATGCGATGTCGAATGTATCTCCTTGCACTACTTCTTTCTAGTTGTTGTAGTTGGCTTGTTTGCCTCGAGTTAGGCTTCTTTGTAACCTTTGACATCTTTACCCGGATAATTCATTATCTTGTTCACCCAAAAGAAAAAAACAAAAAAGAAGTTGTATTCACAATTCGTAGAAAGGAATCCCCAAAAACTTCACAAACAAATTTCACCAAAAATCAACAAAAAAAAGGTGTGATGTACAAAAACAAAAAAAAATATGAAAAAGAAAAAACAACAAATCAAGCCAAAAGAGGAGTAGTGTTGGAATCATTATCATAGTCATGAATCTCGTGATACAAATCGTTACTATCATCGTCCCCGCAATCGTACACAGATCCAACCAGCAGCAGCTGATCCTCCAAGTACCTCTGCAGCAGCCCCATCTCTTCTTTCCCGTCTTCCTTCCCCGCCGCCGCCGCCGCACTTCCACTGCCGCGTCCTTCTTCGCACCGGCGCATCCGTTCCTCCTCCTCCCCGGCCTCATCGAGAGAAGTCTTTATACGGCGGCGGCAGAGGCGTAGGCAAAGCTCGGCGGCACAGAGCAGCGGGAAGATGGCGCAGAGGAAAGGGATGAGAATCGGAGAGCAGAGGAGAAGGAAGAGGTAGCGGATACGGTGAGCTTGGAGCCATGTTGTGGAGGAGGAGGATGCGGCGGCGAGCATGATTATGGGCGTGGCGAGGATTGGGAAAGCGGAGGGAGAAGGAGAGATCGTGGCCGTTGAAGTCTGTTAATCGAGGAGATTGACTTCATAGCGTATTTGTCGGAAACGACGGTGAGCGTGAGCAGCTTTGGGTTTCGAAGTGGGGGAGGGGAGTGGGGCATCACGATTCGCATGAGTTGGGTTGGGGGAATTTTTATACATGTGGGAACCATGTGAACCTCTGACTTACTCACTTTCCATTTGGTTTCCACTTGCACGTACTGATGATTCCTAGCGTAAGTGGATCATAAATAATGGTTAGGGAAAAGTTGAAATGCAAGTTCTTCGGTTTCTGAAAATATGAACTATTATGATTAAGTCATCAGCTATTTTTTTTTTTTAAATAAATAAATAAATAAAAATAAAGGATCCATAATACAATTAGATTCTACTTGAAATTGTTGAGACGTGATTTACAAAAGGTAAACACTATCTATCTTTCTAATAAGGATAGATAGAGTCAACAATATAATTAGATTCTACTTAAGATAATTTAGACGTCATATATATAATATATAGAATGTGTACTATCTGGCATTTCTCTATTAATTAGATGTCAAATAAAAAAAAGAAAGAATTTTCTTGAAAAAAAAAAACATATATAAAAAAAAAAATTAACAACTTGTATTTTAATTTTTTTAATTATCCATTTTTCTTATCTCACGCTAATGTCGATAAATTTTTCATCCAAAATAACCATGCGCAAGTCATATTACTTGTGTTTATGGTTTATTACGGACCTTTTCAACTCCCTACAACC
Organism: Cotoneaster glaucophyllus; assembly: GCA_036320875.1. NCBI lineage: Eukaryota > Viridiplantae > Streptophyta > Magnoliopsida > Rosales > Rosaceae > Cotoneaster > Cotoneaster glaucophyllus. The sequence goes on from CM070073.1 coordinate 44,892,752, forward strand.
CTTTTCTCAAGTTGTTTTGGGGCAAAATTTATTAGGCTTTTTTTGTTAAAGCCAAGAGGCACAACAAAAACTCGTGACAAAAGATCGATAGATGATGTCAAAAATCATCATGACTTAATTGAACATTTTTACCATCCTACATGACACTTAAATGACATACTTTTTGCTTACATGAACATCAGATTAATGCCGAACGACAAAATTCATTTCTATATATATCTAGAAGGGTATAATTTTCATTAAGAAATATTCTTATTTGTTCATATAAAATTTGTTAGGGTAAATTACAAAAAACTACCTCAACTATTGGGTCATTAACAGTTTCATACCTCATCTTTAAAAAGTTTCAATGTCATACATTTGCTTACGAATTTGTTTCAATTTCATACCTTCAGTCAGCCTTCCGTCAATTCCTCTGTTAAATGCTGACGTGGCACACTTTATATTAAAAAATTATTAAAAATATTAATTAAATATTAAAAAATTAAAAAAAAAAGAAGGACCCGTGCAACCCAGAAGAAGAAGAAGGAGGAAGGAGGAAGAAGAACGAGGAGAGGAAGAGAGAAGAAGAAGAAGAAGAAAAAAAAAAAAAAAAAAAAAAAAAACAGCTGCCCAGAGGAAGAAGAAGGAGGAGGAGAAGAGAGAAGAAGAAGAAGAAAAGAAAAAAAAAAAAAAAAAGGTTCGGCCCGAGGAAGAGAAAGAAGGAGGAGGAGAAGAGAGAAGAGAGAAGAGAGAAGAGAAGAGAGAAGAAGAAGAAGAAGAAAAAAAAAAAAAAACAGGTGGTTCGGCCCCTGCCCAGAAGAAGAAGAAGAAGAAGGAGGAAGAAGAAAGAGGAGGAGAAGAGAGAAGAAGAAAAAAAAAAAAAAAAAAAAAAAAAAAACAGGTGGTTTGGCCCCTGCCCAAAAGAAGAAGAAGGAGGAAGAAGAAGGAGGAGGAGAAGAGAGAAGAGAGAAGAAGAAGAAGAAGAAGAACAAAAAAAAGGTTCGGCCAGAGGAAGAAGAAGAAGAAGAAAAGAAAAAAAAAAATGTTCGGCCGAGGAAGAAGAAGGAAAAAATTATTAAATTTTTTAATATTTAATTAATATTTTTTTTTTAAGTTTTTAATATTTTTTTTAATATAAAATGTGCCACGTCACATGCCACGTCAGCATTTAACAGAGGAATTGACGGAAGGCTGACGGAAGGTATGAAATTGAAACAAATTCGTAAGCAAAGGTATGACATTGAAACTTTTTAAAGATGAGGTATGAAACTGTTAATGACCCAATAGTTGATGTAGTTTTTTGTAATTTACCCAATTTGTTAATACATTTGTCATTCACGACTATTGCAAGCAAAAAAATAAACCGTCCGAGTGCAGTCGGAAAAATAAAATTAATATTTAAACTTAAAGAGGGGCCAAAAGTGTAGGAACTCATAACTCAATGGCAGTAAAATGTCAAATTATAAAATTCAAGGACCAAAATGTTACTGACCCTAAATACATGGGTGCAAAGTGAAACCGTTTAATATTTTAAGAGTCCGTTGAGCAAAGAGAAAAAGAGTGCCAAATCTAACATTTTGTTACAGTACAACAACAACAATGCCTTGTCTCAATAAGTGGGATCGGCCGTATGTGAACCTCCTTTAATTTCCTCACTTTTCATTTGGTGTCCCTCACACGTTGGTGATCAGAAAGAAGCTGAAATGCTTATGTAAGTCTTCTGGCTTCTGGAAGTGTGGACTGCCATGATTAAGTCACCAGCTGATCTTTTTTTTTTTTTTTTTTTTTGAAAAAGAATAAATAAATAAAGATAAAGAGTCCATAATATAATTAGATTCTACTTGAAATGGTTGAGACATGATTTACAAAATGTAAACAGTATCTATCTTTCTAATAAAAATAGAATCCACAATATAATTAGATTCTACTGGAGATAATTTAGACGTTATATACAGAATGTGTACTATCTAATATTTCTCTGTTAAGTGGGCGTCAAATAAAAAAGGAAAGAAGCTTCTTGAAAAGACATATATAAAATAAAATTTTAAGCAACTTGTATTTTAATTTTTAAAAAATTATCCATTTTTCTTATCTCACACTAATGTCGATAAAATTTTCATCCATAATAACCATGCACGAGTCACATTACTTGCGTTTATGGTTTATTACGGACCTTTTCAACTCCTTACAACCCTTTTACAAGTTGTTTTGGGACCAAATTTATTAGGCTTTCTCGTTAAAGTCTAGAGGCACAACAAATGCTCGAGACCAAAAGATTGATAGATGATGTCATAAATTGACACTTTTACAATTTGCAATTGCATATGTGGCTATTTAGCCTTTGTCTCTTAAAAATCGACACTTCTACTATCCTACATGACACTTCAAGGGACGTACTTTTTGCTTACATGAACACCATATTGACGTCACACGACAAAATTCATTTATATATATATACAGATTGCTTAAGGAGAGGGATTCCCATTTTTTTTCAAAAAATGGAGATTAGGTGTGGGGGCCACTCCACATCGAATTTCAATGATCTGAACCGTCTATTTTTCAAGTTACACCTCATAGATTATCCTTGCAAAATATTAGTCAAATCTGAAATATTTAAGATATCTAATTGGGTTTAAAAATATTAACGAATACTTTGTTATATAAGAAACAATGAAATTTTATCTTGATAATTAAATAGACAAATGGTTTCGGATTGAATTGAATTTTTGCAAGGATGATCTATGAGGTGTAACTTGAAAAATAGAAGGTTCAGATCGTTGAAATTCAATGTGGAGTGGGCCCCACACCTAATCCCCATTTTTGAAAAAAATGGGGATCCCTCTCCTTAAGCAATTCCTCTATATATATATCATGGACCAAAATATCGATAATATCGCCGATATATCGGCGATATTATCGCTTTTTCGGGGGAACGATATTTTTTTAACTATCCAAAGGGTTTTCGTGATAATATCGCGATATTTTCGAAATATCGGGATATTTTTTTAAAAGGTCTTTTCGGAGAAGAACGCCGGAGCTTCTACAGCTCCGGCCGACTGTAAAACAACACCATAGTCACCACCACGCTGCTGCTCCGCATCGCTTCTGCTATCCGCACCCAGTTCGAAACACCGCTGCATCTCGTCGGAGAAAGACGGTCCGTTTGAAATTGCACCCGCACCTGCAGATCTGCATCATCGCTCCTGCTGTTTCACGTTTTCCCAGAACCTCCACCACCCCATCACCATCTGCACCCCACAATCAACTTGCCCTTCTCGCACTAGACCTCCCGCACAGCCAGATCGACCCAGCGATCCAAGGTCCTGTAGATGCCGCCAAGAAGAAGAAACATATCTCTCTCACACAGAAAGTTTCAGATGAAGATCTGAGAAGAGAGAGGGGGAGATAGGAGTAGCTCCGGAGAAGGATGGACGGAGAGACTGAGGGAGCGGAGAAGAGATGCTGCTGAGGGAGAAGAAGGATGGACGGAGCGGCGACTGAGGGAGAGAGAAGGAAGGATCCAGCGAAAGAGGGAGAGAAGGAAGGATCCAGAGATTTCTGTGGTCTGCGTGCGAATCTAAGGGTATGCGTGCGTGGATGTTGCGTGTGCGTGTGTGGATGTTGCGTGATTTGCCACGTAACTTGCGTTTGTGTGTTTTTACTTTTTATTTTGTAGACCCAATTCCATGATTCAGTCAACAAATGAACTAATTCATTATATATAAATTGTAATGTATAAAGTGTAAAATATAAATTGTAACTTGCGTGTGTGTGTTCTTAGTATCATGCAATGTATAAAGTGTAAAATATTGTACTAATTTATTATATATAAATGATTTTGATGTGTTTAAACTTCTTTCATTAATTACTACATATTTTCTACACTCACAATATTTGCCAACTCGCTATATAATCAACTTAAATCAGTTAAATCCATCATGCAATGCATTTCCTTCCAATTTTTTGTAATAAACTAATAGATAATTGACTAAATAAACATCCTGCAAAGTTTCAATAAAAATTTCCAAGTTTTTCTTACAATTTCCGTGGTTTCCATATAATTTTTATCGATATCGATATTATCCCGATATTATCCCGATATTTCCATCGATATTTCCGTGTTTTCGGACTACCGATATTTCCGATATTACCGATATTTAATACCTTGATATATATTAAGGAGAGGGATCCCCATTTTTTGAAAAAAATGGGGATTAGGTGTGGGGCCCACTCTACATCAAATTTCAACGATCCGAACCGTCTATTTTTCAAGTTACACCTCATAGATCATCCTTGCAAAAATTCAATTCAATCCGAAACCATTTGCCTATTTAATTATCAAGATAAAATTTCATTGTTTCTTATAAAACAAAGTATTCGTTAATATTTTTGAACCCAATTAGATGTCTTAAATATTTTAGATTTGGCTAATATTTTGCAAGGATGATCTATGAGGTGTAACTTGAAAAATAGACGGTTCGGATCGTTGAAATTCGATGTGGAGTGGGCCCCACACCTAATCCCCATTTTTTGAAAAAAATAGGGATCCCTCTTCTTAAGCAATTCCTATATATATATATATATATATATATATATATATCTCTCTCTCTCTCTCTCTCTCTCTCTCTCTCTCTCTCCAAGGGTATAATTTTCATCACGAAAAATTCTTATTCTCTACAAGGGTATAATTTTCATCACGAAAAATTCTTATTTGTTCATATAAAAATAAACCAACAGAGTGCTAAGTCGGAAAAGTAAAATTAATGTTTAAACTTAAGAGAGGCCAAAAGTGTAGGGAACTCAAAACTCAAAGGTAGTAAAATGTCAAATTATAAAAGTCAAGGACCAAAATGTTACTGACCCCAAATAGATGGGTGCAAAGTGAAACCCTTTAATATTTTAAGACTCCGTAGAGCAAAGAGAAAGAAAGTGAGTGCCAAATCTAACATTTGGTCACAGTACTGCAACAACAACAAAGCCTTATTCCATTAAGTGGGGTCAGCCGTATGAATCCTACAATGTCATTGTGCTTGGTTTTGTATCAAAGTCTTCCGTTAGCACCAAGAGGGGAAAATACTCGACTCAACCTTGTATATAACACGCTTTTTGCCTCTTTCATTGATTAGAAGTGTATTCAAAAGGCTGAGGTGGCTGAGGTTCCTCATCAACAGCCATGGTCGATGCAGAATCCTGCTGTCCGGTTGCTGATACACCACCAGCTGCAGATGCTGTAGAAGACGGAGTGTCGGTAAGTGAAAGCACCTCAGGCTCGGTAGGTCGCAGGTCTTTCAAGAGAACAAACCCCGAAGGTGCTAACTTAATGGGCACGTATCTACTTTCTTCCAGAAATTTGATATATTTCTCCTGAGAAGGAACCACCCTAGCAGGGTTCGTTAAAATCTCAAAAGAAGGCTCAGGCTCTGATTTCTTTTCCGCTGGGCCATCAACCTGGCAAAGGGATGGATCAGAAACTAAAAGACTGTAAAGTACATGGATCTAATTTTCTTCCCATAGTAACCACTGTTTGTGTGTACTGTGTATAGATAAGACAACTCGATGATTATGGAATATAAACCGAGCAACTTTCGGAAGAAACATAAACAGTAAACATTGAACTTTCTGAAATTGCATAAGAGGAAGGGGTGAGACAGGACTTACCTGCATTGAATCCCCATCCTTCTCACTTGATTTTCCTTTCTCATTATTTGCTCTGGAAGATGAAGCCTCCACACCGGATAATTTTCCAGCATTTGCCTTCTGGTCTGCTTCTTTCTTGGCCTTAGCTTTGCTGGCCTTTGCTGACGTTGACAATACAGCAGTGGGGAGTTTTACAGCCGATGTGGCAGTTGGCACAGTGGTCGGTTTAGGATATTCAAATAGCGAAGGTTTTGCATGTGACATGAACTCAAACTTCGGCACTTTCAGGTCAGAGTTCAGTCCTATCAAAGCTGTTGGTGAGAATGCCAAGCTCATGAAATAAATGAGGGGATACCAATACCAATACTGGCTGAAAACAGCAAGGCCGACAACTGCAGTGACCTTATCATGTTTTGTCTTAGAAAGTAATCCTATGGTCACGTTCCTTCCACCAGCATCAAGAATTCCGGAGGCCAAGATTGCTCCCATTTTGCTCATGGTGTCCTCATGCTTATCAAGAATAATTTTCTCCAATTGCCGCCTATAGTTAAAAAACAGAACCAAAAATAAAACAAGTTAACTCAATTTTCTAAATTTCAGACATCATTGGAAGTAAATGATAACTATATTTTATCTATATATGACTCCATGCTGCGGGACTCAACCAATGTTACGGTCCAATGTTCTGAACAGTCCATATTCTAGGTCTCCATCAAAAGATCATCCTTACAACTAATCAGCCAAATCAAAATTTGTTTGACAATAGTATCATCACACAATGATTTCAATGTTTATCACAACAATTCATCTATTTATTTGATCACAGTTAGATAACTTAATGACTTTCAATTTGGCCGACTTTTCGTAAAGATGATATTGGATGGAAACCTCAAAAGTAAATGGCTCTAATCATTAGACCACATTGTGGCTGAATCCCACAATGTTATCCCTAGAAATTGCTCATACAAGGAATCCCTCATATGAAGCTACCCCTATGGATAGACATATACATAAGTATACAATCAGTCTTTCCAAGGATTAAATGGTTAACAACTTCCAATTCGGATAAACTTTTGCCATAGAGATCTTTGAATGGGTACTAAATAGAAAGATGGTTCAGAATACTGAACTATAATGAAGGGTAAGCCCCACAAGCGATCCCCCTTTTTTCTGCAAAAAGCTAAATCCCTCCTTCAAAGCTCCCTATGTGTGTGCGTGTTTGGTATATGTATACACAGTAGAAAGGGACCGTAACCCATTTAAAAATTATCCATAAAATTGCAAAATTCAGCAAAATCGGAAACCATTTCACCATTTCATTGTCATTGTGAGCATTGCAGCACATTATGGTTGCTATTTATTTTGTCTAGATAGATCCTAATGATTTTCAATTTGGTTGGTTTTTCCTATGGTTGATCCTTGAAAAGAAAACCTAAGAAATAGACAGTTAAGATCATTGGCTTGCACGAGATGAGTGTTTTTTTTAGAGAGAGAGAGAGAGTTTGCAGAATACAATAACAGTACCTGAAAACTCCTACACGAGAATCACTGGCTTCACTAATCTGGACCATGACCATAGCCATTGCAATGAGAGCACCTTGGCGCACAAAATCAACAACATCTGAAGTCAGAGGCTCTAGCAAAGATATGGCCTCACTCAAGCCAGTACCAGCACAGGAAATGCCTACTGCAAGAGCAGCACCATAACGAACATGCGGGTTGTAAGACTCAGATAGCAGGGAGACAATTCTCGGCGTCTGCAGTTTGTGCAATTTTGGAGATACAAAGGCATCATAAGCAAACAAAAAAAAAAAATTGGGCAGCAGCATCAAATTGATTTGGATAGAGCATAGCAATGGACAAATAAGAAAGTACCAACCTGCTCTGGCTCAGAGTACAACACAAACCCAAGTGCTAGAACAGCAGTCCTCCTAACATCATCACTCACATCAGACACAGCAAAATGCAGCAGCTGACGAATGGCTTTGTTGTTTGCTGTCCCACTGTAGGCCAATGCCAAAGCATACATACCACCATAACGTAGTATAGGATCTTGATCCCTTGTCATCTGCTCAATTAGTGTGTCTGCTTCTTCTTCTCTTCCATATACTGTCAAGGCAATTCCCAATGCTAACCCCCTGTAACACACTATACAGTTAGCAAAGACCTTAAACGTATTATACCTACCACAGATCACAAATTATCATGCTTTGCTCGATAAAATAGTATAGTTACAAGTAAAAGAATGCCGAGAGGAAACAATAAAAAGATAAAGCAAGTCTCTATACCTGATGATCTTTTCATGTTGTGTCTCATGTGCATAAACAAGCATCTCACTAGCCTTCTCACTTGCAGTTCCAACCATAAGCAAACCCATACTAATCCCAGCAGCTTCACCCGCAACAGCACTGTCAGTATACAGCACATTTTTAATGTCATCATAGATCTCTTCGTCAGCAGTTCCTAAAGCTGATAAGCCAAGACCTAAGCATGCACCATGTTGAATAACCTGCGTCAATAGATCTCCCATTAGAAAAATTTGGCAATATACCAAATATGCACAAAAAGATATCATCGCTGATTTACAAAGTACACACCTCTACATTTGTACTACGTAGGCTATCACGGAGGAATTCTTTGATGCCCTCGCCATGGTTGGCATGAATAAGACCCAAAGCATACAGAGCACCGCCTTCTGAGTACGGACTGCCGCCGCCACCACCAGCACCACCCTGAGGCAAGTAAGGTGCCATCAGAGATCTTCCTTGCTGCAAGTGGCCTCTGTGAATAACACCTAACCCTGCTGTCGCACTGAATTTTGCCCAATTTGTGGCTCTGCTCAACCAGTCCTGACGATTTAAATTGTTGTTGTTAATATTGATAACAAAGAAATATGCCAATGGAGACGGTGGTCAAATGAAAAACTTAAGAGATGTGCTTTACCAGATTCTCCCTAAGAAATGTGTCCACAGTCGTTCCAGCATGCATAATTGCATTAGCATAAATGGTTGCACTATGGCATACACTATTTCTCATCTCAACAGACTGCTTTATTGTCTTCAGAATAAGAAGATCAGACCTATATGCAAATTTCAAAACAGTCAAAACACTTTTCCACCACTCAATTCAGAAGAAACAGAAGTTCTGATGATTGCATTAAAAAACAATAGGGAAGAAAACAGAAGCCTCACTTGTTATGACTGTACAAAAATTGTAGCGTCAACTGTATTGATGTCTCGCCAGACAAAATTCCTTTAACTTTTGTTAGCCTCTCAGAATAGATCACTTCTTTCGGATCTTCGAGCACACTCACATTAGAAGTAGAACCTCCATCTGTCATTTGAACATCCTCAGGAGCAGAACTTTCATTTGTTGCAGCTTCACTGGCTTCTGGCTGCGCAGCTTCTGATGGCTGAGGCTTGGGAGGTGAGAGGCGATTTCTCACACTTAAGAGAAAAGCTTGGTGTTCATTCTCTATGAGATCAAAGGCTACTTGATATGCCAAGAGCGCATCGTCCTTGTTTTCAGAACGCAGAAGCTTTTCCAATATGCTTGCAACACCTTCAGGTTCATCTAAGAACATGAGACACTGACAAATGCTCAAGTAATCTGGAGAAGGCAGTTTCTGATACACATTTACCAGAAGACGAAGTACCTGTCACAAAGAACCAAAGGAGAAACGAAAGTCTCACACTCCAGAATAACATTGTAAATGCATGACTTGATTCAAATAACCAACATCTGTAAATGCATGACTTGATTCAAATAATCAACATGGCAGAAAGCATTGAGGGGTAAAGGATTGGGTGCTTTTCTCTATCAAAGGATTATAGAACAAATCAACAAATCACATTTTTACCATAAACTATAGCCACTACAATCTAATTAATGTATATAAATGAACCTTTTGTCGTACAAGAAAATTGGTCATAATGAAGAGATAGGATCATCAGATAATCATGAAAATTAGTGCGTTTAACATGTTGTATCAGAGACCCCAATGAGATTAGGAAAAGAAATAGAATCCTTTGAATTTATATAACTAAATAACAAGTGTTTCTTGCCAGAGGTTTTTGACCTAGACGTCTCGACATCACTACTCAAGCCATAACATGCATGTATCCCTTCTCTCAAAGTGTGAGAAATTATCAAACATGACACTTGTGGAAGCATAATAAAGAAAACGAGACACCAACAGGCCACAAAAAAAAAAGAAAATGACATAACAGACAATTTCCTATCAAATCGTCTGAAAGCCTTTGGTTTTGGTTCCAAACCAGTTAAATCCCCGTCTTTCTCTAACATCAAGATTTAACTTCAGAGCATGTAACCTGGAATACAGATGAAAGAAGAATGAAGAGAACACCTCTAAGATTTATAACCTAGCTTTCCTATGTAAGAGCCATGTAATCCGTCCCATCTTGCATGTATACCCATCAAAACACCTCCAACTGAGTGTTGGAACACATTTCCCATTACCTTGGCAAATAAGTAACCCAACATTCATATATCAACAAAGAACGGCCAAAAATGAATTAAAATTTGTCTTCCAGGTGTACTACGAAATTGTTTGTAATTACCAAATAAGGCTTTTCTTTCACTCAAAACTCTAATCCTCAATATCCACTGGAACATCCAGAACACCATCATCAGAACCGCTAGAGCTCTAAATGATTTTCTCCTATTTTAATTAACTCCACATTATTTAAACGTAATATTATATGAAAATGAAATACAAAATTATTATGGAACAGAAATCTAAACTACATCATGAACATGCAAACACATGTTAAAGCTATGCAATGTACTGTACTATCCATGCACACCTTTGTTATACATGTATCATACATCTTTTCTTTAAACACTGCATTTCTGTGCACTTCTCAATGAGAATAAAAAATACATATACTTTTAAAGAGAACAATATAATAAGACACAAGCCTCTTGCCACACGCGTATGCGTGTGACAATTAGCACTTTTATAACTTAATTTTTATTTGAACAAAAAAGTTTAAATTTATAATTTGTGTAATTTAAAAGAATTAGACAAATATAAAAGAATTCAAAAAAGTCAGTAACCACCCACAATGTGTGGAGTGTGCAACTTATTTTAAAATTTTAATTCAAAATTTTTTCAATTCAAAATGTTATATGTTTACTATTTTGTCCTTGATAATTAAATTCTTATTTTGTGAATGCCTGATGGCAACTTTTGGTATTATGAATATTTCACCAAATTACCCTTCTCCCGTTATACATAGATATGATACTTTCCAGTTTAAACAAATCTACCATGTTATAGACATATATAGCCTCGAGAATCAACAATAGGTAAATGCTTCTACTACCCTTGTATCAACGTGTTTAACAAAATGTTAGCTAAAAATGGAGATACGAAGTCACACATTTTCATGTTATCAAAAGAATCAAATGAACCTAAAAGTTACAAGCCAACAAGGTATCATCTTACCTCACATCTATATTCTCTAAGATTAACAAACGAATGAGAGACATTTATGCAATATGACAAAGTTCCATGCACATTATCACTTTTTGTGATTGCTTCCTCAAGTATATCCAATCTTCGGCATTCAATTGCAATCCCCATAGCCTGGTGGTACTTTCCATCCATGATACACCTAAGGGGGAAAACAGGTAAGAAAACCAAAGGTATTGAAGTACTGTATTTAAAGACACTAGAGGCCTGCATACTTATTCAGCATTCTCTCTACAATTGCCTCCAATCTAGGATCCACATTTGCTGCTTCAGCACTTGATTCTGCTGCCTTAGACTTAAGACTGGCATATTCGTCTATAGCTTTAGCTGAGGAGGAGCAAACAACCAAATATGTCATGTAAATAAATTGTGGTTGTGTATCCTCAAAATTCCATACAAGTCCACTTCTAACAATACTAAATCAGAGATGATGTTCTACTAGATCACGAAGCAAAGTTGATTATCTAGTTTGAGATATCTTAAACCTGCTTGCATTGTCCTTTCACAGTTTTCTAACCCTTAAAGTACATCGTAGATTCTATTCATCACAGTCCTCGCTCACAAAGTGAAGTCAGTTTTAATACCTTAGAGTATCATACTTACAAATATATGCTTACCTAGAAGAGTATGGACATAATCAGAATCCTCTGACACGTCAAATAACGAACTAGCTCCAAGGGCATAGGAGAGTGAATCATTAAGTTCACCCAAATAATAGAAAACCTGGAGTGAGGAAAAAGATCATGCAAACAAAAGACTGAAGTAGTTAAGCTTACATTCCAGAAGAAAATAGGGAATTTTGCACCCACAAATGAAAAAGAGATACACAAACTTCAAATTTAAATCTGTCAGATTGCATGCAAATACTTAATATTACGAATTCATTGATGTTTTTCAAGAATTTCTTGGCTGTTCGAAGGAAAAAATGCAACCTTACAAAATTCGGCCAACAGGGCCCAGGTTGCCAATAGATTTTCCCAACCTTATTTGTGTGCAAAATTGCATCCAAATTGATTGATTGAAAAATCACTTTCGAACTGCCACACTAATTCCAAAAGGTAGGCTGCACAGTTTTTACCTTTGACACAAGCAATGCCGCCAGTTGTCTTTGATGTTGATCAAACTCTTCATCTTCATACAAACTTTCTCTGAGAAACAATAAGACATCTTTATAAGTATTTTGTTGGCTCATATATTACTATTCATGAACCTAGTCTGATTATTCCAAGAATATATCTCAATGCCTCCAAAAAAAATTCAAGGGGCCATTGACTGATCAAGATTATGGAGGGAGAAAGAATCAAATAAGGAAAACCCTGCCACTGCCAGGGGCCCTGACTGGACACTGACACCAAGGAGCAAGTAATATTCTTCCTCAGTTCCTCTTAAGTATCTAGAAAATCAAAGTTTTCGAAAATAACGCAGAAAAACTTAGTTGCATTTCTCCGTTTCCGTTGAAATATCAATCCAAAGTCTGATTTCTCAACACTGCCTTAAAAGTACAATTCAACTGCCCAACGCCGAATTGAAGACAATGGAAACCCCATTATCTGCTTCCATAGCCTACTCTGCCCAAACCATGATCTCAATTACTCCAACCTACACAACGCTCACTCTTCCACCACCACCCACAAAACAATTGCAATCCAACACATAAATCCAATTCCGTTCTCATTAAAATAATCCTAATTTCATAACTGAAACTAAGAATTGAAACCCTTATCCCACACGCACAAAATCGAAAACAAAACAAATTATTCGAGTTCACACGTCCTTTCAACTACTCAATACTCCAAAATTCACACACACACACACAAAAATTCAAACAATTTTTCTCAGAACAAGCAAAACACTAACCCTAAATCACAAGCATTCAGAAAAAAAATAAGAAAATAAATGTGTGTGAGAGAGAAAGTACATGACGGGGACGCTGGTGGAGATCTCGGGCCAAAAGTTGTCGACCAAGTTGTTGAGGTTGGACAAAGCGTGGAGCTTGAGCAAAGGATGGGACTCGTTCAGCATCGCTAGTAGCCCACCGGCCGAGCTCACCAGAGTCGCCATAGCTACACTACCGTACACCGATTAACGCAATTTCCGATGGGGTTCCCTTCGGGTTTTGCCAGACGCAGATTCGAAACCAACACTCGAATAATAGACAGGGAGTGCGGGTTTACTTCGTTTTCTTTTTGTTTTTATGAAATTATTATCAACCCCCTGTATGATTGTTTTGTTACATTTAAACCCTCAAAATGTTCAAGAAAAAAAAAGTTTTTATCACAAATGGTCTCTGACATTAATCAAACACATTATTTTGGTCCCTGACATTGAAAATCAATAGAAATTGTCCCTGAAATTGATCAAACACATCACAAATGGTCATTCCGTTAAAAAAAATTTGGGCAATTTTCAAAGCTCCGTAACTCAATCTTTTCTTAACCAAATTCGACTCATAATATATCAAAATGAAGATAGGAAAATGTAGAACAAGATTATATCTATTTTGAAGCCCAATGGTTGCCGGAGATGGCCGGAAAATAGCCTCAAATGTGACTGGTCCGCAGAAAAACTGGAAAACTCACCGGAAACTGGGTAAACTTTAAACGTTCATAACTTCTTCAATAATCAATGAAATCAAGTGATTCAAAAATGAAAATCATACTTCTCGATGAGACGAAGAGAATGGTATATTTCTTGATGGCTAACTCGCCGTAGTTTGGCCGGAAAACGGCTCGAAATTGGCTAACTCGAAAATGGTTATCCAATTTCGAGCCATTTTCCGGCCAAACCACGGTGAATTAGCAGTCAATTAAAGTACCATTCTCTTTTTCTCGTCGAGAAGTATGATTTTCATTTTTGAATCACTCAATTTCGTTGAGTATTGAAGAAGTTATGAACGTTTAAAGTTTACCCAGTTTCCGGCAAGTTTTCTAGTTTACCAATCCCATTTGAGCTATTTTCCAGCCATCTCCGGCAACCATTGGGCTTCCAAATAGGTATAATCTTGTTCTACACTTCCCTATCTTCATTTTGATATATTATGGGTCGAATTTGGTTAAGAAACGATTGAGTTACGAAGCTTTGAAAATTGCCCAAAGAGTTTTTAACGGAATGACCATTTGTGATGTGTTTGATCAATCTCAGGGACCATTTCTATTGATTTTCAATGTCAGAGACCAAAATGATGCGTTTGATCAATGTCAGGGACCATTTGTGATAAAAACCCGGAAAAAAAATAAGGAATCTTAACGAAACATTCATGATATTGTTCACTTTTAACGTTAAGTACATTTTTATCTTAAAAAATCATTCTTGGTACTATTCACTTACACCTTTATTTTGTCATTTTCATTAAAATTAAAGTTATTGAGGACTTTATTTTTCGGTGCAATTTACAACCTCATACAACATCTTTAAAATATTTCAATCTAATACATTTATTATTATTTTCATTTCAATTTCATACATCCATTAGAAAATCTGTTAAGTGATGATGTGGCAATATATGAGGTCCTTATTTATGCTGACGTGGCTGCCAAACGTGTTCCATGTGGCATAAACAATTAATAAAAAATTAAAATCTAATTTGAATGTTAACATATTAAAATAATTAATTAACAAAATAAAAAATACAAATTCTTCATCTTCCTCACGCCTTTTCCCACCACCACCCCCTTGCCCACCCGAGCCACCTCTTCTCCCATCACCAACCTCGTCCCTCATCACTTCCGCACGAAGCTTCTCCTTCCAGCACCACAATCATCCCCCATCATCACCCCATTCCCCATCACTTCCGCACCAAGCTTTTCCCTCTAGCACCATCACCATCCCCTATCACCACCATCTTCCCCTATCACTTACGCACCAAGCTTCTCCCTACAGCACCACCATCATCAATTTCCTCATCCGCAAAGCCCCGAGCAACCCAGAGACCTTTAATTTTTCCCCCACCTTCATCACCACCTCAAACCCTTGCCTCAATTTCTTCTTCGAAGCGGTGCCCTTCACCTCAGCCTCATATGTCAGCCAGCAGTTTTCGCTCACTCTCTGCTCGTCCCTTCGTCGTTGTTCTTACACAAGACAACCACCTAAACACCTCCACCTCACTAGAAGACTCGTCACCGCCACCAACTCAGCTCTAAATGACTCGCTCGATTGGGATGAGTTCAACGACTCCGCTGCCACCCAATCCGATGAGAAGCTCGACTTGGGCTCCTGGCACCCAATCTTCAAACCCGACCCTTCAAGCTTGACCTAGCCATTAACCTTGACATTGCGTCCATGGACGACGATTTTTGGAGATCGAGGAGAAGCTCGACTCAGGCTCTGGGCATCTCTAAAGACGACTAGGGCTTGGAGGTTTCTTTAAGACCTATCATGTCACATCCCGACCCGGGGTCCACCACATCCCGGGCCCGCTCCACCAACGTAGCATAATATTGTTCCCTTTGGGCCCTGACTACACCCTCACGGTTTTGTTTACCCACTGGGAAGTTCTCGTGTGAGTTCCCAGAAACAAAACCGTGAGGGTGTAGTCGGGGCCCAAAGCGAACAATATCGTGCTACGGTGGTGGAGCGGGTCCGGGATGCGGTGGACCCTGGGTCGGGATGTGACAATTTGGTATTATAGCCTAACCCTGGCCGTGTTGTGCCGACGAGGAAGTCGGGCCCCTAAGGGGGGTGGATTGTGAGATCCCACATCGCCCAGGGGAGTGATCCTTATATGTATATTCCCATCCCTACCTCGAGCGAGGCCTTTTGGGAGCTCACTGGCTTCGGGTTCCATGGAAACTCCGAAGTTAAGCGAGTAGTGCGCGAGAGCACTCCCATGATGGGTGACCCACTGGGAAGTTCTCGTGTGAGTTCCCATAAACAAAATCGTGAGGGCGTAGTCGGGGCCCAAAGCGGACAATATCGTGCTACGGTGGTGGAGCGGGCCCGGGATGTGGTGGACCCCGGGTCGGGATGTGACAATTGTAATATCCCACATCGCCCAGGGGAGTGGATCCTGTAAGCCTTAAATGTATATTCCCATCTCTACCTAGCACGAGGCCTTTTGGGAGCTCACTGGCTTCGGGTTCCATGGGAACTCCGAAGTTAAGCGAGTAGCGCGCGAGAGCATTCCCATGATGGGTGACCTACTGGGAAGTTCTCGTGTGAGTTCCTAGAAACAAAACCGTGAGGGCATAGTCGGGGCCCAAAGCGGACAATATCGTGCTACGGTGGTGGAGCGGGCCTGGGTTGTGGTCGAGGCCCGGGCCGGGAAGTGATAACTTGGTATCATAGCCAATCCCTGACCAGAAGTGTGCCGACGAGGATGTCGGGCCCCTAAGGGGGGTGGATTGTAACATCCCACATCGCCCAGGGGAGTGGATCATGTAAGCCTTAAATGTATTCCCATCTCTACCTAGCGTGAGGCCTTTTGGGAGCTCACTGGCTTCGGGTTCCATGGGAACTCCGAAGTTAAGCGAGTAGCGCGCGAGAGCACTCCCATGATGGGTGACCCACTGAGAAGTTCTCGTGTGAGTTCCCAGAAACAAAACCGTGAGGGTGTAGTCGGGGCCCAAAGCGGACAATATCGTGCTACGGTAGTGGAGCGGGCCTGGGATGTAGTGGACCCCGGGTCAGGATGTGACATATCATCCAATTGAATTACTTGGGTTTAGGATCTAGGGTTTAATCGCAAATGGGGAATTCGAATCAAATTAGATGTGGAAATTAGGAATTTGGGATTTTTGGTTAGAGATGGAGGTGCGGAAGTGGTGGGGGCTGGGGGTGGTGATGGGAGAAGGGTGGTGATGGGTGGGCAAGTGGGTGGTGGTGGGAGAAGGGGTGGGGAAGATGAAGATTTGGGATTTTTTTTTATTAATTGTTTATGCCACGTGGCACATGTTTGGCAGCCACGTCAACATAAATGAGGACTTCATATTTGTCACGTCATCACTTAATGGTTAACTTAACATATTTTCTAAGGGATGTATGAAATTGAAATGAAAATAATAATAAATGTATAAGATTGAAATGTTTTAAAGATGTTGTATGAGGTTACAATTGCACCAAAACCTGATGGGGTAAAATGTAATTTACCCAAAAAAAAAAAACACTGGCATGACAGAGAGGATGTTGTAGGAAGTAACTTTTGTAACTAGACTGATTGGAAATTTTCAAAAACTCGCAGTTGTCAAGAACATAAAGAATGATTTATGAATGGTATATCAAAATATAGATGGTTCAGATCGTTGTAATGAAGTGTATCCTACAAAATGGGTGCCAAAAATATGTGTAAAAAACGTGTTTCTCCAGATCCTAACTCATATTCTAATACACAGTCCATGAAGATTAAATGTCGATAACATATCAATAAAATATCGATGACATAGTGAATAAGGATTCACGAAATAACGATCAAATATTGATATAATTGTTGGTGCCATAATTCCTCGTGGATTTGCGGTAAACTCTGTATGAGTTTAAGGTTGCTTTAACAAACTTTGGTTAGGCCTTCAGGTTATCTTAAATGAGTTCGTGATTTTTAGGGGTACCGCTGTTGACCAAGACCAACAGATTGATTAGTTGTTTGTTTTAGGTTGCTTGCTTGCGCTATAGACGAGTTAAACATATGTCAAGTTCTTTTTTATGCCTTAGAGCATCACCAATGGAACTCTCACCACCACTTTGAGTACTCATTTAAGGACTTAAAAAGAATATTTGTGTTCCTAAATAAATATTGCCTCCAATGGGAGAGTCCTTATAGTAGAATCCAAAAATTTGAGGTTTTTACAATTTTATGTGATAATTTGATTAGGTGCACATTTTTTTTTTGTTAACATTTTTTGAATTAATTTAACATTACATTCTCGTAAAAAAAAATTTGTGAACATTTTAACAAAAAAAAATTCAAACTCTGACACCAATTTTTTTTCTTCACAAAACGTAACTGAAATGAGTGAATTGAGTATGAGTGAACTGAGTATGAGAGATGAAGTTGTGGTAAGTTTTGGTTAGATAATTTAGTATTTATAGGAATAATGAGAGAACAATATAAGAGAGTAACTCAAATTGAAACTATTAATCTTTCAACGGAAGCAATATGAAAAGAAAAAAAATTGAAAACCAACATGAGAGAGTAACCTAAATTGAAACGGTTATTTAATTGAAACCATTGATCTTTCAATAATAAAAAAAAATTTGAAAAGCAAGAATTAATCTGGACCCTCCAAAACAGTTGAATAGAAAGAAAGAAAAAAAAAGATAAGGCCATGTGACTAAGACCCACGCCTGCTTTTCTACTTAAATTGTCCTATTGAGTCCACCATTTCAATCCCAATAAAATCCCTATAGAGTCTTTATATGTGGGTACATACACCAAATATTATATGTGGGTACATACAACAAGTATTCGACGAGTCCCTATACTTTAGAGACTTACTTTCCGAACCTTTGGAGATTCATTTCGTTCCTATATTTGTGTTATACTCATTTTATACGGTGGTTGTCCCTATATAGGGAGGGACACCACTACAAATGCTTTTAGTGACAAGGACTTCATGTTTTTTTTATGTTGATGCCAAGAGAGAACCACAAACTGATTAGAACTGGCCTATGTCAGTTTGCAATTCTTATGTAAAGAGAAAGCTAGAAAGCAAGACAAATAGATAGAAAAGTGAAAAACTGAATATAAAGGCAATGTAAAAGCTTGTCAAATGTTAATCGAAAGAACAATAACTTGCACAAAATAATAACTTGAAAGTAAATGACAAATACAAATATGCGAGCCAAGTTTAAACCTATTCGAACAAGATAAATCGCCAGTTGGGCAAGTTCTTACAAGTACAAGATGTGTTTTGAGAAAAGAATTCAAATACAGGAATTCGATACTACAAGGAAAGTAGCAGAACTATAAAAGTAAAGAGTGTTTGAACTAAAAAAGATATGTATGAAAAGTATTACCAAAAAAAAAAAAAAAAAAAAAAAAAAAAAAAGGTATGTATGAAAAGTAGGCTGCAAAGCTTTCTAAGTTTATTTGTGTGTTGAGTTAAGTGTCATTTTCTTTTTCATTTATGCTGTATTCTATAGAATCGTCTCTTTCTTTTAGAATAAATACTAGCATTTGAGCCCGCGCGATGCCGCGGGATGTAAAATACGTATGAAATATATTAAAATCTATTTACATCCACAGCAGAATCTAAGTCATCCAAAATGTTTTTGGAGATCACAAAATATAAATGTCGTGTAAATGTAGAAAATCCTAAATGCATTTGGGCACACATACCCTGGTATGCTAGAACCAAAATAATGTAAAGTGGCTCATCCATATTTTTCCATGTACATTATGAACCGCTTATTATCCAAAATATTGTAGCAAACCTTTATACAATGGATTCATTAGATTGGCTGATCAATCAACTTTCCAAAAAATTGACCAGAGTACAATAGTATGTGATCTCACATCCCTAGTTGCTCATCCCTATATATGCAACAAAATAGCTATACAACTCCATCATCGCAAGTGCTCACATCATCTTTCATTGCATCCCTGAAGAGAAAAGTGATTCAAAAATGCATTTGGCTCAATGTAAATACAACCTGATCTAACCATATTGTGCAAAAGGAACTCAAGTCTGACACTTATAAATTACTCCTTTCCATAAAACCTGATGAAATTTAGTTTAGTGCTCTACAAAAATTAAATTAGCATCATAAATTGGCAAAAGGGAAACAAAAACTTAAATCGCTCAAAAGGAATAACCAAGAACTAAAAGCCCAATAAGACCTCAAAAGTTCTTTAGACACAATTAACTAATCAAATTCCAAAAAACTCAGTACAGCTAATAAAAACATCACATTCAAGACACTATTGCAATACAAAGATGCTAACCTGAGAAGACGACTTCGTGTTCATTTGGAAGTTGAAGTCGACTATTGGGTGCTCTGCGTTCAGAGCTTCAATGGAACATTGGTGGTCACCAACTCTCCTCCCTGCCCTGATCCCGACTCATGTCTTCCCCTCGCATGAGGCCTTGAGATCGATTATGGGATTTCTGTTCACCTTGATAATTTCTAATTTAATTAATAAAAAAAATTAAACGTTTGAATCAATTTAGCAAATCGGTGAGCAGCAATATGTATTTAATTAGTACTCTTGACAAATATATACCTGCTGCATATCCAAGATATAATTCAATGTTGAATCGAAATCAATATTCATATGAACTAATTTAAACAATAAAAATAAGGAACTGAAACTTTTACCCAAGATATTAATTAACATCACCAACTCACCTAAATTGACGGAATCTGGCTGGAATCGAGCTTGCCGGATCTCTGTAAATTCGCCAAAAAATGGAGACTTTAGGATTTGAACTGAAAATTACAAATTTGAAACAAATCTTCACATGCAAAAGCTGTATCAGGTACCTGACATGATGAGGAGTCGTTTCAAAACAATCTAGAGGCTAGCGTTAACTGTATTCTTCAGATGTATTCTTCAGTGGCTCATTAACTGTAAATTATGTTTAAAATGTGAAGCTTCACTTAGAAATCCATCATTTTTATACGAAACAACATTTTGACAATCTTCCACATAACTGGTTCTACACACTTACCTTAGATGCTCACTATATTGAACTGACATATTATATTCATCATCACTGCTGTTTCCATTTTGGTTGACATCATTATTTAGCAATGCATTTATTCGTCTTTTACTCATAATGAAAAACAACTCTTATAACTAATTCAAAGAGAGAGCTACAAAGAAGAAGCAAAAATAAGAGAAAAAAAAAATTTAAAAATACAGTTTGTTTGCAATTCGCAATTACCACATAGACAATTAACCCACCGCCAATTCTTACTATCACTCATCTAATATCCAGCAATTAAGCATTCTACGATCACACATTAAACTGAACTTCTCATTTGAAACCCAAAAAACAAAGAAAACAAAAGGCAGGCAGCGAAATAAGAAGAAGAAAGAATTTAAATAGAACCAAGTAAGTAATAAGTCATTGAACCCTCACTTCACCATTCTAATTTTTTTCATCTCTCTGTGTGTATATATGAGGGTAGACATTCAACCCTCTCCAAGGAATTCAAAGCTTTTACATACCTCGGCTTATAATTTGAGGGAATTTAATGTGTTCTTGGAAATTGGTAAAAGTGAAATCACTAAATAGTTCAATAAATTTGGAATCTTTGTTATCCTCCTGAAGAAAAAAAGGTGGAAACTTTACCTGAGGAACTGAAAGCCAAGTTGTGATGAGAGCAAGGCAGATGGTGCTGCAATTGTTATGGAGGGACAGAATCAGAACCGATAGGATTGAATAATTAGTTGGAAAACTGAAGATGTGATCAACCTGTTCATTGCCAACCTGCATCCACACAAAAACCATACAAAGTTGGACAACTCACCAAGATTCGATAGCATAGGACAATGTCATGACGCAAAATTAACCGTAATCACGAAATTAGCAACCTGAAATCTGCCGGACAACTCACCAGGAAACCCAACTTTTTCTGGGTTTAAATTTTCTCCCAATCTGAAACGCATTCATCTAAACACAAACTTGGACAGGCTAATAAGGAAGTTGTGTAACAAATTTCACCTGAAAAGTTAAAAGGCACCAAGGTAAATAAGGGAAATTCAAACCAGTAACCACAGCAATCTGAGAAGTGTATTTTAGTTTAGAGAACAGTCATACATTTTCTAACAGCCATCTCTAGTCTACTGAAAATATCGAATTTCACATGAATTTTGAAGAAAAATAACAGAAAGGAGGTTGATATATAAAACTCAAAGCTGAGATAAGAACAAACAAAATATTTAATGAAATCCATAAAATCCTATACATGGAAATGTAAATACCTACCACTTTGTTTTGATTCTTTGGCATAATCACTAATAGCATCCAGCCTTTTCTTGCTTGGAGATGCATAACTCAACTGCTCATTATGTGGGGCGACTGGAAACCAGTAGTCTCACCATTACTGACAATATTAATGCTCGAATCCTCTTCATTGGAAAACAATGCAAGAATTCACCAAATCAAAAAATGAAAAATTGATCGCAGCAAAAATTGCAGGATTTATTTTTATCAAGCCTATTCATAAAAGTATACCAAATATCCCCAACCATATAATTCCCACTAATACGATAATATCAACAGACTTAGCCAAGTTGAACGTTTATTTGTCTAATCAGTTTTATTAGAATTAAAAAACATCTAGAACTTTGCTTTATCCAAGATCTGTGTGTATGCAAGATAAATACATGCACACACAAAAATTAAAAGAATAAAGGAAGACAGAAAACTGAGAACTGCATGTACAATAAGATGCATGTCAAGTATGATTGATAAAAGAGATGCAGTATGATTGATGAAAGAGATGCTCTTTTTTCTTTGCTTTTGACAAAGTAACTAATGTGATTAGAAAACTAATTTAAATGGCTGAATTGCTCTCATCGAACTTTGTATCAGTTTTAACCTCAATTCACATGATTGCGGGCATGCAAACATCGTGGCCTTGAATTTAAAAAACCTTAATCAATGCAGTGCATACTCAGAAATATGGAAAGTTCCAAAGAACATTATATCTTAGAAACTTGTGTTCGAATTTTAGAGTTAATATAACAAAGTCAGCCTTGAATATCATATTCAATAATTTAAAACAGAAAAAGTAACCAATGAAAAAAAAGGAGAAATATGCACGAACCTTGGAAGAGAGACTAACATATTGATGAATATGAGTAGGCAAAACATAAGAGGACAAAAAATTAGACATAACTATTAGTATACATACAGTTCTCAGTTTACTTATCTCACTAATAAAATATAAATACGTTAATTAATACTTTTACTTATCTCACTAAGAAAATGTATCTCATTTCACTATTTATTTGAACTTTGGCTCTCTCTCTCTCCCTCTCTTTCTCCTTCCACTTGTGAGCTTTTCTGCTTGGTGGGTTCTGCAGCATCAGTTAAAGACTCAAACTTTGGCTCTCTCTCTCTCTCTCTCTCCCTCTCTCTCCCCTTCCATTTGTTAGCTTTTCTGTTTGGTGGGTTCTGCAGCATCAGTTAAAGACTGAAATTTGGCTGCTGGTTTCTTTACTGCAGAGTTTGTTTGTTTGTGTTCTCAGGAGGTGCAATTCTCTTCCTTTTCAACATATTAAGATGAAAGTTTGTTTCTTGAACTTCGTTTTGCTGAATTTTACATGGATTTATAGCATAATTTCTGTTTTTGTTTTACATTTGCTGTTTTCTGCTCTGAATTTGATATGGGTTTACTTACCTTGAGACTTAAAATTACTGCATAATTATAAAATAACTAAACTAAACTATAAATTGAAACTTTCAATTGAATAATCCCAGAATTTTAAATTACTTACCTTGAAAACAGAGGATTTTGCAGCCTACAAACAAACACCCAAAATCTGAAAAACCTATGAACCCAAAATCACAAAAACACCAAAACTAAAACACGGGATCACATTTTCACAGCTACCGAGCAAAAAATTATGAATCCAAAACTAAAATAAAAAAATCCCAAAAACTTACGGCTGGGTGAAGTCCGTACCTGGGATTTTGACAAAACGCAGAGGAATATGGGTTCCGACGAATCGGCAACGTTCGATATCAGTTTCAGTGACCTGCAATGGATGTGTTGTTACATCATATTCAGTTCCTTGATACTATCTCTAATCTCACCAGACTTGGGACGTATCAATTACAACAACCTTGGAAAGAAAGCAAATGCATCCGATAAGTCGGATTCAAGCGAAATCAATGCTATTTTTTTTTATGGTAACTTTTAGTTTCACCATCGACTCCTTTCCGAAAATACATTCTTGAGTTGAAAATATTTATAAACCCTATGAGAGTCCACTCAAAAGAATCAAAAACTCCAACAAAATACTGATGTAATCAACAGATACACCCCCCAAACAATTAGATAACAACAATCAGACATCTGAAATTCATACAAAAGAAGATCTCAAACACTAATATGTTAAAAGCAATTATTCCAAATTTCCAAGAAACCCTTTAATAACCAATAATGATAAAGTCAGAACACATTGATCCACACTACCATTTGAGAAAAACACCCACCAAAATAAACAAAAAAACCCACATAAAGTGCAAATATAAATAGAAATATCGATGGCGATATACAAAAACCTACCTTGGCATCTGCCCATCAGGTTGAATTCCATGCTCGAGGCAGTAGAGCTCCCAGCATGAATTGCCCACCTGAATTCCAGCCTGCCCAATATGAATGCATGAATTGCTCACCTGAATTCCAGCCTGCCAAGTATGAATGCTTATGATTTCTCTCATCTCTCTCTCTTTTCTTTGATAAAAAAATTGAAACTTTATGAACTGCTTTTCGGATAAAATGGGAATGGACAAAGATTTGAAGTTCGGTGCTAAAAAGGGGGAATATTAAAAGTTTCTCCCCCAAAAAACCGCATCTCTGTCATCAAACGAAAACTCCGAAAGCAACAACCCATTTAAAATTGAACCTAGAAAAATTAAAAGCTTCTAACATCTAAAATTGAACAGAACACAATCCATACAGTTGCATAAAAAAGTTGTAGATGCAAGATTAGAAGAACTCACCGCAAAACTATCCACTTTGAGACTAACAGAGGCGAAGAAAGAAGAGAGAGCAGACGGCTACGAAAGAAAAGATCCAAAAGAAATGGGAAAAAAATCAACCAAAAACAGTGAAAAGGAACCGAAACACGAAGAGAACACGAAGCAGATTTTGACATGTAATAGTTGTAGAAGGTACCTGTGGTGATGAGGAATAGATGATGATGATCTGGGCTTTTTCAATTGGAAAATTCTGGAGCAAAGTTGCTGGTGAAATTTGGGGAAGAGAGCTGCAGAGGTTTTTCAATTCGAAAAGAAGTCGACCAGAAAAGAGAAATCACGGAGGAAGCAGGATGGAAGAGATCACGAAGCAAAGATTGAAGAGAGCGAAGCAGAGATTTGGCGAGAGTGCCGAGGTTTCTGGGGTTCGGAAGAAATCGAGAGATTTCTATTGCACAGGTAGGGACAAAAATGCCATTTTACTGTATAAAATACACACAAAAATTGAACTTACAGAACAACCGAAGGGCAAAATTGGAACAACACTGTTACTTCTACAGTACCACGTTTTTCTCTTTTAGTATATATATAATTTCCCTCTCAGTTCATTCCCTCTAATCCAAGTGCCCGATGCGATTACTGTCAGAGTATCCACTTAAAACCACAAACTTTCCACAGAAAAATACTTTTCTTCCATCCATAATTGCCACGTCATAAAACGCTTTTGAATTAGTTCAACTTCATACTTTCAGTGGGTTGGACCTTGAACAGGGAGCAGACCCAATGCATGTTTTCAGACCAAACAAGGAGTCCCATTTTTGTAAAATCACATACAAACCCTTCCCAAAGACATTTCAGCCGTTTGGATCCAACCCAAGTTCCAACCCTAAATTATTAGGGTCCCCACCATTCTCACAAACCCTTTGGCAGAGCAGAAAGCATAACCACTTTCTTATTGTGGTCAGCATTTGTGGAATGGGAACCCTAGCTGTCTCCTCTCCTTAAATTTGCCACAAAAAGCATAAAACAAAATTCCACAGATTAAATATCTAACTACCTACCGTAATTAACCTCCACGCGCCGATGTCAACCCTTGTATCCATTTTAATCCATACGTTCATCCACGCGCCATGTCTCGTCTGGGGCTTGACACTCTCTGTGACATTGAAGACGCCGTTATCGGACCAGAAAAACGCTGACGTTGAAGCAGTCCAGCCTTGAATATATATGTTACCCACCCTGTAAGTAACCTGCACGCATTGTTACTCACTCACCGTTGATTTACCAATAATACACCTTTTCCACCCATCCAACGGTCCAAAATCAAGGAGGAGCTAAGAGTTTGCAAAACACATATTTCATTTTGGATGCTATCATGTCATTTTGGGCTCTCTAGATCACAGTTTGACACATATCTTTTAGTTTAAGAGAAAATTACAATTATTATGCACTCGATTTAATCATATAACAAGTTTAATGGATATTGCAATTATTATGTACTCGATTTAAAGCAAATTGAGGTTCCATTATAAATCAATTGACAATATAATTAGCACAACTTATTTATGAGTACATATAAGTTCACCTTCCTATCAATACGAGGATTTATTCGCAACACGCTTCTTCACGTGTGGCGAATTTTCAAACTTAACACGTGGACAATACAAACGGATTGACGTGGAACACGTATGAGCGTTAGGCTTCACACTTGGAACAACCTGACTTTGATATTATAAAAAAAGTTGAGATTTTATCAAACGTTACGTAGTATGTTAAATATCTTTATTTAATGGGAACTTTGAAGAGAGACCCTCAAGACTGTCTCCATCTTTTTCCTCTTTCCCTTTTTCAATCTCCAAATATTGAAAACTATCAAAAGCTCAGAGAGAAAAGGAAGAACGGACAGAAACAAAAATAGAAAATAATTCACTTTTATGATTATTTTAATAGCAGTTAAGCAAAGCAAAGAGCTGAGTTTGAGAGTGAGTGAGTCCAAAGCAGATGCAACGGGCAGCCGGCGGAAGCAGCGGCGGCGAAGTGAGTCGAGGAGGAGGCGGACTCGGGCGGTTCAGCTCCGCCCCAGCCACATGGTTAGAAGCGCTGCTTGAAGAGGACGAAGAGGACCCACTGAAGCCCACCCAGTGCTTGACTGAGCTTCTTGCTGACAACACACCTTGTACGACGGTGGATCCAGCGTCGTATGAGGCTGCAGATGGGTATCTTAGTCGACAGCATAGCTCACCGCCTGATTTTAATGGCGGCGGCGGCGGGTCGGGGGGATATTTCTCTGGGTTTGGAATTCCGGCCCACCTCGACCTTGTGTCGTCGTCGTCGTTGTCCCCAAACAGCTCTTCTTCCTCTGCTAATAAGAGGGTTCGGGAGCAGCAGCAACACCACTTTTCCTCCGACTCACATGTGGTCAGTTTTTTATTTTTTATGTAATATATTGTTTGGTTATTAATTTGTTAATCTGGTTTAATTCATTAATTAATCAAAATTAAAATTTGGTAATCTGGGTTAATTTGTGAAATGGCAGAAAGTGGAGGAAGGTGGGTTGGAGGATTCGGTGAGTTGCAGGGTGAGGGCCAAGCGTGGTTGTGCTACACATCCCAGGAGCATTGCTGAAAGGGTTTGTAATTATTTCCATTAACTTAACTTAATCACTCATTAACCATAACCACACACTAATTGTATATATTTCTCTAGAATTTTGAAAGGTGTAGGAATTTATTTACAGTAATTATTAAAATTTCAAACTTAATTTTGTGGGTTAATTCGTAATATTATAGGTCCGGAGGACTAGGATCAGTGACCGCATAAGGAAGCTACAAGAGCTGGTGCCCAACATGGATAAGGTACATACATACACCCTCCCAGATTCCTCCTATTCAGTTTCTTTTTTTGTTTTTAGTATCGTTTTAGGGCCACGGTTTTCCACATATTTCGGTTCTTGTAGTTCTGCTGTGCAGACATACTTGAAACAAGTTTTGGGGCACCGGTAAAGTATATCATTGATGTATTCATTACTATATAATAAACCTTTATACATGTTTTAAATCTAGGCAATCACTACCTAGTTTAAGACAAATTTTTAGAATCTGCACCACCTCTAAGTTGCATCAACTTTCCCTTAAGCGTCGTGGATGCTTGTTTGAAAAGTACATCAATGTAGAAGATGAAAACCAAGGTTGGTGGGTACAACACCTTTCAAGTATGTGTGGTTTCTACAAGAAAATTATCCCCATGATAGGTCATCGGTTTATGAAGGGTTCTGCATCATTTTTAATGGTTAATAAACATTTAAAAGACTTCTTGTGTACTTTCGTATTTTGCAATTTCTTGGTTTTTTATTGAGATGCAAAGTTTTTTTGATCTGCAGTAAACTGTAAGCACCCATTGTATTTCAAATTAGCACTGTTCTTATTTTGTCATTGTGGGGGTTAAATTCGGCTTCCAGCTAGTGAGATATGTTTGGAGCTTCTGTATGATCAGAATATTAAATATATGGAAAAAAGAACAGAGTGTGTTGGATAATGGCATACTTTCAATTTTTGGTCAAAGATAATGGCATACTTAAAAATCAGGAAGCATGATTCATGATTAAAGCTTAGAAAACTTAAATCTATAAGGTTAAAAACTTTTTTAGCGCTCTAAAAAATGATATGTAATTATGCTTCTTGCCATCAACTTTAACCCATAGGGTAATAAGTTAGGACTTAATTTTACTGACAAAGACAATCTCCTTCTGATAAGAAAATATCAGTCAAGAAAATTACAATAATATGACAAAAGTACAGTAAAACTTTTTTCCAGATAGACGGGCTTGGGAGCTGTTTAAATAGTGTTCTCTATGCACGGTAATCGTTGCTATACCGATGTGATAAAAATGCTTGTCTTGCTTCAAACTGTACTAATCACTTGAATCTCGTATTGAAGAATTTGAGTGATGAAATCCTTTAATAGAGTAGCACTCGAGCATTTTTCAATGTATGGAACAAACGTTATGTGAGGGAATAAGTTGCATGGTTGCAGCCTGCAGGTGGAACCATTACAGGAGAGAGATTATTGAAAAGAATGTGTATAATTTGGTGAACATAGTGTTATTTGGGCCATTGGTCTCACTTGATTATGGAGAAAGTCATTTAGGGAGGCAAGGTTGACTATTATGATTCCCTAGTCATGCATTCTTTATAAACGAGAGACATTGTGCCTTTGGTGGAGCAGAAAAGGTGCAAATATAACGGAGAGCTGATGCATTTTGAACGTTTGTGTCTAAAGGAATGCAAAGATTTTGAAGGAATACGAGGAGAGGAGGTCTCCTTTCTTTGGGAATGAGTGTGTTGTTTGGCATTATAGTGCGCTTCGGTTTCTAAATAGTTTCTACGGTTTATTGAAATTGTGGTGTGTGTGTATGTAATTGCTTGTTATATTTGAGTAGATAGCTTGATGCTAATCAATTCTTGAAAAATTTGAACTCGAAATCCTAATACTTATGAAACTTGAGTCCCATTCTCTGGGTCACCTGTGACCAAGGATACATGGTCACTCACCCTTGGATTAGATATTAAGAGTTGAGATTAAAACATTAAAAGCATAACCAACCCCTGATATCAAATCCAAGGGTGAGTGACCATGCATTCCTTGTTCACTAGGTGACCAAGAAGACATTTTCGAATAACTTCAAAATCTGTAAATTGTGTATATGAATTTTCTTGACTTTTTCATGTGTTTGCGAAACTAAGTGGACAATAGCTTACAATTGTTTGGTGGGGTGCTTTTGTTGATTTTCCTTGCAGCAAACTAATACTGCCGATATGTTAGATGAGGCAGTGGAGTATGTGAAGTTTCTTCAGAAGCAGATTCAGGTATTATTCCTCTGAGGAGACACTCGGGAAAGATTTGAACTTGCTCCATCTTTTGAATAAGATGTTATGTCATGTTATGTCTGTCTGCGGTGTAATTGAGGTAATTGAAGGGAAGATGCATACTAAAAAATTCGAAACATGGCAGGAACTTTCGGAGGATCAGCGCAGATGCAAATGCATAGCTAAAGAATGACCAGAAGGTACCCGAAATGCCTCCTACTGTCCTACTGTTTAGTGTAATTACCAGATATATTAATTTCAGCCAAGGTTCATCATGCTGGTGGCATGTTGATAACGATTCCTAAGAGACTTACCTTGTAATTCGAGATACACCATTTTCTATGTTGCATTCTTCTGCAATATATAGATGTAAGAGTGCCATACCTAGATTCCATGATTCCGCGCTTAGCTGCTTCCACTTGGAAAAGTTCAATCGGTACGATTTTGGTTGTCGCTTCCAAGGAAACAGATTATTATTGTAGTTATATATTAGAATGGCAAGATTTTTTTGTTTTATTTTGTTCTTAACACGCTTCATTTATGCATCTGTAATGTTTACTATCGCGTATCCGGATGTTTATAGTCCTAAAGCTTTCTGTTCCGTGATGGAGCTATATAATTAGTAAAATCGCTTGTGAAATTCTCATAGCGGTAATTAACTTCAGTTACCTTGTAGCATAGTGATATTGAGTTTCGATGTGTATGTTGTCATCGCAATAAAGGAGGATTCAGGTGAGAGACTATCGACTTGCATAGGGCTGATGATTGTTTTAAATACCACAACGAAGCTTTATCCCACTAAGTGCAATTGACTGTATGAATTATTTGAAATCAGCCAATTAACCCCTCACCGTCATATTCGATGAAATTTCGTCCACTTTGCCATCAAATACTGGCATGACTTAACCCTCAAGTGTGAATGAGATGCTAGTATTTGATGGCAAAGTGGATGAATTTCATCGAATTTGATGGTGAGGCGTTAAAATTGGCTAATTTCATAACCCTCAAGTGTGAATGAGATGCTAGTATTTGATGGCAAAGTGGATGAATTTCATCGAATCTGATGGTGAGGCGTTAAAATTGGCTAAGTTCTGGGAGTGAATTTACCAAAAAAGTAGTTTTAAGGGTCAGTTTCAGCTAGAGTAATAGTTTTGGAGGTCTAATGGCAGTTTACTCTTTTGGATCTTGATGTACAGACGAGGGCATACACTAGCTGTTAGCTCGTACATGAACAGAAATTTGTTACCATTGTTAGATGATTTCTGATAATTTCAGCAAATTGCACAAAGTTTGGAATAAAAACCCATATAGAGTAAGAAATGTACGGTCTGCTCGATAACTACTTAGTTTTTAGCTTTCATATTTTGGTTAGATATGAAAAGCAAATACGAGGGAGAAATGAGAGATGAATAAGGAATATATGATGAGTTGCGGGAAGGATGCGGAACAAATGCACATGGCGATCCTCATTTCAGTAAGAAAAGAAAACTTCATATGCATTTCATTTGTTACAAGTCGTAAGTATATAAATCTAAAATTTTGAATTAGACTTGCGGAATTTACAGTTGCAATGATGTTTAGGCTGGATGAATTGCGATTTTCTGTTGGTTTCGGCATTTGCATTATACATGAAACAACCCGTCCCGAATTTTACGGTATAAAAAAGAGTACTTTTGCATTTTTAGTAAGTTTGGGGATCATTTTCCTTTTAAAATTGTTTTTAGTTCTTAATTGGTGAGCCCGTGGGGCTCACCCTTTGAATTTTTATGTTTTTCGGTCTCTCTCTCTTCCTGAAACTCTCTCGGTCTCTCTCTCTCGAACTCACTCACTCTATCTCTGTCTCTCCCGAGCTCTCTTCTTCACAGCTCTCTGCAACTCTCTCTTGCCGTGACCACCCACAGCCACACCACCTGCACGAGGACATCACCACCATCATCAATTTTCTCTCCCTCTCGTCTGCGTGGTCGACAAACCCGAGAACCCTCCGGCGAGTTCCTTTCCTTCCTCCGATTGGGTGAGTCTCGAATCCCTTTCTCTGGTTTATGTGATGTTTGGATGTGATTATTGAGGTTATTCCACCCATTTTATCAAGGTTCTAGAACGAGATCGGCTCGGAGGAAAGCTCACCCATTTCCGGCGAAACCATGATTGTTGAGGAGCTGTCCGTTCATCTCCGGCCGTTTCACGGCGAGACGAGGGTATATTATTACTCCCCTTTCATTCCTCTTCAATTTGATGTATAGTTAGGAGCTTGGGGTGCATGTTTGCCGTCGGCCGGAGCTGTAGCAGCTCCGGCGTCCTTCCTCGTTGCATCACAGGCCTTCAGGCAGTTTCAGAACACCCACGGGCCTTAGGCCGTATTGGACCAAACCCTTAAAGCCCGGCCCTGTGTGAGGTCTTTGGGTTATGCATGTGTGTTTGTGTACTGGGCTATGTGTGTGTTGGGCTGTGCATGTATGTGTACTGTGCGTGTGTTATGTATGTGTACTGTGCGTGTGTGCTGTGCAGGTGCATGTGTGTGCAGTGCCCCGTGTGTGTGTGAGTGTAGTGCATGCGTATGCGTATGCGTGTGCGTGTTGGTGCCAATGTCTAAAATATCCATAATATCCCGATATTTCCATCGATATTTCCGTGTTTTTGGACTACCGATATTTTTTTGGACTACCGATATTTCCGATATCATCGATATTTTAGACCTTGCTAAGTCATTCATGTATCTTACCATGCAATGTATAAAGTGTAAACTATTGTACTAATTCATTATATATAAATGATTATGGTGTGTTTAAACTTCTTTCATTAATTACTACATATTTTTTACACTCACAAAGTTTGCCAGCTCGCTATATAATCAACTTAAATCAGTTAAATCCATCATGCAATGCATTTCCTTCCAATTTTTTGTGATAAACTAATAGATAATTGACTAAATAAACATCCTGCAAAGTTTCAATAAAAATTTCCAAGTTTTTCTTACAATTTCCGTGGTTTTTATTCAATTTTTATCGATATCGATAATATCCCGATATTTCCATCGAAATTTCTGTGTTTTTGGACTGCCGATATTTCCGATATCATCGATATTTTAGACCTTGGTTGGTGCTTATGTGTGTGTGTGTGAATGTGCAGTGCATGTGGGTGGTGTATGTGTGTATGCATGTGCACGTGTGTGTGTATGTTTGTATAGGTTTGGGCTAAAGCCCAAACCACCCCTTTCACCCTAAACCCTTTTAACCCAAAAACCTTAGGACCAAAAAACCCAAAACCCAATAGGTCCTAACCCTATTTAACCTAAGCCTAAATCCTAATCCGGTTTCCAAGCCCAAACCCTTTACGGGGAATATTCCGTCAGGGAATATTCAAGGAATATTCATATTCTAGTGACGTTCACGAAATTTATCCAGGACTCTTCTTAGGGTAATTCGACGTCCTGAATCCGTTTCCGACGTCCGTTTTCCCAAATTAAATCGTTTAAATAGAGTTTGACTAAATGTACCATTTATTATGCTTAGGGGCAAGTAAAGTGGCGTTCTATCTTCGCTAGTCTGCGCAGCTTTCGACGGCGAAGTACTATGAGTGGACCCCTTCTAAAAATGCATGTTTTAATACTAGAAATGCACACATGAAAAGCATGATTTGATGATTATGTTCTATGAAATGCTTTGAGATAACATGCTTACTGAGGCTAGTTTGAATTATTACTATTTTTCCTATAACCCATGTTGATATCCGATCGATGACGATATAATATTTAGAACATGTTTCGAACACTTCTTCATAGTATAAACGATCGATGACTTTATACTATGAAGTTGCTTTTCAATACATGGTTTTGTATTTACCTAGTGGTCCACATTCCGCTACGGGACGTAGGGATAGTGTCTGGTCCGTCCCGGGCGAAGGTTTGGTGCTGGCATAGGGCCTGGAGGGTGTTTCCTCTAGCTATTTAGCACAGAGACGGGGAGCCGGCAAGGGGCCTGTAGTGATATTTCCTCTAACTGTCTGCTCAGAGACGGGGAGCCGGCATGGGGCCTGAAGTGTATTATTGGACATTCACTAGCGGCTATTATTTTACGAGATATGATTTGAGAAATTGCACGACATGCTAGGTTTCGGAAAACCTATGTTTATCATGATATATATATATATATATATATATATATATATATATATATATATATATATGTTTTCATAAAACCTGGGGGTTAGTATGTTGATAACTGTTTTACTATATATATATATCAAATTGGTCCACTCACCTTTGTTATGCGCCCCCTTCAGGGCATAGAATCGAGGCATACAATCCCGACGTCAAGGCACTTCTGCATCGGCATCTTCGAGTCCTCTCGGTGTAACACCCATTCTTTGTTTCATTAAATTTTACATTAATTCTTTTAGTGTTATAGATTAGATGTGCTCTGAACACGTTCCTTAAATGTCATTCATTATTCTTTCTTATTTACGTCTTATTTATTCCTTTTCTCAGCATTTGCACTCAATAAATGACTTTCGTCACCTTCGGGTGTCGGCCAGCACGTGCTTACCCTGGTATTCGGGGAATATCCAGGTCGGGGCGTGTCAATACACGTTCAAGCGCTAATAAGTTAATAAGTTTAACGTGGTGTGCAAAATCGACCAAGGAACTAACCAACGACTTGGTAAGAAAGAAGTACAAATCTTATTGATTGGAATTAAGCCGATGGTCAACGTTACATCAACATTACATCCGAATAGTTTGATCCCATGGCTTTCTTAAAACTCTCGAAAGAGAGCACCAAAATCCCACGAGGTGCCACACTAAGTAACAGAAAACTATATCGCGGAGTTCGTTAAGAGTGTTTATCCTTGCACACGACTCGTCTCGAAATCCAAACGCGAAAATGCGAACCCAAAACTTGCACGGTTATGTAATGTTACTAACAAAGTTGACCAAGTTTCTGGTGGACGAACCATTCTCTCCCAAAGCAGCCAAAGCCATGTCCCCAATTTTCTTGCACCTCTCTCTAAGCACTCTTCCTCCTTCCGACTCCATCAACTCCCTCACTCTCCTCTCCACTTCTTCCCCGCTCACGAACCCATCTTCCTCGTCTCTCTGCTCCACCCCGATTGCGATTTCCATGTCCGTCACCAGAACATTCCTGTTCATATGCTGCTCCGCGTATAGCGGCCAAGCAATCATCGGCACCCCCGCAACCACTGCTTCCAGTACCGAGTTCCATCCGCAATGTGTCACGAACCCACCAACCGATTCCTTCTTCAACACCACCACCTGCGGCGCCCATGACTTCACTACCATCCCCCTGTCTGCCGTCCTCTCCAAAAACCCTTCTGGCAACACACCCTCCAAATCAAAGTCGTCAACTCCATGGACCTGCTTTGTTTTCTGTTCAACCGGCGGCTTCTTCACCACCCACAGGAACCTCTGCCCGCTCGCCTCCAACCCGTTCGCTATCTCCTTCAGTTGAACAGCCGGAAATGATCCCCTGCTTCCAAAACAGAGAAACAGCACGCTTCGACTTGGCTGCTTATCGAGCCATGACAAGCAGTCCTTCTCGGCCGCAGCTGCATCATTACTCAATTCTTTCTCTTCGTCAATCAATGGACCAACGTAGTACACAGGCGGAGTTGGCCCATCAGGAACACACAGGCCTCCAGCAATGGCGTGGAGGACGGTAGGTGGCTCGAGCTCTTCGAACGTGTTCACGATGATTCCGTTGGATTTGGGAAGATGTGAGCAGAAATAGATCATGTCCGAATAAGCAGGGTCGTTCCGGTCGAGCACCGGTTTGACCATGTGTGTAGCCTTCAGAGGAGACTTCCATCCGGGGAATTCGAAAACGGTGTCGCGGAGGTCTTTGAAACTCTCGGTGGTTTGCTCATCGATCTTGGGAAAATACAAAAAAGCAGCAAGAGCTGCGGCACCAGAAGTGTAGAAGTAGTATGTTGGAATGTTGAATTCCTTCCCGATGGGAAGAGCGGAGGTGCAGAAGAGGTCGATGACAAAGGCGCGAACGGCGGCGGATTTAGAGATTTCTTGGAGGGCTCGGCGGACGTGGGGATCGTTCTGGCGGATGAAGTCGAATATGATTGCGGCGACGCTTATGTTTCGGGTAATTTTATTGGTGACGCGAGGGAATTGGCGGAAGGAAATGGAAGGGTGGGAGTGAGAGATGCGGCGGATGTAGGCGGGGATGCTAGTGGTGTCGACAACGCTGCCGTAGGTGTAGAGAATGGTGATGGAGAATTTGTGGGGGCCGTAGCGGTGGACGATGAGTTTGCCCAGCTCCACCATGGAGACGATGTGCCCCATCCCTGGAGCTGCGTACAGCACAATGGCGTCTCCCATGGCGGCGGCTGCGACTGCTGGTGGTGGTTATGATTCGTTTGTGTGTCGCGTTTTGTGCTGCAATTTGACGTGATTTGAGAACAGAAATTCAACTGAAGAGAATTAATGTTGGTGAATGGCTTGTGCGCCCCAACTAATTTGTTAGGAGTAAAACAATAGTCAATCAAAACGACAAGGAAGTTGACCATGATTTCTTTGTCTTTTTATTTTTATTTTTATTTTTTATCTTGTTTTCTAATATGGTGTTACGATTGGTCAAGAGATGTGCCACGTATCTTTTTTTTTTTTTTTTGGAGAACCGTATCATTCTTTTTTTTGGACCGTATCTTTCTTTTTAGCCATGAATTGAACATAACATTTGTGGATTACAATTGTTAAAAGAGTGGTGATAATCCCATCCAACGGTCTTATTTCCACACCTACCTTTTAATAAAAAAATGAGTGCTAGACCCATCCTAATGTCTTATTTTCTCATCCACATTATAATTCCACTCACCACAAAAAGTTAAAAACTTGAAATATTATCTTCCCGCCAACTTTTATTCCTAGAATAACCTTTATATTGAAATTCTTTTTATTTTTATTTTTATTGAGTAAAACAAAACCTACAAAGACACGATTCAATTGATCAAGATGCACAAAGAGGATAGCATCTATACAATATATTTTACACAATTCCCAGCGTCTTTTCCTGACACGCCCCGACCCTGATTATTCGAAGAATATCAGGATAGACACGTGCTGGCCGACACCCGAGGGTGACGTAAGTCATTTATGGATTACAAAAGTAATGTTTAGGAGAAAATATACATAAATAAACATAAGAAGTTTACATAAAATAAACAGTATTCGAGAATGTGGCTAGAGTACAAAGAGCATGTTCTAACTAAAGATTACAATAAAAGAACTATTACAAGATGTTACGTAAGAAAAAGGTGCACAACTACTGGTAGGGGAATGCCTCGTATGATATGTCGTAGTCCTCGTTCACATGATCTGAATGGGGGCGCAAAACAAGGGTGAGTGGACCAAGCATATATATGTAGTACAAAAACAGTTATGAACATACTAACCCCCACAGTTTAGTAATGAAAACTACTAGCATAACAAGTGATAGGTTTTTCAAACCCTCTAGCATGCCATAATAACCATTCAATATCTATCTGTAAATCAATCTCAGAAATCATATCAGGAAGCATAACACAAGTTGTGCTGCTAGTGAGTATCACCGAATAATAATAATAACTTCCGGCCCAGTGCCTGCACCTAAATCTCTATGGCCTTCACCATGAGATAACTCTCTCTCCCGGCCCGATGCCAGACTCCGTGGTCCCTCAGCCTTCCGCTAGGGATTATTTCTTCAGGCCTCTGCCAACTCAAATCCTCGCCCCTGGCGGCATGGCGTTCACTAGGTACGCACAAAGCAAGTTTCTAAAATACAACTTCGTAGCATAAGTTCATCGATCCCCCATACTACGAAGAGGTGTCTAAAAGCATTTGAAACACATTCTTAGCATCCTATCGTCATCGATCAGATAGTCTACCAGAATGAGGGTTATGTAGAAAGTATGATATAGTGAAAATAGTTCAAAACCTACATATAATCAATCATATTCAATTCATTATGCTTCCTGTAAAGTATTCATCAAAATCAATAAATCTGTAAGGCATGCTAAGAACATATGAAATTCTTTAATTAAAACATGCTATTTTTGAAGGTGGTCCACTCACCATACTTCGCAACAGCAGGGTCGTCCTCAACAGGAAAGTCGGAGTCCTTACAATCAATTTCACCTA
Source organism: Cotoneaster glaucophyllus (assembly GCA_036320875.1). Lineage (NCBI taxonomy): Eukaryota > Viridiplantae > Streptophyta > Magnoliopsida > Rosales > Rosaceae > Cotoneaster > Cotoneaster glaucophyllus. The sequence goes on from CM070073.1 coordinate 44,930,465, forward strand.
AATACAAGAATAAGCAATTATTCAAACTATGCCCAAACGATAGAATTTCAGAAAACGGACTTCACATATGTGTTCAGAACGTCGAAATTAGCTTAGGAGAAGTCCCGAAGAAAATCAGAAAAGGTCAACGGTCGAAGTCAACGTTGACTGTTGACCAGTCAACGGTCAAAGTCAACCGTCAGCGTTGACTGACAGTCAACGGTCAACGGGTCCGGTCAAAGGTCAAACGGGTTAACGGGTCAACCCAGATAGAGTTTGGGTTTGGATCCGGGTTATGAATTTGGGTTTGGGTCTTTAGGGTTTAGGGGACACGGGCCAAAAGCCCTAGGTTAGAGAAGCCCAAAAGGCTTAAGGGTTTTGGGTTAGAGTTTAAGGCCCGGCCAAAGGCCAAGAGCCTGTTATGGAAGGAGGGCCGGCCCGAAGGCCTTAAGCCTTCTCGGGCTGGGCTAAAAGAAACAGCCCAAAGGGCTTTTAAATAAAAACAGAAACAGAAAGTAAAAATAAAAATAAAAAGACCAAGATTAGAATTTGGGTTGGGCTCGGCCGGAGCTCAAGAGAATGGCCCGAGAGCCTTTGAATTTTGGGTTGCAACTAAACGGGCTGGAGGCCCGTGGTCACTGAAATTGGCCTGAGAGGCCCGGATCTTGCCGAAGAAGAAGGCCGGAGCTTCTACAGCTCCGGTGGCCTGAAAACACGAGTCTTAGACCCCGATATAGGTACAAAAATGAAGCACGAGTTGAGCGAAGTGAGGTGTTACCCTTGGATATTCGAAAAACGCTTGGAGGAGACCGGAAAGACGTTGAATGCTAGAGGGTTCACCGGCAAAAGTGGGTGTGCTCACCCGAGTTCAAATCCAACAAAAACCTGGGCAAGGAGGCGAGGGTTCGACTTAGAAATCCCAACCAGAGTCGCAGAACATAGAGATAGAGGGATTTGTGACTTACCAGATTAGAAAAATAGAGGAGGTCCGCCGGAGCTCCTTGCTCCCGTGCCGTTGCTCCTCACTGTGACGAGAAGGGAAAAAAGAAGGGAGTGCAGAATTTAGGGTGGTCTCGGCTGGGTCTCTCGGCATGTGTGTGGATGCGTGGGTGTATGTGTGAGCTCACGGGGAGAGAAGAAAAGAGCTGCGAGAGTGAGATAGATACGGGAAGAAGAGAGAACTGAAAGTGAAAGGGATAGGGACTGAGGATTTTCGGGAAAAGGAAAGGTAAGGAGGTTAGGGAGCTGCCACGTGGCAGTTTAGGAAAGAAAGAGAGACTAGATGAACGGTTAGGATTAGGGGTTGAAAATGAAAAGTAGACAAGGTTAGGGGAAAAAGAAAAATTTACCTTAAAATTTGGGTTGGGGTGTTTCAATCTACCCCCCTTAAAGAAAATTTCGTCCTCGAAATTACACTTCACTCGAAGAGGTAAGGATACTGGCTCCGCATTGAGTCTTCGGTTTCCCAAGTAGCTTCCTCCACAACACTTTCACCAAGGGAATCACTTTATTTCTCAAAACTCTGGTCTGCTGATCGACAATAGTCACTGGTTCCTCTACATAACTCGCATCCTGATCCACACTTAGAGGTTCCGGCTGAATAACATGAGAGGGATCCGATACGTACTTCCGAAGCATGGAAACATGGAACACATTATGAATGTGAGACAATTCCGACGGCAACTCCAATCTGTAAGCCACGGCACCAATTCTCTCTGAAACCTGGTAAGGACCTACATATCGAGGACTCAACTTTCCTCGCTTTCCAAACCGTACCACACCCTTCCAGGGTGACAGTTTTAGGAAGACAAAGTCGCAAACATTGTACTCTTGATCCTTAGAATGTTGGTCTGCAATGCTCTTCTGTCTGTCCTGAGCCGCTTTCAGATTTCTTTTGATCAATTGAATGTTCGTATTTGTAGTATCCACAATCTCCGGTCCCACTAATGTCCGTTCTCCTGCTTCTGTCCAACATAGTGGAGTCCGGCACGCCTTTCTATACAATGCCTCAAAAGGCGCCATACCAATGCTAGAGTGGTAACTATTATTGTAAGCGAACTCAGCCAACGGTAAATAGTTGTCCCAACTTCCTTTCCACTGCATCACTGATACTCTCAACATATCCTCTAAGGTCTGGATGGTCCGTTCGGACTGACCATTCGTCTGAGGATGATATGCAGTACTGAATAACAACTGAGCACCCATAGTAGTACTAAAAGCTTTCCAGAACCTGGAAGTAAATCTGGGATCTCTGTCTGAAACAATGGAGATGGGTACCCCATGAAGACAGACAATATTGTCAACGAACAACTTCGCCAACTTCTCTAACGAGTAAGTTTGTCGAACAGGTAAGAAGTGTGCGGTTTTTGTGAGTCGGTCAACAATCACCCAAACACCATCGTATCTCGACGGTGTTCTTGGTAAACCATACACAAAGTCCATGGTGATGTCGTCCCACTTCCACACTGGTATCAGAAGATTCTGCATCAATCCGCCAGGTTTTTGTCTCTCTGCCTTAACCTGTTAACAAATAAGGCACCTGCTCACATACTCTGCTACATCCCGTTTCATTCCTTCCCAATAATAAAATGGGTAGATAGTACGGTACAACTTAGTACTTCCTGGATGCATAGCATAAGTTGAAGTGTGAGCCTCGTCCAGGATTGTCCTCTTCACTGCTTCATTGTCTTTCGGTACGACCAACCGATTTCCCTTCAACAAAGCTTCATCCTTGCGAATGAAGTACTCTTCATTTTCTTCTTTTAATACATGTTCCTTCAAGTAGGTACACTCCAGATCGTGCTCTTGAGCTTCTATGACCATGTCCACAAAAATAGGTCTAACCTGAAAATGCACTAACCAAGCTCCACGTCCATTTGGTTCTAAACGAACACCAGTTTTTCAAAGAGAGAATAACAGTGGAACATGAATAGTTCGAAGTGAAACAATCTGCTCATGATTCTTTCGACTAAGAGCATCTGCTACTGCATTAGAATGTCCAGGGTGGTACTCGATCGAACAGTCATAGTCACTGAGAAGTTCCATCCACCTCATTTGTTTCATATTCAGTTCATTTTTTGTGAAAACATACTTAAGGCTCTTATGATCCGTGAAGATACGACATTTTTCACCGTACAGGTAATGTCTCCAGATCTTTAAGGCAAAAATCACCGCCCCAAGCTCCAAATCATGGGTAGGATAATTTTTCTCATGGTTCTTGAGTTGTCTGGAAGCATAGGCGATAACTTTCCCATGTTGCATTAGCACGCAACCCAAACCAGATAGAGAAGCATCGGTGTAAACCTCAAATTCCCCATTGTCATCTGGGAGAGCAAGAACAGGAGCTTAAGTAAGATGCCGCTTAAGTTCTTGAAAACTCTGTTCACAGTCCTCATCCCACTCGAACTTGACACCTTTTCGAGTTAACTTCGTAAGAGGCAATGCAATTGTAGAAAAACCTTGAATGAACCGCCGATAGTACCCTGCTAAGCCCAGAAAGCTTCTTATTTCGGTGACACTCTTCGATTGTTCCCAATCAGACACTGCTGACACCTTCTGGGGATCTACACTTATCCCCTCAGCAGAAATTATGTGTCCAAGCAAAACCAACTTGGGTTAACCAAAACTAGCACTTACTGAACTTGGCATACAGCTGCTCGTTCCTCAACCGCTCCAACACTGTTCTCAGATGCTTCTTATGCTCACTAACACTTCTAGAATAAACTAGAATGTCATCAATGAACACAATTACAAACCGATCCAGGTATGGTCTAAAGACTTTGTTCATTAAGTCCATAAATGCTGCAGGTGCATTTGTGAGTCCAAAAGGCATTACGATGAATTCATAATGCCCGTACCTCGTGCGAAAAGCAGTTTTTGGGACATCATCTTCACGAATCAGCAATTGATGGTAACCCGACCTAAGGTCAATCTTGGAGAAAATCTGGGCACCTTTCAACAGATCAAATAAATCGTCAATTCGAGGCAGTGGATAACGGTTCTTCACCGTCCTCTGGTTCAACTGTCTATAGTCAATACAGAGCCTCATCGTATCGTCCTTCTTCTTAACAAATAAGATAGGTGCGCCCCACGAAGATGTACTCGGCTGGATGTAACCTTTATCCACTAATTCCTGAAGCTGGGTCTTCAATTCCCTCAACTCAGCTGGTGCCATCCGATAAGGTGCTAAAGAAATAGGATTTGTACCTGGGAGTAAGTCGATAGTGAATTCAATTTCCCTCGCAGGTCGTAAGCCTGGTAGATCCTCGGGAAATACATCGATAAAGTCCCTCACAATTGGTACTTTTTCAGGACGTAAGGAAGATTCTTCTTTTGTAACTACGTGGGCTAAAAATCCCATGCAACCCCTCTTAATCAATTTAGTTGCCTGAATAGCAGAAATAATACAATTAGGGAGAATACGTCGCTCACCCGTGAAAGTGATTGGCGGAAGTCCTCGTCGCTTGAATGTCACAGTCTTTTCAAAACATTCGACATTCGCACGGTGCTTTGATAGCCAATCCATTCCTAGAATAACGTCAAGGTCCACCAATTGGAAAGGAATTAAGTCAGTCTCTAGGTTTTCCCTTTCAATTATAACTGGACAATTCTGATATCGCCACTGAGCGCAGAATAGCTCACCACGCGGCATTTTTATCAGCATGTCAAAGCCTAATGGCTGAGGTTGGGAAGGTATGACTCGAGCGAAAGATGAAGAAACAAATGAGTGAGTGGCTCCCGGATCAATCAAAACTCTAGCCTAGTTATTACAAATAAGTAGCGTACCAGTGATCACTCGGGGATCCTGCTCCGCCTTCTGTTGAGTCATGGCATTAATGCGTTCATGAGCCTGTCGCCCTGTGTTACTGTTCTGATCGCCACGACCTTGGAAACCGCGACCTGCTCTGTTCCCTGGATTACGGCTACCTGACGAAGTTCCAGGTTGCTGCTGGGTAGGAAATGGAGCACTCTGGCTGCCACTCCCTCTGAAACTCTGACTGCCACTACCAAACTGTTGACCCTGATTACCCCCGAAATTCTGGTTAGTGCTGCTGCCATAGCTTCGACTGCTACCAGCACCGCCATCGTAACTCTGCCTACCACCATAATTTTGGACAGTCTGATAATCACTGTAGCCTGAACCAGAAGCAAAGTTATCAGGTGGTGGTGCTGAAGGACAGTCACGAACAAAGTGCCCGGTGCCATCGCACCTGTGACAGACTACATTAACTATCCCACAGTTTCCTCGATGGCGTAATCCACACTGATTACAAACTGGAAGACCCGAAGGGAAATGGCTGAAAGACCGCCTCACTGACTCGTTACCTGAGCCCTCACTGGATGATCCTGAACCCCGGCCTCGCCGCTTGAAGGAAAAAGAATGTCTGGGACCTACAGATCTCGAAGGGCCCGCTGACTCTCTGGTACTCGATCGAAAGTTTCGACCCCCCGAATTCTGGTTACGTGGTCGATTATATCTCTGAGGCTGGGTCTACATCGAAGGCTGATCTTGTAGTTCCGTGTCAAATTTAGATTGCTCGATGCTCAGGCTTATCTCAATTACCTCTTCATAGGTCTTGGGTCTCTGAGCATATACTAGTGTCTGATACTCCTGATTTAATGCGATCATAGCCTGATCCATCATTCCCTGAGGATTATCAAAAGCCCCGTCATGGTGTCGAGCCAGACGTCTGAATGTGCTGTCAAACTCCGTAATACTCATGTCTCCCTGTCTGAACCCTAGATACTTCTGTCTCTTTCTTAGTTTATAACTGGGGCTAAGAAAATGAGCAATAAAACGCTTTCTGAAGAAAACCCATGTCATCCAGGAACCATGTGGACGAGCTTCCCTCGTTGTTGTCCACCAAGATCTAGCATCGTCTTGAATGAAATACCCAGCGGTCTCTGCCCACTCATTCATCGAACACTTCATCGCCTCGAGCGTGTACTCCATCTTCTCTAGCCACTGTTCGGCCTCATCGTAATTTAAAGCGTCGGCCTTGCCTTTCTAATCGGCATTTTTTTTTTATCGTTTCACTGTCTTAATTCAGTGACCCCGTGACTCCTAGCGACTTCCATAAATGTCCGGTTCGATCTGTGGCCCGGAAGAGCATTCATCAATGCATGAGTAAACTGTTGTATACCCTTCATTATACCAGAACGAGGTCGTCGAGGCACATTCCCACCAGGATTAGCCATAGTTCTGTCAAAGTTAACAAGATTTAGAAAGACTGACAATTACCAAAATGGTGGAAAGAAGCCCTAACCATGCTCTGAAACCAATCTGACACGCCCCGACCCTGATTATTAGAAGAATATCAGGATAGACACGTGCTGGCCGACACCCGAGGTTGACGTAAGCCATTTATGGATTACAAAAGTAATGTTTAGGAGAAAATATACATAAATAAACATAAGAAGTTTACATAAAATAAACAGTATTCGAGAATGTGGCTAGAGTACAAAGAGCATGTTCTAACTAAAGATTACAATAAAAGAACTATTACAAGATGTTACGTAAGAAAAAGGTGCACATCTACTGGTAGGGGAAAGCCTCGTATGATATGCCGTAGTCCTCGTTCACAGGATCTGAATGGGGGGTGCAAAACAAGGGTGAGTGGACCAAGCATATATATGTAGTACAAAAACAGTTATGAACATATTAACCCCCACAGTTTAGTAATGAAAACTACTAGCATAACAAGTGATAGGTTTTTCAAACCTTCTAGCATGCCATAAAAACCATTCAATATCTATATATAAATCAATCTCAGAAATCATATCAGGAAGCATAACACAAGTTGTGTTGCTAGTGAGTATCACCGAATAATAATAATAACTTCTGGCCCAGTGCCTGCACCTAAATCTCTATGGCCTTCACCATGAGATAACTCTCTCTCCCAGCCCGATGCCAGACTCCGTGGTCCCTCAACCTTCCGCTAGGGATTATTTCTTCAGGCCTCTGCCAACTCAAATCTTCGCCCCTGGCGGCATGGAGTTCACTAGGTACGCACAAAGCAAGTTTCTAAAATACAACTTCGTAGCATAAGTTCATCGATCCCCCATACTACGAAGATGTGTCTAAAAGCATTTGAAACACATTCTTAGCATCCTATCGTCATCGATCAGATAGTCTACCAGAATGAGGGTTATGTAGAAAGTATGATATAGTGAAAATAGTTCAAAACCTACATATAATCAATCATATTCAATTCATCATGCTTCCTGTAAAGTATTCATCAAAATCAATAAATCTGTAAGGCATGCTAGGAACATATGAAATTCTTTAATTAAAACATGCTATTTTTGAAGGTGGTCCACTCACCGTACTTCGCAACAGCAGGGTCGTCCTCAACAGGAAAGTCGGAGTCCTTACAATCAATTTCACCTAAATACAAGAATAAGCAATTATTCAAACTATGCCCAAACGATAGAATTTCAGAAAACGGACTTCACAGATGTGTTCAGAACGTCGAAATTAGCTTAGGAGAAGTCCCGAAGAAAATCAGAAAAGGTCAACGGTCAAAGTCAATGTTGACTGTTGACCGGTCAACGGTCAAAGTCAACTGTCAGCGTTGACTGACAGTTAACGGTCAACGGGTCCGGTCAAAGGTCAAACGGGTCAACAGGTCAACGGGTCAACCCAGATAGAGTTTGGGTTTGGATCCGGGTTATGAATTTGGGTTTGGGTCTTTAGGGTTTAGGGGACACGGGCCAAAGGCCCTAGGTTAGAGAAGTACAAAGGGCATAAGGGTTTTGGGTTAGAGTTTAGGGCCCTGCCAAAGGCCGAGGGCCTGTTATGGAAGGAGGGCCGGCCCGAAGGCCTTAAGCCTTCTCGGGCTGGGCTAAAAGAAACAGCCCAAAGGGCTTTTAAATAAAAACAGAAACAGAAAGTAAAAATAAAAATAAAAAGACCAAGATTAGAATTTGGGTTGGGCTCGGCCGGAGCTCAAGAGAATGGCCCGAGAGCCTTTGAATTTTGGGTTGCAACTAAACGGGCTGGAGGCCCGTGGTCACTGAAATCGGCCTGAGAGGCCCGGATCTTGCCGAAGAAGAAGGCCGGAGCTGCTACAGCTCCGATGGCCTGAAAACACAGGTCTTAGACCCCGATATAGGTACAAAAATGAAGCACGAGTTGAGGGGAGTGAGGTGTTACCCTTGGATATTCGAAAAACGCTTGGAGGAGACAGGAAAGACGTTGAATGCTCGAGGGTTCGCCGGCAAAAGTGGGTGTGCTCACCCGAGTTCAAATCCAACAAAAACCTGAGCAAGGAGGCGAGGGTTCGACTTAGAAATCCTAACCAGAGTCGCAGAACATAGAGAAAGAGGGATTTGTGACTTACCAGATTAGAAAAATGGAGGAGGTCCGCCGGAGCTCCTTGCTCCCGTGCCGTTGCTCCTCACCATGACGAGAAGGGAAAAAAGAAGGGAGTGCAGAATTTAGGGTGGTCCCGGCTGGGTCTCTGGGCGTGTGTGTGGATGCGTGGGTGTATGTGTGAGCTCACGGGGAGAGAAGAAAAGAGTTGCGAGAGTGAGATAGATACGAGAAGAAGAGAGAACTGAAAGTGAAAGGGATAGTGACTGAGGATTTTCGGGAAAAGGAAAGGTAAGGAGGTTAGGGAGCTGCCACGTGGCAGTTTAGGAGAGAAAGAGAGACTAGATGAACGGTTAGGATTAGGGGTTGAAAATGAAAAATAGACAAGGTTAGGGGAAAAAGAAAAATTTACCTTAAAATTTGGGTTGGGGCGTTTCATCTCCATCCTCCAGCATGCTACCAGCTCCGAGAACACCGTGTTCCACTTCATCTGCACCTCCCACAACAATCGGTATGTGGATAGTGGATTGTGGAAAGACAAGCCTTTATCCTAGTTTTCAAGGCTGTTTGCTGGTACAAACAACAAAAACAAACAGATCAAATTAAAATGGCCAAAGGTACTGGGGACTTTATTTTTTGAAGATTTAGAGAGGTGGGTTGTTCTAGAAGATAGGGAAGAACGAACTTGTCAGCCTAGAGAGCAGGGGTTTTTCTTTTCTTTGGTCTTAGATGTTATTTTACAAGAGAGTAAATTTGGTATTAAATTTTTTATTAAAAGGTGGGTGGGGAAATAAGACCGTGGGGTGGGTTTATCAGCACTCTAAAAAATTTAATCCCGAATTTAGGGAGGCAAGGTTGACTATTATGATTCCCAAGTCATGCATTCTTTATAAATGAGAGACGCTGTGCCTTTGGTGGAGCAGAAAAGGTGCAAATATGACGGAGCTGATGCATTTTGAACGTTTGTGTCTAAAGGAATGCAAAGATTTTGAAGGAATATGAGGAGAGGAGGTCTCCTTTCTTTGGGAATGAGTGTGTTGTTTGGCATTATAGTGCGCTTCGGTTTCTAAATAGTTTCTACGGTTGATTGAAATTGTGGTGTGTGTGTGTATGTAATTGCTAGTTATATTTGAGTAGATAGCTTGATGCTAATCAATTCTTAAAAAAATTTGAACTCGAAATCCTAATACTTATGAAACTTGAGTCCCATTCTCTGGGTCACCGGTGACCAAGAATACATGGTCACTCACCCTTGGATTAGATATTAAGAGTTGAGATTAAAACATTAAAAGCATACCCAACCCTTGATATCAAATCCAAGGGTGAGTGACCATGCATTCCTTGTTCACTAGGTGACCAAGAAAACATTTCTGTATAAAACTCCACGTCTTTACGAATCCTTAACCCTAGAATTTGTATAACTATCTTAAAATTTTGCACAAAGAAAAGAACCCAGAAAATATTTCGAATAACTTCAAAATCTGTAAATTGTGTATATGAATTTTCTTGACTTTTTCATGTGTTTGCGAAACTAAGCGGGCAAAAGCTTACAATTGTTTGGTGGGGTGTTTCTGTTGATTTTCCTTGCAGCAAACTAATACTGCCGATATGTTAGATGAGGCAGTGGAGTATGTGAAGTTTCTTCAGAAGCAGATTCAGGTATTATTCCTCTGAGGAGACACTTGGGAAAGATTTGAACGGAAAAAATTTACATTAGCTTTTCCTTTCTTGCTCCGTCTTTTGAATAAGATGTTATGTCTGTCTGCGGTGTAATTGAGGAAATTGAAGGGAAGATGCATACTGAAAAATTCGAAACATGGCAGGAACTTTCTGAGGATCAGCGCAGATGCAAATGCATAGCTAAAGAATGACCAGAAGGTACCTGAAATGCCTCCTACTGTCCTACTGTTTAGTGTAATTACTAGATATATTAATTTCAGCCAAGGTTCATCGTGCTGGTGGCATGTTGATAACAATTCCTAAGAGACTTACCTTGTAATTCGAGATACACCATTTTCTATGTTGCATTCTTGTGCAACATATAGATGTAAGAGTGCCATACCTAGATTCCATGATTCCGTGCTTAGCTGCTTCCACTTGGAAAAGTTCAATCGGTATGATTTTGGTTGTCGCTTCCAAGGAAACAGATTATTATTGTAGTTGTATATTAGAATGGCAAGATTTTTTTTGTTTTATTTTGTTCTTAACACGCTTCATTTATGCATCTGTAATGTTTACTATCGCGTATCCCGATGTTTATACTCCTAAAGTTTTCTGTTCCATGATGGAGCTATATAATTAGTAAAATCGCTTGTGAAATTCTCATAGCAGTAATTAACTTCAGTTACCTTGTAGCATGGTAAGTTTGAGTTTCGATGTGTATGTTGTCATCGCAATGAAGGAGGATTCAGGTGAGAGAATATCGACTTGCATATGGCTGATGATTGTTTTAAATACCACAACTAAGCCTTATCCCACTAAGTGCAATTGACTGTATGAATTATTTGAAATCAGCCAATTAATCCTCATCGTCATATTCGATGAAGTTTTGTCCACTTTGCCATCAAATACTGGCATGACTTAAGTGTGAATGAGGTGCTAGTATTTGATGGCAAAGTGGATGAATTTCATCGAATCTGATGGTGAGGCGTTAAAATTGGCTAATTTCATATAGCTCAGGGAGTTAATTTACCAAAAAAGTAGTATTAAGGGTCAGTTTCAGCTAGAGTAGTAGTTTAGGAGGTCTAATGGCAGTTTACTCTTTTGGATCTTGATGTACAGACGCTGTTAGCTCGTACATGAACAGAAATTTGTTACCATTGTTAGATGATTTCTGATAATTTCAGCAAATTGCACAAAGTTTGGAATAAAAACCCATATAGATGAACAGAAAACTTCATATGCATTTCATTTGTTACAAGTCGTCAGTATATAAATCTAAAATTTTGAATTAGACTTGCGGAATTTACAGTTGCAATGATGTTTAGGCTGGATGAATTGCGATTTTCTGTTGGTTTCGGCATTTGCATTATACACGTTCAAGCGCTAATAAGTTAATAAGTTTAACATGGTGTGCAAAATCGACCAAGGAACTAACCAACGACTTGGTAAGAAAGAAGTACATAATCTTATTGATTGGAATTAAGCCGATGATCAACGTTACATTAACATTACATCCGAATAGTTTGATCCCATGGCTTTCTTAAAACTCTCGAAAGAGAGCACCAAAATCCCACGAGGTGCCACACTAAGTAACAGAAAACTATATCGCGGAGTTCGTTAAAAGTGTTTATTCTTGCACACGACTCGTCTCGAAATCCAAACGCGAAAATGCGAACCCAAAACTTGCACGGTTATGTAATGTTACTAACAAAGTTGACCAAGTTTCTGGTGGACGAACCATTCTCTCCCAAAGCAGCCAAAGCCATGTCCCCAATTTTCTTGCACCTCTCTCTAAGCACTCTTCCTCCTTCCGACTCCATCAACTCCCTCACTCTCCTCTCCACTTCTTCCCCGCTCACGAACCCATCTTCCTCGTCTCTCTGCTCCACCCCGATTGCGATTTCCATGTCCGTCACCAGAACATTCCTGTTCATATGCTGCTCCGCGTATAGCGGCCAAGCAATCATCGGCACCCCCGCAACCACTGCTTCCAGTACCGAGTTCCATCCGCAATGTGTCACGAACCCACCAACCGATTCCTTCTTCAACACCACCACCTGCGGCGCCCATGACTTCACTACCATCCCCCTGTCTGCCGTCCTCTCCAAGAACCCTTCTGGCAACACACCCTCCAAATCAAAGTCGTCAACTCCATAGACCTGCTTTGTTTTCTCTTCAACCGGCGGCTTCTTCACCACCCACAGGAACCTCTGCCTGCTCGCCTCCAACCCGTTCGCTATCTCCTTCAGTTGAACAGCCGGGAAGGATCCCCTGCTTCCGAAACAGAGAAACAGCACGCTTCGACTTGGCTGCTTATCGAGCCATGACAAGCAGTCCTCCTCCTCGGCCGCAGCTGCATCATTACTCAATTCTTTCTCTTCGTCAATCAATGGACCAACGTAGTACACAGGCGGAGTTGGCCTATCAGGAACACACAGGCCTCCAGCAATGGCTTGGAGGACGGTAGGTGGCTCGAGCTCTTCGAACGTGTTGACGATGATTCCGTTGGATTTGGGAAGATGTGAGCAGAAATAGATAATGTCCGAATAAGCAGGGTCGTTCCGGTCGAGCACCGGTTCGACCATGTGTATAGCCTTCAGAGGAGACTTCCATCCGGGGAATTCGAAAACGGTGTCGCGGAGGTCTTTGAAACTCTCGGTGGTTTGCTCATCGATCTTGGGAAAATACAAAAAAGCAGCAAGAGTTGCGGCACCAGAAGTGTAGAAGTAGTATGTTGGGATGTTGAATTCCTTCCCGATGGGAAGAGCGGAGGTGCAGAAGAGGTCGATGACGAAGGCGCGAACGGCGGCGGATTTAGAGATTTCTTGGAGGGCACGGCGGACGTGGGGATCGTTCTGGCGGATGAAGTCGAACATGATTGCGGCGCCGCTTATGTTTCGGGTAATTTTATTGGTGACGCGAGGGAATTGGCGGAAGGAAATGGAAGGGTGGGAGTGGGAGATGCGGCGGATGTAGGCGGGGATGCTAGTGGTGTCGACAGCGCTGCCGCAGGTGTAGAGAATGTTGATGGAGAATTTGTGGGGGCCGTAGCGGTGGACGATGAGCTTGCCCAGCTCCACCATGGAGACGATGTGCCCCATCCCTGGAGCTGCGTACAGCACAATGGCGTCTCCCATGGCGGCGGCTGCGACTGCTGGTGGTGGTTATGATTTGTTTGTGTGTCGCGTTTTGTGCTTCAATTTGAAGTGATTTGAGAACAGAAATTCAACTGAAGAGAATTGATGTTGGTGGATGGTATGTGCTCCCCAACTAATTTGTTAGGAGGAAAACAACAGTCCATCAAAACGACGAGAAAGTTGACCATGATTTGTTTGTCTTTTTATTTTTTATCTTGTTTTCTAATATAGTGTTACGATTGGTCAAGTGATGTGCCAGTATCTTTCTTTTTAGCCATGAATTGGAAAAAAAATTCTCTTTTGACCGGAACACGAAAAGTACATCAAACTTTTATTTAGCACTATTAGATGTCTCGTTATTAAAAAAGAAGAAAAAAAAGGGACTATTAGATGTGGCAGCGGAGATCTGATTTATGCTGTTTAAGACTAGAGATTTTTTGTTGTTTATTATCATAGCCTACGGATTAAGTTTGTGAGGGCCTCCCATTGTATCTTGGGTTGCTACTCTCACTTTACTTGAACCTTTTAATTTATATGTTGTTTATCTGGTTCATTTTGGGCCTTATACTAATTTTTATTGTAATGAAAGTTCTATTGACCAATTAAAAATGTGAAAACATAAGAGTTAATCTAGTTTCTACAGAGAAATGAGGATTAAATTGAGTTTTAGAAGATACAGTGTGATCAAACCGAGTTTTATGAGGCGTAGCTAAATTAAACCTATGATATTACATTTTTACCTATCCACATCATCAACTTTAACGGCTATTTAATGAAAAATAAAAAATAAAAACATAGTAAAGTTGAACGAATTTTAACTTTCAAAGAGTAAAGTTGTAATTTTTGAATTACATTGAGTGTATGATCAAAATTAAATTATATAAAGCGTAACTAAACATAAGTTACATAACCCATACATTTAAAGTTGGTCAAATTTTTTTGTATTCATTTTTTAATATATCTTAATGAATTATTAAATTATTCCAATCTAATCTTTTTACTAAGAGTAACTTCACCCTGAAATATCCCTGGACTATTACCCTCTAAGTTATTGAGGAAGGCAGTGAACAGTAATTGTCAAAATGCATTTCCACCCCTAAACTGATTAACTCGGGCAATTCATATTAAAATATTAATTTGTTTATAAAATAATAAAAGATAATTTTATTTTTAATTTTGGATATGAGTGGCTCGAACCGTCTTCCAAAGTGCTCGTAACTTCTGCTCATTACTCGTAATCAAAACATGAGTGCCTTGACCCCTGCATTCACACAACGTAAGATCTTAAATGATCGACCAATCCGAACCTGCATCATTAGTCATTTTTTTTTGCAAATATGAAAACTTTGAGAGAAAGATTGGTTGAAAGTATTTGAAAATATTGAATAGTGGTGGAAAAGCATAGTTAGGTATTTAGAAGAAAAAATTATAATTTTTTAAATATTTTTTTAACTTAATTAATCTCGGCCGTTTAATTACAAAAAAAAATTGAAATCCAACAGCCCAAATTGTGCTAATCTAACTGTAACAATTCCAATTTTTTTTTTCAAGTTCGGAAAATCTGGATGGTTGATTGGAAATTCCAACGATTTAGATTGTGACATGTCACCTAGTCCTTAGGGTTGAATTTCAATTTTTTTTTATAGCCGGTGGAAATCCAACGCCCCAGGTCACACCAGGTCGCTCCAAAATCCGAAGTCATTAGTGCGCCTATACGCGGCCCTACTCCTGAAATCGTGTCGACTGGCGTGCCTCAACTTGCAAGTGTAATTCACGCGCCCGTGGCAAAAAAAAAAGAAAAAGAAAAAGAAAAAAGAACCCGAAACATTACTACCACCACGTTAACACCAGCATGATGTCACTACGTCTCAGTCTCTAGGTCAGTCAATTCGGGTCTGGGCACTGTGTTGGGTTCACCTTGAGCCAAGTGGATTGGGTAGAGCTAGAACTGTTTTTTTTCTTTTTCTTTTTCCAGGGGGTGGGGGGGAGGGCAGGCGTTCGCTTGCCCAATAGCCTATGGTATTTTTGGGGTAGAGTTGCTCTAAAGGAGCCTTGGGGCCGCTTGTTTGGCTTTACTAAGTATCATTGGATTATACTGGACTAACTCTTAAAGTAGTCCTATGTTTGTTCCACGCAGGGATTACCTTTAATGGTATTATCAGGGACTAGTTGTGACTAACACCATTGTTAGGTGGTCTTAGCGAGAGCCCCCGAAAACAATGGATTTGTTAAGAACCACTTTGTCCTTCTACTTTATTCATCTACGACACCAACTCACTGCTTCGTTCGTCTACGACACCGACGCACTGCTTCGTTCGTTCTTCTGCTTGGTCCGTTCTTTCATTTATCTGCTTCGTTTGTCTGGAAATATCGCTCAATGGACCAAAGTAGTACACAGGCGGAGTTGGCCCATCAGGAACACACAGGCCTCCAGCAATGGCCTGGAGGACGGTAGGTGGCTCGAGCTCTTCGAACGTGTTGGCAATGATTCAGTTTGATTTAGGAAGCTGTGAGCAGAAATAGATCATGTCCGAATAAGCAGGGTCGTTCCGGTCGAGCACCGGTTCGACCATGTGTATAGCCTTCAGAGGAGACTTCCATCCGGGGAATTCGAAAACGGTGTCGCGGAGGTCTTTGAAACTTTTAGTGGTTTGCTCATCGATCTTGGGAAAATACAAAAAAGCAGCAAGAATTGCAGCACCAGAAATGTAGAAGTAGTATGTTGGGATGTTGAATTCCTTCCTGATGGGGTGAGCGAAGGTGCAGAAGAGGTCGACGAAGGCGCGAACGGTGGCAGATTTAGAGATTTCTTGGAGGGCACGTCGGATGTGGGGATCATTCTTGCGGATGAAGTTGAAAATGATTGCGGCGCCGCTTATATTTCGGGTAATTTTATTGGTGACGCGATGGAATTGGCGGAAGAAAATGGAAGGGTGGGAGTTAGAGATGCGGTGGATGTAGGCGAGGATGCTAGTGGTGTCGACAACACTGCCGCAGATGTAGAGAATGGTGATGGAGAATTTGTTGGGGTTGTAGCGGTGGACGATGAGCTTGCCCAGCTCCACCATGGAGACGATGTGCCCCATCCCTGGAGTTGCGTACAGCACAATGGCGACGATTGCGACTACTGGTGGTGGTTATGATTTGTTTGTGTGTCGCATTTTGTGCTGCAATTTGAAGTGATTTGAGAACAAAAATTCAACTAAACAGAATTAACGTTGGTGAATGGCATGTGCGCCCCAACTAATTTGTTAAGAGTAGGATTCTCTCATCTCCTATTACCATCCCCTCATCTCACAGTCTTTTTTTTGTCTTATTCTCTATATAAAAAATTCAAAACAAGATGTAGACGTAGAGTAATCGTAACCGTTTAAATAGGAGGAGATGGAAAGGGAGAGAGATTAGAAGGGGAGAGAATCCTACTCCAATTTGTTAGGAGGAAAACAATAGTCAATCAAAACGACAAGGAAGTTGACCATGACTTGTTTGTCTTTCTTTTTCTTTTTTTCTTTTTTTTTTCTTGTTTTCTAATATAGTATTACGATTGGTCAAGAGATGTGCCACGTATCTCTCTTTTTATCCATGAATTGAACAGAACATTTGTGGATTACAAATTTACAATTGTTAAATTCATATAACTGTCACTTGTTTTAATTACGATTGTCTCAACTTTTAGAGTAAATTACACAAAACTACTTCAACTATGGGTTGAACCACACTCCCATACCTCATCTTTTAAAAATGACAATATCATACCTCATCTTTAGAGTTTGTTGCAATGTTATACCTCCGTTAGTTTGTCTGTGAATTTCTCAATTAAATGCTGACGTGGTTTGATGCGGGGCCCAGTTTCTCGCCCAGATGGATTTCACGTGGCACCACACCCAAGGTTTTCTCGGCAAATGGCTTCCAGCTGAGATTTTCAATACACGTGGCTTTCTCACCAGATGACATGTGGATATTTCATTAAATTTAGGGTAAATTACAAAAAACTACCTCAACTATTGGGTCATTAACAATTTCATACCTCGTCTTTAAAAATTTTCAATGTCATACCTTATCTTCGAATTTGTTTCAATTTCATACCTTCCGTCAGTTGTCTGTCAATTTTTCTGTTAAATGCTGACGTGGCATGTGACGTGGCACATTTTATATTAAAAAATTAATAAAATATTATAAAAACTTAAAAAAATATTTTAAATATTATTTAAAATTTTTTTTTCTCTCTCTCTCTTCTTCTTCCGCCGAACTGGGTCTTTTCGTTTTTTTTTTTTTTTTTCTCTGTGTCTCTTCTCTTCTTCCTGCCCAGAGAGAAGAAGAAAAAGAAAAAAAAAAAAAACAAAGTATTTCGGCCCTGCCAAGAAGAAGAAGGAGAAAGAGAAGGAGAAAAGAAGAAGAAGAAGAAGAAGAAGAAGAAGAAGAAGAGGGAGAGGGAAGAGAAAAAAAAAAAAAAAAAAAAAAAAAAAAGAGGGTTCGGCCCTGCCCAGAAGAAGAAGAAGAAGAAGAAGAGGGAGAAAGAGAAGGAGAAGAAAGAAAGAAAAAAAAAAAAAAAAAAAAAAAAAAAAAAACAGGTTTCGGCCCTGCCCAGAAGAAGAAGAAGGAGGAGAAAGAAAAGGAGAAGAAGAAGAAGAAGAAGAAGGAGAAAGAGAGAGGAAGAGAAAAAAAAAATGTGGTTTCGGCGCCCAGAAGAAGAAGAAGAAAGAGAAGAAGAAGCAGAAGGAGAAAGAGAGAGGAAGAGAAAAAAAAAAAAAAAAAGTGGTTTCGGCGCCCAGAAGAAGAAGAAGAAGAAGAAGAAGGAGAAAGAGAAGGAGAAGAGAAGAAGAAGAGGAGGAGGAGGAGAAGAAGAAGAGAGAAGAAGAAAAAAATAAAAAAGGAGTAGGAGAGAGAAGAAAAAAATATTTTTTAATATTTTATTAATTTTTTAATATAAAATGGGTCCCGACACTTGCCACGTCAGCATTTTAATGGAGGAACTAACGGAAGGCTGACGGAAGGTATGAAATTGAAACAAATTCGAAGATAAGGTATGACATTGAAAATTTTTAAAGACGAGGTATGAAAATGTTCAGACCCAATAGTTTAGGTAATTTTGTGTAATTTACCCTTAAATTTAATATATATATATTTGAATTAAAATTAAAAAATTCTAAAAAAGTAAAAGTACGTTGTGAAGTGTGTCATTCAAATTCATTTTCCCCCTGGTACACCCAAAACCTATCGATCAAATTCGATTCCCAATTCCATAAAAAGAGGAACTGTAACCCTAGTTCTCATACCAGCGGCTCCAAATCTCGAACAATTAGATTAGAAATTCAGTGAAAACCCCAAATCATCTTGTCGGCTCGCTTCCTTCACTTCGTTGGTGTCAGAATGGGGTTTCATCTGGGTTCCATTGGCTTCAAATAAAAATCGAAGGGTTCGACATGGGGTGGTACATGTGCGAGGATCCCAACGAAACGACGTCTACTATTGTAAGTTTTTTTTTTTTTTTTTTTTATGCTTTTGATGATTCCAAATGCATACTGAACTTATTTATTGGCATGGGTTGAATGTGGGTTTTGTTTATTCTTGTTTGAAAAGGTGAATTTATGCTTTGTGAATTCGAAATGGTTCCTGAGGTGTTGATAAAGGGTTTGTAGCTTTGTTTATTCTTGTTTGAAAATGTGGATTTATGCTTTGTTAATTCAAAATGGGTTTGTAGCTTTGTTTATTCTTGTTTGAAAAGGTGGTTTTATGTTTTCTTAATTTGAAATGGTTACTAAGTTGTTGGATAATGGGTTTGTTGCTTTGTTTATTTTTGTTGATATAAGGTGGTTTGTTGCTTTGTTTATTCTTGTCAAGATAAGGTGGTTTGTTGCTTTATTGCTTTGTTTATTCTTGTCCAGAAATGGTTACTGTGCTTTGGCTTTTCTTAGTCATGTGCTTTGTTTTGTGAAGAATCTTGTGCTTTGGTTTTTGTTGGCTTCTGATTAGGTTAAAATGCTATTGTTTTTGTTTGTTGTTGACTTTTAATTAGGGTTTGTTTTTGTGAATTTCAGTATATCCAGAAATATTCTCTATTGAATTGCATCATGGTGGGGAGATAAGTTATGACCTCCACGCTGGGGGAAAAAGTGACATATATAGATAACTGTGATAAAGACCTCATATCACTACCGATGATAGATGATATGGTGGAGGCAATTGGATACAGTGAGCGATTCATGAACTACTATTACAAGATTCCCAACATGGACCTTTGCAATGGTTTGAAGTCGATTCAAAGTGATTCCAATGTTCAGACGATGTGCAATTTTGTTCAAAAAGATAGAGTGATTGAGATGTACATTGAAGAATTGACGACAGAAGAAGCCGTAACCTAAGAGCAACAGTTTCTGAAGTTCATAGAAGTCAGTGGTCCAAGTAATTGGTAATTGATGAGGTAAGTAGTTCAGAAGGGGATGTTGGGCCAACACCACTTAAACCAAGAAGATATAGGGGCTTGCTAGATATTGAATGGCCAGAAGTGGATGATTGTTACACATCTCAACTAGTGCAAACATTGTGACTGAGGTAGGAGAGAGAAATATTGATTCTGGGAATGGTCAGAAAGAGAAAAATGGTGAAGCGCCAGAGGAGAACAAGGGGAAATCTATGGCTGAGGTAGGATAAAGGGATACTGAGGTAGGATAAGGGGATACTAAGGCAGGAGAGGGGATACTGAAGTCTTCTTTGATGTACATATTAGTTTTGAGGGGAATGTTAAAGAAGAGAATGAAGAAGCTGCTGAAGAAAATGATAGTAAGTTTGAAGAGAGTGAATATGGAAGTGATGCTGATAACCCAATGTTTTCCAAGTTTGATGGTATTGTGGAAGAAAATGAAAGGGAATCTGAGCCTAGAAAAGAAAGGAACTCTGAGCAAACAGATGAAAAGGATTCTGAGCAAAGAAGTGCAAGGCAATATGAGTAAAGCTAGGAAAGAGAAGAAGAGCATAAGGAAGAAGAAGTTGATACTGCAACTGTGGAACAAAATGTGGTTGATGATCCATACTATAACTCTAATGTCCTAGAGAGTGTACACTCTAAAGATGATGAATGAGGCAAAAAACATGAGCACTTTCCAGAGTTCAATGAGAAAACAGACATGAAGAATCTCACTCTTACACTATGACTTGTTTTCAGGGATCATGTGCAATTCAAGCGAGCTGTCATCATGTACCCCCTAGTGAATGGATATGGGGAAATATATTTTCCTAGGAATAAGAAGTTGAAAGTCACAACAAAGTGTGCAAAAGGCTACCTTTGGAAGTGTTGTGCTGGAAAAATGCATGGTTCAAACAACATACAGATCAAAACCATACTTGATCACCACACGTGTAGGAGAACTTGGACAAACAAGAACTTAAATTCCCCTTTGTTGACATATTTGTACATACACAGGATAAAACTTAATCCCACATGGCCTGTGGATTCCTTTTTAGCAACTGTCGAATCAGAGTGGAATCACGGTTGTACAAGGATGAAGGCTTACAGGGCTTTATATAGGGCTTTGAAGATCATTAAGGGAAAACATGCAGAGCAATACATAAAGTTGTGAGATTTTGCTAAGGAAGTGAGGAAGATTAACCCTGGAAGCACAATGAAGGTGAAGTTGGATAGGCAGAGGTTCCAAAGGATATATGTGTGCTTGGGGGCATACAAAGACGGGTTTAAGTCAGGGTGCAAACCATTGATATGATTAGATGAGTGCCATTTAAAGGGTGTATATGGAGGTTAGCTACTTTGTGATGTTAGCATTGACCCAAATGATGAAACATGGGTTATAGCGTACGCAGTGGTAGAAATGGAGAATAAGTTCAGTTGGATTTGATTCTTAGAGTTACTGGCTGTTGATGTTGGTATTGTCAATCAACAGGGATGGGCATTTATCAGTGATAAGCAAAAAGGGTTAATTCCGACCTTTCAAAAAGTCATCCCTAATTCCCACTACATATTTTGTGTGAGACATTTGTGTACTAACTTCAGAAATCTGTTCAAGGGAAAAACTTTGAAGGATGCTCTATGGTCAATAACAGAACAACAACAGTTCCCCACTTCAAAAAAGCAATGGATGATATGAAGAAACTGGATAAAAAGGTCTACAATTGGTTGGTGAAGAAGCTTGCACATCATTGGAGCAAGTCCCATTTTCAAACCTATCCCAAGTGTGACATGTTGCTGAACAATCTCCGTGAAAGTTTCAATGTTGTCATACTTGTGCACGGTACTTGGAGGTGTATTCTCATTTAGTAATGCTGATGAATGATATGTCTTTGTGGGAGGAAACTGAAAACCCACCAATATTGCCCCCATCATATACAATGCAACCTCGAAGGCCGAGGAGGAAGAGAAACAAGGAAGCTGCTGAGAGGGACAATGAAGGTGAACAAACTCCCACAAACCCAACCAATAATCCTCAAGGTCCTCCTCAGCCACTTAAGCTAGGAAGGAAAGGGCAAGGCAGTCTGAAATGTACCATATGCAAAAAGGAATGTCATAATGCAAGAACCCATCATAGACATCTTCCTTCAAGGGACAAACAGGTAACATTTTCTACTTTATGTGGTTTTTTAAATCCTTTAATACTATATCAGACTCTTAATCCTTTAAATTGCTTTGTAGGCATCCACATCTGCTCAAGGACAATCACCATCAACAAACCCAGCCGAAGCTGCACCTAGAAAGAAGACAAAGAAAACAAAGGTAAAAACCTAACCATTTCCTTAGTTGTAAAACATTTGGATTTAGTTAAAAACCTTGCTTTGTCTCTTATAGTTTTAATGAACTTTGGATTTAGGCATCACAATCAGTAGTTGAATCATCTAAAGGCACCAAGCAGAGAAAGACCAAGCAAACCAATAACTAAATCATCCAAAGGCACCAAGCACAGAAATACCAAGCAATCCAGCCACTAGTTTTTTTGCACAGATGGTTGTTTTTTGTAAAGGAATTGTAATGTTAGAACATGTTTTATGCATCCAGTAGGTCTTTTGTGAATTGAATTGATGATGTAGCAGGTTTTTATGAATTTAGTAGGTTTTGTAATGTTGGTTGGAGATGCTAGATGAATTTAGTTAGTTTTTTGAATAGGTTTATGAATTTCTAGATAATTAAGCATGTTTTATGCATAATTTGGCCCATTTCATATTTTTCTTCGGAAATGATGAGTAGTTTGTGCTTGAATACACTAGTTTTGTTGTGGATATATCATTATTTTTGGGTGAGATTTTTCAAATTTGGGGTCAATAATGATAATTTGTGCTTAAAATATTAGATCACCTTTTTCTCACTTTTTGGCGGGAAATTCGAATTTCAAATTTCAAATTTTGAAATTCAAATTACCAAAAAAAAAAATTCAAATATATTTTTTGACGTGTCCATTTTTGGCAAGAATACTTTGGGTGTGGTGCCACGTGGAATTCATCTGGGCGAGGAACTGGGCCTTGCATCAAGCCACGCCAGCATTTAACTGAGAAATTCACGGACAAACTAACGGAAGTATAACATTGTAACAAATTCTAAAGATGAGGTATGACATTGTCATTTTTAAAAGATGAGGTATGATAGTGTAGTTCGACCCATAGTTGAGGTAGTTTTGTGTAATTTATCCCAACTTTTATTTAGGACTATTAGATGTGGTGGCAACGGCGGTCTGGTTTATGCTCCTTGAGACTAGGGTTTTTTTGTTGTTTGTTATCGTAGCCTACGTGCCTAAGTTTGTGAGGGCCTCCCGTTGTATCTTAAGTTGTTACTCTTACTTTACTTGGGCCTTTTACTTTATCTGTTGTTTATCGGGTTCATTTTGGACCTTATACTAGTTTTTATTGTAATGACAGTTCTGTTGACCAACAAAAAATTGTGAAAACATAAGAGCTAATCGAGTTTCTAGAGAGAAGTGAGGATTAAATCGAGTTTTAGAAGATAAAGTGTGATCAAACCGAGTTTTATGAGGCGTAGCTAAATTAAACCAATGATATTACATTTTTACCCATCGACATCAACAACTTTAACGGCTATTTGACAAAAAATAAAATAAAAACGTAGTAAAGTCGAACGAATTTTAACTTTCAGAGAGTAAAGTTGTGACTTTTGAATTGCATAGGGTGTATGATCAAAATTAAATTCTATAAAGCGTAGCTAAACATAAGTTACATAACCCATACATTTTAAGTTGGTCAAATTTTTTTATATTCATGTTTTAATATACCTTAAAGTAATTATTAAATTATTCCAATCTAATCTTTTTACTAACAGTAACTCCACCTCTAAAATATCCTTGGTCTATTACTCTCTAAGTTATTGAGGAAGACAATTACTCTCTTTAGTGAACAATAACTGTCAAAGTGCATATCTACCCCTAAACTAAATAACTCAGGCAATTCGTATTAAAATATTTTTTTTATATAAAATAATATAAGATAATTTTATTATAATTTCGAATTACCGTCTTCCAAAGTTCTCGCAACTTATGCTCATTACTCGTAATCAGGACTGCATCACACAATGTAAGATCTTAAATGATTGACCAATCCAAACTTGCATTATTAGTCATTTTTTTGCAAATATGAAAACTTTGAGAGAAAGATTGGTTGAAAGTATTTGAAAATATTGAATCGTGGTGTAAGGTGGAAGAGCATAGTTAGGTATTTAGAGGAAAAAAGTTTTTTTTTTTTTTTTTTTTTGTATTTTTTAATAATTTTTAACTTAACTAATTTGGACTGTTTTATTACAAAAAAAAATTGAAATCCAATAGCCCAGATTGTGACACATAATCTAACGGTAACAATTCCAATTTTTTTGATTTTTTTTCAAGTTAGGAAAATCTAAACGGTTGGTTGGAAATTCCAACGGTCCAGATTGTGACACGTTACCTAGCCGTTAGGGTTGAATTTCAATTTTTTTTATAACCGGTGGAAATCCAACGGCTCAAGTCACGCCACGTCGCTCTAAAATCTGAAGTCGTTAGTGCGCCTGCACGCGGGTCTCACTTCTAAAATCGTATCGGCTGACGCGCCTTAACTCGCGAGTGTAATTTATGCGCCCGGTGCAAAAAAAATCCAAAACTTGACTAACGCCACGCTGACACCAGCCTGATGTCACTATGCCTCAGTCTCTGGGTTAGTCAATTCGGGCCTGGGCACTGTGTCGGGTTCACCTTGAGCCTAGTGGATTGGGTAGGGCTAGAACCTTTTTTTTTTTTAGGGGTGGGAGGGGGGAGGCATTCGCTTGCCCAATAGCCTATGGTATTTTTGGGCTGGAGTTGCTCTAAAAGAGCCTTGGGGCCGCTTGTGTGGCTTCACTAAGTCTCATTGGATTAGACTAGACTAACTTTTAACATAGTCCTATGCTTGTTCCACGCAGGGATTACCTTTAATGGTACTATCAGGGGCTCGCTGTGGCTAACACCATCGTTAGGTGGTCTTAGCGAGAGCCCCCGAAAATAATGGAACTACTATGACCCGCTTTATTCTTCTGCTTCATTTGTCTACTACACCGATTCACTGCTTCGTTCGTCTACGACACCGACTCACTGCTCCGTTCGTTCTTCTGCTTGGTCCATTCTTTCGTTCCTCTACTTCATTCGTCTGTAGGTATCGCTCAATTCCATAGCTGCGAGAAAGATGAAGGCATGGGTCTCAAATCACCGAGCTCGAGCTTAAAGGAAAGTCTGGATCGGTCGAATCTGGGTCCTGGGAAGCTATAACGGTGGTTTGATTTTTGAAAATTCTAATGATACAATGACTGTAGGGAAGGGATCAAAGTGGGGCTAAATCAGACTAGGATACACCTTTTTTTTTTAGGAATTAACGGATGAGTTGGGTTGCAATGTTCCGGGAGCACATGTAATTTGTGGCAAGATGCGTTCTTAGTTGTGATGGAGGAGTTGGGTGAAGAAAGATGAACAGAATTTGACGACCTTTTTTATGATTTGAAAAAATTAATTACTTTTTTAATGACCTGTTTTTTAGTCCAACACTTCACCAAAAGCTTCACTAAGTTAGTCCAACTTAGTCTATTCTAAGTTAGTCCAACTTAGTCCTTGAAGCTAATCTAGTTCGAGATAGTTTGGTGCAACAAACGCACCCTTTTAGCCTTAAGCCATCTCCAACTAACCCGGCTAAAGGGCCATGAGTCAAAATATAGCCCGTTTTGACACAAAACCAATCTTCAACCAAGGGTTGGGCCAAAAGGCTTGCTGGACCCACTGGGCTATAAAATAGCCACAAGGCTTGCGAGCTGGCCAAAGGAAGCCAGCCAACTCGATTTAAGGGGCCTAATCTGCATAGCCACTTGCTAACTGATGTCAGCTAGCCGGTAGATTTTGAATTTTTTTTATTTTTTATTTTAGGACGAAATTAAAAAAAAATTAAAAATTCTAATTTTTTTTTTTCTATAAATACTTAAACTATTTCTACACACTTTCTCACATTATTTTTCACTTTTCAATACTATCTTATCTCATTTTATTTCAATTCTTCACACTTTTTAAACTCCTAATTTTTTGTAATCTTTAATATCTAAGTTGTTGTAGTTTTAATATTTAAGATGTTGTATTTCAATTAAGTTGTAATTCAATTAAATTGTGATCTTTGAATTAATGTCTAAGTTGTTAACATGCAAGTAAAATTAAAATATTTAACAACAAGAAACTTAAACAAAATTTAGCGCCACGTGTTATTTGAAATCATATCCGAAAAATTATTGAGATTATATAATTCAATTAACCAATAAATTAAGGAACAAGCTTAAAATAATAAATGTAAGGTCTCACATCGCCCAGAGGTGTGGATCATGTAAGCCTTATATGTATATTCTCATCTCTACCTAGCATGAGGCATTTTGGGAGCTCACTGGCTTCGGGTTCCGTAGGAACTCCGAAGTTAAGCGAGTTCGTGCGAGAGCATTCCTAGGATGGGTGTCACTCATCCACTAGGAAGTTCTGGTGTGAGTTCCCAAAAACAAAATCGTGAGGGCGTGGTCGGGGCCCAAAGCGAACAATATCGTGCTACGGCGGAGTCAAGCTCGGGTTGTGGTGGGAGCCCGGGCCGGGATGTGACAATAAATTATTGAGGGGTCTAAAAAATAACCGCCTTCGGTTGGAGATGAGTTTTGTGTCAAAACGAGTTATGTTTTGGTCTATGATCCTTTAACCTGCTCGATTGGATCATATATAAATACTGTCTATAACACTATTTATTAAATAATAATTTTTTACAAAATTATAATTCAGACGGAGACTAAACATGATCCTTTGGTTAGAGATGGCCTTTGTCAACTTAGGCCGGTCCGCACATTTGCGGGCTAAAAAGAAGTCCTTTTGAGTTTTTTTAGTTTTTTGGTAAACGAAGTCTTTTGAGTTTGGACTGTGGACCATGAGTCGAGAAGAGAAGGCTGATTGAAAAGCACGGGAAAGAAGACGACGGCCGTCGCCATGTCGTCGTAGAACCGCAATCGCTGTCGACTTGAATCATGTTGCTCCATAAATCAAGGCCCCCAAAACCGGAGCGTCCTCTTTCCATTCAATTTTTCGACTCTCTGGTTTCCAATGGCCAAGTAAAAGAACCCAGTATGTTGCCTCAAACCGCACCGACTCCACAGCAGTGCTCTCAACTTTGCCATCCCAACTATTCTCTCGACAATGTTGCCTATACGAAACTTGTCCAACACGCTACTAAAACTGGGTCTTCACTCCATGGCAAACTTGCCCACGCCCATATCATCAAAACCTCCTTTAAGCCCTGTATGTTTTTGCTCAACAATCTTCTCACCATGTACTGTAGGCTCGGAGAGTTCGACAGTGCACGCCACCTGTTCGATAGAATGCCTAGGCGGAGTCTCATTTCGTACAACTCCTTGATTTCTGGATATAACGAGGTGGGTCTGTTTGATAAGGCAATGGGTGTTTTTAACGAAGCAAGAATGGCTGGTTTAAAACTTGATAGGTTTACTTATGCCGGTGCTTTGAGTGTGTGTGTTCAAACCGGCGATTTTGAGCTGGGTAAGCTGGTTCATGGATTGATAGTCGTCAACGGGTCGGGCTCAGAAGTTGTTCTGACCAATTCTCTTATTGATATGTACTCCAAGTGCGGCCGAGTTGATCATGCTAGGAATTTGTTTCAGAGTTCGGATAACTTGGACCATGTCTCATGGAATTCCTTGATTGCTTGCTATGCTCGAATTGGTGCTAACGAGGAAACGTTGACCACTCTGGTGAAAATGCATCAGTGTGGGTTGAGCTTGAATACCTATACATTGGGGAGTGCCCTCAAGGCATGTGGCAAAATTCTTGACAATTCAGGACTATTTGGGAAAATACTTCATGGATACACTGTCAAACTGGGGTTGGACTTGGATGTTGTAGTAGGAACGGCATTGCTTGATATGTATGCAAAAACTTGTGGCTTAGGTGGGGCGATACAAATATTCAAATTCATGCCTTCCCGCAATGTTGTTTTGTATAATGCCATGATTGCGGGGTTCCTCCAAATAGAGACCTTTTCTTATGGACATGCAAATGAAGTGTTCAATCTTCTATCAGAGATGCAAAGGCTAGGAATCAAGCCATCAACATTTACTTTCTCAATCATATTGAGAGGTTGTAAATCAGTTGAAGCTCTTGAGTACGGGAAACAAGTTCACACTCAAGTCTACAAGTATGACCTACAGGGAGATGAATTCATTGGAAGTGGGCTTATTGATTTCTACTCTTCTTTGGGTTTATCCGATTATGCGTTGAGATGCTTTAACTTAACTCCTAGGCTAGATATTGTCTCGTGGACATCCATGGTTGCAGGTTATATCCAAAATGGGGAAATTGAAAGTGCATTTGATTTATTTTATAGACTCTTGGAATCTGGAATGAAGCCTGATGAATTCATAATATCAAGCATGCTGGGCGCGTGTGCTGATTTGGCTGCAGCAAGATCTGGAGAGCAGATCCAAGGATATGCTGCAAAAGCTGGATTTGGGAAATTCACTGTTGTTCAAAATTCACAGATATGCATGTATGCAAAATCTGGAGATATTGATTCTGCTAATTTGGCCTTTACAGAGATAGAGAATCCTGATGTGGTTTCCTGGTCCGTGATGATATGTAGCAAAGCACAACATGGATGTGCAAATGAAGCCTTGAATCTTTTTGAGTTGATGAAGACTTGTGGAATTGCACCCAACCATATCACTTTCCTCGGAGTTCTGACTGCATGCAGTCATGGAGGGCTTGTAGAAGAAGGTTTACGGTAGGTTATAGAAACTGAAAATTTAAATTTCATTGCTTTTGTTTGATTTGAAATAAAAATTGTAAAGATAAGGAAACAAGATTAAATAACTCCATTTTCCTTCTCAAAGTTTCTGGGAAAAATATGTGAAATATGATACGAAGTAGGTATATTTGTAAGAATTTCCCTACGTATTCTTCAAGGAACCAAATACAGTAACATAAACAATTTCCCTCCATTTTGCTTCTTCACACATCTCTTGTTCTTTCTTTTAGTTCAAAACTTTTTGAAAGTGAAACAAACTTCATCTTATGCTTCTCGCTCCTTGTTTTTTGTTCACAATTCACCAATGGTTAATATTCTGCTCTTCAGTTTTTTCAGCAAGTAATTTTCCTGAATTTGGGACTTGGTTGGGAAAGTAAGAGGTGATAAGTTGCGGGGAACTGAAATTAACAATAGCGTAGGTAATCCATCTAAGAAGTAATAAAGGGAAGAAAGGGTGGAGCATTTAGATGTAATGACGAAAATGTATTGTTTTGTAGTCTCGAACGGCTGGGAATCAATTTATAATTGAATAGGAATCATTTGGAGAGAGATGCCATTTTGAAATTTATTTTGTTGTTTCTAGGTCATCACGTCAGGCCTTTTCAATTGCAACCCAATTTTTGTTTTGTAAAAATGAACACTTGTGAATGCACTTTAAATGCTCACTTCCAGGGTGTGTTAATTTCTTGACTCTTCTTGTTAATGCAGATATTTTGAAACAATGAAGAAAGATTATGGCATGTCAACCAATGTAGAGCACTGTGCCTGCGTTGTTGATCTCCTAGGTCGTGCAGGAAGGCTAGCAGATGCTGAGAAGTTCATTTTCAACTCATCTTTTGAGGATAATCCAGTTATGTGGCGAGCCTTGTTGAGTGCTTGCAGGGTTTATATGGACACTGTTGCTGCAAAACGTGTTGCAGAAAAGCTAATTGATCTTGAACCTCAGGCTGCTGCATCATATGTTCTTCTGTACAACATTTACAATGATGCTGGGATAGAGTTACCGGCCAAAAGAATTAGGGAACTGATGAAAAATCGAGGAGTTAAGAAGGAACCTGGTCTAAGTTGGATAGAGGTAGGAAACAAAGTTCATTCTTTTGTTAGTGGCGATCGGTCTCACCAAATGGTTCAATTAATTTATACTCGGTTGGAAGAAATGTTGTGTAAGATAAAGAAAATAGATTGTATTGTTGGTAAGTTGATTACTTCTGAACCGGAACTTAAGGACAGCAAAGTGAACTACCACAGTGAAAAGTTAGCTGTAACTTTTGGAATTATCAGTTTGCTACCATCAGCTCCAATTAGGGTGATGAAGAATTTGAGAGTCTGCTGTGATTGTCATACAACAATGAAGCTCTTCTCTGAGATGGAAAAAAGAGAAATAATCCTAAGAGATCCTATTCGTTTTCATCATTTCAGAGATGGTGCTTGTTCTTGTAGAGATTATTGGTAGCCGCATTGTGTATGTATTGAGAATTGAGATTATATACCTGGATACCTGGATAAATGCTCTCTTGTGGAAGTACAAGAGTCCTTCAGTCAAAACTCAAAGACAGAGAATAAATGGATCCTTTTTGGAAGAAGGTACATGAGACGAAGCTTTAACAGATTTGGAAACATCGTATGGGAAACTAGTCTGGACTCATCGATACACAAATATGTCAAAGGAGCCTGGTATATTTAGGTATAATTTACTGATCTCAATGATTTAAATTTGGTATAATGAAAAGTGCGAGAAAGTTATTTGCCTTGGCTCAGTTTGTTTCGAAAGAAAATAGTACACTAAAAAGTTCTGAGTAGACTTTTAACTTTACATTTATTTTAACATATCAACAAGTTCTTAGTTTTTCCAGGAAATATTTGTTTAGAAAAAAGTACAAGACTATATAATTTGTTCATTATGTTGAATTGAGACGATTACTAACACAATTTCATTATGCTTTGAAATTGTTTCCTTGTTTGTTTTCCCCCCAGAAGAAACATATTTCCTTAAATCTTTACAGAATTGATTTTTTAGCTTTCCTTCATCTGTTTTATGCTTTCATCCTGTTTCCTCTTCCAGCACTTTCATTTATTACTGGACATGCTAGGTAGAGAAGCAATTGATGGACTGCTTGGTAGAGAAGCATTTGAACTTGGAACAGTATCATCTGTGGCAGGTAACTTTTCCTAAATGTATCAGTTTTTGTTCTTCCTCGTTCAGATTACACAACTTTACTCGAAAGTCCTAAACTGGAGATGGTGTTTTCCTTAAGATGCCAAATCAGTTGCAATTCCTCCTATGAGATTATGATTGTTAAAAGGAAGGTCCATATTGTTTATGATGGAGACGCTTGTTGGAGATTGATCTTCAAGCCAAGCAATTGACCTCAGAAACTTATCTCTATTTCAGGTAACTTTTATTGGCTAAGTTAGTTCTCTATTTACTTTGGACTTTTAACTGAAAATCTTTGATCAGTATAAATTGGTATAGCAAAGGGTTGGAAATTCACTTCTTTTATTAATTTTTTTTTTTTGTTGATTCTTAGAGTTCTATTATTATTAGGATCAACTACAGAAAACTCCCCAAACTCTTGAATGTTGTACGGACAATGGAGGAACACATGGTTGGCGCTCTCCTCCCCGGACTTGCACAAAGCACACCAATGGGGGGGAGAAGCATGCAAAAGGCATTCGTCTTTGGACTTGATCACAAGTATTAACCTTGCCGAGCGCCACTAGCCACACAAGGATTTTGACTTTTGGAGGCACTTTTGCTTTCCAGATCTGAGAGAAAGGGGGAAAGTGTTGCACAGCTACATTGATGCATAAGCCTTTGAAAAGAAAATGAACACCATGCATTAGAAGAGCAAAAGAAAATAACAATGAAAAGCAAAACAAACAAAACAAAATCTCTCTTTCTCGGCTTCCTCTCTCTGCAGCCCACTCCAAACATCCCACGCCCCAACCCCCTTTGCCATTCCCCCAGTGTCTCCTCACTACACCAATTCACCATGTCTTGTAGTCCCTCAATGAAGTAAAGTTTTATTAGTTGCTAAGTAACATGCCAAACAAAAGGAAGCGTCGATGCCTTTTTCACATTGAAGCTTCAACGTCTTTATTGGTCAAATATTCAATGTCTTTTTTGTAGCCAGAACACTAATTCTTATTTACTTAATTTTATTGGATTTTTAGGATGCAAAACCAGCATGTAAGACTTGTAAGAACTCCGCTTAAAAAAGAAAACAGAACTCCTCAAAACATTGTCGAAGTTTTTGGAGAGGATAACGAGATTATAAATAATTCCACATTCGACATGAAGGTAATAATCAGTACTTTAATCTAGTACACAAGGCTTATGCTGGTTACGCAAGAGTATTGTACAACAATGATCAAATGTGGATACGACCACCACTAGTGCAAGTATCGTGTACTTCCCTATAAAACCATCTCTTGTGCAACTTCCGGAAGGTACCTCCTGCTTCTTTGTATTCCCAACCATGGCTAAAAATAGGACTAAGCATGAATTGATTTCTCATGAACCAAGCAGGAGAGCAACCTTAAAAAAGAGGAAGGCTAGTTTCTTCAGAAAGCTGAATGAGATCACAACTTTATGCGGGGTTATTGCATGTGCTGTTATTTACAATACTTCCGATACCAAGGTGGATGTGCGGCCTTCTCCACAGGAAGCATTTTATGTACTCGAAAAATTCAAGAACTTACCTGAAGAAAGGCAAGGTAAGTTCATGGTGGATCAAGAATCCTTTCTTAAGAACAATATATCCAAGCTGAACAGGCACTTGGAAAGAGCGAGATTTAAAAATCAAGAACTTGATGAGAAGCTGCATTTGATTGAATACCTGGAACTGGAAGGTAAGAATTTTCTTGATCCTGGTCGTCTTGAAAATTTGATCGGACTTGATCATCAATTGGATGAAAGAATTGATTTCATTACTAAGCGGATTGAGTTCTTCGAGGGTGTGGGGCGCAACCAAGTTGATGCGGGAGTTGATTCTGATGAGATGCGGGAGTTTATTCATGTAACTTCGCATAAGAACAGCATTACAGCTATGGTACAAGTATCGTATCGAAAGTTACCAAAAATATCAACTTTACAAACACAAAAAAAAACAGCATTAAAACACATAATTATCTGCGACGAGCAAAGAGATTCTCCGAATCCAAGTCCTTAGCAACAGCTTGAACTGGGGAGGTGCTGGGCAAGATACACAAGATGCCAGCTAAGAGCCATTAGTGACGCGATGTTGAGGAACGACGAATATGTGTTTAGCCTCTTCAGCCTCTCACGCATCTCGTTAAGCCTCTCAATATCAGGCTCAACCACCTGTTGCTCCCTCCTCGACACTTGTGGAGGCGTCGCGATTGAGGGTTCACCTTCAGTGGTAGTCTGCTGCTGCTGCTGCTGGCCAGCCTCCCTGCTGATCCTGGCATCAACATGTACTCTCTCTCTTCCCCTTCCTTCTTCCTTCTCGATCTTCATTCTCTCGAACATCACCTGCACGCACATTCTATGCAATGAGAGCAAATACACACGGACCAACCCAAGTACACGCGCAAGAGCGTAAATGAAATTACTTGGAACACTGCAACAAGACTGAAAATGAAGGCAAGTTTAGCAGAGCTGCTAAAAAACAAGGACACACGGACACCCAAACGCCATCCAAAACGCCGAGTAATTAACATACAAGGCAATTTTAAAGTATGCCTAGTAGCTATAGAAATCTGTCATTGTATCAGTAACAAGAATGCCATTAATATAGTATATGAACACCAGACATACGGCTTATATATGATTCTAAATAATTTTTTGTTGACGATTACCTTAGTGGATCGAGGCTCCAAGTACATCAGGTTGAATAAGATCATGGAAAGGGCAGCGATAAGGTTACAGTTCTGCAACATATCCGCCGCCTTCCCTCGAAACAACGAGCTTCTATGTCTCCACAGATGACCCAACAATGCCATCCCAACACTATGCGCCATGGCCTTGAAATAAACCTTGTAAATCTTGCTCTGTACCATCCCAAACTGCTGCGGCGGCAGACTCCCCGCCAACACGTGGCTCGACACGAACGTAATCCACATGCACATCCCGTAAGCCGTAGCCAACCCGAATAGATGCGCCACGGACATCAAACCCTCCAGCATGTCACCCGATGCTATGGACCTGAATGCACCGTACCAGAACTCTCTTCCTTTGTCCCTCAACTGCTGCAGCCTCTTCTGGGTCCCACTTTTGAGCTCCTCCGCTCCAGCCTTAACCTTACCAGCTGCTTCCTCCGCAGTCTCTTTCGCTTCTTTCGCTTTTTCAGCCAAGTCACTTTTGAGCTCCTCCGCTCCAGCCTTCACCTCAAAAGCTGCTTCCTCCGCAGTCTCTTTAGCTTCTTCTGCTTTTTCCGCCAAGTCAATTTTGAGCTCCCCCGCTCCAGCCTTCACCTTACCAGCTGCTTCTTCCGCAGTCTCTTTCGCTTCTTTCGCTATTTCCGCCAATTGTTCGCGCTGTCTCGACGCATTCCTCTGTATGTCTCCAGCCAACGTGTCCCCCATGTCCTTGGCCGTCTTGGAGGCGTTCTTTGCTTTTTCCATTGGGTCTCTAGCAGTTTCCTCAACCTCGTGCGCCTTATCCGACACTATATCTTTCGCCCTTTCGTACACATTTTGGACCGCCTCGCCTACCCTGTGCGCCGCCTCACCCACCTTATGCGCCGCTTCCTTTGCCCCGTGTGCGGTCTCCTTACAAATCTCCTTTTTGGTCTCGATATCACTAGCAATCTTGTGCTTGCATTTTCCGTAGGCATCGCACATGAGCTCTTTCGGACTGTGACCCTCGCCATGGCCTTGGCCAAAGTTGGCGAGACCAGAGGCGGCTTCTTTGATGTTTTCCATGGAGTTGTCGAACGCCCTAGAAACCTTCGAGGGCGACGATACTTCATTTTCGGAGAAGGAAGAAGACTCTCTGCGGGGTGGATGGTCGTGTTCCGGCCAGATTGAGACTTTGGTTTTGTGGTGGCCATGCTCGTCGTACTCCACGACAACCACCCTGTGCCCATTTTTTACAATGACTTCCTGATCCCTAGCATGCTGCTGCTGAGGACCTTCTTGCCTCTGCATCTGCTGCTGGGTCTGATCATTTGGTGGGCTGGCAGACGGAGACCACACCCCAGCGGTTACCAGTGAACTCACAACAAGGAACAGAGCCACAAAGTTCATCATTTTCTGAGTTTTGATTTCTGCCTAAGTACGAACAATACGATGATTTGTTTTCTTTGTTTGCTCAGTGTTGCTAAACAACGGTGGCAGTGAAGGGTTGGGGTTGTGTACGAAATTGGCACTTGTTGTTGGTGTGCGACGTGGCGCTTAGGTGCTTGACACGTACTGCGTTGCGAGAGGAATTGACACGTGTACACCTGCATGGCCACGTCGATTGGTTCGTGTCAATTGGACAATGCTTGAGATATTTTAAAGGGTAAATTACACAAAACTACATTAACTATTGGTCTCACGACACTTTCATACCTCATCTTTTAAAATTAACAATGTCATACCTCATCTTTAAAATTTGATCAATTTTATACATTCCGTTAATCTGACCATTAATTTGTCTGTTAAATGCTGACGTGGCTTGATCCAGACCCCACTTTTCATTAAAATATTAAAGAAAATCATTTAATATATATTAAATATTAAAATAACAAAAAAAAGTAAAAAATTAAATAAATAAATAAATATATCAAAACCCAATTTGTCTGCACCCCACCCCCTCTCCCTCCTCCTCCATCTTCTTCCCCTCCTCCCCCATCTTCTTCCCTGTTGCAACCCAGAAACGAAATGACAAAAAAAAAAAAAAAAAAAAAAAAAAACAAAACCCAGTTCGTCCGCACCCCACCCCCTCTCCCTCATCCCCCATCTTCTTCCCCTGCTGCAACCCAGAAACGAAATGAGAAAAAAAAAAAAAAAAAACAAAACAAAACAAAACCCAGTTCGTCCGCACCCCACCCCCCTCTCCCTCCTCCCCCATCTTTTTCCCTGCTGTAACCCAGAAACGAAACGAACAAAAAAAAAAAAAAAAAAAATCAAAATCAAAATCAAAACCCAGTCCGCGTACCCATCTCTCCTCCCCATCTTCATCTTCTTCCTTTTTTCCCTCTACGTGCAACCCAAAAAAAAATATATATATATATATATTCGAACCCAGATTCGGCCCAAGAAGAAGAATGACCCTCTCTCTCTCATCCCCATCTTCATCTTCGTCCCCTTTTTTTTGACAAATCCAGTTTGCCCAGAAGAAGAAAGAGAAGAAGAAAGAAGAAAATTGGTGCGGGTGGGAGGAAAGGGGTGCGCACCCCTAGGAATTTTTTTTTTTTGTTTTTTGTTTTTTTATTCTTAATTTTTTAATAATTAATTATTAAAAATATATTTTTTTATTTTTTTATCCAGTTGAATTAGTGAGTGGTCCCCGTCTCTAGCCACGTCAGCACTTAACAGAAAAACTAACAGAAAAATTGATGGAGGTATGACATTGTCACAAATTCATAAGATGTGGTATGACATTCTTAATTTTAAAAGATGAGGTATGAAAGTGTCATGACCCCAATAGTTGAGGTAGTTTTGTGTAATTTACCCTTATTTAAATGTAATACAAATTGGCAGGGTAATAACCGAGTAATATCTTTATAATCAATCATCCATTTACATAATACATTTGAATGATTGAACAATCTCTCACATAATTATTTTTAATAAAATTAATATTTAAATGAAGATTAATAAATTGAATAGTTTAATCATTGATTTTATTAGTCATCCTCATATCATCAATGACAAACGACAAGGGAGTCCATCCCTTGAAGTAGAAGAACCAAGGAGGGGGGCGTTGAAGCCCATTGGAAGTGTCACACCCTCGAGCTGCTCGATTGGATGACCGTGCTGTTCAACTCCAAGTTAGCTGCTCGAAGATCGACAATGAGACAATTGATACGCCCTAAATTATAAAAGAAATTAGAAAAGAAGGAATTAATGGACCAAGTTTGTTCCTAGAGCAAATACAAGTCTTGGGTAACAAATCTGGGTAAGTAGGGGAAATAACTTGGCTGCTGAAAAATTCAACAGCCGATTCTGCTTACAACCAATTCGAAATGGATAAATGTTCAAGTTTTGATTAAAAAAATTAAAACTTGGACACGTATCTATCCCAAATTGGTTGTAAACAAGACCGGCTGCTCAATTTACAGCAGCCAAGTTGTGTTAGGAGACACGAGATCAAGGGGATTTGGTCAATGGCCTCCAATTTCCATTCCTGCTTCAATCTCTATCGTTCATTGTTTATCAATTGAGCACAATGACTAAAAGCATAAACTGCCAACACGTGGCAAAGTTAATCACAAAAGAATGATTTTTTTATGAAGTTTTAATGAAAAGTGATTCTCTAAACATTTTATTAACAGAAAATCATCCATTAACTTTATTTAATAAAAAAAAGCTTAAATTTTAATAAAAATGACTTAAGTTTTAATAAAAATAATAAAAGTTTAACATAATAATTTAAAAAAACAAAAAATCAAAAACAAAATCTGACGCACCCGTCACATCACTCAGTCACACACATTTTCCCTCTTTTCCACTTATTAGCTCATCTCTCTCTCTCTCCTCTTTTACATACTCCCATCAAATTTCTCTCTCCTCTCATCTCACTCATTCACGTCAACTTTTTTTCTTTTCTCTCATCTCTCATATCACTCCACTCTCACTCTATAAATATTACAATTTTTACTTTTTATTTTATTATATATTTATTTGACCATTGTTGTGACAGCCCGTCCCGGATTATGTAAACGTATTATCCTCGATCAGGTGAATTTACGAAATTTCCCTTAAGCGTTGGGTCGAATTTTGATTTGGGCTAAGTGTCAAGGCCCAAGATTCTTGGTTGTGGACCAATTGGAATGGTTCCAAGTAAGTGGGAACCTATTAGCTAAGTCTTAGTAAGGTTTGCATTATTTTGGTTAAAGACCATTTGAAACTAAACTTAGCTCTTGGTTGATGAGGTGTTAGTGTGAGGACCACACACACACATCTTTGGATTTCTCTCTCTCTCTCTCTCTCTCTCTCTCTCTCTCTCTCTCTCTCTCTCTCTCTCTCTCTCCTTCCCGTGCTCTCTTCTCTCTCTCACTCTCGGACTCTCTCTCTCTCCCTTTGGAAGTGTACGGACAACACACACATCAACATAAAACAGCACAGATCGAGGATTGTAAGACCTCCATTGGATTCCTGAGGTTCATACGAGTTGAACAGTACCATTTTCAGGTAAGGAAACCTTCGAAAACCCATGAAATCCGAACCCCATTTTCATGCACTGTTTATGCTCACGTAAAATTGTTGGTTTTAGGAACTTTTAAGCTTGTAGAAAGCTTTAGGACACTCTTACGAAGCTCGGAGAAGAAGAATCAAGGGAATTAAACGTAAGGAAACCAAGATTATCGAACCCCGAGTTTGTCACTGTTCACCAACTTTTTAATGGGTGATTTTCTTCGATTTTCAGGACCATAGGGAGCTTAAGGAGGTCCTCACGATGCTCAGAGTGCATCGTTGGTAAAATTTGGACCACGGGAAGCTTAGTTACGCAGAGTTGCAGGTGTGATCGGAGTATCGAGGTTTTTCCGACGAGTTTTCGACAACTTTGGAACTCGAGACAGGTATTTCGCGATTCCTCATAACCTAAGCTTCAATTTGGTAGTAATTACGTAGAAAATGGTGAAGATTTGAGTGAGATTAAGAAGTTTAAAGTTTTACCCAGTTTCCGGCGCCGGCAACGATCGCCGGAGCTGAAGGTTGAAGACGAGAGAATATTCCGTTAAGTTTGACGGAATATTCTCACGGCGTCAGTTGAGTTTGACAGTTTCCGTTAGCTTTTAAAGGAATATTCCTAACGGCGTCACATTTCCTATCCCGTGTGCCAGGCACGTGCTGCTCGTGGGGGGGCGTAGGGCCGTGCCCTTGCAGGCGCGTGGGGCATCGGAAAAATATTCTAAAAATTTGGGGATGTTTCTAAGGTTGTGTAGATCATTTTGGTATATTCACACACCTTAATTGAGCAATGTATGAGAAGTTATTTCCGAGTTTCGTTTATGTGCTTTAAAATAACGTATTTATAGTTGTTTCTCACATAGGCGAGACCTATCTGGAGGACGAGCGTAGCCAGGCTAGGCACAGGGGCTACGATCCATCTACATACCAGTGAGCGGGCTTTTGGTTTTCCGTATATACCTATATACTGATTATTTTCCCAGAAATGCATCTTAAATGATTTAATAAATGAATTGCCATGCCAATGCATACATACTTATGATTATGCATTATGAATTGTATGCGCATGATTGTTGGTGCTGCGGGCGCTCAGGTAAGTTTCAGGTAAGATTATGTGTTGTTATTAAGAAGTTGAGTTATGGAAAGTATGATGAGATGCATTGAGAGCTCATTAACCTGCACTCCGGTGTTAGTGCTCCCGCCCAGAGTTAGGGGCATAGTCTTTCACGTGATGTTCACATCACGCACCACACGCTCATCTTGGATCCAAGTTAGGTGCATAGGCCTGTCGTATAGACCACTTTCAGTGGGTTCGACTCGTAGGTGACCCGCGATTATTCGCACAGTTTTCACGTGATTGTAGCACTAGAGCGTATTATTTTACACCCAGTCCTATAGTATAGACCACTATAAGTGGGTTCGACTCGTGTGCAGGCATGACTTATGAGCTAGAGTTCAGCTGACGAGCTGTTGCAGTTATTATTGCATTTGAATTTCTTACCTGATGATTTGATTAGTATGGCATGGCATATTCATGAATTGTTGCATTATTGACGATGTTGGTTTTCAGATGAGATTTACTATATGTACATACTATTTTCTAGGAAAGTATACAGGTTTTACGGCGAGGGGATATAAAGCTTGTTTTTGAAATGATTTTCGAAAGATTTTGTTTTTGCCCACTCACGCTTTTGTTTTGCGCCCCTCCAGGTATTAGGTAGCTTTGTTGGTGGGTCACGAGGATATATCGGAGATTCTGACAGACATCACCCATGTAGGACCACCTTCGGGTGTTAATTATTTAAGTACTTCCTATGCATTGACTGCACCTAGACTTTTATGCTCTGAATGTGTAATCACACTTATTCCTGTTTTTAGTACCCTTGCAGTTGATTTTTATTCATTCGTAAATTCTTGCTATATCTTGCTTCCGCACTGTGCACATGGCTATGTCACCCTCACGTGACGGCCAGCATGCCTCGATCTCGGTCGGGGTGTGTCAATTGTTTCATAATTTTTTTTTTAACAAACTAAGTAATAATAATACAAGACAAGAAATAAAGAAAATTTTTCATTTTTCAGTTTGATAAACATACTTATTTTAATTTCGAAATAGTGATTTTATCTTTAGTTTGGACAATTTTTTAAGTTTGTGTCATGTCATGTTAACACTAGTTATTTTTACAGTTAAACATTGATTATTTCTAGAAGCGAACATTGATTATATTTAGAACTTAACACTAATTATTTCTCAAACCAAATAATGACTAACTCTTAAACCGAACACTAGTATTATCACTATTTCTTAAACTGAACACTGACTATTTCGTAAACTAAATACTGACTATTTCTTAAAATGAACACTAATACTATCACTATTTCATAAACTAAACATTGACTATTTCTTAAACCGAACACTATTACTATCACTAATTCGTAAACTAGTACTATCACTATTTCGTAAATTAAACACTAACTATTTCTTAAATCAAACACTTATACTGTCACTATTTCGTAAACAAAACACTAACTATTTCTTAAATCAAACACTTATACTGTCACTATTTCGTAAACAAAACACTAACTATTTCTTAAACCAAACACTAGTATTATCATTATTTCTTAAACTGAAAACTAGCTATTTCTTAAACTGAACACTAATACTATCACTATTTCGTAAACTGAACATTGACTATTTCTTAAACTAAACACTAATATTATCACTATTTCGTAAACTAAAACACTAACTATTTCTTAAACTGAACACTAATACTATCACTATTTCATTAACCAGGGCACATAAAACAATGGACAACAGACGAAGCTCAACTGGAAAATGCATACTAGTATCTATGGTTTTGGGGGCCAAGAAATTAGTGTCCAATGGTTTGAAAAATAAACTTGGAAAAGGCATATCATCAACATTAACTAATGATTAGTTGTGTTTTCTGATTAGTTGTTATACTGATTAATGGATGAGTCGTGAACATTCTAACAATGAATAGCAAACCAAAGAATGATTTTATACACGAGAATATCGTCAAAAGTATTATGATGGTCGAATATCTTCATGAAGTGTCATCCAAAGCAATTAGTCATTTAAGTCTTAAGAGAGCAGATCTTTCTCGAATTTTAGGAAAGATGAGAGCCTATTCCATTCTCACAAAAAGTTCAAAAAGAAATCATCAGTTAAGATTATTATAGGAGATAGTTTATTACATTTTCGTTGAAAATGGCGAGAGCGGGAACATGAGGGGAGGAGCATTGAAAGTACTAACTATCATCATAGCCCTTCACGTGGGGCTATGAGACTAGGGTTTGAAGCTACTAAAGAAAGTAATAATAAAAGGTGTGGGCTACTGCAATATATATGGTAAGTTTATAGAATTTGCAATGCACGTTCTTTTGTGAGGTTTTTTTATTATTATTATTATTATTTTGTTCTTATCGTTAAATAAAATTAGAGAGTGGTTTTTGGTTAAAATACAAACTTTTAAAGTCTTTTTCATTAGTTTATTTTTTTATTTTTTTATTTTATTATTTTTTTTTATGGGAAGAGATCTTCTCTGGAACTCTCCCACCAAAGCCCACCAATCAGATAAGGGGGGCGTAGGCTCAAGCAGGGTTGTGAATCCGAAACTAAGAGAGGGGCATATCATAGGAATTTTTTTACCATGTGTGAGGTAGTTTACTCGCTTAGAGTTTCACAGGATGGATTTCCCTTATTCGATGGGCAATAGTGGAGCTTGACACCTAAGAGTCTAATTTTAAGTTATTAAATTTTTAACACACATATCCCACCATTTGTATAGTGACACTTAATGTACCATCCCCTGTATCAATAACACTGAAAATTCTCTCCTTCGCAACACCCTTCCTTTCCCCCTAATTTTGTGTTCCAAGGAGTAAAACAAGTTCATTCTAGGCGAGAGTGGTACAATACAAATTTCATGAACCCAACGACTGGAAGTTTTTTTTGTCAATTCCGAAAATTGGCAAGGCTCATATAGGGTAGTCAGAATCTTAAAGCATATGACCATTTTTTATCATCACCTTTAATAAATAATAATGTTTATGAACTCGTTTGTAAGTACTTTTAAAATGATTGAAAGCGCTTTTAATGAAATTGATTTTGGGTTCCAAAAGCATTTAAAGTGTTTTCTGCAAGACGCACATATCTGGTGCTTCTTCTAAAAAGCACTCAAAATGTTTTTTCAGAATCTACTTAGATTTTTACTAAAGATTGGTTTTGAAAATATTTTGACCAAAAACGTTTTCAGTCATTTTAAAAGCACTTCAAACGAGCCTTATATGTAAACATATATTATGAAATAGGGTAAATTACAAAAAAATTACCTCAACTATTGGGGTCACGATAGTTTCATACCTCATCTTTTAAAATTGACAATGTCATACCACATCTTACGAATTTGTGACAATGTCATACCTCCGTCAATTTTTCTGTTAAGTGCTGACGTGGCTTGATTCGGAGCCCACTTTCTATTAAAAAATTATTAAAAACTAAAAAAAAATATTTAATATTTTTTAAATATTAAAATAAAAAAATGAAAAAAAAAATGAAAAAAAAATTTGAAAACCCAACCCCGGTCGAACATTGAAAACCCAAGAAGAAGAAGAACCCTCTCTCTCTCCTCCTCATCTTCATCTCCGTCCCCTTTTCCCTCTACCTGCAACCCAGAAACCAAAAAAAAAAAAAATTCAAACCCAGTTTCGGCCCAAGAAGAAGAACAAAAAAAAAAGTGACAAATCCAGTTTCGGCCCAGGAGAAGAAGAAGAAGAAGAAGAAGAAGCAGCAGCAGCAGGAGAGAGAAGAAGAACAAAAAAAAATTGAAATTGGTGCGGGTGAAGGAAAGGGGATGCCGCACCCCTAGGAAATTTTTTTGTTTTGTTTTTTTATTCTTAATTTTTTAATATTTAATTATTTTTTAATCCAGCTGAATTAGTGAGTGGTCCTCGTCTTTAGCCACGTCAGCACTTAACAGAAAAATTGACGGAGGTATGACATTGTCACAAATTCGTAAGATGCGGTATGACATTGTCAATTTTAAAAGATGAGGTATGAAACTGTCATGAC
Organism: Cotoneaster glaucophyllus; assembly: GCA_036320875.1. Classification (NCBI taxonomy): domain Eukaryota; kingdom Viridiplantae; phylum Streptophyta; class Magnoliopsida; order Rosales; family Rosaceae; genus Cotoneaster; species Cotoneaster glaucophyllus. The sequence goes on from CM070073.1 coordinate 44,973,237, forward strand.
TCCAATAGTTGAGGTAATTTTGTGTAATTTACCCTATGAAATATGTGTATGTGTTAAATTTTAGAGCTCATTTCTGTTGGGCTTGTAATGTTTTCTAAGCCCATGTAAATTGTTTGTTTGGAAGAGTGGGCCTTGTCTCAATCAAAAGTTTCACCTGAATTTAAAAAAGCCTAGTTAGTAGCTATCTTTGGCAAAATTATGTTCGCCGTCACCCGCATCCTTTGCCTCTGCAACTGCGACGGAGACTCACGCGACCGCGAGACGCAGAGAAAGAGCAGCGGAGACAGAAAAAGCTGTGTTTTTTTCCGTCTGAAACTGAAGGAGTCGCTATGAAAGAGAAGAAATAACCGAAACGCATTCCCCGGCTCGCCTAGCGCTGAGCCCATTTTTAGAACAGTGAGCCTAGCGCTTAGCCCGATTTTTAGAACAGTGACTCGATATAGTGCGGAAGCGGAGTATAGAGGCATGACAAATGAACTATGTGAATTGTTCTGGTTTAAGAGATTGCTTACTGAATTTGGATTTGCTCCGGGATTTGCAATGATTCTCTATAGTTGTTGATGTTGCTTATAATTCAGTTCAACGTAATCGTACCAAACATGTTGAAGTGGACAAATATTTCATTAGAAGAGATTGGGAGTACCAGATTATTCTGTTCATTCGTAAAGTTTGAGAACGAATTGGCAAATATTCCAACAAAGGCGGTTGCTAGTAAGAGTTTTATAACTCGCTCAACAAGTTAAGCACATGTAACATTTATGTACTATCTTTAGAAATTATTACGTGTGTCATAGTCCAATAATCATTGTAATAAAAAAGAAAACAAAAGAAGACCGCTTCTCTTTGTATACATTCTCTTACGTTTTTAATCATTTATTTCAAAAGCAAATATATAATTTGGTACATGTAACGTTTTGTGTAACAACCTGATGTCACACCTTACCTTGTGTGAGCTATCAGCACATGACCAAATTGTATTTTATTTACACCAAAGTCTTGTGCCAGTCAAACTGGCACATCCCAAGAACCTGGTTTTCTTCGTCCTACATATCACAATTGAAACATAAAATATATATTTGATTAAATAAAGTAAAATAAAGAAAGATGCATAATTCAAACAATTGGGATATGCTGAGTGTATATCCTTGAAAAAGCAAACCCACAACTGTGAATATAGTATGCAATAAAGGCAGTCAAGCAATTCAGACGAGTCGGCTCTTCTCGAGGACAAATTTCTGATCTTTATCTGCATATGCATTTATCTATTTCGGTAAATTAATTATAAAATAAATATTTAAGTTTCAAAGAGCCATCTCATTCCGTACAGTAGAAAAATGTTTAAGGAAAGGTTGATTATTCGCATCATCAGCGTTAAGACACACTACAATCTTGAGTTTGAAGAACTTACGTTTCCTTCATAATTTTGAAAAATTAATTTTCTGGCAAATGATTTTACTTGTATATCACAACATCTCTAAAAGAGGTCACAAAACTAAATTTGAAGTGCCACGAAAAAAATTTTGTGCTCTATAGAGTCGTCAAATGAGTATTTAAATTTTAAAAATAAAATAAAATAAAATTCTACGATCTCTAGATTTAGAGTCTCTATCCCACTCTTCAAATGTTTTTTCAGACTATTGAAGGCTATCTTTGCTGAAGTTTACTAAAACTAAATACTAAAAAAAAAGGTCAAAAGGGGGATATTAATAAAAAATATTAAGATTTGTGGAGTCGCAAAATATGAATTAATAAATTTTAGTCTTCGAACAGTCACGTAAGTATAAAAAAAATAAAAAAATAAAAAACTTGTTAAAGAGACATTTATTTAGAGAAAACTTGCTTCTTAAGCGAGATCAAGTTAGGTTTGAGATTTCTGTAATTCTAATTGTCCTCAAAGCGTTTCTTCGTGACATGTTCCTATGTAAAGAATATCTACTTTCTTCTAGGCAAAGGCAGAATTATGATTCTGTTGACCTTTTTGGCCGAAAGACTTGACAACATTGACACGCACAGTTAGAAGAAATGAATGAAAAATAATGGATCTGCCTAATTCCTTGACAGGGACAGAGAGAGAGAGATCCTAATTAATAAAGGGATGTGTTATTAGGATATTCTTTTTAACTTTTTACACACTTAATGAATTAAAGAAAGAGTAAATTGTAGTTATGGTTCTTGAACTTTAACTCAATTGGAGCAATGGTTCCTCAACTAAAAATTCATTACCATTGGTCCCTCAACTCATCAAAACGTGCAGCTATGGTCCCTCAACTAAAAATTCATTATCATTGGTCTCTCAACTTTAATTCAACTAGAGAAATTGTCCCTTAACTTTAACTCAATTGTAGCAATGATCATTCCAACATAACTGATTTTGACAAAAAATTTGACGTAGTTGATGAAAAAGATCATAATTCACACTTTAATGAGTTGAGGGATCCTAATTATATAAATGGTTATTCCAACATAACTTATTTTGACAAAATTTTGACTAAATTGGTGAAAATGACTATAGATACACATTTTGATACGTTGAGGGACCAATGGTAATAAATTTTTAGTTAAGGGATCATTGCTTCAATTTGATTAAAGTTGAAGGACCATTGCTACAATTTACTCTTAAAAAAAATTGAAGAATATTTAAAGTGTGTCAAGTAAAAAGTTAAAAAAGAAGGATACACTGCTTTTGGCAAAAGTGTGGATGTTTCGTTTCGTTTCGTTTCATGAATGAATGAATGAAGATCGCTTTCAAGTTTCACTAACAATTATTTTATATTCTTTGCTTTTGGCAAAAGTGTGGATGTTTCGTTTCATCAATGAATGAAGGATCGCTTTCAAGTTTCACTACCAATTATTTTAGCAATTTTCTTCCATCCCTTCGAACTAAACATTATCTCCTCCATCGATCTTCCCACTATTATTACTTCATCTCTCTCAAAACTCAAAAGTAGTAGGAGAGAGAGAGAGAGAGAGAGAGGGATGAGATTATGGATTTTAGTGATTGATATTTACCTGAAGCCTCATCCTATGTGATAGGAGTAGTGGAATACACCTATTTGAAATGTTATCCCATCTTCATCACAAATGCCCAAATATCCATCAATATGCTATTTATACGTGAACATGAACAAGGAAATGGATGTTAGTTACATACATGTCTCTTTGTCGACTAACTGATTGATGATTTATGATTGCACGCGCTATTCAATTTGATATCAAGAGTTGAGATTAAAATATTAAAATATATTTATTTGTTCTGCATAGTTTAAATCTGACAGAGGTATCGTTCTTTTGGTCACTTGGTGATTAAAGATTCATGTTCATTCTTCGATAAACTTGATACCAAGAGTTGAGAATTAGAATACTAACATAAATTTTATTTATTCTCCACTCTTAATATCAACTCCAAAGATGTGCGGTCATATATTTTTTGTTACCTGATGATCAAGAGAACATTTTTTTTGTTATATTCCTAAATATGTAAATATTTTCTAGCCATACTTCCTTTCTATAGAAAATAGTAATGTCTCCATGCCGATAAAAAAAAAAAATCCTTTGAAAAAGGGGACAACTAGTGACAAACCACGATTATACACATCTTCCAATCCGAATGAGGCTAGTTGAGAATTGCACCCTACTCGTGTTAAACTTTTATAGCCAAGAACAAGATTAAGTTGCAGTAATCACAATCAAGTAAAGCACAAAACCTTTTCCATATAAAAGCACTGCAATTTCACTAACCTGATGAACCTCCATTTGAAGACGCCATGAATGCTGCAAACCGATCTCTGCGCACTGGGACTCTTCTCCTCTCTATCAGATTATTACACGCTCTAACCAAGAATAGGACTTAGTTTCGAATAGAACACACATCTGTGAGAGCAGAGGTCACAATATATAGGCATATATCTCTCCTAATCCAATAAGGATTCCCTATTAAAATCCTTGTAGAAAACAACTTATGTTTTCTAATCCATATCAATTTAAAACATAATCCTTTATAAACAAGAATTAGTATACAACTCCTCATAAGACTTTCTTATACCAATTGGACTTAATCACTCACTGTCAAAACATCCAATCTCATGTTCATACTCTTACAACTCATGGCCACGATCAAGTACATTCACAACTTACCAAATACGAGCTTAAGACTTACTCTTTTTTACCTTTAAGGAGTTACCATTCGTACTTTTTTTACTGAACCACTTGTCGCGATTGTCTCCACGTTTGAATTAAAATGTATGGTATAGATTCATGTCAACAACATTTGTGAAACAAGTAGAGATATATTTTACTTTTCATGAATATGCAGAGCATTATAAAATGTCTCCCCTAATTTCCTAAAAGCACAAACGCACCCACCGCCACCACCACCAGAATCTTTCCCTGTCAAATATGCCATATGATCCAAAAGGGCCACCTCACACTCCTCCCCACCAAACTCCTCGACTCCACACTTTTCTCTCTCTCCTTTTCTAACATCTGTTTCTGTCTTCTTACTCCAAATGAATACCCTCACCTCATCCCCACCACCTCCGCCAACTCTTCCTCTCCCCCGCCACTTCTGTCTTCTTCTTCTCCTTCACTCCCAGTCCTTCTAGCTACCCTTCCATTTTACCAGACAACCTCCTCTGAGCTCTCTCAGCTCCGCCGAGCTAGCCATGGCCAGTACTAAACTCGTGGTGGAAGTTCACGACGCAAGCGACCTGATGCCCAAAGACGGCGACGGGTTTGCGAGTCCCTTCGTTGAGGTCGACTTCGAGGGGCAGCGGCAGCGGACTCAGACCAAGCCCAAAGACCTCAATCCTTACTGGAACGAGAAGCTCGTCTTCAACATCGACGACCCATCTCACCTCTCCCACAAGACCGTCGACGTTGTCGTTTACAATGACAGAATTACCGGACACCATAAGAATTTCCTCGGCCGTGTGCGAATCTCCGGCGTCTCCGTCCCTCTCTCCGAGTCTCAGGCCACCGTCCAGCGCTACCCGCTTGATAAACGCGGCCTCTTCTCCAATGTCAAAGGCGATATTGCCCTCAGAATCTACGCTGTTCAAGATTACAGCAGCAATGGTGACTTTGATCCGCCACCGCAAGCACCGCCAGTGCTAAATGATGAATTTGTTACTGCTAGCACTGGTGGTGCTGCAGAGGCTGCTGCTCCTCCTCCTCCTCCTCCTCTGCAGGAAATCAATACTAATAGGATCGATGAGGAGATTCATCACCGCCAGTTTGGGGGAGAGAAGATCAAGAAGAAGGAAAAGGAATTGAGAACTTTCCACACCATCGGTACTGGGACGGGTGGCGGTGGCGGAGGCGGTGGCGGTGGCGGCGGAGGTGGCGGTGGTTCCTATCCACCTCCTCCAATGTCATACGGGTCTGGAATTGAGACATCCCAGATGAAGGAGAAGGCGCCCACCGTCGAAACAAGGACGGATTTTGCCCGGGCTGGTCCTGCCACGGTTATGCACATGCAGCAGCAGGCTCCGCGGCAGAACCCGGAATTCGCCCTGGTGGAGACAAGTCCACCATTGGCAGCGCGGCGGTACAGAGGGTTTGGATTTGGAGGGGACAAGACTTCGAGCACATACGATCTGGTTGAGCAGATGCACTTCTTGTATGTGAGCGTGGTGAAGGCAAGAGATCTTCCCACCATGGATGTCACAGGAAGCCTTGATCCTTATGTGGAGGTGAAGCTGGGCAACTACAAAGGGGTGACAAAGCATTTGGATAAGAACCAGAACCCGGTGTGGAACCAGATTTTCGCCTTCTCGAAAGAGCGCCTGCAATCCAATCAGCTTGAAGTCACCGTCAAAGACAAGGATTTTGCCAAGGATGATTTTGTGGGGAGACTACATTTCGACCTCACCGAAGTCCCTCTTCGCGTGCCGCCCGACAGCCCTTTGGCTCCTCAGTGGTACCGGTTGGAGGACAAGCACGGGCGCAAGGTGAGAGGAGAGCTTATGCTTGCTGTTTGGGTGGGGACTCAGGCCGACGAGTCTTTTCCCGACGCCTGGCATTCCGATGCGCACGACATCGGCCACGTCAATCTGGCCTCCACTCGCTCAAAGGTTTACTTCTCGCCCAAGCTATATTACCTTCGAGTTCAAGTTCTGCAGGCTCAGGATCTTGTCCCTTGGGACAGAAACCGCCCTTTGGATACATATGTCAAGGTACATCTTGGGAACCAGATCAGAGCCACAAGGACTTCCCAAGTGCGCACTGTTAACCCCATTTGGAACGATGAGCTCATGTTGGTGGCCTCCGAGCCTTTCGACGAATTCATATTTATATCAGTCGATGATAAGGTTGGTCCTGGAAAGGATGAGGTATTAGGGAACCTGGTTCTTTCAGTTAGGGACGTTCCCCAGAGAATTGACACTCACACTCAGAAGCTCCCCGAGCCCAAATGGTTCAATCTCCGCAAGCATTCAGCAGCTGCGGAAGAAGAAAGTGAAAAGAAGAAGGAGAAGTTCTCGAGTAAGATTCAGCTCCGCATCTGTTTAGAGGCCGGTTATCATGTTCTTGATGAGTCCACTCACTTTAGCAGCGATCTTCAGCCGTCGTCCAAGTTCCTGAGGAAGCCAAGCATTGGGATTCTTGAGCTTGGGATCCTGAGCGCCAAAAATTTGCCGCCTATGAAGGGAAAGGAGGGTAGGACTAGTGATGCGTACTGCGTGGCCAAGTACGGAAACAAGTGGGTGCGAACCAGAACGCTTCTCAACACTCTGACTCCTCGCTGGAATGAGCAGTATACTTGGGAAGTTCATGATCCATATACCGTCATCACCATTGGTGTTTTCGACAATTGCCATTTCAACGGAAGCAGGGAAGAAGCGAGAGATCAGAGGATTGGGAAGGTGAGAATTCGATTATCGACTTTGGAAACTGATCGAGTTTATACGCATTTCTATCCCCTGCTGATCCTCACACCCTCGGGTTTAAAAAAGCACGGGGAACTTCAGTTAGCATTGAGGTTCACTTGCACTGCTTGGGTTAACATGTTAGCTCAATATGGAAGACCATTGCTTCCAAAGATGCACTATATCCAACCCATACCTGTTAGGTACGTTGATTGGCTCCGCCACCAAGCAATGCAAATTGTATCGACGAGGCTAGCCCGTTCAGAGCCACCGCTCAGGCGGGAGATTGTGGAGTACATGTTAGATGTAGACTACCATATGTTTAGTCTGAGGAGAAGCAAAGCCAACTTCCATCGCATAATGTCGGTTCTTTCCGGTGTCACGACTGTCTGCAGATGGTTTAATGACATTTGCTTCTGGAGAAACCCGATCACAACGTGCCTCGTCCATATCTTGTTTGTGATATTAGTTTGCTACCCTGAACTAATGCTGCCCACAATTTTCCTCTACCTCTTTGTCATTGGCATATGGAACTACAGGTTCAGGCCTAGGAGCCCACCGCACATGGATGCTCGGATTTCACAGGCAGAGCTCACCCATCCGGATGAGTTGGACGAGGAATTTGACAGCTTCCCCACTAGTCGACCCTCCGAGATTGTGAGGATGAGGTACGACAGGTTGCGTAGCGTGGCGGGAAGGGTGCAGACGGTGGTTGGAGATTTGGCAACCCAAGGGGAAAGAGCCCAAGCATTACTAAGCTGGAGGGATCCGAGAGCAACAGCAATCTTCATCATCTTCGCGTTGATCTGGGCTGTGTTCATATACGTTACTCCGTTCCAGATCGTGGCAGTGGTGCTCGGAGTCTACTTGCTTCGGCATCCGCGATTCAGGAGCAAGATGCCTTCTGCACCGGTTAATTTCTTCAAGAGATTGCCATCCAAGTCAGATATGCTACTATGAAACTGGAGCTCTTACCTGCAGCTAATTATCTTGATTATTCACTTCATTCTTGTGAAGAAAAAGGTTACTTAGTAAATAAACCAACCAAATAATATGTACATCTAGTTTGTCAATCCCATCTCTAGAGTCATTCTTTTAAGATTTCTATCTCGTTTGGAACTGTTTTTTTAAGAAACACTTATGCTCATAAGCAGTTTATGTAAAAGCGCTTTTATTAGCACATTGAAATTTTTAATAAATATGCAGGTGCTTCATCCAGCAAACACTTCAATAGCTTTTTTGAACTCAGAAGCACTTTTATACCTAGCAAACATGGTTAGAACAACTTTCATGATCTGAAAGCGCTTTTAATTACTTTTAGAGCATTTCCAAACAGGTCGTTTATCTCTACCTTCCGGACTGCTATTTCCATCAGGTTCAGCTTTCAGTTACAAAATATCAGATCCAGATTCAATTACAAGTGAAGAAAAGCACTTAAGAGAAAAGCAGTTACAACAACTTGCATGCAACCACACTCTATATCCAGCATTACAATCATACCAAAAATGTTATATTTCTGAAGATACAGACAAGCTCATGTGGCCATTTTTCCATGAAAATCCTCGACAAAAATTGGATTAGTACAACCAATGTTCGCTAATTAGACGACGGAATCCTAAAGCCAAGATGTACTAGTAGGGTTACGATTGTCAGGAAGCTCACGAGCATCCCGCCCAGAAGAGCCCTATCGACAAAACCCCATTCACCCAATCTTCCTTGGGCTTGCTCTTGCTTCTTCTGGGATCCCAAGCCGATTTCATTCTCCACGCGTTTCTCAACCTGATTCTTTCGCTTCCTCAGTAACCATCCAAGCAGATTTCTGCTATTCCGATCTTCCAACAGAAGGGCATTCTTCGTTACAGCACATTCTCCCGGGGTAGCCTGTCCTCCACAGCTTTCCGGTCCACAGGCACAAGTTTCTGGCTCCGTTGAACACGCGCAAGTCTCACAATTGCTGGCACCTGGAAAACAGTTTTCCTGACTACGTGTTTCATTTGTTGAAGCTGTTTTATCATTTATGTGAGGGATGTTCTCAATCACTTCTCCAAAAACTGACCACCTTCCTACCGATGTGATCTTCGCAATAGCTGAAGTCCCCAACATGCTTTCTGGAGCGGCTACAAGAACCTGCACGTATCCCTTGGTATGGCCAACCTGGGGCAAACATACAACATAAAATTGGAAAAATCACTTCACTTCATTCCTCGATTGAAGAATCGTCATAAACGCGAAAACTCTTGGCTAAAATGGCCAACATGGTGTTATTATTATCAAATGTTGAGTCGACAAAAACATGTACTTACCAAGTGAATTCCATCGGTAGCAATATCAGTTATCCATATTCTTTCCACCCTGCCCTCCATCCCAACGTACGGTGCGAAAGCTTCAAAAGCAGAAGTCAATTCACGACTCCTTTTCTTCACTAGAGTACTGGGGACCTTTTTCATCCTTGCAGCAGGTGTTCCTAAATTTACAAACCAGATATAAAGACCATTTATGCATCAAACAATGAACAATGAGAAGGGAAAGCTGTTAAGAGACTAAATCCCTCCAACAAGCAAATTAACATAAAGCTGCCTGCCAATCTTGCCAGATTTCAGAGAAAGAAGAAGCTCCAAACTCTCTATTTCTTTGTTCCTTTCTTCTCTATTTCTGGTCCTGCACACATTTGGTACAGAGCAATTTTTGTCCGGTTTCTCCAACATCAGTGACTATTTGCCAGAAAAAAAAAAAGTAATAAAGCACCCTTAACTTTCCTGTTTCCCATGATACATTGTCCTACAAAAATTTTGAAGGAAAATACTTGGCTGCTTAAGGAATCAGTAGGAACTCCTGTTTACATTCAATCCGGGTGGACATGTGTTCAAATTTTGATTAAAAAAATTAAAATTTAGACACGTGTCCATCTATGATTGGGTGTAAGCAGGAGTGGCTGCTGAATTTTCAGCAGCCAAGTATTGTTCATTTTTGAAGCATAATTTCTACAATAGTAGCAGCCACGAATATAGTAATATCGCATTTTATGCACATAAGTCCGTATTTTTTGAAATCTACTTTCATTTACTGTACGTCTCAGTGATTCATTAAGATACATGTTTTTAAAACTCCACGTACGATACAGTATTACACATTTACGTATTTGACATGTACCTTAACTTATTTCTAAAGGGTTCTTTAGATATAGACCCTTGCAACTCTTATTTCCTATATAAAAACTCACCTAATTATAAACATTCAAATAAAACCCAAATTTAAAAGTAATTGCCATGTAGGAAAGTAATTGACTTATTAATACAAAATATTTACAACTTGTACCACAATATTCAAAATAAATCAATAAATATTATTACTCACCTTAATTACAATGAATAAATCATTTTTTTGCATATTATTACCCATAACACACACACACACACACATATATATATATATACATATATACTACCATAAGCTCAATATATATATATAGTACTACTATACATTCATATATATATGTATGTATGTATGTATGTATGTATATGCACAGTACTACATATATGATCAAACATATTATAGGTACATTAATCTACCTATATGTAAATTTATGATGAGCAAATAACATATATTTTGTAGGTATCATCATATATATTGGGCACATTTTATATTTTATGTACAAAAGAATAGGTAAAATACTATTGAATAGAATAATAATTTTTTTTATGTAGGTACATTATTTTGCATGTATTTTGCATACATTGGGTTTGCTTTATTATGTAGGTAAATTATTTTGTATGTATTTTACATATAATGGGGAAATTATTTTGCTTTTTTTAAAGCTTTTAAAATTCAAATAGTAGGTGCACTGAATCAAATAATATTTTTTGTAGGTAAATTATTTTGCATGAATTTTTATGTATACCAGGCACTTTTTTCTTGTTATATATGTGTGTGAAATAATTTACCTACTGTTGCAGTCATATTTAGAATACGAATGTGATTGTGTAAATCCTGAAGAATATGTGATAGTATCTTATATTCCTATTAGGACTAGATTACCTATTAAATGTTGTAATCATAAAGGGAAAGGTATTTACCTTTTCTACTACTATAAATAGAGGCACAATGGGGTGAATCAAAAGACACCTCACAATTAAATCAATCTCTCTTCTCTCTAAAGTGGCCGGCCTCCCTCTCTCACTCTCTCCCTAGATCGCTCAATCAATTAGGCCTACAACACCTGCATTTATATGTAAAATATAATTTGTTGACTTAACTAAGCATGTATTATTACATATATTAGGCATGTTTTGTTGTTATTATATATTAGGTAATAAATTTATTATTTTTTATTTTCATAAAATCATTAATTCTCTCTTACAATCTATATAGAACTAATTGTGTACATCAAACATTCAAATAGGGGTGTTTTGGGCATAAAAAATTTTTAAATGTGTAAAGTTAAATATAATTAATGAATTTGCTGATGTAGAATCTAGTTAATGGGTTTTATTTGAGTAAAAAACTTATGATGGGTTTTATGTGGAGAAAATTAAATTTCATGGGCTAAAGTTATATTTTCAGTATTTTTTTTAAATAAATAAATACTAATATTATGTTAATACGTGTAATTTTTACACATACATATCGTACGGGTCTGGAATTGAGACATCCCAGATGAAAGAGAAGGCGCCCACCGTCGAAACAAGGACGGATTTTGCCCGGGCTGGTCCTGCCACGGTTATGCACATGCAGCAGCAGGCTCCGCAGCAGAACCCGGAATTCGCCCTGGTGGAGCCAAGTCCACCATTGGCAGCGCGGCGGTACAGAGGGTTTGGATTTGGAGGGGACAAGACTTCGAGCAAATACGATCTGGTTGAGCAGATGCACTTCTTGTATGTGAGTGTGGTGAAGGCAAGAGATCTTCCCACCATGGATGTGACGGGAAGCCTTGATCCTTATGTGGAGGTGAAGCTGGGCAACTACAAAGGGGTGACATCCGTGGCAAGAGATCTTTCCACCATGGATGTCGCCACGGATGTCACGGGAAGCCTTGATCCTTTTGTGGAGGTGAAGCTGGGCAACGACGAAGAGGTGACAGAGCATTTGGATGAGCAGGACCGGGTGTGGAACCAGATTTTCGCCTTCTCGAAAGAGCGCCTGCAATCCAATCAGCTTGAGGTCACCGTCAAAGACAAGGATTTTGCCAAGGATGATTTTGTGGGGAGACTACATTTCGACCTCATCGAAGTCCCCCATCGCGTGCCGCCCGACAGCCCCTTGGCTCCTCAGTGGTACAGGTTGGAGGACAAGCACGGGCACAAGGTGAGAGGAGAGCTTATGCTTGCTGTTTGGCTGGGGACTCAGGCCGACGAGTCTTTTCCCTACGCCTGGCATTCCGACGCGTACGACATTGGCCACGTCAGTCTGGCCTCCACTCGCTCAAAGGTTTACTTCTCGCCCAAGCTATATTACCTTCGAGTTCAAGTTCTGCAGGCTCAGGATCTTGTCCCTTGGGACAGAAACCGCCCTACATATGTCAAGGTACAGCTTGGGAACCAGATCAGAGTCTCAAGGCCTTCCCAAGTGCGCACTATATTAACCCCATTTGGAACGATGAGCTCATGTTCGTGGCCTCCGAGCCTTTCTACGAATTCATATTTATATCAGTCGATGATAAGGTTGGTCCTGAAAAGGATGAGTCTTTAGGCAACCTGGTTCTTTCGGTTAGGGACGTTCCCCAGAGAATTGACACTCACACTCAGAAGCTCCCCGAGCCTAAATGGTTCAATCTCCGCAAGCATTCAGCAGCTGCGGAAGAAGAAAGTGAAAAGAAGAAGGAGAAGTTCTCGAGTAAGATTCAGCTCCGCATCTGTTTAGATGCCGGTTATCATGTTCTTGATGAGTCCACTCACTTTAGCAGCGATCTTCAGCCGTCGTCCAAGCTCCTGAGGAAACCAAGCATTGGGATTCTTGAGCTTGGGATCCTGAGTGCCAAAAATTTGCCGCCTATGAAGGGAAAGGAGGGTAGGACTAGTGATGCGTACTGCGTGGCCAAGTACGGAAACAAGTGGGTGCGAACCAGAACGCTTCTCGACACTCTGACTCCTCGCTGGAATGAGCAGTATACTTGGGAAGTTTATGATCCATATACCGTCATCACCATTGGTGTTTTCGACAATTGCCATTTCAACGGAAGCAGGGAAGAAGTGAGAGATCAGAGGATTGGGAAGGTGAGAATTCGATTATCGACTTTAGAAACTGATCGAGTTTATACGCATTTCTATCCCATGCTGATCCTCACACCCTCGGGTTTAAAAAAGCTCGGGGAACTTCAGTTAGCATTGAGGTTCACTTGCACTGCTTGGGTTAACATGTTAGCTCAATATGGAAGACCATTGCTTCCAAAGATGCACTATATCCAACCCATACCTGTTAGGTACGTTGATTGGCTCCGCCACCAAGCAATGCAAATTGTATCGATGAGGCTGGCCCGTTCAGAGTCACCGCTCAGGCGGGAGATTGTCGAGTACATGTTAGATGTAGACTACCATATGTTTAGTCTGAGGAGAAGCAATGCCAACTTCCATCGCGTAATGTCGATGCTTTCCAGTGTCACGACTGTCTGCAGATGGAGAAACCCGATCACAACGTGCCTCGTCCATATCTTGTTTGTGATATTAGTTTGCTACCCAAAACTAATACTGTCCACAATTTTCCTCTACCTCTTTGTCATTGGCATATGGAACTACAGGTTCAGGCCTAGGAGCCCACTGCACATGGATGCTCCGATTTCACAGGCAGAGTTCACCTATCCGGATGAGTTGGACGAGGAATTTGACAGCTTCCCCACTAGTCGACCTGCCGACATTGTGAGGATGAGGTACGACAGGTTGCGTAGCGTGGCGGGAAGGGTGGAGACGGTGGTTGGAGATTTGGCAACCCAAGGGGAAAGAGCCCAAGCATTACTAAGCTGGAGGGATCCGAGAGCAACAGCAATCTTCATCATCTTCGCGTTGATCGGGGCTGCGTTCATATGCGTTATTCCGTTCCAGATCGTGGCAGTGCTGCTCGGAGTCTACTTGCTTCGGCATCCGCGATTCAGGAGCAAGATGCCTTCTGCACCCGTTAATTTCTTCGAGAGATTGCCATCCAAGTCAGATATGCTACTATGAAACTGGAGCTATATTACCTGCAGCTAATTATCTTGATTATTCACTTCATTCTTGTGAAGAAAAAGGTTGCTTAGCAAATAATATGTACATCTAGTTTGTCAATCCCATCTCTAGAATCATTCTTTTAAGATTTCTATCTCGTTTGGAACTGTTTTTTCAAGAAACACTTGTGCTCATAAGCAATTTATGTAAAAGTGCTTTTATTAGCACGTTGAAATTTTTAATAAATATGCAAATGCTTCGTGGTGCTTCATCAAGCAAACACTTCAATAGCTTTTTTGAACTCAGAAGCACTTTTATACCTAGCAAAGACGGTTAGAACAACTTTCGTGATCTGAAAGCGCTTTTAATTACTTTTAGAGCATTTCCAAACAGGTCGTTTATCTCTACCTTCCGGACTGCTATTTCCATCAGGTTCAGCTTTCGGTTACAAAATATCAGATCCAGATTAAATTACAAGTGAAGAAAAGCACTTAAGAGAAAAGCAGGTACAACAACTTGCATGCAACCACACTATATCCAGCATTACAATCATACCAAAAATATTATATTTCTGAAGATACAGAAGCTCATGTGGCCATTTTTCAATGAAAATCCTCGACAAAAATTGGATTAGTACAACCAATGTTCGCTAATTAGACGACGGAATCCTAAAGCCGAGATGTACTAGTAGGGTTACGATTGTCAGGAAGCTCACAAGCATCCCGCCCAGAAGAGCCCCATCGACAAAACCCCATTCACCCAATCTTCCTTGGGCTTGCTCTTGCTTCTTCTGGGTTCCCAAGCCGATTTCATTCTCCACGAGTTTCTCAACCTGATTCTTTCGCTTCCTCAATAACCATCCAAGCAGATTTCTGTTATTCCGATCTTCCAACAGAACGGCATTCTTCATTACAGCACATTCTCCCGAGGTAGCCTGTCCTCCACAGCTTTCCGGTCCACAGGCACAAGTTTCTGGCTCTGTTGAACACGCGCAAGTCTCACAATTGCTAGCACCTGGAAAACATTTTTCCTGACTACGTGCTTCATTTGTTGAAGCTGTTTTATCATTTATGTGAGGGATGGTCTCAATCACTTCTCCAAAAACTGACCACCTTCCTACCGATGTGATCTTCGCAATAGCTGACATCCCCAACATGCTTTCTGGAGCGGCTACAAGAACCTGCACGTATCCCTTGGTATGGCCTACCTAAGGCAAACATACAACATAAAATTGGAAAAATCACTTCACTTCATTCCTCGATTGAAGAATCGTCATAAACCCATAAACTCTTGGCTAAAATGGCCAACATGGTGTTACTAGACCGAAAGATCATTGGCGCCAAAATTGAAATAACAAACACTACATCAGCACATAACATCGCATTTCATTATTATCAAACGTTGAGTCGACAAAAACATGTACTTACCAAGTGAATTCCATCAGTAGCAATATCAGTTATCCATATTCTTTCCACCCTGCCCTCCATCCCAACGTACGGTGCGAAAGCTTCAAAAGCAGAAGTCAATTCACGACTCCTTTTCTTCACTACAGTACTGGGGACCTTTTTCATCCTTGCAGCAGGTGTTCCTAAATTTACAAACAAAATAAAGCACAAAAGCTAATTACAAATCTATGCATTAGCCAACTGATTTCTGTACTATAGTGCAACACCTAACTTATCATCCTCCCTTTCGGTTAAAAATATTTTCCTTCCCAGACCTACGCCGGTTTCGGTAAGGAAATGTTATGGAAATTTAACAATGCCACCAAGTGGTTAGAGCACATCTATAGGTAACTCTTTATTTATTTTAACATGTATAAAGACCATTTATGCATCAAACAATGAACAATCAGAAGGGAAAGCTCTTAAGAAACTAAATCCCTCCAACAAGCAAATTAACATAAAGCTGCCTGCCAATCTTGCCAGATTTCAGAGAAGGAAGAAGCTCCAAACTCAATGGAGACAAATACCAAAGAGCCGACCAAAAACAAACTTCTAACGTAAATCTCCACATAATTTTACCCAACTAATAATATGTTTCTAGTCATAATTTGTAGCTATCAAATCGTACTTGTAGGATTGTCTCTACATAGGCTGCTTTATGGTTTAGGTTTGGCATATTGAATATTGATTGGAAATAAAGACTGAGTTTACCCAAAATACCCTCCAATTATTTCTCTACCTTATCTCTTCTACCTCTCTGCCCTCTCTTCTCATATCTTCCTATTGTTTTATTCCTTTATTCTCTATTTCTGGTCCTGCATACATTTGGTACAGAGCAATTTTTGTCCGGTTTGTCCAACTATTTGCCAGAAAAAAAAAGTAATAAAGCACTCTTAACTTTCCTGTTTCCCATGATACATTGTCCTACAAAATTTTTAAAACTCCACGTACGATACAGTATTACACATGTATGTAGTTTCATGTTTAATACGTATAATTTTCACACTATTCAATAATACATATAAAATTTACGTATTTGACATGTACCTTAACTTATTATAGAAAAAAGCAATAATATTTTAAATAAATAAATATTAATATTATGTTAATACGTGTAATTTTTACGCATACATATCGTTCACGTGCTATACTAATCCCGTATTTTATAAACTATGCTTCAAACCATATCCATGCACACTTTTTCTTTCTTATCAAACTGAGCAGGGGATGTATAATGTTACATGGTCTAAAAACAATAAACTTAATCGTAACTTTGTATTTATATCAGCTCCCCATATATGGACAATGAAATATGTAGATACCATGCTTTAACCATTGTGTATGTGCATATGACGCCCTTTACGGCATCCCAAAGTAACTTAGACCAAGCTGCAATTAAAACATATAAAAGGCGAAGACTGGCTCCAACCTATTAAGTGAAATCTGAAATTTTATAATACCAGATATTATCATACCTGGTCTAGGATAAAACTGTGAAATATGAACTTGGGAGAACTTGTACTCCTTAATAAGGCTAAGAGTTTGAGTAAAATCTTCATCTGTTTCACCTGAGAAGCCATGAAATAAGTGTAAACTTCTCAAGTAATGTTCTCTGTACTGCTCAATGCAGAGAATAAAGTAATCAAATACCCCCAAGATGCCCCAAAGCACCCACCATAACTGTAAATAATATAGATACTCCAAGAATATGTTATTGTTAATGCTGTTCTTGGAGAGATAAGTTTTACTAGCTGGAGTATACTGGTTACTTGCTGATTAGATGATTAGCAACCAAATATTTTCATGCATATTTTTTAAAACCCTACAAACTTGCCGTTATTATCTATATGATGTTAAAGAACCTTAATTTCCTATAATAAAAGCAAGAAATAAAGATCATGCTATTGAACAAAGGAAAATCAATTTGAGCCCCATAAACATATCCAGACATATTTGCAGTTTATCCAGAGCATATCTGTAAGTCTGAAAAAATCAGGTACCACTGGAGCCAGGCGTATTAGGCAAAATATCTATATACAATACCATGAATAGGGACGTACGTAGTATTCAAGGCTTCTTGGTGTCCAACTCTTCAAAACATTCTAACGTACTTTGTTCACCTCCAGGGATCAGTTGCACCCATTTCATGCTAACTGCTAAGTTTATCCCCCTCAACATTTCAAGCTTCATCTTAGTGCTTTTACCACCAGGAATCATTTATATCCCTTTCATGCTAAATTTATCTCTCAAAACTTCCAACTTAATCTTAGTGCTTTATCTTTCTTTTGGTGTTCCCTAGAGTCACTATCCTAAATTGAACTTTTAGAGATATGTTACATCAATAATTGATCAACAATGAATATGTACATAAAAAAAATTGATCCGTGTGAAGTACAAAAACAAACGGGAGCCATGATATCAGAATCAAGCTACATACTGACCAGGAAATCCACATATTATATCAGTTGCAATCTGCATCCCTGGCACAAGCTCAGTTAGGGTATCTACCACAGTCTTGAACTCACTTACAGTATATTCCCGATTCATTGCCTGAATGAATAAGCATAGCTATTTGAATAATGGTTATTTGAATAAAGCAACCTTAATGTAATCGGAAGTCTAGGTTTGTAGATTTGTTAAACTACACTTATAATTAAAGCCCTAGGAAGACAAAGTAAAAGGATAAGTCAAACTTAGCCATAAGAAAATGTGATAATCTATGAAAAAAGAGAAGAAAAAAAATTAGGACTTACGGTCAAGACGGCATCACTTCCAGATTGGACTGGTACATGTAGAAATGAGTATACACATGGATGACGCAAGACCTCTGCTATTTCCTTCAAGTGTTCCAGAATGAATGGAGGATTTGTCATCCCAATTCGTAACATTGTGCTTGCATCAGAAGGGAGTTCCGCGACAATTGCATTCAATAAAATTGGTAGATTGACCCCAATGTCACGACCTGCAAACATCAGGGCAACCATTATTAATAAACTAAAACATGGCATAAACAGCATTTTGACTTCTTTTTTTTCCTTTTAAGTTTTACTTTTTTGGTGTGTCCTGAAATGATTTTTCCTCCATCATCCAACAAACAGTTATACTACAACTGTGAAGATTTCAACACACGTGACTATGGTATACTTATTATTTACTCTATTTTTCTGTTCAAATATACTTTACATTTTTACAACTAAGCTGACATTGCCGTTTTGAGCTATAAAGCCCAAAAATTTATCATTCACTTAAAGATTATTTGGGGAATTATCTGACAATTTCTTACACTTTCAGAAAGACAAGTTAAAAGAAAATATAAAAACTAAATAAATATATAAATAAAAATTCAAGGTTTCATAGTTGGGTCAATCCAACATGCTTGCAAGGATTACTTCACATGAATGTATAAATCACTAAAACCAATTACCTTCAACACGGGGGCAAAGTTTATCCAGATAAACAAGTACTTCCAGAATCACTAATCAATCAAGAAAATAGAATTATAACTACAAATTACCATAAGCGCCAGTATCTTCACTGCTCAACCATATTTCCTTAACTCCATCAGCTACCACAGATTTTACACGTCCCACCTGCAGTTCTAAAATTCTAATTAAACTGGAAACAGATATAATATATAAGAAAAACCAGTGGGATGATACTTACAAGGCTATCAACAGTATAACTTCCTAAATGACCACGAGCATGCTTCGTCTTGCAGTAAGTGCAAGCACCTAAACAACCGACATTAATAGGAAGAATCTCAACGAACTTGTTTTTCCTCACCTGTGGAAAAAAATTCAAATAAAAAACTCCATATCTAGACTAGTAGACAATATAAGGTAGAAAAACAATATAAGGTAGAAACAGAAACAGATTGCAGGAGTGGGTAACAATCAAAGATTAATTTTAAAAGGAAACAAAATAAAATGCAAACACCATGGTAAAAATCTACGAAACGCACCTTGGGGAGGTCAAGTGCAGGCAATGTCTTACGACTCAAAAGGCGCACCTCATGACCTTTCAAAGTCTCTTCAACAATTTCAACCACACGGTCAATTTGCTGGACTCCTACAATACTGACACCTTCTAGCTCCTTTAGATCTCGACTTCCTTGTGGCACACACCCAGCCACCACCAGGGGCTTTCTTGCACCTTTACCTTTTGCTATCAGAGTGTCCATGGCAGACTGACTTGGAGATTTGACAGTGCATCTACATCAAGTAACAAAATAAATACATGGAGAATTATGAGTTAACAGATAATAAAAGACATCATTCGTAAAAATTAAAAAATTGGACACATAAAGAGTATCTTAAATGTAAAAAAAAAAAAGACTCAACTTCAAAGAAAACTTCAGCATTAAAAGAAAGGCGAAAAAGCACACATATGGAATAGTTGACTTAAATATAGGAATAGCATTTAAAACAGGTCTACTAAAGTTCAAAATCTACTATGACACAAACTATAAACTGCGTATTAAATTCTAGCAAGTGCCAAAATGATTTCCCAAAGACTGAAGCACTAAATACTCCCTAACTTTGATTATAAAATATAATTGTGTAATTGTTTCAATGTAACTCATGACCAAATCCACCAAAAAAAATGAGACAAATAAAAGAATCCTCACGTGTTTATGAGCCACAGGTCTGCCTCCTCAGGATTGTCACTTAACGGATACCCGAAAGCTGAAAGTTGACCAGCCATATATTCACTGTCACTCTGACACAACAACAAAGTGCAAGGGGCGAAAACAAAAATGAGAAATTTAATGCATTCTCTAATGAATAGAAAATTTGGAAAACAATGATGGTGGCATGACCAGATCTCATGCTAATATAACGTTAATGGTCAAGCAAGATAAAAAGGTGAACAAAGAGTTGGAGTTAACATTAAGTTTAAATCCACTGACAATCTCCCTAAAAGTGCGAAGTTCTCAGTACACGGTCTTTTTATAGATGGGAAAAGCAAATGTAAAAATACAATAAGCAGCGCATCATTACCACTCCATACAGTACCGTCAGAAAGGATGCAAGATCCAAAGTCAATAGAACAAAGGAGTTTAATACTCCAACCAAAGAAAAGGGGCCTTTATCACCAAATAAATCCTACTTGTACCCACAATGACAACCTAAAACTTGGTATCAAATTATCAATAGATCCATTTGAAAAAGGTTGATGAGAGAGGATAATTCAGCAAATAGCTAAAATGGCAGATATAGATCCACAAGCTCCTACCAACAAATCTAATCGAATACACCTTTATTTCGTGAACATCTAGAAAAGCAATGCAGCCACTGCCAGTTCTTTACTTATGCCCCAGCTGACGTCATGCATTTCTCACGTGGATCATCTATTGATAGGACTTACCCTGAAAATCAACAACTGCTTTACAAGGATCCAGTCCACCCATTGGCTTTCCAGGCAACGCTTATGATCACTTAAAACTCCACCAAATTCTATATATTTAATTCTAAGAAGCTAACCTGATATAACCCCCTCAATTTGATGTTCCCTAATCTTTCAAGCCCCCTCCAGCACATTTTATAGATGAAATAATATTTTCAGTTATTCGGTTTCATAATTAACATATGGAATTGGAAACTGCTTAAATGGCCAACCTATGTGGCAACTTTTGTTTCCCAACCTATGTGGCACTTGATGTGCACACTACATCATTGCATTGGAAAGCCAACCACTTTACAAAAGTCAATGGGACAATCCAAGAGCATCTCCAAGGGACAAGGCAAAGGAAGAGGCAAACCATATTTACCTTGCAATATCATCTTTTACCCTCTCCAATGCATGGCATTTGCCTAACAATTCGTCTGTCGAAGTGACAGATTTCTGATGTGGCAAATGTTGAGGCAAAGTACCACATGACCATTGACTCGAAAATTTGACTGTCCTATGTCATAAAAAAGGGCTGAGAATAAAAGTGCAGCATCCTCATAAAAACATAGCAGTCTTCTCTTCCCGTACGGCTTGAAGAGAAGTAGGACACGAGAGCGATTAAAGGTTATTATCAATGTATTATCAGCAACGAACCCATTTTTATGTATTGTTTTCATCCCATAATTCTTTCCACAAACCGCATAAACCTTTCAATCCGGCTTCCAACACACGCGATCAAACCATTCTCACCAACTCAAAACTTAACAAAAACCGAAACCCGGCCCCTTATTATTGAACTTGAAGCCAAAACTAATAACATCTTGTTAAAATTGTAGAGGCAACAACCTGAATGGTTTGCCTAGTAATCCCAGTATAAAATGACAATGCTAATTTCAGAAAAGAAAAAAAATACTTGAATTACAATAGAAAGAAACCCTAAAACGGACCTGGTTGTGTGAGCATCCAAATGTTTTGATATATATAGTCTGCCAAAAGAGAAAAACAATGTCAGCACATAGCGAAAGAAACCATCTTTAGAGAGAGAGAGAGAGAGAGAGAGAGAGAGAGAGAGAGAGATTAGAGAGAGAGACCTGAGTGCCAGGGACTTTGGGGGAGAGAGGAGCGAGTGGGTCTTGGATTTGAGATAGCTTGTTGTTGGTATTGCGGCCATTGGGATTGGGTTTCTTTTTTGGGTTCATTCCGACGGTGTTTATTGGCAGACGAAAACCGGGAGGAGCTCCGCCTCCGCTGCCAATCAACAGATCCTCAATGTCCTCCATTTTCTTAGCTTTCTTAGTCGGAGTCTGACCCGACCGCCTCTGCGATAGTTGAGGCTTCTCAGTTAGAACGCAGTGACGACGCCGGACAGAGTGAAAGGTTATGTAAGGCTTACTTTTTATTTGGACCCATTAAAAGTCGAGTAATACTGAACTCGCCCATGTTTTATTTATTTCTTTCAACTTATGTTATGCAGTAGGAAAAATTTGACAGTGTTGCAAATATCATTGATCGTGTGGCTGTCCACATGAAGTAAATACGTAATATGTAACTAGTTAGGAACATTTTTAGGTAGATTTAGGGTTTAGTTACTCTACTGAGAAAGAACGAACACTCTAATTTCTCATCAGTCAAAAATATTTTCTTGTTCTCTCTATTTTTTTTTTTTTTTAACACTTATAAGCATGATGACGTTCGTTATTTTAACTTCTAAAGAAAGAGATAAGAGAACGACATGAATACAACGGGAGCACTTTCCGTCTTTCTCTAATGTTTTGAAGGTTCCTTTGCCCAGACCCCGGGGAAGGAGCTGTAGAGAAGGCAACCGCCCTCGCCCGAGCGTAAAGAGCATCAATAGTGAGTTCTCGGCTCGGACTTTTTCTAATGGAAAGAGATTTCTCTCTGAGAAAAACATATTTCTCATCCCAAATGCTCTCTTGTTCTCTTAGTTAACGTAACTTTTAGGTATTTGATTACAAGTCAGAACTCCCAATCTGACATTTTTTGTCAATTATTTGGCCTCTTCATCTTGACATTGAACTCTCCAAATTCACATCGCACCACTGCCACTTCTAAATCCAATTCCATCCATATACAACGTTATTTTGTTTCTCTGTTGTCGTTGTTGCGGCCACTTTTACCGACGCATTAACGGATTAAACTTGCAACTACGCAATCCCTTCCGCATTATAATTCGAATGAGCTTTATAGATTGATTGGAGCAAATTCTCCATTTTCTTTTCTCAATATTCTCATTTGCCAAGTAAGTGCGAGCCCTTCCACGGTAATACATGAAACAAAAATATATCGATTTTACAGTCATCGCCTTCATCCGGCTCTTTTGTTTAACCTACAATATGCATACCTTATCCTTCTGCAGTCACAGAACACTTGCTGCTGCTGCTGGTGTTCCGAGTCCAAAATGTTTGGTTTCCTTGAGCCCTCTGCCAAAGAGGTTTGGCAGGGCAAAGCGGCCTCTTGAGTACCTTTATAATCGATCCTAGTATGTTTTCTTTACACAATCGGGAAAAGCATTACAGGTTAGTGCGCTTTAAATAGACCAGCACCCCAATGCCTGTTAACACAACAGCACTTGCCAGAACTCCGGTGTGCAAAGACGTCCATCCCATTCTTTGGGTCGTCGTTGTTCCTGACCCTGATACACTTAGGTGGCTAGAATCAGAGAAGTCCAGATGCAACCTTAGAACCTGAGATAGATTAAGAGGTACACATAAGAAATAAACCATACAGCTAAAAAATAGTTTTACACAAAAATTCCAATACATCCCAAAATAATTACACATATATACTCCAACACATCCTTTAGTGATCTGATCCTACCATGAGCAGTATGTACAAGTACAGCTCATCAACAGTCGAATTCAACAAGCTACGTAAACCTGCCTCACGGTGTCATATCCTCCATTGACTTCCGGTATAATTGTTAACATATAGAAAAAAAATTAACAAAGTAATTATCTTTTTTAAGTATTTCATTTTTCCCCTCATGAAAAACTTCTCTTTCTCAGTGTAATTTAAACACTCAGCCCTTCATCCCCAAAACTATCAATATAAAAGTTTCTCAACTGCAAACCATTATTAAATGATCATTTGCAGTTGGACAAAGTGCGTCAAGAAAGGAAAGGTTTTTTAATGGCTTTTGCAGGGCTTCTAATTAAGAGATTTAACTTCTAACCAAATCAAAGTATCAACAAATATGTTCACAAGTAGTAACAACTACATCAGAGGAGGGGGGGGGGGGGGGGGGGGGGGGATTAAAAGTTTAATTTATAATAACTGCAGCAAAATGCTAAAAAAAGGCCTTAGAAATCCAATAAAGGAGCATATAGTTAACATTATACTACCTTCAGTCCCATTCCTTGAGAATGGCTGACTGCGCTAATAAGATCATCATCAGTTGCAAGTAGAACTTTATCACCATCTTCATCTTCAAACTAGGGGGGGGGGGGGAAGAATTACTAAAGTTAACACTAAGAAGTTTTGCAGCCCAATAAATCAGATGAAACAAAAATTAGCTCAAAGTTTTAACCAAAATGTGAGGACGATCATGATCATTAGCCACACGGATTCTTTTCATGATAGCAGATACCAGCTCATCTAAATTTTCCATGCCTGAAGAGAATAAACAAAAAAAATAAAATCAGGAAAGGGAAAAAATAAGGTCATTA
This sequence comes from Cotoneaster glaucophyllus, assembly GCA_036320875.1. Taxonomy (NCBI): domain Eukaryota; kingdom Viridiplantae; phylum Streptophyta; class Magnoliopsida; order Rosales; family Rosaceae; genus Cotoneaster; species Cotoneaster glaucophyllus. Next base: position 44,997,755 of record CM070073.1, read on the forward strand.
TGTGTTCAATTCTAGCATCTAAACATCTGATCTGTAAACGCACAAAAAATAAACCACGTCCATTAACTCAGTCACAGAGCTCTCCCCACACACAGAGTGCTGATCTAACCCAGTGAAAACTAAACCCAATCTGCCAATGACCACCAATAGGCAGTAGTTATGGACACTTCTATACCGAACCACAGAGACCAATGTGTCACCGCACAGCAAATTCTATGCCACAACTAATACCCCTGTCAGACCGAGTTCACTGCTGCATATCACTCACGCAAGCTTCCATTAATTTTCCCATCCACAGATATAATCATAACCCATTGATCACTAATTAAATGAAAATTCGAGATCCCAGTTTTCTAGACTCTATAATAGTAGAAGAGGTGGAATTAACAGATGCCACATAACAAATACAAACTTTTTTTCAAAAGAAAGACTTAACCTTCTAAATTTTGAAGGGTGAAAAGTTAGCAACCTGGCATCAATTTGGCATCCATATAACAAAAAAAAATACTCAGAGTGCATAGTAAAATAATAAGGATAAACTTGATACTTTGATGCAGAGAGGACACAATAGTTTCACAATTTGTAATTGACCCAATTCCATCCTTTCACTAAGCAATCACTGCACAAATATTCATGCTAGGAATGGTATATATAGGTCATCAAGCAAAGTGATGGCAAAGTATACTAGCAATAATTTTTGGCCTTCAACCACCACTCACCACAATTAATTCGATGCACTCGACCCCTAAGATCTTCAAATTTGAAGGCAAATGAATTTCCAAGACCAAGAGAAGGATAAGAAAACTTTCCATCAGCCCCATCAGAAGCCATCATCACTGTAGACAATTCACTGAAAACAAAAAGCCCTAAGCATGGTTACTGAATAACCGGGTTACCCAAAAACAGAATCAGTGATGAAACAAAATTACAACATGCATCTGGGCAAATAATTTTTCTTTTCCATAGATTTCCTAATCTCAAAACTTCCGATCAATTAGTCTCACATCAGCACTAGATTGTATAATTCAGTATAAAAATTGTGTAGGTGAACCTAATTTAAGTGACGTTATTAGCAAGTTTTGAATACCTTTGAGTATCACAATCATCAGGTGGCTCCAAAGCAAGTGCTGAATCCCAGAATTTTTGCATCATTGTGTTTGCCATATCATTAACCGTTCCTGAGCTACTTTCAACCTAGGAAAGGAATGAACAACTAATTAATCAATTTATCCTTGGAAGTTTTACAAAAGTGATAAATGAGAATATCCAAGGGGCTTTTAGATTCAAGCCTAAACAATGCAACTATCATAAGAATTAACCCAGGTTTTTTTCTTCCTTCTCACTTTTGGCCCAATTTGCAGTTATTTCTTATTGTTTCAAGGCTAATTCACCCTTGAAGGAAAATAATGGAAACAAATTAAAAGTCCTACAATTTAATGCATTTATAGCACCTAAATTTTGAATTTTAGTTTCAAACATTTATGGCCAAAAAGCTCATAATTTGCATACACCAAATCAAAAAACTCGGCAACAACCATAAGAATAATGCACATAAGAATCTAAGATACATACAATCTATGTAACCAAAAAACAAAAATCAAGACTAACATGGCAATCAAGGAGGAAAAGATGCATGCAGAATTTGTAAACCATATAAGGAACAAAATAGAAATAGAAGTAAAATAAAATCAGACAACTACGAGAAACACACCACAAGACATGTTAGACCAGCTTCTATTATACCAAAATTGGAAGATTAAAAACATAAACCAATATAATGCATTGAATTATAAATTGGGCAATCCCATCCCTTAAAAGTTCAATATCTTCCACTTCAATGAAAATCAACATCTTTCACGTACAAAGGCAAAGGAAAAAAAATTAAAATTAAAAATTTCACTGTGATGATTGAAGCACGCATCTAAACCACAACAGCAATGACTTTACCATAGAAATTGCCGCATGAGTTATCTGCAGAACATCCAAGCAAGTAGCAATGCATCCATCTGCGCAAACAGATGTCAATACACCTTATAAACATTAAAAATGTGTACATAAAATGTACCACTCACCTCTGTCTAAGACAGGAAGATGTAAGAACTTCCCTTCATGCATTATATGCAGCGCATCAAGGATCGTTGTCTCTAACGAGGCACACTCAGGGTTTGGAGTCATCACCTAAAGAAATTATTTGGATAGCACAAGTTTGTTCAAGGAAGCTTATTTTAAAAATGGAACAGAGCTATATAATTAATACAAAATATAGAATAATCAAACATTCGATGGTTTAACATTCGATGGTTTAGAATAAACCTTTTCCACCAGAGTCAACTCAGGAGAGAGATTTTGCGCCACAACTCGCATAAGGATATCCTTGGAACTGCAGTCAGTCAAAAGCAAACATCACATGATATTCATTAAAAAGAAGACAGACAACATCCAAGAATAACATCTAAGTGCAAAATGTTCATAAACAAATATAAGGTAGAGAACAATACGTTAGTATCCCCTGAATCTTGTTGCCCGTTATAATTATGACTGAATTAACCCGTAACTCCCGCATCCTTTTTGCTGCAACATAGACAGGATCCGATGGAGAAACAATGGCAACCCTGAAATCATAGAGCTACAAGCTTGGCAATAGAAAATAAACTTTAAACAAAAATCAAGCCAAAATCAATTAATTGCATCCTCCCACAAAGAGGGCCAAATGGCAAGTCACGCTAAAGAACTGTACTTCATATTTTCACCAAAGATGGTTGACAAGGAAGGCCTGAACATTCGATCCCTCATAGTCTCTAGAAAAGCATATGGAGCTGCAATACATGATGATAAACAGAACAAAAAAAGTTAAATTCTACCAGATGTATCATTTGTATGTACCAAAATAATGAACAAAGAGGATCCGTTACAATACAGTGCAGGTTCTCTATAAAGCACAGGCGTTTCAAAAACCTTATGTAGGAAGCAACTTCCAATCAGACTCAAAGTAATTTAGTAAGATTTTTAAACATTAATACAGACCAGAAAAATTGCCTCCCATCTGGCGTTCAACTCCTTCTACTGCAGCAGCAATGGCACTCCCCTGCTCCGCTGCCTTCTCCAATCTTGATATAGCATCGTAGAGACATTTTGTGATATCTAACAAGGCAATAACTTCACCACTTTCTACGACAGGGAGGTGTCTGAATTTACCTGCCAACAGAAAAAGAAAAGAAGTCACCTTTTGATGCCCAATGTAGCCATAACAAATGAAGATTTAGAAGCAAATTCTTAGACAAATATCGCCAAAGAAATAAAACCTTGTTAGATAAAAAAAACTAACCTTGGATCATCGTCTGAAGAGCTTCGAGAGCAGATGAATCAGAATTAACAAAAATAGGATTCCGCGTCATGATCTTTGACACAATTGTCTGCTCCGGTCTCAACCCCTCGGCAATGACTCTAGCGGAAATGTCCTGAAAGCAAAGGACCATAAGCAAAGCTGACACTCAAAAATTCGCAGCAACAGCCAACTATGAGTTATAACTTGAACCTTATCTGTCACAATTCCGGAAAGCAACGCATTTGAATCAGTTAAGAGCACAGCATCCACACGGCGAGCCGCCATTCTCCGACATGCATCGGATACTGTCGTCCCCTCGGGAATAGTTAGGGCTTTCGACAACCGTAGCTTCTTCACCGTCCTCTCCCCACCACCAGACCTTTTAAATGTTAAAATTAAAACACCATTTCGGTAAAGAAAATTAAAGGCAAATTTTGCAGACCTAAATTCTCAAACTTGAAATCAACTATACAAACAAAGGCAAGGCAAATTTTCCAGGAAACCATTTTCTCGGGAAAGAAACAAAGAGCAAACGAGAAAGGAGAGAAAACTTACGAAAGGGGAGGAGGATGAGGAGGAGAGGAGGGTTTGCTGGTGGTGCCATTAGAGGTTCCATTCTCGGGAAGGGGCGATTTCTTAATCGCAGCGGAGGGGCCGCGTTTTTGGCTGAGACTGGTCCGCCTCACACCCACTTGGCTGCTCATCTCTCTTCTCTGCGATTATTAGGGTTTCTCTTTATCTGGACTGCAGAAACCCTAATTTAGTTGCAGTGATGAGGAGGGAGATAGAGAAGGAGAGAACGTCAGTGTTTCGGGCGGGTTGTGGCTGCCTGGCTCCAACCCTCTCTCCCTCTCTCCCTCTCCTCTCTTTTTGGGTATTAAAATTGGAGTGAGACAGAGATTTATTGGTAATGAATTCGAGATCCTCTTTGTGAGCATCTCATAAATTTGTGAATCATATCTATTCATTGTATTTCGAGCGATCAAAAATTATTTTAAATATTTTTATTTAAAATTAAGTACAAATAATACTTGACAAAAATTGACTGCAAAATGTACGATGAACGAACACAATTTACAGAGAATTATTGGTAATGAATTCGGATCATCGCCGGATCCTCTTTGTGAGTATCTCGGGGATCCGTGAATCATATTCATTCATCGTATGTCGTGCGGTCAAAAATTATTTTAAATATTTTAATTTAAAATTAAATACAAACAATACCTGACAAAAACTTGTTGCATGATGTACGATAAACGAACACAATTTACAAATTCTCAAGATTCACCAAAAGATCATGAAAGGATCATGTTGGATTGGTAATTGCCAATTCCCACCAACTTGACAGTTCAAATTAAACATGGAATTTAAGGGCAGGGAGAATGATAATTTACTGGGAAAATGCTACTCTTATCATATTTTTATATCATATTTGTATTATTTTTCTAATAATGATAAGACTGAGAAGGTGTAGTCAAATTTGGATTTGAGAGGATTTTAAAATACTATAAAATCCTAGTGTAGTTAACCAAAGGATTTTAAAGGATTTTTAGAATCATTGTAAATCTAGGTGTAGTCAATGAAGATTTTAATAGTCAGTTTTAAAGTCCATCAAAATATAGATGTATTCAAAATTAAAGATTTTGTAGGATTTAATTAAGTTATGGATTTGTGGGATTTGAGAGGAAGAAGTATACATAACCAAAACCAAATAGAATCCTACCTCACACCTTAAGATTTCAAATTCAGGGACCTCTTTGAACGTTGACACCTTTTCTTCTCACTGTCCGCCACTTTGTTTGCTTTATCTTCTTCCTTCACCTCAGCAATTTTTTCTTCAATTTTCGTTGTTGGGTCGTATCATTTTTATGCAATTTTTTCTTCAACTTTTCATTGTTGGGTCGCAAATTTTTTCATCTTCTTCCTTCACCTGCTGATTGCTGCTGTTTTTGCGAAATTTTCATATTATGATGGACTGCTTCTAGTTGTAGATGAAGATGAAAGATTTCTCTAAATTATGATACTTGGTGTGTAATAGATTTGATCCAAAGGAAATTTTGAGAGCATGTCTGCTACTTAATTATGCTTGTCTTTGTGCCATGCATGCATTTGTTCGTTCATAAATATTAGGAACAAATAAGAATAAAGTGGGGGAGGAAGTAGGATTGGAAAGGTGTGCAGTTATGGATCTTTGAGTTCGGTTTGTATAATAATCTTGACTTTTTTTCCGGCTCCAAGAGATGTAGCTTCAAAGCACGAACAACTTCATTTGATTAGATTTATGACCTAGATTCATTTATCACCATTGGATTTATTTGACGGTTAAAATTCAACGCTGCAAAATCTATCAAAATCTATAGAAATCTGGTACATGAATCTTCTCAAATCTTCCAAAATCATATAGATTTTGTAGAAGTCTACATAATCCTATGAAATCCATCACTTATCAAAATCTATTAAAATCCTTTAAAATCTAAGTTTGACTACACCCCCCTAAGGTTCAGAACTCGCATCAAGCAGCGCTGGCAACATCTCCGAAACATGCATCTCAGGCTCAAGTAGTCGTAGCCCAGTGGGTTGCAGCGCCCAATCCATCAGCCCCACAAGTCAGACCCGCACCTGAGCTAGCGCATACCTGACTTGGCTCCACACCTTCAGACCGGTCTTAAAACTTGTTTAACCAAATTAGCTACTGATTGCTGGACCTGTCGACCTGACCAGCGAACCAACAGTTGAACGAGGGTTTTTTCACCTTGTTTTTCAATAGATTTGACCTTGCCACAATGCATTCCTTATGAAGTATCCTGAAGCAAGACAAGAGTTGATGATGGTATATCTTTCTGAAGGTGTCCCAGCAAGCAACCACTCAACCAACCTCGAACGAGCGTTCAGGCAATGTGCACCCCGACCTTGGACGCATACTTAGTCTACAATCAGATTGTCATGTATGTGGCCGACAAGGAGAATACTGCGTTTGTCATTGAGCGAGACACCTGCTACTACAGTCATGTCCTTTGGCCTTAATAAAGCAAAATCAACTTATCAACGATTGGTAAACATGATATTCAAGCAGCAGATCGAAAAAACCGTGAATGTCTATGTTGATGACATCATGGTGAAAGGCAAAGCAGCAGTCAAACCACATAAAAAACTTGGTGGAAACATTCAACATCCTTATGGAGTACAAGATGAAGCTCAAACCCGCCAAATAAACATTTGGAGTCTCATCAGGGAGATTCTTAGGGTGCCTTCTTATCTAAGGAGAAAATCCCCGACTACATGAAGAATATCCAAAATATTGTACAAGTTCACTTATGCAGAATTGGATCCTCTTCGGACCCATTTTGTGTGGACCTTGCAGACCACTTTATCCTAACCAATCACCATACAACAGACGGTCGAATTCCAATAATTTTATTTTTCTCTTTTTTGCACCCAACTGAAGCACTAGCCCAAACTTTGTTTGTTGTGTGCAAGCCTCCGTCTTCTCTATTGCCTTCCACACCACAATTCATTGAAGAAAAGATTCAGACCTTCAAGATTGTTGCAAATCTACAATTTTCCATCCTTCCACTACTTTTCAATTGCAAAAAAAAAAAAAAAAACTAGAAACTCTTTTGATTTTCCAGACCTTCAAGATTGCTACAAATCCAAAAATACAAATTTGTATCCTTTCACTAATTTTCAACTGCAAAAATATGAAAACTGTTACAATTTCAACTTTTAATTTCTTGTTGTGATTGTGTCTCGTGTTTAAGGCCCTTTGTTTCGTGTTTCTCTTTCTAAACTGTCGATGAGGGGCGACTGCCGAGAAGGGAATCGGGAAGAGTTTGGCAAAAGTGAGCGAATAGTTAAGAAAAGAAATAGCTTTAATCCTTACCGTCCGTTATCTATTGAATAGTCAGGATTAAGTGGTCAGGATGGTCCGTATGAAATGGGTTTGGATAGGATCTAACTCCCACTTACGTGTCAATAATCATAAATCATGTCTTGTGAAGTAAGCCCCACTTTTTAAGTTACTAGAGTTAGAACTTCATAGTTTATTTTTTAATTGTTTAGGAGGCTAAAGGTCCAAAAGCCAAAAAATGACCTGATTTACCCAAAAACTCATTTTCAATTGAAGGTTGGCCTATAATTATATGGAACCCCCCATGCCTTTATTTGGCCAAAGGGGTATCAGGCTGGTCAAATATAGCCCCGCTTTTAGCCCTTTTTTTGGGCCCAACTCTTCAGTTGTGATAATTAATTCAAATCCAACAACTAGATTTAAAAAATCCAAAAACAGTTTATTTAAATTAACTAATAAGTTTAAGGTATAAACTTAAAACTAATAAATTATTGAGGGGCTATGTTTAGCCCTTCGTTTGAAGATGATATATAAGTATGGCATGACAATATTCATTTAAAAATAATATTTTACAGGGCTATAATTCTAGACAGGGCTATATTTAGTCATTTCGGTTGGAGATGACCTCATGTTCACTTTGTTGAACTTTCCATGTTTTATGCATGGAGGAGGATTATCTTCTACTAATATTTTTATTCCTTTCTCTCTCATTTTATTTGAATTGTTACGATTAAACCACGTCAAAATCTTATATTAATTTTATTTTACAATGACAAAAAGATAAAAAGTAAAATGTGAAAGGAGGGGAGGAAGATGACGGAAATAAGAGGGGAAAAAATCATACTATTTTATGCATATCTCAAAAGGGGTACCAAATGCAATAGGACAAAAGAGGAACACTAATGCGGATGAGAATGAACATGCACGACTATCATCTAGATAAAGCTTCTAATGAAGCTTCTGATTTTCCACCTAAAGGCTAATAGTCCACATATTCATAATGATTCCAACTCAAAAAGGCCAACAAAGAAGAAAATGGGTAAGGCCAATGTAGAATCCAATCCACAAGAAAATGGGTAAAGCCGACAATGAATCCAACGCCAAATGCTTGACGCGAGTGCGCGTGCATAAATCCAACGTGGGACTCATTCTATAACTCTTTAACGATACAATCGACTGTATTTTAATTTATTATTCATAAATCCTTGAAAAAATATGGTTTAAAAACATTTGCGATGCCTTATTAGAAGACAATCATTTGTAATGTTTCATTTGGCTATCATTGAGGATAATAATTTTTGCAGGAAATTTTTTTTTCTTCGATCGGGTTGAAATTTCTGGTAAGATTTTCATCGAGACCCATTTATGCACCATATTCTCATATATATACGTATTCTACTTGATTCTTAATGAATATCGTATTTATTCAAAAAATAAAATAAAAATTTGTCCAACATTTTCTTACAAAAAAATCAGACTAATTACATAATCATGTCGACATTCAGAGAAGTTCTTTTATTATTCCGCAAAATCTCAAATAAGCTTATTTGAGAGGTCTTGGTAAAATGAAGGGGAATTTAGATATTTAACCAATTATTTTTGTTTTTTTCTGGAAGCTAAAACAGCACTTATATTTTAATTTTAAACTTATCAATAATCACATGATAATAATATAATAATATGGATTGGAAGGAACTGGAGTTCCTGTATGATTGAACATCCACTTTTGATTTTAAAGCATCAAAGTATGTAGAAAATGGGGATTCCAGATGCTTTGCGGATCAGGAGATGGATTTAATTAAATTATATTATCGTTTTTGCTCCTCTGTTTGTCCTTTTCCCCAACCAGTTGAGAGTTAAAACATCCGAATTGGTGCATTAGGGTTTTTGTCTGGGGACATTGATGAGCACTATGAATCTTGCGGTGGTTCTGGTGGCGGTGGCGGTGGTTTCGTTCGGCCGATTTTGCATCACCGACGCCAATGTGATGCTGATCGGGAACAACGTTACTCTCTCTTTTGATGACATGGAAGCTAGTTTTGGTGAGTTCCTTTTGCTTTTCTCTTCATGTTTTAATTTCCGTTTGGTTGCTAAGAAAATTTCTGTTTGGTTGGTAAGAAATTGTGGGAAACAAGATCAGCTGAAAGTGAAACCAAACTAATAATAATTCTATGTGTATCTGTGTGTGTTTGTTGTTTGGCATGTTTATGTGTTTTTGTTGATTTTTGTGGTGGACAATGATGTTAATTCCAGCTCCAGCGGTTAAGGGCTCTGGGGAATGCGGTGTATTGTATATGGCAGAGCCTCCTGATGCGTGCTCGACATTGACTAATCAAGTCGAACATGGCACGAATCGTAGCTCCCCTTTTGTTTTGATCGTAAGAGGGGGGTGTAGTTTTGAGGATAAAGTTAGAACAGCTCAAAAGGCCGGCTTCAAAGCTGCAATTATCTACGACAACGAAGTTAGCAGCGTGTTGGTTTCAAGTAATGACCTTTTCCGATAACTATTTTTCATGCCTAGCGTTTTGATTTGTCAAGTTCGATACTTTCCAGCAATTACTTACCGATCAATGAAAATTAACTGTGTTATTGGAGATGTAAACAATACACAAGTCTGTTTATGCCTCCCAAATTGTCATAAGCTCCTAAATAAACCACTGTCTTGCTAGTTATAACTCAGCTTAGTTATATTTACTTTATCTATTCGAACTAGGTGCATGAAAACTAAAATTAGAAAGATGATAAATTATAGCAAAAAGTTTCACAAGAGGAAGATATTAGAAAAAACTGATTGAAGGTTGACTATTATGCTTGAACGATAGATTCAGACTTTGTTAATTACATATATGTATATTTTAATTTTCTATTCAATGTCCGAAAGGTTTACACCTCGATGCCTCAGGCATAGGCCTTGCCTTCGTAAACATTGTGCACTGCTGTCCTCTTCTCTGTTTTTATTTTTCTCTACACCCTTTTCTCCTCTCAAGTAGTTTAAGTTTTAATTCTTTATTTTATTTGTAATTTCTTTTTGCCCTTTCTATAATCTGTAATTCCCTTTTGTGTGGAAACAACAGTGGCAGGAAATTCAGCTGGTATAAAAATATACGCTGTGTTCGTTTCGAAAGCTTCTGGTGAACTACTAAAGAAGTACACTGGACTTACTAACATGGAGCTGTGGCTAATTGCAAGCTTTGAGAATTCAGCGTGGTCAATCATGGCAATCTCTTTCATTTCATTGCTTGCCATGTCTGCGGTGCTGGCTACTTGTTTTTTCGTTCGTAGGCATCGAATAAGACGAGAAAGGCCTCAAGCTTCTCATGTTCGAGAATTTCATGGGATGAGCAAGCGCTTAGTAAAAGCAATGCCAAGTTTGATATTTACCGCAGTTTTAGAGGACAACTGTACATCAAGAACATGTGCTATATGTCTTGAGGACTATAGTGTTGGAGAAAAACTCAGGATTCTGCCATGTTGTCATAGTAAGTTTCTTTTTGTTCTGCCATGTGAAAAATATTGTTCCTTGCAGAGCATTTTTTTTGTTTGATTGATTGTCGGGTGTTTGGTGCGTTAGCATTTTGAATGCATCTATGATATCTACTCTACTAATGTATGCTAAAGTTTATTCGTTGGTCACATTTGATGGCTCAGTTAGTATAAACAAAGAATTGGTTGCTCATTGTTTCCCATTATCAGTATTCAGAAGTTGCGCTGCATTTTGGATTTCAACTGGGCTTGAGCTATTGGGTTGGGTTTGCATTATTTTTTGGGACTTTATAGTCACTTGGCTGTGTAAATAAAGCATATAGGATCTCATGACTTTATTTAGTAGAGGAAAAAAGAGCTTATTTAATGTGTTCTTACAAGGCTTGAAATCCTGATAGAATTTTTGGGCAAATATCTGTTCTTGTTTGAAGTACTGAATAGTGGTCCAGTAGGAGAGACCAACTTGGAACGATGGAAAAATCATATAAAACGTCTCATTTGTTTTTGTTTTTTCGTTTTCTTTTTGTTTTTTTGTTTTTGTTTTTTTTTTTGGTTTTGTTAACAACATCTCATTTGTTTGATATTTACTTCATGGTATGGCAGTAGAATTCCTATCCTGCAAAGTACAAACTCTTGGTGATGCTTTTGTAATGGCAATGTATTATTTGTATATGCTGAAAATTCGGATACCTTTCCAGTAATTCTAGAATGTTGTTAGTGGTTAAATTTTGAATGGTGATAAAACGTGAAGTAGTTTTTGAGGAAAAATTAAAACATCTCCCAATTTGATAACCTGCTACGATATTAATCTAGCCTAATGAAAGTTGTTCAATGTCAATGGAAATAGCGTACAAATTGTAGAATCTTGAACAACTTTTCTCTTCAGCTATATATTTACTTAAGTAATTATTTAGTAGTATGCATATCTCACTGTATTTTTTTCCCGGATTTTGACAGAATTTCATGCTTTCTGTGTGGATTCTTGGCTTACTTCATGGAGAACCTTTTGTCCAGTTTGCAAGCGTGATGCAAGAGCTAACACAGGTGATCTACCCGCCTCAGAATCCACACCATTGCTTTCATCAAGTCCATCCTCTGTGGCATCTTCTGTACTTTCATCTATGAGATCATCAATAGCATCATCTTCAGCAATACAGATAGGACCAGCATTGTCACGGAACCCTTCACTTTCTCATTCTCACTCTTATGCTAGCACAAGTCACATTCAGCAGTCTCTTAGGTCCTCCTATCGCCAGTCCCCTTCTATTAGTGCAAGCAGAAGTTCAATGGACCTCCGAAATGTCTCGTCCCAAAGGTCTCATGCTTCCTATTTTGTATCACCCAATTCCTTTGGTTACCCATCTTTATTACCCCCGAATTCAAGATACATATCTGTTGGACACTTTCCAAGCCCTAGCAATGCATCACCAAGCTACATCAGCTCTTCCAGTCATCGACAGCATCCATTACATTGTAGTGAATCAGCTGCAACGTTTTCTCCTTTTTCTTCTGCTCAATCTCTTCCTGAATGCTGATCAAGATTTACAAAATAGCTTGAGGGGAAGGTGAACCAAGATGCTTTTCTCCACTCTGACCTCACCTTGTTGTAGTATCGTGATTGGGGTTATATGTTGTGAATGCTTGCTATATGCTAGAATTCACATCTGAAATGTTTCTTGTTACCACTCGCATGTATATTAAAGCTTTACCTTGTCTATACTCTATATAGTTATAATTTAGAAGATATGTTTATGGTTCATAGTTATATATTAGATGTTTATCAAACAGTCACAAAGTCAAAGAGTGAGTTGTGGTGTGCTGTGTTAGATGTTGTTAACATTGCATTTGATATTCGGCAGTTGTGAATACAATTTGGCGTTTGAGATTTTTCTTTACAGAACATGTTTTTTTAAATTTTGATAATCCAATTGTTTGGTGTTTTAAAACAAAACTTTGGGGTTCTATGGCAGCAGTTTTGAAAAGATTCTGGAAGGTTGCTTCTAAAAGCTAGTTTGTAAATAAGTGACAGCCCCTATCCCTCCAATTATGTTGTCTTTTTATTTTTTTTGGGTTTGGTGTAGCTTTCACTAGTGGGCAGTCGAGTCTTCTCCTTTATCTTCAAATTTGCAACTGCAGATCTCTAAAGCTCTCATCTGAGAAATATATTGCTAACGGCGACGACCAACTCATCAAGTTATTACTCATCTGTAAGTTTATTGATCTCCTTATCGTTTTTTATTTTCGGATTTGGAAGCTCTCAATTTTTCTCAGGTTAGGGCTGTCTTTACTATGAGAATAGGGGTTTTGTCTTCATTGTGAGATAGGGGCTCTGTCTGCTTCACGATTAGATACATTACTTTTTCCTCTTTAATAATTGATTTAAATTTCATTTACGTATTTCATTTCAGTTTCTATCATTTAGATCATGTTTGCCACCTACTTGAAAAAAACTGTACTTTTGGGTCCATGAAGTACTGGAACCTTTGTGGGTCTGTGAAGGACTGGAACCTCTGAATTGCTTTTGGGATATGTGAATACAGCATCTCTTCCTGTGCGATTCACAAGTTCCAGTTGCCGAGTTTTGGTTGAGTTTTTGGAATTGATTTTATTGATAAGCTTAGTTCTGCCAAAGTTTTTATGCTGTGAATGTAGATGGTGCACATCCACATGTTTCAGTTCGTCTTTCTGTATATAGGATTTCCGTTATTGATTATGCGAGTACAAACCATATCTTATGCAATAATTTTGTAGTTGATTCTGAACAATTAGTTATTCTTGTTATAGTTTTGAAAATGATATAGGAAAAGTGCGGCTTTACAGAGCATTATCATAAAAGTCTATTATGCTGATAATCTTAACTCAAAAGTGGTTTGAGAATTTGTGTTTCTCTCTCTAAAGATGGGCTAGGCTTGCTCCAGTACCTTTCCTTTTTCTCTTCTAAAAACTGCATAACACGGATACACTATACAGTCACAAAGTACGTTTATATGTGGATTGATTAATTTGCTTGGGGACTATGACATTTTGTTTCTGTTTCATTCCTAGGCTAAGCTTTATATATAAAGCATATGCACTGATGGAAAAGGAATGACAATGTGGGAAATGGATCAAAAGTTACTGCTCTATGGAATACTCATAATGTAGCTATGACGCGTATCAAGGAGGTGGTGGCATGTGAGATCGCCGTGACACATATGTTAAGAAAAGGGGCTTGGAAAATTCAAGGACCAACTGCACTAAGAAGACAGAAAAGAATCCCAAATTGATCAGAAATCTCAAATATGGATACTTTGGCTCTTCACAAAATTCCAGGCTTGGTTAAGTTGCTAAAGTCCATAAAATTCGTTCTAGTGGAAGAAGGCTGAACAAGATCTCTGATGCTCGTAACGAGATCATTTCACAGGTTCTCTGTTTCTCTTTCTCCACCAACGGCACTATTTGTTACCTCCAGGCCAGTGGCAGTAGACGTAGTGGCATCCCATGAAGATCATCTTTTGCGGGGAATGGGTTCAGATTGGAAGGCTGTGATGAACGCGAGTTTAATGTGGATTTTGAACCCCAGTTCAGTTTGAAGAAAACAGTTGTCTTTCAATGATCAGGCAAAAATCAAGTCGAAGAGAGAGCGCTCGGCGCTCGGTGACAGTGAGGCAGGAGGACCTAGCGATGGCTCATCTAATGAGGATCGCCTTCCCAAAAGATTGAGGTCCGATCGGAGTACTGAAATGAGCACAGGTGAGCATCTGAAAGGGTTGTGTGTAATATTGCATTATATTTTAAAATTAAAGAGCTGCTGCTGGGAAACTGATACAATAATCCTCATTTTGGTAGTTAAAAGAACCTTCTTAATTTTATTACCATCAAGTAGCGTTTCTGATGGTATTTACTATGTCTATATATTTCCCTCTCACAACATGTGTAACTAGACATTTGGCAGCTGATAAATGTTGCTCACAATATTATTGTTATTTTATTTTTACACAACAATGTTGGGGGAGGGGATTTTGTTAAACTTCACGATCAGGTAACAATAATTTGGTAGCTTTATCTATCAAAATTCGGCCTTTATTTGAAATTTATTTATTCAGAATATTAAATTTAATTTTTTTAAAATATTCTATCCTCCATTAAATTAATGAGTTTCCATACATGCGTATAAGATCGTTTTCAACCCTTGGGTTAAATCATAGAAAAGTTAGGTTTTAACCCAGAAACAGTTTTTTTTCCTCCAACCTTTTGGGTTAAATTTTAGCCCATTTAGGATATTTTTTTTTTCTTAAAGTAACTATAAAAGAAAAAAATTATGTAGATTATTCTAATTTAATTTTATGAACATTTTAACTTAAAAATGTTTAGATTTCGATAAATATTGAAAAATCTCTAAACTGACAACATGAAACTCGTGGAACATTATGAAAGAATATAAAACACAAAATATTTTTTTTATTTACTTTAGCCATTGGATTTAAATCTGGACGGTTAGATTTTTTTTTTATTGTTGAATTTGATCATATTAGATCTTAGCCGTTGAATTCAATGAATTTATAAATATAAAATTAAAAAAAGTATCCATAGATGGTGGGCCAACTCTACTAACCAATGGGGAATTCTAGGTTAAATTTGTCTCAGAAATGAGTTTTTGGTTAAAACTCATACTTGTCATGAGGGTTGGAGTAAACTAGGTAAGTTTAGAACCTAAAATTTAAGTTTTAGCCCAAGAGTTGGAGTCGGTCTAAGGATCTTAAACTTACCGTGTCATTATTTTAATGAATTATCCATACGATCAATTCGATAACGGCACAATTGAACACAAATCAAGTACGTTAGGGGAGTAATATGAGAAATAGAAAACTCGTGTCCATTCTAAAAATTATCCCATGCTTAAGAGTGTAAAATGTTTTTTTGTTTTTTTTTCTCTCCAAAAGAATGTAAAATGTTTTAGCTCTATATTAAAAATACATAAAAAAAATGAATTTTATGTATCGTTGAAAAATGTATAAAAAGGTTGCATACATTAAAGCATCTTTAAAGACAATTGTCAAATATAATATATCAAAATTTTATTTGATGATTGGTGTTACCAATTGAATACAAATGTTAGGAAAATTAAATTTTATGTCACTAATAAGAAACAAACACGTTAATCAATACTTAATTAATAATCAAATCATTTACAACCACATCATTTAGTTTACAAATTTGGTTTAATAAATTTGGTCACCCTATCATTACCTAAATGTTAAATCTTCTTCCTTTCCAAGATGGGAACTGGATCCCCTCTGGACCCAAAGGAAATGAGCTCAAGGATCAAATGATCCGGATCATTGAAATTTGATCCCACGACTACGATTATTATAACTTTTAGAGGGCCCCCTGTTTGTAGCCATTAGATCAAATTTCAATTGTCAGGATCATTTGATGAGTAGATTCAGTTCCTTTAGGTCCGAAAGGGATTCGGTTCCTCCAAGATGTGTCAAATATTGATTTAATTAATATATTGGGCTCTCTTGACACACCCCGACCTGGGAGGGTCGAAGCATGCTGGCCATCACCGTGAGGTGACGTAACCATAAGGGTAAGTGATGTGAAAAATGAGTAAATATAAAACTAAACTAAATAGAACTAATATACTAAACAGTGATAGAGTGCACAATCGTGGGGATAGCCCACTACAAATATTCAGAGCTTAAAGACAGTGAGACTACAACAGAGTAGTCAAAGTACTAAAGTACACTTATTACATAATAGTGATAAGTTTGTACGTCTAATACAGAGGAGAATGTTAGAACTGCCAAAATTCCTCGAGTGCCACAAGAGTACATCTATCTAGGTCTTAGAGGGGCGAAAAACAAAGTTGAGTGGGTCAGCAAAACAATGCTTATAAGAAAAACCTTTACTTTCAAAAGTACTAACCCCTCGCCGTAAAACGAGTATAGTTTCCTTTAAACCAAACATACTACAATATAGGTACGAAGAATCATGTGCATGCCAACAATATATATATAACTCAGAAATGTGCCACAATATGAATAATTCAGTCACGATAGAAATGAAGGCATGTTATTGGTAATGTACTAACATGCAAGTATATACTAACATCAGTCTGTACTAACACACGAGTCGGAGTCACCTAATGTGACATGTACGACAAGCTAGGTGTAATAATTTACGCTCTAGTGCTACGATCACATGAAGCTTGCGCTAAGCGCAGTCACCTAATGTGACATGTACGATAGGCTATCACCTAACTTGGATCCAAGACGAGCATACAGTGCGGGAGGTGAACATACACGTGAAGGCTGGCCCTGGCCCCGGGCGGGAGCACTAACACCTGGGTGTAGTAATGCTAAGCTAACTATATGAATATATGTATGCTACACAATTCAAATCAATATACTAACTCACCTGAATTCACCTGTGCATCATGTAGAATCATTTTAGTATTCTATCACAGTACCATAATTATAAGCAGGTGAATATAGGTATGAACATGCCATGACCATTATGTAATTCTAACAAGCACATTTACCAAATTAAACTAAAATTGGCATAAAAGGCATAAATCATTTAAATGCATTTTGTGGAAACTATAAGCTATATATATATATATATATATATATATATATATATAAACTGCCTACTCACAAGTACATCGCTGGGTCGTAGCCCCTGAGCCTAGTTTGGACCCGTACGTCCTCGGGATACGTTTCCCCTATATGTGAAATAACTAAAATATAATTAATTAAAGCACATATACGGAAACCTAAATAAAACCCTCATAGTTTGCTCAAACCTAGGGTTTAAATACATGAAATCGATCTACTCGACGTCACGAACATCCCCAAAATTTTAAAATAATTTTTGGACACCACACGAGCCCCACGCGCCGGCAAGTGCATGGCCAGACGTGCCCCCACTTGCGGCCAAACCCTATTTGAGGCCTAACGGCCGTTAGGAATATTCCGTTAAAAGCTAACAGAGTTTAATGGCGTTACCTGACGCCGTCAGGAATATTCCGTCAACTCTGACATAATATTTTGTCACCTTCTCCGGCGAGCCTCTCCGTCGCCACCGTCAGCAACTTGATTTTTGCCGGTTTTCTGGAAAATTTTCAAATTCATTATTCTCCTTCATTTCTCAACCATTTTTTACGTACTTTATATGTATTTGAAGCTCATGAAGAGTAGAATCGCATTATATCTGTTTGGGGTCCAAAAAGTGGATGAAGGTGGCCGAAAAATGCCTCGAAAGATCTGACCAAAAGTGAACTCGTCGAACTCGAGTTGTTTCACGTCAAAGCTTCCTGAAAAACGTCCCAGAGGCTTCGAGGAGTTGTGGGAAGGCTTCCTCGACCTTCAAAACTCCTTAACTCGGCTTGAAAATCGGTGAACTCAAACTCTCTGAGTTCGGACCTTACGAGTTCGACGTCGAGAACTCGTCCATTCCAGATTTCAAGAACATGGTCGCGTTCGTGATGATGAGGGGTGTACAATGGTGTAGTTTTTGGGTTCGATCTGTGAGGTTTAAGGCTGGTTCTTCCTTGTTACAGAGGAAAGAGATAAACGGGAGAGAGAGAGAGAAGAGAAAAGGAAGATCTCTTTCTTCCTTTTTCTGATTGGGTGCAGAAAATGAGGGATGGATGGGATTGGTTGGTATGATTTGAGGGTGTGGAATAATGGCGGGATGCACAGGTAGGACTTTAAGAAAGCTATGGATAGGGTTTTTAGATTTCTTATAGAAAAGAAATCAAACACTATCCGAAACAGTGATTTCACACAGATAAAATTACACGTGTTCTCGTAACAACGTGTACAATTTAATTACGATAATGAGAAACAAAGTAAAAACAATACAAGTATGTCCACGTCATTTGCCAATAAGGGCATAATAGTCATTTCACATAATCGAGTCGAAATTACATAGGAAAATTAGGGACGGGTCGTCACATCTCTCGTTACATTAACTATTAATAAATATTTAAAATTGATTTTAGTTTTCATTGTTAATAGGATCTATACATTAAAAAATAAAGCTAAATAATGTGGCTTTATTTTTGTTTGCCATAAAAAAAGGACACCTGAAAAGCAAGACTCAACAGTCCCGTTATATATGGCATTTACATTGAAGAACACAATGATATAATTTAGCCTTGTTTTTTGGAAAAAAAAGAAAGAAGTCTCGTTTCACATTTTTTTTTCCTTCAAAAAGGGGACAATTGGTGGATTTGTCTCGACAATCCATCCTTCTTAGAATCGTCTAAAATACAAGTTTAGAATTCGTTCTCAATCACTGTTTTACATGTTCTAATTTGTTTGGCGTAACGGCCTTAAACGTGAGTTTAATTTTTTTTCTTCTTTCGTACGTATGTGTATCATACGCGGTAGCAACAACAACAAATCACCCGCAAGAGAGAGAAAAAAAAAAAAAAAAAAAAAAAGGCCGCGCCGGGGCGGGTACAAGTTTGAAGTTGTCCGATTGACACTTTATCCAGCTTCCACATGGAACAGTATATATTCCACCGAAACCGGCAATTTCCGATCTCCTCTGAATATTAATTCTTCGTTCCCTCTATCCGCAGTGCAGAAATGGCGAAACCTGACAAGTCGAAGCCGAATATCCCCCAATACGTCCGTTCCTCCGCCAAAGTCCACCCCTCCAACGACTTCGACGCCGACCCCAACTCCTACTCCCTCGAAAAGTTCAAGCTCTACGAGACCAGACAGGTACCCAATTCTTCACACACTCTCTCTCTCTCGCTCGCTCTCACCAATTCAATCCAATTCTTCATCCTCCTCCAATTGACGCTTCCAATTCCAGCGATTTTACTTGATCGGAAGCGATCGGAACAAGCGGTTCTTCCGGGTCTTGAAAATCGACCGATCGGAACCCGACGATTTGAATATCAGCGAAGACCCCGTCGTGTACTCGCCGCAGGAGATCAAGAGTCTGCTTCAGCGAATCGCCGAGGGCAATCGCGCCACCGGAGGCCTTACTTTTGTGGCCAAGGTTTATGGGATCGCCGGTCAGTGTCTTAGACCTTAATGGGTACTTGGAGAGATTGACGAACTACCTGCTTGTGTGTTTTGTTTTTACTATTTGTATGGGTTTTGGTGTTTTGCTAGGTTGCATAAAGTTTCTGGAATCGTATTACTTGATCTTGGTCACCAAGCGTCGCCAAATAGGAAGTATATGTGGTCATGCGATTTATAGCATAGATGAGAGCCAGTTGATTACTATTCCGCACGTCTCGATTCAAACTGATGTTGCTCATTCTAAGACCGAGTTGCGGTAATTTTCTCCCTTGTTTTCATGTTTCAATGTGGCAGAGATATAATTGATTTGCTTAGAGATTTACGGTCGCTGGGTTATTTATTTGTATAATCGACATGGTCTCTCACCATTGGTCTCATACATAGGCCTTGTATAGAAATAAGAGGCCTGAAAGAATACCCGAAAGAATAAGATAGAAAGCGAAGCTTTCAGAGTAAAACCCTTTGGTATGTGTCTAGGAGATGGGTAGTGTTTTAAGCTCAGGGACGGAAAGGGTGAGGATACCCACCAAGGGTGCCGGCATTGTAAAATTTTGCTTCAAAGTTCTATGGGGTCACTTAAGTTTATTACACCAGTGTTCCTCAACACATAAAACACATAAACCCTGATTTATAATTACTGGTCTCCTGTTACAGGAGATATAATTTGCTTTGGGGGTTTACCTTTTTTGTTTATCTGGATAAAGTGATGGTTGCACAAATATACTGTTCATGAATGACACTGCTAATGTTTTCATTCACAACTTCCCGTAGTGACTACGTGGAAGTTCGATTGGGAAGGGGTTGGTGACTTAGGATAGTAAATGGAGAAGGGTGTGAATGTGATGTTAGAAAGTGATTCGCGAAGCAAATGCCATATCCTGTGGATATCTTTAACGTAAGAACTGTGCAGTTAATCTGTGATCGTTTGAAGATGCATATAATTCTTTTTTACTTAATATCCCACTTTTGGATGGGCTTAAAGGGGTGTTCCTTCCATTATCTAATCAGTAGGTGGTGTTTCATATTTAAAACGGCAAAATTTTTCTCAACTGCATGATAACCAACTAATATATTTCATAATTCAACTTCTATAGATTATTGCTTATATTTTTCTCCCGTAACTGTAGGTACAAGAAGCTTCTATCCAGTGTTGATTTGACCAAAGATTTTTTCTATAGTTATACATATCCTATAATGCAGAGCTTGCAAAAAAATGTGTTATCAATGGGTGAAGAAAGGATGCCGTATGATAATATATTTGTATGGAATGCCTATCTGACAGAAGCTATTCGATCAAGGTGCAATAACACAATCTGGACAATAGCATTAGTGCATGGCCATTTTAAGCAGGTATGAAACTCTCTCTTTCTCACTGTATGTGCGTGGTAATGAGATTGTTTTGGTGCGGAACCCATAGACAGTTTTAGCCAGCCAAAAACGACACTGCTTTAGACTTACCCTACATTTTTTACTAATAAAATTTGCTTATATCCTATCTATTCATTTTGGTGAACTTATACCGTATGTATTTACTTCTCATGCTACCTATGTATTACCTTGTGCTGAGGGATATATGAGTTTTGGTCTTTTGACTGATGCTTTAGGTGTCTGATGGACAGGTCACCCATGTTTCTCGTCTTTCCTTGTGTTTTTTTTTTTCTAGATAAAACTTGTGTCTCTTTTGAAAAGAAAAACTTGTTAACTGAATATGTATTAAATATCTGGATGAAGTTTAGTTTACTTGATGATGGCAGATTAGGCTATCAATCTTTGGTAGGGACTTCAGTGTTTCTCTGGTCTCTAGACGCTCTCGGCATTTTGCAGGAACACGGTATGTTGTAGTTTGAATATCAAGTCAGCACCATCTTCATTTCTCCTAATTATTCACAAAGCTGTCCGTATGGCATGTAAAAACAAGAGTCAATTTTTTACGACTATACGTTTTTTTTCTTTTTTTCAATTTAAAAAAAATTTAAGTTTTATGTTTTGAGGGTGGAATTTCACTGGTATAAGCTTTGATAATGTTTTGATATACAGAAAATTCTTGTTGTATAACATGTCAATATTTTAATCATGTTTTCAATTGGGTTACAGTTACTTGAAAAGGGGAGTGAATGATAGGGGAAGGGTTGCAAATGATGTTGAGACAGAGCAGATAATCCTCGACGAAGAAGCTGGATCGTGCAAAGGAAAAATGAGTTCTGTTGTCCAGATGCGTGGCTCGATTCCCCTTTTCTGGTCACAAGAAGCTTCAAGATTTAGTCCTAAGCCTGATATTATATGTAAGAATACTATGTGATGCATGCTACACATCACATGCACCGTTTACAAGGTTTCATTGGAATTAATTATTTTTTGCATGTTATTATTCTGGCTTTAGTACAGAGATATGACCCCACATATCAGGCTACCAAATTACATTTCGAAGACCTGGCAAGGAGATATGGCAACCCAGTTATTGTGCTTAATTTGATCAAGGTTTGTTTATTTCTATATGCCTTCTTAATAGCTGCTGGCAATAAAAACATAATCTCATATTGTTAGTCGTTACTATTACTGCATGTTATTGGACAACGTTTTTATGTGTTGGATGACCAATAACTCTTCTCTTCTTCTTGTTTTTGTTTTTGTTTTAATTAAATGAGGGAGGGGTTATTGATAAATGTGCATTCAGATCATAATGAATGTTGTACCTCTTCCAACATTGGGAAGGGAAATACCATTAGACCTAGAGCTAACTGGTTATTGGATATTTAATAAAGACAACATATGCAATTTTTTCAGCCAACTTAGGTTAACTTTAAAAAATTACTAGTAAGACAGAGAATGCAAAACTAGAAAATTTTGACAATGATGCCGGAGTTTCTGGTTAATAGTTTAAAGCAAGGTTTTATAAGTCAACCTGTTGTATGTGAGAAACATTAGTTTAATGTGCATCTATTTTGCAGGGGCAAATAATTATGTGATAGCTATCGCCACATAGTAGATACTCTATTTGATAAATTCGGTTATTTAGAGAATGAGTTGAAACTTTGCTAATACGTTGCCCTCCATATTACTTTTGTTGGCTGCAAGTGAGGTTGTAGAATGAGTTGTAGCTATTTGAGGATCATATAAGCATGGTGTACTATCATGGCGCAATAGTGAATATTAAATGCATCTCTTGTTTCTCGCATCTGCCTGACATTCAGTGTAAGTTGAAGATTTATTTGTGCTTCTGATCTACAGTGGTTGAGTGTGTGTGTGTGTGTGTGTTTGTGTCATAGGGTGATTGCGCTTATGAGGATGTTAATTGGTAAAAATATTTTTGGTGCTGAAATCTTTCTGAACACTATTTACAGCCTACTCAAGATACATATATACATAGAGATAAATATTTTGTTGGAATTACAAGTTAAGCTATATTTATCAGTTGCCCATCATGCAATTTTTTTCTTATTATTTTTCATTTCATGTGTCTCGTACAATTTTAATGTAGACTGTCGAAAAAAGGCCTCGAGAAATGATGCTGAGGCGCGAGTTTGCAAGTGCAGTTGGGTACTTGAATCAAATATTTTCGGAAGAAAACCATCTTAAGTTTATTCACTGGGACTTTCACAAGTTTGCAAAAAGGTAACCAATTGAGTTTTCATTTTCCTTTTGTGTTTTGTTTTGCCTTTTTTGGCGAAGTGGACACAGACACACACACCTATGATGCACAGATAGATATAGGATACATGATTAAATACTATACAAAAACTCTCCATAAAACTAGGATAATAATAGGAGAATAAAAACCATGCTGTATCATATATGTTTTCTTTTGTGGTGTTGTGCAGGCTAAGATAAGAGTAGGGTAAACAACATCCCTATCTGGTGTGGTGTAGGCTAGTTCTATGTTTTTCTTTTTTCACTTCTCTTATGGTTGGTTACAACCATAAAAGTATGAAAAGCATATCCCCCATTTTTGTTTTGTTTAAAATCTAGTAAGCACAATTGAACCAAAATTCCTTTTCCTTTACACGAACAATTATAGGAGTCCCACACAATTGAAATAAGACATACACAGTGTATCGTGGGGGAGTGAGTTTTTTGTTGAGACCTAGAAATTCTTTACGAAATTGTATTGATTCATATGGAGTATTTGATACGCATCAGGCCATATTGGTATCTGATACTCCATATCTACATTGAATGACTAATTCTGTTTCTAGGCTCACAGATTTGTATATGTATATATTATTCACATATGTACACATCATTTTGCTCCCACCTTCTCATCTTGCTAAGAAGTATACTTATTTACCAATAGATAACTCTGCAATGCTTTCGATATAATCATCTCTAACTGCTTGTCTTTATATTTTTTTTCTTCTGTCTAACTGTTCTCTATCTTTTCTGCTTCCAAAGCAAGTCTGCCAATGTTTTAGCAGTTTTGGGTGCTGTGGCAAGTGAGGCGCTTGACTTGACTGGTTTTTACTACAGTGGCAAACCTAGCGTTGTTAAACGGAGGCCCAATCAAATAAGCCGGACAAGCACGGGAAGGTATGCAATTTTTTTGTTGGTTTCTTAGATTTTGCAAATGTTATGGAGTCATCATAGATATGAATCAGTCCTCTTTTTAATTGGGAAAATAAAAGGAAAGTTTTAACACTAGTTGTACTGTTTTAACCTAATTTCTGATTTCCATGCACATTTGTGGTGACATGTTACAGTTCGTGCATGCGATATTTTTAAGTTAAACCACTTTTCCAATTCTTTTATGCTGGTTCTCCAGTGAGCAATGCATAATTATAAATATTGATATCCTATAACCCACATTTTTGCTAGTTCAGTGATTTCCCTACTCTATTCTCAGAGATTTATTCCAGATCTCCGTTGCACTTAGAGTGTTATCTTTGAATGAATTTGCATTGGATAAATTCTAGGAGGCAGACGAGTGCCAGATGTCCCATTGATGAAACACAATCTTGCTTTACTGCGAACTTCTTACTTATAGGGTTTGGTTGGGAGCACTTCTGTATGAAGTACTGTACTTTTGTTTGTACTGCTTTATTAGAAATTTAGAAGCATTTAAAAAACTCAAGTGCGTCATGGATATTTTCTTGGGAGTGCTTCCATAGAAAACTTATAAAGTTCTTCTGGAAGAAGCAGTAAAATGCTTCTCAAAATCAAAATGTACTTGTTTATATTTAAATCAGACACTTAAGAAGCACTTTTGGCACTGTTCAAAGCACTCCCGAACACATCCTATTGTGTTGCATCGGAACTAGCATGTTGGCAATCCCAGTCCTTGTCTGGTTATCTGAATTTCCTACATTTTTATCTCCTATGCCAGTCCCCCATGACCAGCAGAGATCCTGATATAACCTAATTGGTGCTGGTTCAGTTCAACAGCTCAGTTGGTCATTCCATCTAGGGTTTGATATACAGAAATTAGGTGCTATGGTGCACATGAGCGCCAAATTTTCGATTCAACCCGATATTGTTTTGCTTGCTAATTAACACTGGTATTAGACTGAACTAGTATTTATTTTAAATCAGACTTCCTTTTCTTTCAGGGAAGCTTCTCTTAGAGATCTGAGAGCAAACTCTGGGGACGTTCCAAGGTTTGGAAGCAGTAATGAAACTCTAATTTCTGCTGTTAATTGGGACAGGGAGTCTGATACTAGTCAACAGAAGAAAATTGACAATTTTAGCGGTAAACCACCACATTTTCAAAGTGGTGTTCTGCGGACGAATTGTATTGATTGTTTGGATCGTACAAATGTTGCCCAGTATGCTTATGGGCTTGCAGCTTTAGGCCGACAACTTCATGCAATGGGTTTGACAAATCTGCCCAAAGTGGATCCTGATAGCACTATTGCTGCAGCTCTCATGGATATGTACCAGAGCATGGGAGATGCCCTTGCACAGCAGTATGGTGGCTCTGCAGCTCACAACACTGTATGTTCTTATTTTATTCATGGGTTATTGGGTTAGAGTATGCATATTATCAGTTGCTAGATGTCATAGATTAACCCCTATAATTCTAACTTGAAAGTTAAAAAAGAAAGAAAACTCTATTAACTCTAATCAGATGTCCACTGAAAAAAAAAAAATCACATCACAAACCAATGTGTTATAATTGTGGTGAAATAAAAAGATGAATACAATGCTTCTGATAGAGATGACCCATGATAACAAAATGGTCAAAATGTTTCAATTTGATGGTCATTGTGTGAGGATCATCTTTGATTGGGGAACCTGAAAATAGACGGTTCCAATCATTTCACCACATTG
The DNA here is from genome assembly GCA_036320875.1 of Cotoneaster glaucophyllus. NCBI lineage: Eukaryota > Viridiplantae > Streptophyta > Magnoliopsida > Rosales > Rosaceae > Cotoneaster > Cotoneaster glaucophyllus. Next base: position 45,023,700 of record CM070073.1, read on the forward strand.
CATGGTGGGTGTTAACAATGTGGTCTTCAAGTTAACTTCTCGCTTAAGGTTTTCTTGAGAAATTTATAAAGACATAAACAGTAATAGTATAATTCATACAGTGGACAAGGAGTTGAAGAAAGTTGAGGTTCACCATAAAACCAATTGGCAATATAGGGAGTAGCCCAACTACTTATAAGCACATGTAAGGTCCCTCCTCTCATCAATATGGGATTCATTCTCAACACGCCCCCTCACGTGGGACAAGCTGCTCTGATTCCATGAAGAAAGTTGAGGCTTCACCATAAAACCAATTGGCAATATGGGGAGTAGCCCAACTACTTATAAACATATGCAAGGTCCCTCCTCTCATCAATGTGGTATTCATTCTCAACAGGAGTTCACCCTTAAGATGCAATCTAAAACAAATATATGAACTCAGGGAGTCCACTCTTAAAGTGCAATCTGCAATAAAAAGAGCAGTACAACCCTACTAAATTTAGGTCTTCATCAGCTCACCCTCATTGTGTCCAAGTATATATTAAAGTGGAGGGAGAAGATACGTACATCTATATAGATAAGAATAAGGCTCTGGTAAGTACTAAACTAAGTGACCAATCTCAAGTTCTTAGATCTCCTTTTAGGATTAGGAGAAAATCACTTTAAAAGTGGGAATATTTTTCGTGCCTGTGCTGTAGTGTTTTGATTTTGGATGTAATGGTTCTAGATTGGTTACTTATTTCAGTTACTAATGCCTTCTGTCTGTATATATGCCTCTGTGTGTAACTGTGTATAGTTTTCGAATTTCCATATTTAGCTTTATATGTCTTCCTGAAGCCTTTTCCTTATCATGAACGCCAGGTATTTACTGAGAGGCAGGGAAAGTGGAAAGCCACAACCCAATCAAGAGAGTTCCTGAAGTCTATCAAGAGATACTACAGCAATGCTTACACTGATGGTGAAAAGCAAGACGCCATAAATTTGTACTTGCTTCATCTCTCTTGTAGTTTCTAATCTGTTCTTTCCTGTAGTAACAGATAAGGCTTATTACCTACTACGATCTCCATCATTTCGTATAAAATAAAAATATAGAAATTGATCCCGATCAATAGCTTATCCATTTCACATTAAAAAATAGATGCATCTATGGATAGGGGCACTCGTGTTGCTCTAGCAGTTGTATAGTTATGTGGTTTTGAATGTATTGAGGAGCTAGTAGCTCTATGTCGTATTATTGTACATTTGGAGCGATGCTGTATTGGAGTCGTATTATTTTGCATTTGGAACGATGTTGTATTGGAGTCGTATTATTTTACATTTGGAACGATGTTGTATTGGAGTATGTCATATTATGTTGTACTGTATTATATCATATCTCACTGTGTTGTAATTTGATTTACAATGTTATGTTGCACATTATCATACCTTTGCCTTTCTTAAAAAAAAAATTCTAACACTTTGATCTTTTTGTGGGTTTTACCAGATTTTTGGGTTACTTCAAACCACAAGACGGGAAACCTGCTCTCTGGGAACTGGATTCTGATTACTATCTTCATGTATCTGGAATTGATGACCTCCTCGATGTGTGGTAAATCTCTGTGTATCTGGAATTGATGTTCTTTGCACATGTCTCTGCACAAACATACACAAGCAGGGATGCACGTTTTACATTTACAATACCTATTTCAATCGGTTTTCCCAAGTCTTCTTTAAGTTAATGGTTCAGTCTAATCATCCATTTTTATAGTAAGATTCTGGATTTTCAACTTTCAGTCCACAAGGAAATGATACGCACTTAGGAGGATTGGGAAACACTCTTGCCCCTATTCCTGCTTGCAGAGAAGACTTTTTGAGGATGAAGTTGACATCTTTTGATAAATTGATTGAAAGGACATGTAGTTCAATAAGGGATGTTAGACTTTGTAGTGAACCAGATCAAAGACCAGGTGGTGGTCCTGCAAATTCTAGTGTGGCGCCTGATGCAGCGTAATTATATTCAACCTAAGCTGTTTTTACCCCTCTGTTTAGCATCCTATTCATGATTTGATTATTCATCTCTGTCTTTGGTTATCCTGTACACTTGGGACCCAAGGCAAATTCTCTTTATAATTACTGAACATTGGAATTGTATTTTTCAGTGAAATACAGTTGAAAAGCCCAAATTGGCTTTTTGGCCAGAGAAAATATGAACAAAGTGGCTCTACACCAAAAGTTACTTCACATGAAATCAGTAATGGAGGATGCCGTAACGAGACAGGGGTTGATGGCTTTTGTGACTTAAATTGGCTTTCTTCTGAAGCCAATGATAGTGAGGAGGATATCTTCCAGAGGTACGCTATATGGAAATGCCTTTACGTTGTCATAGGAGAAGAACCTCCTATTTGTCTGGTTTATTATCTTAATTATCTGTGGAAACATGAAGGTGTTGTGCATCTCTATGTAGACGGCTTATACATTGTTGTTAATACCGTGACCTCTAATGTTAGTTGGGTGCTAAGGATTAATACTAAAAATATATAGGGAAATGGTCATAATAAGGGTGATAAAACAGTAACCCGAAGAAATTTTGATAAAAGTAGTATTATCTGGGTAATTAAGTAGATTTAGAATTCTATGTTACTAGCTTGTTGGCATCATCATCTGTATCGACAAAAAAAATTACATATACACAGATAAATCTGTTGAATTATAATGTTTCATTTCTTTACTCCATGTTTTCCAGTAACCTGTAGGCATACTTAATTTGTATAAAAAGCCTCTGGGGTATCCTATGGAGTGTATCTGTTGATCATGTCTTTCTCTGCTGCAATTCCAAGGTACCTTTCAATGACATCAGTAGATGAAGCCGATGGGTGGTACGGCGGGACGCTTCTAGGTGATCAAGATGAAAACAGTGACATATACAAGCACTATGCTGAGTTATGTCAGGTAGGGTACCTCTAAATTTCCGAACATGGACAAGTCTGGTATCTCCTCTAAAAATTAAATTCTGACATAAATATGTGCAAAATAATGAAAGTGCTTGTTTCTTTTCTTTGTGTTCATTCTCTGACCAGAAAAATAGGCTTCTTTTTTATTGTTAACAACATTCCCGGTTTTTCCATGCATCTGCTTCTATATATATTTTCAAACATCTCCTATTATCAGTGTATACCAAAGTAGAAGAAACATAATTATAAATTTCTTTTTCTGTAGGTTAACATTTTACTTAACGGATAGGTTTGTATATTGTACATAGGAGTGTGCCTTTTGGGCATAGTTCAATGAAGTTTTCTTCTTGAAAGGAAACAAAAGAAAACCCAATAACGAATGTATTAACAGTTAACTATTTAACTCCCTGATTTCTCTATTGTTGTTTGGTTGAAGCGTTTAGATGCACTAAAGAATTTCAATATGATGCGGTTTGTAAAGACTCGAGTTTGTTGGCTAACCTATTAAGCAGGGTTACATGTGGAGTTTAGGTATATCTGGTTTGGGGTTCTGGCTTGGGGCTTTGCTCAAGGTTCAAGGTCTGAGGTAGGGATTAGGATTCAAGTCGAAAGTTCGGGTTCCAAGTTTTGGCTTGGACTGCGCAGGACTCCAAGTTTGGGCTGGGGTCCAGAACTGTATGGATATGCGGGTCTGGGTACGATTTGAGGCCGGTCTAGGTTTGGGGTTCACAGATCAAGGGGTTGGGTTCCAAGTTTGAGGTTTGATTTGGGGCCCATGTGAGGAGTCTAGGATTCACGTCTGTGATATGTTAAAATCTCAGGTTTCCTATCAAAATACTGTTGTAATAATTCATTTTACCAAAATACCTCTCTTGCAAATGCAATATATAATTTTTTTAATCTTGCATGGTTCTCTGGTATTTTGTTGAAGTTTGACGCTCTTGTATATCGAGCTTAGAGATTTACTTTTTTCTCCAGCTGTTAAACCTGAGGACATGTCCTTTTTCTCCTTTTTTCTCACATATGTGGTACGTTTCATATCCTTAATATGCTTTTGTGAAACTTCTCAACGTGCAGGGCCCTGGCATTGAGCCGTTCAAAAATGATCGTGAGATGGAGCAGCACTATGCTGATGCTCTTCATATGGGAACAATTAACATTGTCGACGATGCTGATGTTGAGGTAGAGATGGAAGCAGCCCTCAAGGAATACGATCAAATTGGTAGTGATCTTGGGAGCATCCCTGCATCATGTAAATTGTTAGCTGAAGATCCGAGCTGGTTGACGAGGTGGATAATTGGGGAAGAGAAGGTGCAGAGGATTTGAAGAGAGCTAAATGAAGTGTAAGATGCAAACATTATTTACTAAATCTTGCCGTGTACATATTACTAGCATCAAACAAGGTTGAGCTGTACCATGTGCATATAAATGTAAATACATTCACAAGTTACTGCTTGTCCTCTAATATGTTTCGATGAACTTTCTGCTGCTTGCTGGTTTTTCATCCATCGTTTTTTTTTAAGTCTAAAAAACTTTCGGTTTTTGATTCATCTGTACTCGTCATTTTAAGACTGCAGAGATCAAATCTCAATCTTTTCGGAGGTGGTTTAATTATTCTGACATTCTTTAATTCTCAAAACTCCAAATTTGTCGATCTGCTCTTCGGGTTTAGATTTCAAGGTTCGCCGCTGAAATCTTCCCCCTTGTAATTGGTTTTTGTTATTGAATTATTCGACTTATGGTCAAAAACAAATTGCAAGTGAAAATTTTAGAGTACGTATTACTACATGTAACGGCTGAATGTACGTTGTAAAATCATAGGGATTTGACGTAAGAACGGAGTGTTGGCTGTCGATTATCTGACGCTCTCTCTTTCCTCCTTTATTTGAGCTTAGGACCGACAATATAAGATAAACTCACACAGGTTAATCAGAGTCATTTAAAATGTAATGTTTACCGTACTACAATTTAAGCATTAAAGTGATTGGTTGCACGAAGAAGGAATCAAAGCGGATGAATGATTCACTATCCTCACGCAAGGTCAAACGAAGCACGTTCTAAATCCTCCGGATAGTAGGAAACTCCACCACCAATAGTTGGGTAGCAATTCACACCTTGACAAAGCAAACAATTTAAATGAGCTATTTATCTTTCAACGAGCATACAATACCAACAGGAAGATCTCAAGATCCTTTTGGTGAGGATCCTAAGAATTCGTGAATCGTGTCTGTTCATCGTACATCGTACGGTTAGTTTTTGTCAGGTATTGATTGTATTTAATTTAAAATAAAAATATTTAAAATGATTTCTAACCGTATGATGTACGATTCATGGATACTATTCACGGATTTCTAAAATCCTCACCAAGAGGATCCGGCGATGAGGACCCAGATTCCAGACAATATCCAGAGTCAGAGTGAGAGGCCAGAAAGCAGTGGACCCCTCCTAACAAATAATAGTTTGTGGATGCGATGAAATTGTTTGTAGTTCACTCATTCCAACTTATAAGTGTGGAGAGAAGTGAGAATAATCTCAAATAATATTGTTGCTGTGATCAGGATTAATTGAGGAAGATGATGACCAGACTCTCCATGTCTTGCTCTTGCAACACTAGTACTACTCTCAGTCTGATTCCCAACATTCCTCCACCTGCACTTCCGCCAATTAGTCCTCACCAGCTTGCTCCAATCCTACTGAAAACAAGCATACACCACAGGCCTAGGGCAGTTGCAGTTTTCGCTGCAAAATCTGGAGGATTTCCACTCAACTCGGTATACATCCGCACTTTTTTATGAAAATTCTATGGTGCTCTGGAGTACATAATACTTTTTAATCGTTTAGATCTTGATTTTGTATTTTAAACTTCGAATTTAAGTACCTTAATTAGTATGTATTTATGCAAGTGTTAGTTGGACTCTAATTCCTTTGACATGTAGTTCTTGAATAAGTGTGAAAGCTGTGGAGGTAAAGGTGCAATCGAATGCCAGGGATGCAAGGTACGTGCATGCTCTCTTAAATTCACTTGACATGTATTCACCCTCTGCATTCATATTCACCTTTTTTTTATTTTTTATAATTATTTTTTAATCATGCATTTTATTAAGTTATAAAGTTGAGGTTTCACCCATCCAGTGGGAGATGGTAAACTATTGCAAGAAAATGCATATTCAAAATTATGAGATTTTACACTTATACCGAAGCAAAATAGTTTTACACCTTAAAGTAGTTCAACAAATATGATACCGAAGATATACATAAGTTTTTGGGCAAAAGACAGTTTTTTACCCTCATGTTTCGTGGTTTTCAACATTTAGTACATCAAGTTTTTTTCGTCCCAGAGTCATACCTAAAATGTAAATTTTGGGACAGTCTCATACATCCGTTAGTCAAACTGTTAAGTCTTCCGTTAACTGTGACGTGGCGCACAATGATTGGGCGCCACGTGTCATCCACGTGGAAATTAAAAATAAATTATTTATAAAAAAAAATAATTACAAAAAAAAAAAAAAAAAAAAAAAAATTCATCGTCCCACACCCCCCCTCTTCTTTCCCCACCCCCTGTAACCCAGAAAAGAGGAGGAAGAGGAAGAAGAAGAAGGAAGGAACAAAGAGAGAAGAGAGGAAAAAAAAAAAAAAAAAAAAAAACAAACAAAAAACCTTCATCTTCCCCAGGCTTCTTCCCCCACCTCTAGATTCTTAACTGACTCTGCGATGGAATCTGACTCCCAGATCTTCCAAAAACCCTAGCTTTCCTCTCAAGATTCTCTCCAATTCCTCCAAGAACCACTTCTCTCTCTCTCCCCCATTTCTGCCTCCGCTTCCGTCTCCTTCACTGCACGCCCTCTCCGCACAGCCACCCTCAATTCCCTCTCCCAAAACCCATTGTCTTCACCGCCCCCTATTCCCCCTAACCCTCACTCCATTCTCTCCTCTACGCTCACCCAACCCTCAATCCGTAAAACGTGAATGATCTAGAACCTTCCTGGACCAGCAAAGATGAACAGGATCGTGGTGAGATCGGTGGTCGGCGGTCTGCGCGGTGCCTGGAACTACACCGCTGCATTTCTTGGCCGTCGTTGCTAGGCTGTTGGACAGTGCCGAGTTCCTGAACCGCCATAGCAACGACGGTTTTAGCAAATCTAGGGCTGGCTTCGAAGTTTCTGGGTTTTGTCTTCTTAAAACCAAAGTGTGAAGGTTTGAGCTACAATCGGAGCTCTGTCGGCGACATGGCTAGGTTTTATATCAGAGAAATTGGAGGTTTGGTTTGTTGATTAAGGGATGAGTGGCTATGATTCTCACGATGGGAAGGGGTAAGGTAGGAGAGAATGAAGGAAGGTTGGCTGGGATTGGGGTGGGCACGGGTGGGATTTAGGGAAGATGAAGGTTTTTTTTTTTTTTTTTTCCTTCTCTCTTTCTTCCTTCCTTATTCTTCTTATTCTTTTTCTTCCTCCTTCCTGGGTTGCAGGGGGTGGGGAAAGAAGAGGGGGGTGGGACGATGAAGGTTTTTTTTTATTATTTTATTATTATTATTATTATTTTTAATTAATTAATTAATTTTATAAATAATTTATTTTTAATTTCCACGTGGATGACACGTGGCGCCCAGTCATTATCCACATGGGCGCCACGTCACATTTAACGGAAGACTTAACGGTTTGACTAACGGATGTATGAGACTGTCCCAAAATTTACACTTTAGGTATGACTCTGGGACGAAAAAAACTTGATGTACTAAATGTTGAAAACCACGAAACATGAGGGTAGTAAACTGTCTTTTGCCCTAAGTTTTTTTAGCTAAAACGGTTCTTGAGATTGAGATTGACGTAATTCTTTATTTTAATTCCTAACAATGAAAATCAATAGAAGTGGTATTTGAGTTTGTCCACTGTAAATCATTTTGGTCATTCCGAGAAAAAACCTATCAATATCCTCGTTAAATTGTCATGTGAACGACTATGTGCCCACCTTTTTAAAGGTATTTTTGTCAAACCAACCCCTCCACTTAATGAGGATATTGACATATTTTTCACGGAATGGGTAAAATGATTTACGGTAGACAAACTCAAAGACCACTTCTATTGATTTTCATTGTTAGAGACTAAAATGAAGAGTTATACCACTCTCAGTGATTGTTTTAGCTAAAAAGCCGTTATAAATATATCATTTACGGCCTCCATTTTTACATTTTTACATTGAAGATGCTCTAATTGACTAGAATTTGCACTTCTAGCTAATAATTAGCTAGGTTTAATCCAAGTTACTATGGCATTTATTGTTTATTGACAAAACATACAAAAAAAAACAAATAACAACAAAGCCTTATCCTACTAAGGGAGGTCGACTGTATACAGTTTAGAACGCTACTGCGCTCGGTTTTGCGCCAAGTCTTCCTTATTGTTTATTGACAAGAAAAAAAACATGTATTGTTTGATAGGTATGCAACTATTAATTCAACTCCTTTAACCCTTCCTTAATTTTCAGGGGACGGGAAGGAATAAGAAGAATGGAAATATTTTTGAGCGATGGAAGTAAGTTATTTCATGATTTAAAATATAAAACTCAGTTTCTTTTCATGAATATATAGAAGAATGTATCTATTTGTAATACCTTAAACAAATCAGTTTCTGATGCTTGTGTATTTAATTATTAGGTGTTTTGATTGCCAAGGATTCGGAATGAAGGGTTGCCCCAGCTGTGGACAAGGAGGACTAACCCCAGAACAAAGAGGAGAAAGATAAATAGTTGGATGAAAAAAAACCATACGAGGTCACTGAACTAATTTGGCCCAATTTCATTATATATAAACTTCACATTTTATGTGACTTACGTGCCCATGTAGGATTGAATTAGAATGAAAATCATTCTGATTTTATATGCGTGTCAAGGACGACTAAATATAGGTGTAGTTTACAAACAATTTGAATATTTCTAAGAACATGAGAGATTTTTTAGTACGTCTGAAATAAGGGCACATACGCCATGTATCGTTATACAAATGAAAGAACACTTGGAAAAAATTTCTATCCACTTGTATAATAACACATGATCTACTGTCCTGTATTCTGAGCATATTGAATTTTTTTTTATTTTTTTAAGAACACACCACCAAAAAAGAACAACTAAAAAAAGCATTTGAATCACGCAATACAATTGCCATGCATGTGTTAGTGGTAATCTTTCCAGAAATTGAAATCCATGGAGGGATAACTCATCGCACTCATTGACAAAGCAGGAGAGTGACACTACTAGAAACATGAAAAGAAAGAGAATGAAGAAGATTGGACACTGATATGTTTTTTACCACCTACAAAAGTAGGGATAAAAACACATAAAAATACTTGCAAGAGTACAAGGTTGTCGTAGTATAGCAGCTCAAGCAAGGTCGTTTTCCACAGGGATTGAATGAATAATCTATGCTAAAACCAAATCTTAGTTAATTATTTAAAAACAAAATTGGGAAGAGGTTGATTTTATTACCTAAAATATTAAAAACGAATTTAATTAAAAACAATGAAATAAATTGACAAAGTAATGAAAACAAAAGAAAACGTTTTGAAAACCAAATTGTAAAAGCCTAGGGTTCCGCCGTCCCCTTAACAATCCTATATAGGTTTACCAATTACTTATGAATTACACATGCAACTTTGAAGGTTAGGTTTTCCTAATACATATTCTACTCATGGTATTCAAGCTAGAACGTATATCTAACATGCAACCCGTCCGTGGTATTCAGATCGAATGTGAACATGCAAGACTCATTAAGTTTTGTGAAAACCCTTTGAAAAACCATGCAACCCCTAGAACGTGGTATTCATCCTAGGTGAAATTACAACTATTAATCACAAGAAGCAATACTCAATTCTCCGGTGGTATTCCGATCGAACTGCATCCGATTACTTATCTAAACATCCTAATGGTAGCTAAGCATTAAGATATAGAGACAGTTTAAAGCACAGTGATTAATAATTGGGTTTACATCACAAATGGTCCCTGAAATTGAACCCATCAATCATGATGGTCCCTGAAATTGAAAATCGATCAATGTAGTCCCTGAATTTTAACTCGCGAATCAATGTAGTCCTTCTGTTAGTGTTCCGTCCAAATTAACTTTAAAAAAAGGTTAGAGAACCAATTTTTCATGGTAAAATGATAAAAAATAACCCTGTTACTTATAATTTTACTTACTACCTCTCTTTTCTTTTTTCCATCTTCACTTTTCTCTCCATTTTTTCATGGATTTGGTGCTAAACTAAAATAAAAACAAAAAAAAGTGGTTCTCTAACCTTTTTTTGGTCATTTTACCATGAAAAATTGGTTCTCTAACCTTTTTTTAGTGTTAATTTGGACGGAACACTAACAAAAGGACCACATTGATTCGCGAGTTAAAATTCAGAGACTACATTGATCGATTTTCAATTTCAGGGACCATCATGATTGATGGGGTCAATTTCAGGGACCATTTGTGATATAAACCCTTAATAATTCAAAATATGCATGCATAATATCATAAGCAATTAAATAAAGACTAACTATTCATGCTAAGGCTCAAGGCATCGCCCTAGCAAACGAAATTAGTTACGAACAACCATAAAACAAAAGGAATTTTATTGAAATAGAAAAAGGATAGAAAACACCTGAAATACTAATCGTCAAAACCTAGAGCTAAGTTCTCCAAAGTAGTGCCTCCTCTAAATGTTGCGTCCTCAATGTTCCGTTCCCCCCTAATGGCTAAAAAGCCTTATTTATACTACTAGAAAATAAAACCCTACCTAGAAAAGATCTTAGAATGAAACTAGGAAACCTAATAAAATAATAAAACAGAAAATAAAAGGTTTCCTATTTGAACTAGAATTCAGAGTTCTCAAAAAATCAGACTTTTGACTGACCAAATCAACTCCGATTTGGTCCCAAAAGGTCTTTTTTGAAAGCTGAAGACGTTCCCTACAAATCATCAGAAGGAATATTCCTCAAAATATGCCATCTTGACCTCAAAAATACCCAAAACGTCTAGAAACGTCAATCTGGGAAAGCTGCGCGCTGGGCCTTTATTTCATCGCCACGGTCAAACGGCTTAGTAGAAAAATCTGGAATTTTGACACAATCATCTTGAAAGGCACACGAACATCCTCCAATTGGAATCACTCCAAAATTCATCCGTTTGATCACTTTTTGCTCCAGAGGAAGTCGAATGTCCTACATTGGAAATATATAACAAAGTATCAAAATTCTACCAAAATAACCAATAAATTATTACTAAGATTAGGGTAAAATATATAGTAAAAGATGGACTCATCAGACACAATTTTTGGCCCATCTCTTCTACTTGGTTCGTCTCAAATTGGTCGCTATAATGACAACCTCTTTTCTAATTTTTCTTTATTTTGGTTTGCGACTGCAGAATTTGTTTTGAAAGTCCCATATATTTTGAAGTTTTTGGCTTTGACCTTCATCTGAATTATATGTTTTGATCTCCAAAACCAGATCAGTGGAGGGATGGGGGCTAGAGAACGGGGAAGGTGAAATGAGTAATATTGTTGCGTTTCATAGATTTATTTATTTATTTTTTAAAAAAAAAGAAAAGAAAAGAAAAACTAAAATTCACCTCGACTTCACAACTAGGCTGCCACGTAAGGTGGTACACGAAATGTGGTATATTTAGATGGTAAGTATAACCCTTATCCAATATATCTTTTTTGAAGTCTTTCCTAAAATAATATATTTACTAAAAAGCATGTCATATAATCTCGAAATCTGTAAATGTATACAAGTAATGAGTAGTACTTACTTTAAACATTTCATATAAAGAAGATCAATCCACGTTTGATTACTATTATGATTGTGTTTCAGATTTGGCACGTGACAGATGAATTACAATGATACTCTTTAGTTCCTTGATTAACTAACTTTCAAATATATGAAAATTAATCTCTTGCCACACGTATATGATTAACTAACTTTCAAATTTATGAAAATTAGTCTCTTGCCACACGTGTACTAACCATCCACATTCTCATTAGTAAGCGGTTTTATTATTTTTTATGAATTTATTTTTTCTTTAGAAATTCTAATAGAAGAAGGGCAATTTTGAGATCATGAAAACTTTACTTTTTTACCTTATTCCTATGTAAATATAGATTAAACACCAAAATTGTTCGGATATCTGCAGCAAAGCAATGGGAATTGTCCTGATATCTCCAGCAAAGCAATGCGCCGAGTCGTACTCGGTTTTCACAATAATCCCTGAGACCCCGCCTCTAAAATTAGCATGTTGACCAACCATCATATACGTACGTTTGTTCTGGTACGAGACATTGCAGAAGCAAACAAAACCAAAAAGAGAAAACATTGGCTACGTGAAATAAAAAGCAGAAGATATGTCAACTTCCAAATTCAATTAACTGTTAGGCAAACACACAATATTACAATCTCTGTCTCTCTGTCTCTATCTCTCGATCGGTGACGGTGCCTCTCTTTGGAATAATGATCATGAGTTGTGTTGCTCCTACAGTCGTCGTCTTCTCCTCCACCACCTGCTCCTTGTGTGTTTGTGATTCCAGAAAGAACAAGCCCTACACCTCAATCATCCCTTCTTCTCCTCCTGTAAGTCCATTTGCTTTAATTTATATCTTAATTATATCTTTTTTCATAGCTTATATGAAATCGAGCGCATAACCTAACCTAATCTGGTAGCGATTTCTTTCTGTTAGGCATATGGGTTGTTCTAGCTTGAGGTTTCATCTTCATGTTCACAACATTTCATTTTATATACTTAATTAGACTAATATGTATAACACACACACACACACATATGATATCATTCACCAATTGGCATTAGTTCCTTTTGTATAGTCACTCAAATATTAATCCTTTTTCATCTTTGACCAGTTGAGGAAATAATCATCACCTTCTTCAAAGATTAATTGAAGCAATAAAAATAAAATCAGATTTTTCGCATGAATTATATGATATTAATTAATTTTACACAAAGATTAACTGAAGCAACCAAATCTAAAAACAGGGTTTGACCATCGGATTGTCGGGGTTTGAGCTTCTAGGTTCCAGGTTTGCATGCTGATCTGTTTACTCCACTTCCGACTCTTGAGTTTTTCGGACGCGTAGTCTTTTGCTTTTGTTCTTTACCCAGCTGGTTGTTACTTTTGTTTTTGTCAAAATTACCAAATTAGTTTACTTTAACCAAACATAGTAACATACAAGTCATATACTTTAGACCGTTGATCGTGATGACCGTTACGTGATCGAATCAAATCAAAGATGCACTAGAATCCTATTTTTGTGGTATTGACAGTGACAAGATAACAAAAATCATCGGATACATGCATGCATGACATGAAAACAACGCGTGGTGCAGCCTAGCAAGCAACGATGTAGGACGTGTCTACTCCACACAACAATCTGATGTGTTATATAAATATGTTGGTCCCATATAGATATACTTACATGAATTTGAATTCCTGTTTTAAGTTTACAGTTTGAATTCCTGTTTTACGTTGATAGTTTTCTTTGAATCTGAATATCTAATCTAGATTAACATTATCATATACAACATTATTCTACATTAATTTCTTAATAATAATATCTTTATATATATATTTAATGTATAAATGTCAATGAACACTCTAAAAATTAAGAGCTCGTTTGTAAGTGCTTTTAAAATGACTAAAAATGCTTCTAAACGAGCCCTAATTGGGCAACATTATTAATTTCTTGTTCTTTTGGAGAGATTTTTCAGTGTGACCTGTACACGAAGTGGTACACCACATGTTACTATACAAATGGTGTGATTTGTGTGCTAAAAAGTTAATAACTTAAAAAATAAAAATTCCCATCACTTCTTTTAAAACACGTGATGTACCACTTGTGTTCCCGTTACAATGAAATTTTTTTCGTTCTTTTGGTAGAAATCATAGTCATCTTGCGTACTCCACTACTCCCCAACCTTTAACTATAATAACTAAGTTGAAGTATTGGATGCCTTTTCTTTTTAGTGCAAATGGAGTACAAAAAGCAGGTCGATTTATGTTACAATTAAACATATATTAACTTTGTTTTAATAATTTTTTGTTTTTAAATTTCCAGGTGATTCAGCTGATTCCTGAATAAAGCCAGTTACCCTTGAAGTCAGAGATTTTTACGTAGCTGGCCCTTGTAGATTCCAAACCAGGCCAGACTTCCAACATAAAACAGTCCATACCTATCTTGATAATACACTTGTATGTATTCTCACTATTACAATATGCAGATCCTCAATACAAGGCGGATCACTAATAGTCCCATGTATTCTAATCCATGCCAATCCCAATCCAAAATCCAATATTCCTATCCTCCTCTTGAATTGAGTCTCAAGCCCCTCACTACTTCTGAACCCCAACAAAACCCTTCTCTTAGTAGAAGCTCCTCCTCCACCTCCATTGACACCATGGTCTCCGACTTATTTTCCCCGACCTCCTCCTCCTCCTCCTCCGACTCACTATTAATGTCTGGGGACTACATTGGCATGGAGTCCTGTGTCGACGTTCTAAGCGACGATGAGTTGAGTTTTGGTCACAGTCATCATGATTGTTACAGTCAGAGAAAAGAATTGTTATGTTGGGCGCAGGAGAAGGAGAAGAAGAGAACTTATGAGGAACTTCCACCTCCGATTTCGTTGCTGGCGCGTACGGAGAATCTGACTTCTCACATGCCTTGGGTTTTGAAGAGGCACTACACCACCGATGGACGGTTGATTTTGACGGAGGAGAAGGTTAGGCACCATGAGTACTTCAGGGCCCACAGATCCAATGGCCGTCTTAGATTGCAGCTTGTCCCTCTTGATGGCCAGGCTTTGGTTCCGCCAATCGTTTGTTGCAATGATGAGCATGAGGATGAGGAGCTGGATGACCATGATGGGTACTGTAGTGAGTACGAGGATCATGTATTCTACGATGACGATCTGGCTGCTTATGATGGTGACAATGATGCTTATGATTACGATTACGATTATGATTATGACGATGAGCGCGATAGTGATGGTACCAGTGTTGATGGTTGTCATCATCATGGTGATGCTGAACAAATATTTGATGCTGTTAGTTCAACAACTGGGTTAGCTAAGCGTCTCAATATCAGTGCTGTGAGAACAGGGCCGTGCAACTTGGGAGTGCGAGCGCCAGCGATCAGGCATGTACACAGTTAACACTCACAAACATTATCACTTTCATTTGTGTAGCTCATGAGCTCCCAACACCTAATGGCATTTTTGGCCTTAAGTCACAAATATTACCACTTTCATTTGTGTTTGCTAGCTACTCAATGTTTTGTTTTAAATATGCTCTTATTGACACTTAAAAAATAGTCATTTTGCACTTGCACTAATGAAAAAAGACAAGATGGAGGAGATTATATATTGCATCTTGACTATTTTGGAGTGCTAATTACAATTCCTAGTAGTTTTATTTAGTTGTCTTTCTTGAAATCCGTGGGTTATCATGCCATGCTAGAAAATTAAAGCTACCTAGCTAGGTTACTTTGCTACTGGTTGGATGGTGAATTCTTTTCAACGATTGTCTTATTTGATTAATAGTGATCACTTTGTATGGATATAACGATACTAATTTTCTTTCGTGTTTCTTATTGACACTGTTGGATAGATTTATACTGGCATGAATTTGTGGTTTAGATTCTGATGACTTGAGTCTTGATCATGTGTTTCATTACTAACACATAATGCATATCAAGATGAATTGAAATGTCTCAAGTTTTCATCCTTGAATGGCATCTAATAAGTTTTTGAATATGTAGATGTGTCAGGGCCAATACAAATGGATCAAGAAAAGTCTTTCTGGGGCAAGCAGCTGGATTTGGTGGCCTATTTCGAGGTCATGCTGGTCGAGTTATGATCAGCGGTTTTTGTGAGCCTGTCGGAATCTCCTTTACACATAGGGCTAAGCTTGCAGCCTGTATCTTTGCTATAATCACAGCTTGGGAGAAGGGTTGGTCACGTTATGGTTGGAAACAGATCCTAAGTTGGTCCTATTTCTTTTCTCTAAACCCCTTTCTGCTCGTTGGTCTCTGCGTTCTCAGTGGAGACATTGTTGTGACCTAATAAGCCTCATCAGCTCCAGAGTTTCTCATACAGACAAGAAGGGCAATGCATGTTATGTCTGATGATAAGCTTGCCAACCATGTCCTTCATTCGGGGCTACCATGTTTTAGTGGGATAATGCTGCTTTTTTCAATTCCTGACTTATTTAATAGCCAGGGATGCAAGCTTAACCATTGTATATCGTACGTCTCTTTTTCCTTTTTGTTATTTTTTTCTTTTTGCCCATTCGTTTGTTATCCATAAACATTCTTTTTGCCCATTCTTTTTGCCTATATATGCTTTAATAAAGGAGGTTTCAATATACAAAGACTTTTTAGGTAAACGGTCTCTGAAATTGGCATAAATCTTTATTTTTGGTCCCTAACAATGAAAATTGATAGAAGTAATCCTTGAGTTTGTTCATCATAATTCGGTGAAAAATCTATTAATATCCTAGTTAAGTGGAGGAGTTGGCTTGACAAAAATACCCTTAAAAGGTGGTCAAGTGACACATAACAATTTAATAAGGATATTGACAGATTTTTCATGGAATGACCAAAATGATTTACACAAATTCAAGGACCACTTCTATTGATTTTGATTATCAAGGACCAAAATGAGGATATATATTAATCTCAGTAACCATTTTGTCTAAAAAACCCATATACAAATTCAGAGAAAAATTAAGAATTTTTTAATCATATAGGTATATACTAGCAACCATTGCCTGCTGTGGGATTAAAAAAGTACAATTACTCAATGTGTATGTACATACTATTTACATGCAAAAGTGTTGGTAAACAGTCCTATTGAAAACCTCATGAAATTTGTAGATAATCAACCTATTTTGTCCAACCAGAATAAAAAAAAAGTTTCAGAACAAATTATCATTTCCAAACCGTCATGAGACATTACTTCTCATGAGGCCATGTAGAATTTGAAATTCATCCCAAAATGAAATCATATACATCTTTAATTTTTTTTGAAGTACATCAATATTTTTACATTAGGGGAGAGGGAGTTTGGCTAAGCCACACAATAAGCAGCCTAATTTGGTATTGAATTTGCCATCCACGAGATTCGAACCTAAGACCTCTCACTTCCAAGTGAAGATGAATACCACCAGAATACATCATTAAAATTTTAAAAAGAGAGAAGAGAACCATCTCAACAGCTCCCTTGCCTTTTTACTTCTTTCCTCAGTTAAGTGATTCATAATCCCCAATGAATTGATACTCAAAACCCAGCAGCAGAACAACCTATTCAGAAAATTTCACAAAACACAATTCATGCATCATGCTATAATACGAAATCAATAACTATGAACAGATTCATATTCTTAAATATAACAACAATAACTAATCCAACACACAAAACAAAAAAAAACTCAAGAAATGCACATATCCATGCAATGCAGCAATCAGACTCCCATGCTAAATTGCCAGAAAAGAAAAGCAACTTATGCCATACACAGGGAGTGCTAATTGCCGGAAAACATAGAGATTCCGATTAGCTTCAAAACTCAACCATCGCACATAGTGGCGGATCCAGGATTTTAAATACGGAGGGTCCCAATAATAAATGTCAAAAAATTAATAGACAAAAATAATATTGAAAAGTTTAATTATAACATTGAAGTTTTATTCTCGGGTCTCTTTCAAGATTATTCAAATCAATGTAACACTCATTTTGTCTTGAACTTAAATTATCCGAACTTATAGAGGTTGCTATTGGCTTTGGTGAAAAATATTTCCATGTTTCTTATTTCTACGTTACACAATTGATAAAAAAACACAAAACATATACCAATTAACCAATAAACAAAAATTCAATCTAAATTCCAATAATCACATGAGTATACAAACATAAAACATATCAATAATCATATCAAATAATTGACTATAAACCTCCATCAATGTCTAATATAATTGAATTGAGATTAGATTAGAATACCAAAAAAACTTGCATGAATTTTGAACCAAATGGTGGTGGTGTGGAGATTTGAAACAAATTGAGGTATGATATTGGAGTAAGGTTTAAATATGGGATCGGGTAGGATTTAGAATTTTAGGGTTTTGAAAATTAGGGAATTGGGGATTAGGTGAATATGTGAAAATCAAAGCAATGGGATGGGGAAGAGTGGGACTTGGGGGACGTGCTAGCTGGGAATTTATAACAAAATATACACTATCGACTACGTTTTGTATATTGTTTTAATTAAAAAAAATTAAAACAGTTGGCCAAAACGAGCGTTTTGGGCCAAGCCTTAAAAAAGAAAACTTCTTCATGCGATTGTCTTTTCCGTAGACGTTGCCGCTTAGCCGCTGCAGCTTGCATACACAGGTTTTCCTCCTCGAGTGCAAGGGGTCCCTAGAAAATTTCAAGGAACGATACAGGGTTGCCGAGGGGTCCTGGGACCTCCCAGGTCCCTCTATGGGTCCGTTACTGATTGCACACCAAATTCACAACCTAAGATAATTTGAGGGTATAGAGTAAGAATATCACCTTCGCGGGACCCAAAAAAGGTTGGAAAGGCTTGAAACCTATCAGAGAAAACTCAGATCTTCGTTGAAAAAACCCCTCGCTAGCTGGGTTTATGGAACTCCTCGTTCTAGGGGCAGATTCGAGCATGCAAAACTCGAATGTTGTTGTTAGGACTCTCCTGAGTCGAATAGATGTGGTTGCAGGGCCGACTGCCACCAGAAAACTTATGAAAGTCACCGGGATGGGTTCGAGGGTTCGGGTGATGATTAACATTGATGGAAGGTATGGTTGTGTTGATTTGGAGAAGGAGATGAAATTGATGATTTTTGGGTTTCTCGTTCAAACGGTGAGTCGCAACGGGGCAGCAAGAGGGAAGAGGGAAGAGAGAAGAAGAAAAAGAAAAAATAAATTGTATATATATTTTTTCTTAGATAATGGCAGGAACGTAATAAAACAAACTTAGCAGGGACAAAATAGGAAGCACACTGTGCTTATGAACAGTGAATCAGTTAGTTTTGAGTTTTAGTATATATTAAATTTGTTCTTACACTATCTTATTTATTAGATTGTTAATTTAAGATTTTAGGTTTAGATAATTATGTCTAGACCATTCACTATGTTGATTCTTGCCTAAGTATCTAGATTAAAAGTTTGGTCTACAATTTGATCTTCTCGTGTTTGTTAGTGTCAAAAATCAGACAGAACTTGACTTATGTCAACACGTGATTTGCCCCTTATGTTTTTTTTTTTTTTTTCAATCTCAATGCCAAGGAGAGGCTTGAGGAAAAGTATGAAAATAGGCATGCCGGTATCAGATGCTGACAATATAAAGTGTCTATGTAATGATTTGTTGATTTGCGCCGATCATAACCTCTTAACCAAGCAATTAAGTAGTGAATGAAACACTAGTTTGGTTAAGTTGTTTTTTACTTCTCTAGAATTAGGATTTTGGATTTTCACTGTTTTGTGCTTGCCTAAAAAAAGTAAATAAAGAGAATGAAATGAAGAAAACTAGCAATTAATCATTCCATAAACTGAAGCATAACTACGAGTATTGAATAGAAATGTGTGGGCTACGTGACTAAGAGAACTGAAATAAAACACGCTAGAAATGTAGAGAAAACAGTAAATTAGCAAAGATTCAATCCCTGTAAGGCAGAATAATGCTGAAAAAAAGAAAAGAAAAAAGCATGTGATATGATATCACACTGAGTTAAGTAGGAGACATTGAGTCTTAAAGAGGTGAGTGGTCAGTTGGAATTATCATCAACCTGAATTATACTACAGAATAGCAGAGCTACAAACATTTAAAATCTAATGGATTGTAAGGGAGGAAGCTTTGAGGAAAGTTATTATTTGAGCTAAAGAGCTTTAGTTTGTGCTAAAGAGCATTTGGTTTGCGTTGAAGAATCACTTAAAGTTTGATAATTATAGAGATTGAATTTGACTAAAATCCTGCGTTTGAAGGCCTCTGCTGCTATTTATAGGGCTTGGTGGAGAGTCTCCTCGATCTTATTGCTAAGTTAAGGGTAGATCGGTCATTTGCCTTTGACATTAATTGCATTTCGTGTGAGGTAGCTCACCTATGCATTAATTCTTCGGCACTTATTCACGGATTTGGATCCTCTCCGAGGCATTGCCTGGGGAGCCTACTGACCGGACAACATGGGCCGTTCGATTTTGATCCAACGGCTATAATTATTATAACTTTTAGAGGGACCCCCTGTTTGTAGCCGTTGGATCAAAATCGAACGGCCCATGTTGTCCGGTCAGTAGGCTCCCCAGGCAATGCCTCGGAGAGGATCCTAATCCCTTATTCACGTTGTCGTTCTTCTTAATGGATGACGCGTTCTTGGTGCAATTATTATGGTGTGAGATTCTCGAAGCTTGGTTGCTTACGCAGACTTCTTGGTCTCGGGTAGGTGACCTTGGGCTCGAAAATGATCTTAGGCCATAGGCCATTCTTTAGCCCGATTTGTTAAAAACCCCAACTCTAATGGATGGTTGAGCCAAAAACAAGTGGAACCCACCATGCCAAATGATGATCTTTTGGCTATCGGGCCAGCTACTAGCCCCCATCCCCCCATCAGCCCATTTGTTGGGGCCTAACCTGCCACCTCGAGCTCGCTGACATCAGCAGCAACAATTTGTTGACGTTAACTAGTCGCTGGATATATATATATATATTTTTTTTTTTTCAAATAAAATTTAAAAATAAAATTGTAATTTTTCCTATAAATACCTATAACATTTCTACACCATTTCTCACTTTTTTTTTCTCCCTTCACCCTTACATACTATCTCACCTCATTTTATTCTAATTTTTCACATTCTATTCCCCTCAAACTCTTTTCATACACACCCCTCTCTTAATGTCTAAGTTGTTAACATCCAAGTAATATTAAAATATTTAATAAAATATGTAACAATACCAACATGAAACTTAAAAAAAATGTAACAATACCAATAAGTTAAAGAACAAACTTAACAATAATAAATTATTGAGGGGCTATGTTTAGCCCATTTTGGTTTGAGATAGTATATAAATATAGTTTGGCACTATTCATTTAAAAATAATTTTTTGCAGGGCTATAATTCTGGATGAGGCTATACTTAACCCCTTCAGTTGGAGATGGCTTCAGTGCTCGACAATGATAGATGCATTGAGGGGCAGGGGGTCGGTGAACGTCCATGGATATCTTGGGTGCTGACCTTCCGAACTTCGGTGAATGTCCATGGATACCTTGGGTGTTGCCCTTTTGAAGATTAGAGTTGGCTTCATGCATGCCCTCCAACTGTTTGATAAAATGTTTGATGAGGTAAATATAGAGTTGCTTCTTTGTTTGGCAAGTTTGAGCCCGGATGATTCATTCTCAGCTTTTGATGAACAAAAACTAATTTGTTTTGCTCAATTTTATCCGAATGAATTTAGTATTTGTCAACTCTTGGCACTTGAAGATCAACTTGGGCATTATATTGTTGATATACGTTCGAGTAGTGAATTTTCTCAATTGAAAAGAGAGTTCGCCGGGAAAAGAGAGCCTCGCCTCAAACCTAGAGAATTGTCCAATGATCAGATTTTGGAACAGCTTAGCCGTTTGGATTTTTCTCTGTTCGAGAAAACTGTGAGTAGGACCAGACCTTCTACACATGAACTGGACGCACACGTCTATATTTTTTGAGCTCACGTATTGGTCGAAACTAAAATTGAGACACAACCTCGATGTTATGCATGTTGAGAAAAATGTATTTGACAAATTGGTGGGCACAATTCTAGATATCGAGGGCAAGACAAAGGACACGATCAAAGCTCGTCTTGATTTGGAAAGAATGAGAATACAGAGGGGTTTATGGATGAATAGGGACAGTGATAAATCCAGAAGGGATCTTGCGTTTTTTCCATGAAACGGAATGACGAAAAATAGTTTTTCAAGTTTTTATCGTCTGTAAAGTTTCCGGATGGGTATGCTTCTAATATCGCGGGTTGCATGAATGTTGCCAGGGGTAAATTTGCTGGACTAAAGAGCCATGACTGTCATTTGGTTATGCAACGCCAACTTCCTGTGGGTATTCGACACGTATTGCAAGAAGATGTAGTGACGCCAATCATGTTGTTGTCCAGATTTTTTTCCCAACTGACGTCAATATCGTTGCGAAAGACAGACGGTAATCAGTTGCGCCATGATATTGTCCAATTCCTATGCAAGTTTGCGATGATATTTCTTCCAGCTTTTTTCACAAGTATGATTCACGTGATGGTTCACGTGTCGGAAGAGGCATTGCTTGCTGGTCATGTCAACTATCGATGGATGTATTATTCATCATTAGTTGATGCTTACTAATTTATATCGTATCATTTTATTTTGACAGGCTTCTCGGGGAATTGAAAAAGAGTGTATGAAATAGGGTGAAACCCGAATGATCAATTATAGAGGCTTGGGTGGCATATGAGTCGCTTACATTTTGTGGAATATATTTAAAAGATGTGGAGATGACTTTCAATTGTCCTTAGTGCAATAATGACGGGGATGTGAGAAAGGAGAACCTTTCTGTTTTTGCCCAAAGCGTACAACCCTTTGGAGATCCTGTACGAGGTGAGTCGTTTATCAAAAATGACATGGAGGTAGCGTATTGGTTTGTGCTAAACAATTGTGATGAGACAATGGCATACCTAGATGAGCATGAAGAGATAATGAAGCGAGAATATCCATCACATTTGTATGCCAAAAAACATCGTGAATTGTTTCCATAGTGGTTTCTCGAATATGTAAGTTTTAAGTTTGACATATATATTGTAGTAATTAATTTTTCAAACTAACATGTGTATGATTTTGTATAATGTTAGGTGAATCAATTGAAAGCATCGAATTACCGATTTAGTCAATTACAATTGACCTCAGTAATCTTTCGTGATACGATGATGCAGTGGGCTCGAACGACGACGGTGACGTACCTATCGACGAGGAGGAATGGGAGACTGAAAATGATGATAGTGATGATAGTGAAAGTTCTTATAGTTCAGATGATGAATAATGCAATTTATTTGTGACTTGCTTTGTAAAACACATTAAATGATATTTTTTTGTAATTTATTTATCTTATGTTATATATAAATTGTTTCTATTTGAATAGATTTAAATTAAATAAATTGACCCCGGGTAAATTAAATTTTCAGATCCTTACGCGACGAATACCTTCCTATTCGCCACGCAAGGATTTGAAAATTTGGCGGCCTCGACTTTCTAGGCGGGCACCAAAATAATTTTGTGAAATTTTAAATTTTTTGCATGACAAATACCTTTCTCTTCGTCACGCAAGAATCTCGGGATTTAAAATGCCAAACAACTATTTTTTTTTTCCCGATGCTGCAAACTCTCTCTCTCTCACTCAACCTTTCTCCCCTATCTCCCTCTAACAACCCTCACTTTTTCCTCCTCTGACAGCCCTCTCTCTCACTCAATCTCTGTCACCCTATCTCCCTCTCGGCCTCTCACCCTCTCGACCTCTTGCCCTTTTGCTCTCCCGCCATCAGACCCCATCTCACTCTTTCTTCGTCTCTCTCTCGGGAATACATTATCTCTCCGAGGTAATTTTTCAATTTACTTAACTCTAATTTTATACTTGTAATTAGGGTTCGAGGAAGTAGTAATTGTAAGATTATTTCTTAATGGTTAGGAATTTGTAATTTTAGGAATTAGGGTTCTAGAAAATTTTAGGAATTAGTAATTTTAGGAATTATGGTTCATAGTGCCATGGCTGCTGGGATGTTTTACCACTTTGTAATTTTAGGAATTAGGGTTCATAGTGGTAGCCATGGCTGCTGGGATTTAGTAATTTTAGGAATTAGGGTTCATTAGTCGCACAGAGAAATTACTGATTTTGTCTATGCATATATGGTATTGGTGACTTAATTGTATACCATTCATTTCCCAAAATAGTAAGGATTGTGATATTCGAATATTGTTGATAAGGCTAAGCCGATTTTATGCTTGATTTCAGAATTAGGGATTTAGTTAATGTTTAACAATATATATATATATATATATATATATATGGTTTAATTGCTTGATTTAGTTATGCATGGGGTTGGTGTGAGCAAGGTATTAAATATCGATAATATCGGCGAAATATCGCCGATATTATCGTATTTTGACAACGGCGATATTTTCAGAGTATTCCAATTGATTATCATAATAATATCGCGATCTCTCTCCGTCGTCGCAACGGCAGCCGAGCTCCGTCGTCGTAGGCTACCAAGATCCTCTCTCTGCCAAGATCTGCGCCTCTCTCTGCAATCCTCTCTCCGGATCCCAAAACCCGCTCGGGTCTGATGGTGCTCGCCGCTGCCAGGAGGTGAGAAAGGGAGGAGGAACGGTCCACAGGTGGTGATGGTGCTTGCCGGAGTGTGCGCCACTGTGGTGGAGGTCACGGTGGGGTGGGTGTAGTGTGTCTGTGCTCCGGGAAAGAATCTTGCAGAGATGGGGGGGGGGGGGGAGAAGAAGAAACAAGGAGAATGAGGGAGAATGATCGATAGAGGATCTGTGCGTGTGGGTGGTCTGCGTGTGTGCGTGTGTGGTCTACGTGTGTTGCAGAGAAGAGATGGGTGGGGGGGGGGGGGAGAACCGGAGAAGAAACAAGGAGAGGGCTCCCACTTCCCACACATACTTGTCTTTCCTTTTACTAACTCTAATAATAACAAAAAATTTATAAATAATTAGTGGAATTTATTGATAAGAGATAAAAAGGGCAGGGATGGAATGGAAGGCCCGGGAAACGAATGGATGAGAGAGAGGTCAGAGTCCTCCTCACGGCTCTCATTAATCCACTTGTTTCTACATTCTTCCTATTCATTTTTCCATATATAATATTCTAATAATAATTATTATTATTCCATCAGCGAAAGTGAGAGAGGGACTGAGTAGAGTAGAGTTACTTGTGTGTGTGTGGTCTGTGCGTGTGTGCGTCTGTGGATGTTATAGTGGACCGTTGGATGAGGTTGAGATTGGTGATGGATGAGCCCGATTTGGTCCATGTGGTCGTGATCTCCAGCCCATTTTCTTCTGTAATAATAGTATAATACTATAAATAATTAATAATATTCTTATTTTAGCACAAGCCTACGAAGGAAAATATCTTAATTTTATTTATTTACAGCCAATTCATTATATATAAATGATTATATAATTCATTATATATAAATGATTATGGTGTGTTTAAATTTCGTTCATTAATTACTACATATTTTCTACACTCACAATGTTTGCCAGCTCGCTATATAATCAACTTAAATCAGTTAAATCCATCATGCAATGCATTTCCTTCCAATTTTTTGTGATAAACTAATAGATAATTGACTAAATAAACATCCTGCAAAGTTTCAATAAAAATTTCCAAGTTTTTCTTACAATTTCCGTGGTTTTTATTCAATTTTTATCGATATCGATAATATCCCGATATTTCCATCGATATTTCCGTGTTTTTGGACTACCGATATTTCCGATATCATCGATATTTTAGACCTTGGGTGTGAGTGATATGCCACATAATTAGGCATGTGATGTATACTTAATGAATTTTTTTTCTTTCTAATTGTGCAGATGTCGCATCTTATTAGAAGTTGTAAGGCGGTGATGACGACACCCCGTTTGATTCCTTCGCATCTTACTTCAGCCACCATTGCTCCGGCAGAAATAGACCCCAGGCCAGTTAATCCGATTGATCCGGTTGGTCCCTGGGTCTCCTAGGTGCCGCATCATCGACCTCTTTAGTGGCACTACCTTTAGCGCCAGGTGTGCTCACCGCCGCCCCCGCACGCCAGACACGACATCAACATCCACTATTGATCCTCGGTGTCACACCCAAGTAAAATTAAATAACTCCCTTTACTTCCTTGTGAATTTAGTTATTCATATTTTAAGTTCAATCAAAATTGTTACATACTGCAATTGTGCGTTTGATCCAAATTTAGCTAATACAAATGTTGTGTTTGTTGTTGGATATCATATATTATCCATCACAGTGTACATGGTTTGGAAATGTTATAATATTAAGGGAGGTTCTGCTGAAATTTCGGTAGAATTTGTAGTGTTTGTTCAACTTTGTTTAGTTTTTTTTTCAGCAAAAAAACAAAAAAAAAAACAAAAAAAAAAACAAAAAAAAACTCGGGGACCTTGTTGCCAGTTGAAGACGGCGAATGTCACCCAGGTGACCAACGAACGTATCACGATCAGATACGACGACCGGCATCGAGCTGCACCAATGACGGAGTAGCATAGCGCATTGGCCCATGACATTGGTCACGTCGTTCAAACCTATTGCCTATGCGATGGAAGTTTTGGAAGGCGATGCCGGACGAGATGAGAAAGAAGGTGTGTGCTTATTTGTCGGTAAGTATCCTGAATTTTTATTACTTTTCCTTTAAAGTTTATATATTTATATTAATTAATGTATATAATTAATTTGTTACATTGTAGACAAACTACAATTTTGACGACATCAACGACTATACGTTGGCGTTCGTCAACATGCTCTTTTGTTGAACGGTACAAGCAGTGGATCTGAGCGACCTGCACCAATATTTTGAGACGCTTGATGATCCGCATGTCGCTCTTAAGGAGGGTTGCCTGAAGGAGTTTGAGGACTGAGAAGAAAATTTGGTATGGCTCTGCAGTCATTTTCAGGATCC
The DNA here is from genome assembly GCA_036320875.1 of Cotoneaster glaucophyllus. Taxonomy (NCBI): domain Eukaryota; kingdom Viridiplantae; phylum Streptophyta; class Magnoliopsida; order Rosales; family Rosaceae; genus Cotoneaster; species Cotoneaster glaucophyllus. The sequence goes on from CM070073.1 coordinate 45,050,359, forward strand.
TGCATATGTGGTACATATTTTATATTGTCTAAATGTATTATACGTTTCTTACTAATGTTTATTAATTTTTTTTTTATATTTCATTTGAATTACAACTAATACGTTTTTTTTTGTGTATAACAGAAGAAGGCAAAAGGCAACAAGATCAATCGAGAGAAGAAGACTCTTATCCACCATTCCGGTTTAAGGCCCTTCTCATATAGGATGGAGGTGCGGCAGCAGGTAACAATAAAGCTTTTAATATTCAAATTTGTATATGTCAGTAATATTAAAAAAAAATTCGCACTAACATTTTTCTTATCTTGTTCTATCCAAGGGGTTCAAAATTCTTAGAGATCGACGTCTTTCCAGGCGTTTATGTTCAACCCGGGATGAGTTGGCCGAGTCCCTTCATGTAAGTATTTTTCAATTGTAATTACTATCTTACACATTCAAGTATCATAGTTATTATTTCAATGTTATTATTAATAATTCATGTTATATTACACAGGCGATGATGGTGGAGAAGTGCCAGTCGGTTCTTTAGAAGTCCACATCTCAACTTTCCCCGCACACTCCAATCGAGTTTGTGGATCCCCCAAGGATGCAAGGTTTTAGATCCTTACAGACACCTTGGATTAGATTCTCGGTCTGAGGCCAGGGACGTATTGTCGGGGATGGGGAATGTCAACGGTGGGAACCTAGAGCCTCTTCATCCTCGCAGTCAAAGGGCGAAGTGATAACTTTAACACAAGAGGTGGCCAACCTTAGGAGTGAGCTCGCCTCATATAAGTGCCAAATGTCATTGATTGTAAAGGCCCTCGATGAGTCCGGCATTCGTTTCTCGGATATCTTTACACCGTCGACGTCCGAGCCCTTCCAATTCGAGCATGCCCAAAACTCTGTCCCTTTAACCTCTGTGCCCGTCCTCATCCCCGAGGCCTTCTTGCCCCAAGATTTCCAGTCGCCTACGAACGACGACCTCGTAGATTATTCTGCCTTATTTTCTTAGCTTTTTTTCCGTACTTTTTAAACTTTTTACTTGTACGTACATTTTTTTTCTTTCTTTTCTAAATAAATTATTTTGTCTTCTTTATATTTTTATTGCAATTTAATTTAATTTAATTATTTTGTTGCAAAATTAAAACTAGAAAATGAAATAAATTTAAAAAAAATTATATTTTATATTTTGCGCGATGAACACATTCGTCGTGCATAATTTTTTGCGTCCAAAATATTTCGTCGTGCAAGAAAAACATTTCATCGCGCAAAGTTATCTAAGACGAAGATTAGTTGTCCCCATGTATGTATCCTGACGAAGGCTACTCGTATCCTAGAATTTTGTGCGATGAAGACCTTCGTCCCTGAACATTTTGTGCGACGACATATAAAACCATCGTGCAATCTTCTTCTGTGCGACCAATTGTGTACATTCGTCGTGCAAAGTCTTTCTTCAGGACCTTTGCGCAACGGATATTGTGCAACCAAATTTTCGTCGCTTTGACCTTTTTGCGACGGGAATAAGCTTTGCGCGACCAATTTGTGTTCGTCGCGCTAACTAGTAAATTTAGTAATGAATGTACGACCATTCACAGAGTAAGATTTGACACACCCCGACCTAAATCGAGACATGCTGGCTGTCACGTGAGGGTGACGTAGCCATGTGAACAGTGTGGAAGTGATAATGATATGAAAATGTGGGTGAACAAAAACCAAACTAGCTAGCTTACTCTAGACAAATATATAAGTGCGAGTGAAAGTACTTAAAGTGTAGATACACATATTCAGAGCATAGGTAACCTAAGTGCAGTCCAGCAAGCTAAGTATTAATTATACTGGACATGAAAGAAATTCCTACATGATTTGACATCTGTCAGAACCGCCGAAGAGTCCTAGTAAGCCACCAACACGAACGTCTACCTAGAACCTGAAAGGGCGCAAAACAGAAAATGTGAGTGGGCAAAAACAAAGTTTTTGGAAAACACATTTCTCTTTCTAAACATAATAACCCCTCACCATAAAACCTGTATAATTTCCCAAAAAATAATCTACATACGTATATAGAAATCATACTCGAGAGTAATGAAAATCAAGTATATGCCATGTCAAGTATATCAGAAATGAAATAAGTAAGTCAGGTGAAATAAATAAATGTAAAATGACATGTCAGCCGGAGTCACCTAACGTGACCTGTACGACTGAGCCTATAGCTCATCTACCAATTCTTACACACGAGTCGGAACCACCTAATGTGGTATGTAAGATAGGCTGTGTGTAAATAGATACGCTCAAGTGTTACGATCACGTGAAGGTTGTGTGAAGTATCGCAAGTCACCTATAAGTCAGAACCACCTAGTATGGTATGTACGATAGGCTGGCACCTGCCTTGGATCCAAGGTGAGCGTGTGGTGCGGGAGGTGAACGATCACGTAAAGGCTAGGCCCTGGCCTCGGGCGGAGCACTAACACCAGGGTGCAGGATAATGAGCACTAAATGCATCTAAACATAACCATACATACTGCAATACTATCATCAATATGTACTCACCTGAAGCTTACCTGGGCGTCTGCAGCGTCATGCAATAATATGCATATCTATTCTAATGCATATACTAAAATGTAACGCAATTGACATGGCATTTAAAAACATAATTTCATTTTAAACAATTTCTGGAAAAATGTAAAGCATATATACGTATATATATAGAAAACCAAAAGCCCACTCACTGGTATGTAGCAGGGTCGTAACCCCCGAGTCTCGCCTGGCTACGCTCGTCCTCCGGAAACGTCTCACCTATATGCGAAACAACTATTTAAACGTTAATTTTAAGCACATAACCAAAACCGTGTAATAACTTCTCATACGTTGCTTAATTGGGATGTTTGAATATCCATCGTGGCCTACTCAACACCACGAGCATCCCTATATTTTTAGAAACATTTTCCGATGACTCACTCGCCCTCACGTGTAAGCCAAGGCACGGCCACACGCGTCGGCCACTCGTAAACACGTACCTGGCACGCTGACGGATTCCCTAACGGCGTTAGGGAATATTCCGTTAAATTCCCAGAATATTCCGTTAAAGTTACCTGACGCCGTTAGTATATTCCGTCAAAGGTGCTAGGGAAGCAAGGAGGGTACCGTCTCAAGTCCTAAAAACTCAAAATCACGTCGTGATTGTGTCGGAGCAACAGAGCTCCTCACCGGAGTTTTTGGTTCTCGAGTTTCCGACGTCCTTCCTCCAAACCAATGGTACGGCTAGACTCGTGAGGTTGATACGAATACGATAGAGGTAGTTTCATGTTTGATCTGTGAGGTTTCAAAATGTTGGTGTGTGATGGTCTCATAGGTGCAAAAGGAAGAAAGAGAGAGAAGGCTCGAGAAGGAGAGAAAGAAAGGGGAAGTGTGTACGTGTGTGTGCGTGTGTGCTTGATTGGGCAAGAGAGAAAAATAATGAAACCTGATTGGGCCCAAAAGAATGGGAGCCCAAATAATTGGTCCATAATTACCCGTTTATGCACCCCAAATATCTGTAACTTCCTCGATACAGCTCCGTTTCGAGCCTAACTCGCATCAACACTCTCGTGACGTCGAGTACAATTTAATCACGCCATCGGGAAAATAATTTAACACTATACACATACATCCACGTCACTAAGCCAACAAGGGTATTATTGTCATTTTACATACTCGAGAAGACAATATATATATTTATTCGGGACGGGTCGTCACAAGATTAATATATGCCCTAATCTTCATTACTTGTCGTCTCTTCTTGCATATATCTTTTCCCCCTCGTTCGTTCAGTTTTTTTTTTTTTGTTTAAAAAAAAATTATATATATGTATGCATTTGTGTTTGAATTAGTGGTTTAGCTTTGTTATCGTGACTGATCCCGTTTTCTTTGCTTTATCCATTTCTATTAATATGACTGATCACCCCCAAAACTCAGAAAAACAATGATGCTTAGCTGTTGATAGTCAACCATATAGAGCATTGCATTTATATGTCATCACACGCAAAAAATGTTTTTGTGTACAAACATGTGTAATATACATGTATATCAAATGACATTACATTTTTACTAAGAATTGGTTCTAAAAATATTTTTACCAAAAGTGCTTATAGTCATTTTGAAAGCATTTCCAAACGAGCTCAAGTGAATCCTGACAAATTACTTGAAGTGCTTCTTATAATAAGTATATAACTAGTGTTATTTGCAGGAAGCACTTCAATTGTTTTTGGAACTCAAAAAATTTTCTCTAAAATTGTTTTCAATCATTTTAAAAGCACTATCGAACGAGCCCATAATTTGTTTATACTTCACTACGATTGCATTTACATAACCCAGCTGGCTGATTTCATTCCATTTGTTCAAGTTTTGAAAAATTCAACAAAACTTGATGAATTCCATGAAAAGTAGTTGTTCTTGTTCTAATCCTCTTGGAGCCATATTTTTAGACTTTTAGAGAAAAAAATTCCTTTTTTTTCCTGAACGGTCGATAAGTTGGCTTAATTACCAAAGTTCATTGTATGGAAAATAAATACAATTTCATTTATGGTCTAAAATTGCACACATAAGAAAAGGCTTTTATTTTTTATTTATTTCTTGGCAAGTAAATCTTCACAATTACTCAAAGATATGATTTTGTTCTTCCGTCTATTGTGCTGATAAATCGACGATGTTTACCTGTTAAGGCCCGGAGAATATTCTACCATACCACCACACTCTATACAGACGATATAAGGGATTGTCTTTTTCCAATTGGATAAACCCTCCTCCATATAACAATTAATTAAATTTATTTTAACAAGGAGTATCAGATATATATCCATCTAATTATTTGATTATTTACAGGAAGTTAATTACTGGGTTCACCGGTGAATTTTCTAGAAAGCCACAAGTACTACAGTCCTAAGCTAACCCTAATCTCTGGTTTCTTATCTCTGCGGAGTGGAATTAGCATGGATTCGTCGAGTGGAAGCTATTTCTCCACTGCTAAATCCACCATCTCCTCTCTCTTTGGTTTTGTGTTGTGGGCATCATCTAGGTTACCATTATCTCCCATGCAAGGCCCAAAAGGATTTACAACTTATCAATATCTCCAACTGGAACTGGGCCTCGAAACCCTAATTTTCCCAGAATTGGATGATAAAACAGCCCCTCGAATTCTCGACCATTATCACATTGTTCACAGCTTCATGGTTTCATCATCAATATCGTCTTCATCGTCGTCATCACGGTGGCATCCTTCTTCTATGTTCTTGGATGGCACAACATCATGGTCTTCCGCTGCAATGGACGATCTGATTGGGACGGATAGCGGTGTCCAAATCATGCTATGCTCGGAACAAAATAAATTGTGGGTGGAGAATACAGCAGGATCGTCGACGTTTTCAACTCACATTAATCGGAGACGGATTGGTACTGATCAAATACGTGATCGAAGGAAAAAGGAATACCCACCGCCAATACCACTGCTAGCACAGACACGGAATTTGACAAGTCGTATGCCCTGGAGTTTAACCAGACATTGCTACAATGGAAGGCTGGTTCTCAAAGGCGAGAAAGTGAAGCACCATGAATATTTTGAAGCCCTCCGTGAGAATGGTCGTCTTGTCATAAACCTTGTACATCTAGACGATTATCATTTCAATGATGACGTGAAGAGCGAGGAAAATGAAGAGCTGGAAATGGAAGAAGGCCTCCAATTCAGCGAAGAAGTTGATGCGAGTGAAATTAAGGCAGAGCGATTGGATGATGATGGGGATGAGGACGATGACTACGAGTATGATGATGAATCTGGCAACAATGTGGAGAAGGCAATGGCTTTGGCGGCATATAATTCGGTGCCTCAGTCTCATTTGGGGATGACAAGCAGGTGTAAGAGGTATCAAAATCTATCCAAGCATTTCAAAAGTGAAGGTGCGATGGTGGACTTGGTGGAATCGTCATCATTTGTTTCCTTTGGCAATGAGAGTGATCCCAATATCCCTCAAGACACCAACACTTACTCTGCACACCCAGATTCGGCTCCTCTTCGTCCCTTAATGGTTAGTGTCATGTAAGCTTTTAACAAAAGCGACTATAGGGTATGAGGTGGCATAGCAGCTGTCCCTTGTTATATATATAGAGAGAGAGAGGCATATAGAAAGCACAGGAGGTAGGATCAATGTTGGTTGGACTTTTGATAATAAATTCTCTTCCCAATATTGGAGTGCTTGTTTAGGAGAAGTACAATATTCACATATATATATATATATATATAGACACACACACACACACACACTTATACAACCACATTCTATTGGGGAAATTTGGGCTAAGCCATTCATAAGTAGGTACGAACTCAACATAAATATTAAATTGCTTGCACCTTTATAAAATATCTCACTTACAAGTTGAGACAAATACCACTAAATGATAGTAGTACTGATAAATTCAATAAAAAACATAAGGACAATAGTATTAGCGGGGTGAAGTACGATATTTTAAGACAATTAACTTGTGCATTTGCAGGACATGTATAGTTTATAAATAAATCCATTTGAATGGACGACATGGTGTTGGAGAATTTTTGTAGATATTGGAAACATAAGTCACTGGTGTACTATTATACTTGTTTTGAACAGACGACATGGTTTTAGATGGAGAATTTATAAATATCGGGACAAGTCACATGGTATCAGAAGAAAGGATGACATGGTTGATAATCCAGTTTGAAAATGTCAAGCACACTCACACTTGTATTGAACTCGCACCACAAGTCCCTTGCTACCAATCCGAGTAAGAAGAGAACAAGCTAGATACAATTAATTGCAAATGATAATACTTGTACCACCCATAAGGGAATGCACATATCTCATTCCTTGTAGATAACATAACTTCATCGTATAAATTTCACAATCGGAACCGTTCTACTTCTTAATCTTTATTTAAGGATCATCCCTATAAAAAATCATTTAAATCAAAGACTATTTATGCATTCAAATGTATGGAACAAATTGGCGGTGTGGTACCGTGGAACATATTCACAATACCTGTTAACTTATTTGATACATTTGGATGACTAAAAGGTATTCGATTCGAATGATTTTTGTAGAGGTTATCTTCAAATGAAAATTAAGAAATTGAATGGTTCCAATTGTGGAAATTATATATTTAAGGTACGTTATTCACAAGGGGTGAAAAATGTGCATTCCTCAATGAAGGGATGCAAGTATTAACAAATTGCAAATTTCACCAAAAATAATTTGAATTGCATAAAAGATGTGTAGGGATTGTTCACACTTTAACTTGAAGATGTTTAAATAGAAATGATAGGAAAAAAGTATATGCAAATTTTATTTGAACCCATTTTTAATGTGCAAAAGAGAAGCCTAGATATTGAGTTGGGTTTTTCCATAAGCTGGGGTAATTTAGGAAAAAAATGTTGGGTCTATACATAAAGAGCACACGGTAATACGCGGATGGTGATTAATTGGGTGTGGTCAGGGTGTGAAAGATCATAGCTTGGGTAGAGGAGATGGCAACAAAATTGGTAATAAAGAAGTCATCATATTTCTGCATGCACGATTACTCGGTAAATGATAAAGATCTATATTCTTGGCAAGTGCTCATCGTTTTTTTTTTTTTTTTTTTTTCCATTCTGTTTCTACTATGGTACTCGAATGAGATTTCTTTGGTAGACTATCGATGGGAAAAGTGGAGTTGTGCCGTAAGCCAAGAAGAGAGGAAGAAAATAGGATAACTGAATCAATTGTTTTTAATTAAATGCATAGGTAATTATCATTAGTTAAATAGACAACGTGTTACAATTTTGAGGGGGGAACGGTTATCTTGGGTGTGGTTAATGGGTATGATCGTATGAGGACCCAGTAATTTCTCAACAAAATTAGTTCCTCTCAGCTGGTAGTTTTTAACTCAATATACTACTTGCACGTATACATACAAACGGCTTTGACCTGGATTCAAATATTGAAACCTAACCCCGTTTTTGATGGTGTCTCTCCTCTCCAACTTAATTAAATCTCAAAGCAATTGTCATTCATCCTTCTGAAAGCGTAATTTATAAGGATAACACACTTCGGCAATATATCTTTTTCGTTCAGGTTTTGAACTTTTCGTTTCTGTTCAATAAGGCAGAAATTCAGGTATTCTTACTGTCATATAATTTGAAACATCTTTTCCCATATATACATACATATAATATTTTATTAAATTATTCTGGAGATTAGCTACTATTTTTAGGATAATATGATCCATTGCATGTATCTGTTCATGAAGTAGAGGTAATATCTTTTAGTCATACGGATCTACCTTTGTTGCACAAGAACAAGAACAAGATCTGTAGATTTTGATTTTTAAATTATTTTTCTTATTCATTAATTGACGGAGGAAAATTTAAACTCGAGGTCTCTTCCGGCTTATGTAAAACAAGTAACACATCCAATAGCTAGTTTGTTCAAGAAGAACCAATATATATTGCACACTTGTAGATTTTGCTGGCGCATTGTTATGTTCCGGATAGTGATAGTTCATTCGGGATTTCTAGTCTGCCTACATTTATTTAACTCTCTTGCTTATCTCTCATATATATGCTTGATTGTTTACATGCTAGTCAGAAGCTACAAACTAATTCTCTAAATTCCTATGGAATTATATCCTTTTTCAGGTAACGTATATATAGTCGCCATGGATCCAGTTAGAGGACAAGGAGGCATCCAGATGCTGCTAACAGCAGAACAGGATGCTCAACACATTGTGAACAATGCTAGAAACTGTAAATGCATGCTTATGTTAATTTCTCCACCAATGTCTTTGTGTTCACGTCAGTTTGTTCTTTTTTTCCTTTTAAATCTTGATATGGATCCTCCAAAATAATGTTATGTTCTTCAGCGAAGATGGCACGCTTGAGACAAGCTAAAGAAGAAGCTGATAGGGAAGTGCAACTCTATCGCACGAATACGGAGGCTGAGCACCAAAAGAAAATTTCAGATGTACTAACTGGTCTTTCATCAACTACCCAAATATATCATGATCACTCCATTGTTCCCAAAAATAAAAAAAATTAAAAAATTAAAAAAAAAGATCCTTTTTGAAATGAGATAACACACACATGAGGGGTTTTCAATGAATTTGAGATCCTAATGATATGATAAATTTCTCTGATTAGCTATTAAATTTCTGCAGTCAAGTGGGAGTTCTGGATCCAATGTGAAAAGGCTTGAAGAGGAAACTGATACGAAAATTAAGAACTTGAAGGAGTCAGCCTCAAAGGTTCAATCGGATATTGTCGGCATGCTTATTAAGTATGTCACAACTGTGAAAACTTGAAGTGTCTGCAGGTTTGTAGAACTCATTTGTTAATTATGTGATATGATAACTCACTATCTTTTGTATTTAGTTGACAACTTCTCAATTCTTACATTAATTTGTGTTTTTGGGTTTTCTTCTTTTCCAGTTACAATATATATGTGTAAAGCAAAGCGAGAGAATCCGGAATAAAGTGCATACGCCGGCTAATATTCCAAACTAAGTCTTGTTACATCTCTCTGAAGCATGGCTTAGCTTGCTGCAGTTGTGGAAGACTTTGAGAGAACTTTAGTATTCTTTTCAACTTTGAAAATTATTAGTTTATTTATTTTTTATTCGAGCAATATTCTAATAAATTTAATTAAGACTACGGGGACGAAGATTCAAATTTGGGTAAAAAGTGAGGAGCATACTACTCTAGACAACTTGCATGCACACAACCTAGGTCTGTTAACAGAATAGTCCAAGGAATACTGCCCCTTTGATATGCAGAACTCGACTAGACGCCAGATTTTATGTACAACCAAAGAAGAATGTGAAATTGTCTTGTAAGTTAGAGGATTAAGATGGTGTATTTCTAGGAGGCTGATGGCTAAAACTTATCCATGCTAAGCCTGTTAAATTTAAAAATGATGGGATTAGTAAGAGTAAGTTTTCGGCATTGACCTCCTAGAAACATACACCATCTTAATCCTCCAACATAGAATACAAGTTTAATATTATATTATCTTTTTACTGCACATGAAATCTAGTTATTTAGCTAGTCAGTCCAGTCCTTCTAGTCCTCCATGTTCAACGTGACTACAAAATCTAGCTAAATCCAAAGTAAAACTTATATTATCTACCTGCTTGAAATATAAAGTTGCAAGGGAAAAAATCCTAACACCAGCCAAAGGTTGGGGTCGGCAGCAATCATTTGTGATCTCTTCTTTCTCATTTTCTCATTAGTTCTAGTAGTGATCACTCTCTTGTTCTATCGAGAAGAGCCTTTGTGGTTGTAGTCCATCTCACCTTTTGTCGAGGAGAGCTTTTTGTAGTGGTTATAACTTACTGCTCAACATATGATTTTAGAGCTCAAGTACGTACTGTTCACATCAGAGGTGATAGTTTGTGGTTTTGTGTGCTTGAAAAAGAACTATGGTGAGGAAACTCGACGTTTGTTAAAGGTGACTCATTGATGCAAGAGGATATACCAAAATAATTAATTATTTATATTACTAAATTACTTAAAACCATAAAAACCCAATGGTTTATAATTCGTTATAAACCATAAAAAGTTAATGGTTTTTTCAGTTTGAGGTTTTAAGTCAATCATTCTTTATGGTTTAAAATTATTTACTATTTTAGTTTAGTTAATTTTAGTAATCAAGTATTGTATAAATAAGTAAGTTATTAATTAAAATGAATCAAGCAATTCTGTAAGCAATTCAAAGCTTCTTTATTAACTTCTTCATTTCCTTTCTTAATTAGTTTCCTCTCATTTAATAGAAGTTCACTTCCAAAGAGAAGTCGAGACTCCATATTCCTAAAGTTAGGAATTAATAAGTTCCATCACCAACAAGTTGGATCAAGTGGTATCATAGCATCAAATTCGAAAAGGGTGACAGTGGTGTATGGTCCTGACTCATGGCAGACGCAGAACTTTGGGAGAAGAACTTGCAAGTTCTTTAAAGGTTCATAGGAAACCAAGAACTAAGGGGGGAAATATGACAGGATAGAATACCGATAGAACATCTAGTGGAGTGGAATGAATCACCAGATTCAAACAAGAAGTTCAAACTTTGATCACAGAGTCAGTTGCTAAACTTGTTCATGGCTTTAAGTCTTAAAATCCCTCTAGTGTATCCACTTCACATAAGACTCATCAGAAGCTCAAGAAGAGTATGGATGAAGAGATAGAAGACGATGATGACAACAATCCCGAAACAGAAGATAACAAAGAAGAATCATCGGGCAAGAATAAAACTCTCGTAGATACCTTAAAATTGATTTTAAGGTTAATATCCCGGTTTACCGAGGGTATGTTGATGCAGAAAATCTACTCAAACTCTCAGAAGATCAAATTTGCAAGCTTGAAACTTACAAGTCATGCCCTTACATGGTGGAATCTTACCAAAAACGGTATGATATAACTGAATTGACTTAGAAGGAATTCAAGATGATCTTGAGAAAACAATTTTATCCAATTGACTACGAAGAAGAAAGATGGTACAAGTGGCAACACTTCCGACAAAGGTTTGGGCAAATTGTTCAAGAGTATACTACTAAGTTCCATAACCAAGCTATGGTTTTGGATATCGATGTCAATGACTATGATGTGTTCATGAAGTACACTGGAGGTCTTGCCGACTAGATACGAAAAGAATTGAAATTGTTTTGTAGAAACTATTGAAGAAGTTATTGTTAATAAGGCCATCACTGTCGAGGCTAAAAACAAAAGAGCTGACATGAAAGATGATACACAGAAACCTGGCAGTAAATCTTATTGGAAGAAAAAAGAAAGGAAAGCAAGGAAGGTCCAACCCAGAAAAACCACTGTGATCATCGCGGTTATAAACTCTCAGGGAGAAAATGAAGAAGCTAATAAAGAAGCTTATTAATTTTTAAATGTAGGAATATCGAGTCTCGACTTGTTTTTGGAAGTGGACTTTTATTAAATCAGAGAAAATGAAGAAGTAAATAAAGAAGCTTTGAATTGCTTTTAGAATTGCTTGATTCATTTCAATGAATAAATTAAATATTTATACAATATTTGATTGCTAAAATTATTAACTAAACTAAAATAGTAAATACTTTTTTTCTTTTGAACAAACGATATTATCTATACTAAGGGGAAGAAGATGAAATTAGCCTCACAATGAGCTTATCTACAATAATAAATTGTTTTAAACCATAAAGAATGCATGGCTTAAAACCTCAAACTCATTAAAACCATTAACTTTTTATTGTTTATAACAATTCTTTACAAACCATTAGGTTTTTATGGTTTTAAATAATTTATTAATGTAATATAATTAATTATTTTGGTAGATCCTCCTGGATCATGACTCCCTCATTTAGGACACTTGAGCTCCTGATCAAGCTAAATCATGAGATGAGGAAACTCTGTTTCTGCCTTGTCTGGACTATACCACTTTGACTTGCTAGGAAGTTGCCCTACCAATGCGGAAATTTTCATACTTCCCATGCTTTGTTTCATGAACCTTTTGCTCCAAGATAATGTCCTCTTCCAAAAGATCTTCTCACTAATCCATCCTCGAGTTATCAATTGATGGGAGACGAGTGTGGATCATCATCCAATACAGATGGTTCAAAGAGCTTCAAATTTTCGGCATTGATGAACAAGTACATATGCATGTATGGTGGTACATTTTGTTGTAGGCATAATCACCAATTTGTTAGATGATTTGAACGGTCCATAGCGGATAAGCTTGAGTTTCTTTCGTACTCCTTGTAACCGCTCGTTACCAAGATGTAACCATAATAGGTCACCTTTTTTTAAGTTACATGGCACATGATGCTTGTCATGGAGACTTTTACATCGCTGTTGAGATCATTGCAGTTATGCTTCCACTCTGGAATGAATCTTTTTAACTCGTTCGAGGGATTTTTGTGCACGAACATGTTCTTCTTCTTCTTTTCCACTAAGTACATTGTCACTTACAGAGAATACCATATCAAAAGGACTTTGTGGTATAAAACCCAAACAAACCTCAAATAGATATTTGAGTGTAGAACCATAATGACCCAATTGAAAGAAAACTGTAACTAAGGGAGACTTTCATCCCAAGTTTTTGGATGTTTAGAATTATAACCCGTAACAAATGTACCATAGTCTGATTAACGACCTCCGTTTGTCCATAAGTTTGAGGTTTTAATGCAGTGCTATGCTTGAACCTGGTATCCACATTCCCTATTTTGACTTCCAGAAATGGCCTAAGAATCGACTATGTTTGAAATATCGATGTAGGCAAGCCAAAATGTTTATATACATGTTGGAAAAACAACTTAGCTGCTCCTTCTCCAGTAATGATCTTTTTGCATGGAATAAGAATCACCACCTTGCTGAAACAATCCACAATCACAAACAGTCATATCCAGACTTAGTCTTAGACAATCTACCTAGAAAATCCATTGAAATGCTCTCCCAAGGTCGGCTAGGTACTGGCAATGACAAATATAAACCAAACTTTCAGTTGGAGGGCTTCGATGTGCTACATAGAACACAACCTCATATATATAGAGAAACATCGAGATGCATCTTTGGCCAGAAGACATATTCACAAAGATTCAACGACTTCTTATCTACCTCAAAATGTCTGGCTACTTTAGATTTATGAGCCTCACGAATCCACAACCATAGATCACCATCATCAGGAATGCACAACAACCCATCTTTCAGTTGAAACTCACTAGTCTTTCCTTATTGATCTTTAGTATTACATGGGAAGACCATCGTCGTCACATTGCTCAAGTATTGAAGGTTATTAAAAAAAAGCAGCTACAATTGAATGGTAAGAAGTCTGAATTTGAGAAACAACATCTTGTGTACTTAGGATTCATCATTGGCATAGAAGAACTGAAAGCAGACCCAGAGAAAGTACAAGTTATTTCTCAATGTCCTACTCATTGTTCTGTGATTGAAGTTCGGAGCTTTATTGGTGCATGCCAATATTTGAGAAAGTTTATTCGACACTTCTCACAAATTGCAGCACCATTACTCTATCACAAAGGCCAATAAAAAATTTGAATGGTCTAACAAACATGAAGAATCCTTCTAGTTGTCAAAACGGAAGATTAGTAAAGGCCCAGGTGTTAGCATTGCCAAATCTGTAGAAAGCATATGAAGTGAAAGCAGGCGCATCTTGTTGGAATTTTTGGATCGCCGGGCCCGTCCCATCCGTCAGGTGTGGGGTTTTACCACAAAAGGCCTCGGTATTAGTTAGAGTGGGGTAATACTATTTAAACCCCTTTGGTTTTCTTCACCCCACCGATGTGGGACAGTTTTAACACTCCCCCTCACGTGTAACCTCATTTAGTGGTTCACACGTGGAGATCCACATCGGTAATTGAAACTCAGAGGTCGGCACACGTTGGGCCCACTTGTTTTCAATTGGGTGGTGACAAGCTCGTTGGCTTGTCCGGGCCCGCAACCGTGGGCTCTGATACCATGTTGGAATTTTTGGATCGCCGGGCCCGTCCCACTCTAACGACACATATACTGTCCCTAACTTAACCACCTGCCCAATCCGTCAGGTGTGGGGTTTTACCACAAAAAACTTCGGTATTAGTTAGAGTGGGGTAATACTATTTAAACCCCTTTGGTTTTCTTCACCCCACCGATGTGGGACAGTTTTTAACACATCTATTTATGTCATGGGGGTCATATTATTTTAGGACGGCAAGCCAGTTGCATACCATTCTGAGATGTTTAGTGGACGTACCAGTGCTGAACTATCCGACTTATGACAATGAGCTTCATGCATTGCATCAAGAAGTTAAGCATTGGAGAGTTTACTTGTTGGGGAAATTAGAAGTCGTGGTTCACTCAGATTATAAACATCTTCAGTATCTAACTACACAATCTAAATTACTGCAAGCTTGACATATAAAGTGGATGTCTTACCTTCAAACAATTCAATATTGTGATCAAGTACAAGAAATGAGTAACGAACAAGTTGACAGATATATTATCTAGACCTCGAGCACCAGTTAGTTCCGCATTGTTGGTGGCTATGCAGATTCAGCCCATAGTTCATTCGAAGTACACCAAAGGTGCCACAAATGGTGATTTCAACTCGCCTTATGCCAAGCTTCAACCAGGAAAGACTAGCGAGTTTCAACTCAAAGATGGGTTGATGTTTAAAGAAATACAAATGTGCATTCCTGAAGATGGTAATAGCTTGCAGTGGGTTATTGAAGCTCATACATCTAAAGAAGCCGGACATTTTGAGGTAGAGAATACGTTGTTGAATCTTCGCCGATATGTCTTCTAGCCGAAGATGCATCTTGATGTTTCTTGATATATAGTGGTTGTGTTCTATGCAACACATCGAAGCTTTTCATCAGAAAGTGAGGTTCATATTTGCTATTACAGGTACCTAGCCGACCTTGGGATAACATTTTGATGGATTTTCAAGACAGATTGCTTAAGACTAAGTCTGGATATGATTACTGAATTGTGATTGTTGATCATTTCAACAAGACGGTGATTCTTATTCCATGCAAGCATGATGATCATTTCAACATGGTGATTCTTAATTGTGATTGTGATTGTTGATCATTTCAACATGATGATCGATGAAAATTAAGGATTTTGTAAAAGGAATAACATGCAAGCTTTGAGTTCCATTGGCAAGGTTTAAACTTTTGAGAAAGGCTTCACAACCTTGAAAACAAAAAATCTTTCATTTTGCATATCCTTGCACATTTAATATTTTGTAATAGACTAGTAGTGTATGGATGTTTGTTTATTAGGCTCTTATTTTCGAGTGTAGATGTAGTACTTAAACGGCAAATGTGTTTTAATGTTTTGAAGTAATATTTAGGGTAAAGTACACAAAACTACCTCAACTATTAGTGTCACGACACTTTCATACCTAATTTTTTAAAATTGACAATGTCATACAACATCTTACGAATTTGTGACAATGTCATACCTCCGTCAATTTTTCTGTTAGGTTTTCTGTTAAGTGCTGACGTGGCTTGATCTGGGGCCTATTTTCTAATCCAACTGGATTAAAAAACTATTAAATATATTTTTAAAAATTAAAAAATTAAAAAAAATTTATTTTTTATATTAAATCTCTCTCTCTCTCTTCTCTCTCTCTTTCCCCCCACCTCTCTCTCGCCTCTCTCTTCTCTGCATCCCCAGAAACCCCTTCCCATCTCCCCCCCCCACCCCGACTCCTTCCCGTTCCACTTCCCTGCAACCCTCCACCCTTCCCCACCCATCCCCACCCACGCCAACATCCCCCCCCCCCCGACTCACCTCCTCCTTCTCTGCCGCTCACCCCCTCTCCCCGAAATGGACCGACCCAGAAAAAAAAAAAAAAAAAAAAAAAAAACATACACCCATCCCCCCCCCCCGACCCCTTCCCCACCCACGCCAACTTCCCCCCCCCCCCCCCAGACCCACCTCCTCCTTCCTGCAGCTCCTCCCCTCCTTCGTCATGTCCGGCCAGCCCTCGCCCGCCCGCCCGCCCATCTCCAAATTCCACATCGGATCTATCGCGTACGGTCCATCCGAGACTTGGGCTCGCACACCCATGGCTTGCCGGACCTAGGTTGGGTGTCCTCTGGGTGCCCCAGAGCTTCACGGAGACGAAAGGAGAGAGGGATAGTATGTGCGAGAGAGAGGGGGAGAAAGAGTGAGTGAGCTGAGAGAGAGGGAGATGTTGGCATGGGTGGGGATGGGTGGGGAAGGGTGGAGGGTTGCAGGGAAGGGGAACGGGAAGGGGTCGGGGTGGGGGGGGAGATGGGAAGAGGGTTTGGGGATGCATAGAAGAGAGAGAGGCGAGAGAGAGGGGGAGAGAGAGAGAAGAGAGAAAGAGAGAGAGAGAGAGGAGAGAGAGATTTAATGTAAAAAAAAAAAAATTTTAATTTTTTAATTTTTAAAAATATATTTAATAGTTTTTTAATCCAGTTGGATTAGAAAATGCGCCCCAGATCAAGCCACGTCAGCACCTAACAGAAAAATTGACGGAGGTATGACATTGTCACAAATTCGTAAGATGTTGTATGACATTGTCAATTTTAAAAAATTAGGTATGAAAGTGTCGTGACACTAATAGTTGAGGTAGTTTTGTGTACTTTACCCTAATATTTATGTGGCAATGTGTGGTATGTGCAAATTTAAGGGTAAAAAAATATTTTTCTTAACGAGTCATAACAGGTCGGGAACTTTACCCGACCTGTTAAGGACCCGTTAAGATAACGGGTGTGATTTTTAAGATAACAGGTGTTACACAACAGACACGACCTGTTTGCCTGGCCTAGTGCTAGCGAGAAAGGAAAACATTACGAAAAGTATGGTTGAAGATTATTGTCTGATACCGAAACAATTACAAACACTCGAGTTGTGGGACTGGGTCTCACTCGTAGTTGTTTCATATTCCTTATCTATACTATATATTAAGAAAACCCTCCTTGTCAACTTTTTGCCACTTTTTTCTAATTTTGCCCTCACTTTTGATACACACACTTGACAAAAATGAGGGTAAAATAGTAATTTTGTACCTTTTGTTTAAATGACAATCATATCCCTATTTTTCCTATTTTACCCTCACTTTTGATACACAATATTTACATAAAGAGGGCAAAATGGTAATTATGTAATATTAAGAAAAATATGCCTTTATTAAGAGATCTCATCATTGTCTCAAACTCTTTTTAAAAAATTTAAAAACTAATCACTCCTTAATAAAAAAAAAATGAAATTGTTCACACACAAAGTGTGTGCTTATACTCCTAGTATTCGTTTAAGGTAACATCAATAGGTTAACTACTATAAGAGTTGTTTGGCACTTTTGACAAAAAATCCCCATAATATATATAGAGGACACACATTTTTCGGTACACTTTCTTAGGGCTCTCCATAATGTATTTCAACTATCCAACTGTCTATCTTTTAGGTCTTCTCTCAAAGATCAGCTAAAGACAAAATCATATAACCGTTGGATAAATGATAGTCATTATATAGTGTTTCTTTATAGAATCATATTCATCTATTTATTTCACTACAAGTAATGACTTAATGGTTTTAGAATTTTTTGCAAAAATTATATGAATGAGGAATTGAAATATAGACGGTTCGTATCCTTAAAAAAGGGTTAATCTCTGTTTACTACCCTCATGTTTCGTGGTTTTCAACATTTAGTACATCAAGTTTTTTTCATCCCAGAGTCATACCTAAAGTGTTAATTTTGGGACAGTCTCATACATCTGTTAGTCAAACTATTAATTCTTTCGTTAAGTGATGACGTGGTGCCCATGTGGACAGTGACTGGGAGCCACGTGTCATTAAAAATATTAAAAAAAGTAATTAAATAAAGTTATAAAAAAAAATAAAAAAAAAAAAACTCTCTTCTTCCCCGTTCCCTGCCTAGCAGAAGAAGAAGAGAAAGGAGGAAGGAGGAGGAGGAGGAAGAAGAACAAAAAAAATAAAAAATAAAGAGGGGGGGAATCTGCAACCCAGAAGGAGGAGGAGGATGGGAGGAGGGGAGTGAGGGAGGAGGAGGGACAAGGAAGAAAAGAGAAGAGAATAGAAGAGAGAAAAGAAGGGAAAAAAAAAAAACTAGATCTCCAACCCAGAGAAAGAAGAGCATGAAGAAGGAAGAAGAAAAGGAAGACCCCCCTTCCCCAACCCCCTGTTCGTCACCCCTCCCGGTGACCCACTTCCCCGCGCCCCCACCCCCCCGCGACCCACTTCCCTCCGTCCACCCCTCCCCAGCGCGACCCACTTCCCTTCGTTCCCCCCTCCCCGGCGTGCGACCCATCTGCCCCTCTCCTCCTCCTTCTTCTTTTTTTTCTTCTTCTTTTTTTTCTTCTTCTTCTGGGTTAGGGGCAAAGGGAAATAGATGGGTTTTTTTTTTTCCCTCTTCTTCCTTCTTCCTTCTTCTTCCTCTTATTCCTCTTCTTCTGGGTTAGGGGCGGGGGAGAAGATAAGGCTTTTTTTTCTTTTTTTTTTAATAATTAATTATTTTAATATTTTTAATGACACGTGGCGCTCAGTCATTGTCCACATGGGAGCCACGTCAACACTTAACGGGAGAATTAACAGTTTGATTAACGGATGTATGAGACTGTCCCAGAATTAACACTTTAGGTATGACTCTGGGATGAAAAAAACTTGATGTACTAAATGTTGAAAACCACGAAACATGAGGGTAGTAAACAGAGATTAACCCTTAAAAAAAATTACGAAATACAAATCACAAGAAAATATGTCAAAAAATGTGTCACCAATCCTAACCCTAAAAATGAAGACAACTACTATCGGTAATATTCAAAACCTACACAAACCACCAACTGGGAAAAACATGAAAACGCCAACTCCTCCAAGCATGCCCTTAACTTTTTCTGTCGCTTTCATTTGTACATAGCTTATTATCTATGTACATAAGGTAAAAATTAGGGTAAATTACACAAAACTACCTCAATTATGGGACGAACTACAATCTCATACATAATGTTTTAAAAGTTACAATGTCATACCTCATCTTACGAATTTGTTGCAATGTCAGACCTCCGTCAGTTTTTCAGTTAATTTATCTGTTAAATGCTGATGTGGCCTGAGACTGGACCCACTCCCTAGCCCAACTGGATTAGAAAATTAATAAAATATTAAAATATTTAAAATAAAATTATTTATATATTTTTATTAAAAAATGTAGGACCCACCCCCCAAACTCATCACCATCACCCTTCTTCCCCACATGTTTCCCCCAAACTCATCACCCTCACCCTTCTACCCCATTTTAGTCCCCAATTTTTAATTGACTCAAACAAATCAAATTCCAATTGGAATTTCGCAAACTGGGAGTGCTCTATAGCTACCCTTTTGACACCTCTGTTGTGCATCCATCTTTTTCTTTCTCTCATATTTCAAACACGTGGTGACGATTTGGGGTCGGAGAAAGTTTCGGGCTTTGCTCAACTGGGTTTGTGGGTTTTGGCTCAAGGGACATGAGGTTGCTAAGCTGGGGTTCTGGGGTCGAAGGAAGAGCGGGTTCGATTGGGTTTCTGGGGTTTGGTTTGGGGTCCAGTGAGGTTTGGTGGTGCAGGAACATTTCTAGGTTTCTCGACGTCAACTTGGCAGGTGAGGTCAAGCTCTGCGTGGGTGCAGAGAACAAGGTTTGTGAAGCCTAGGGCTTGGAGCTTGCTGACGATGGCGGAGCCGACAAGGCTGTTGTTGCAGCGTGAAAGGGAGAAATGGAGAAAGGGAGAGAGAATAAAGGAGGAAAGGGGAGAGAAAGAGGGGAGGGATGGTGATTCTAGGCACGGCGAGAGAGAGAAAAGTGAGGGGGAGGAAGGAGACTACGGGTGGGTGAGGTTGGTTTTTAATTTTTTTTTAAATTCTTTTAAATAATATTTTAAATGAATTAAAATAATTTTAATAATTAAATATTTTATTAGTTGTTTGACCATTTGCACTAGTTGACCGACACGTTAGCAATATATGGGTCTTGCATTTGCCACGTCATCACTTAACAGTCATTTTGACAAAGTAATTAATGGAGGTTTGACAATGCAACGAATTCATAAATTAAGGTATGATATTGCAATGTTTAAAACATGAGGTATGAGATTGTGATGCGACACATAGTTGAGGTAGTTTTGTGTAATTTACCCTAAAAACTATGGAACCTCATAAAATTGGTGACACCACTTGTACACCCTAAAGTCCGACCCTACACTACTACAAAAGGGTCTTATAGTGTCAATGGGTTGTGTCGGTTTAATATAATATAGTGGCGAACAAGACAGTTGCGACACTGAACATGACGTCGAATTCGCTGTCGCTTATAAGCGTCATAAAATTTCTATGTCGCTTTTAAACCAAAGTAAACATTTAGTGTCGCTTATAACCGACATATATTTTAATAATTTTTAAATACTGGTGTCGCTTTAAATAAAACAGTGTCGCTTTTAAGCGACATAAAGTATGGGTGTCAAAGTTGGACGAGCTTTTTCAGTCAGTGTCAAAGTTGGCGTCGGTTTTAACTGACGCAACCTCTGATCATTTCGACGCAAAGTTTCCTTATTTCGACGCCAATCCAATCGCACTGACATGTCAGGCTCACGTCGGTTTGAACCGACGCAAACTTATCCTATTTCGAGGCCATCTGCTACGACTATCAAGTTTGCCAGCGACACGTCGATTTGAACCGACGCAAAATTGTCCTTATTTCGACACCACACAAATTTTCCAGACTAACGTCGGTTTTATCCGACGCAATGTGATCCTATTTCGACGCCAACCTTATCAGTCAAAAGTGTGTCAGACCTTTCAGTCAAAAGTGTGTCAGGTTACGTTTATCTAGGTCGGTTTGGACCGACGCAAAGTCCAAATATTTCGACGCCACTTACGTTTATGTCAGTTTGACCGACGTAAGGTGTTGGTTTTGACCGACGTAAGGGTGTTCATATTTCGACGCAACTTATAGCTACTATCGGTATTAACCGACGCTAAGTTTTTATCCATATTTAAACCCCATCTTTCCCATTACTTCCGTGCTTCCATTTCTCTCTCTCGTTTACTCCCTCTCCTTCTCCCATTTCAACCTTACTCTTTCCCTCATTTTAGCCATACTTCTTCTCCTTCCACTAACTTTTGCTATGGATAATTCTAGTGAAGATCAACGTTCTGAGGAACTTCATTTGGAAGAAGAGGAGTTCGAAGCTGGTTCTTTTTTGAATTATTATTAATTTCAGTTTTTGTTTTGTGTTTAAACTAGTATTATGCTTAAATTGAAAATTTACATTTGTTTTCCAGTTTTTAATTGGTTATTTTTTTTTGTATTAATAAGGAACATCTCAATGGAGGTGCGGACCCTCAATTCCCAAGTAGACGAAACAACTTTGTTCGTTTGATTCGTCCGAAAAATGCATTAGTGAGAATTCTAATGATTTTTCAAAATATGTAGCAGGGGAGGTTGGAGACTACAGAAATCTCCCGTTGAAGAGGGATTGGCGTAAGATTAAGGAAGAAGATAAGGAAGTTTTCTAGAATAGAATAAAGGTCTAGATATTTTTATTTTTACTTTAAAATAGAAGAATAAGTCAATGATTGTAATAATAATTGATTAGCTTGATTTTTTTGTTTTTATGGATGTAGGGAAAAAAAATTTGTTTTGAAGATGCAGATATAGTAAAAATGTCTATGATCCGCCATATGACGCTTAAGGTTGCGGAGCATGCTCACAAAGAGTATAGAAATAAGTTTAAAAAAAAAGTATTATACCAAATGAGCAGCAGAGGTGCGCAGCCACCCTCCTTCTGATGTGATTCCTACACAGTGGGTTGAGCTGGTGGCATACTGGAATAGAGAAAAAAAAAGGTAATCGTTACATGTTTCTTTTGTTATAACTTTAAATTTCTGTTTTTTTTTTTTTTTGGAGGTTGTTGAAAAAACAATAAGATTAATCGGCAATTGAAAACAATGAACCATACTACCGGTACAAAATCTTTTGCAAGAGTGCGACAAGAAATTGTATGTATTGTACAAAATGAAGAATTGTTTCTAATACTAAACGGATATCGGACCTAGAGGTTAAGATTGAACAATCAGAGAACCGACATAATCAGTTGTTTGAGACAGATTTTGAAAACGAATGCAGAGACAGATTTTGATATATTTTTATTATTATGAACAAAGGTGGTGTCAATTAAGACCGTCACTAGTTTTTATATTTTTTATTTAATTGTTATCTAACGTCGCTTTAAACTGACGTAATGTTGAAGTATACGTCGCTTTAAACCGACGTTAACAACAGTGTCGCTTTAAACAGACGCTACTTAGTGGCAGATTAAGCGAACAAACCGACACTGAAGCCCTTTAGTGACGCTAGCAATGGTGTCGCTATTCCAATCCAACATTGCATTGTTTTATGTCGGATTTTTGCCAAATTTCCGACAGAAATCGGATTTCTTGTCGGTTTTTGGTCCGCCGGTGATAGCCTGTATTTTAGTAGTGCTACTTTCTCTTTATGAGAAATAAAAAATCATTTTCATTAGCGATTTTGTTTTTCAATGCTCTTTGTGAATTTCCTAGATATCATTATTCACATTGATATCGCATCTAGCTTTTAAAGTACTACTTACTAGAATGAGAAGTGTGGGATTTTTTTGTTCGCACAAGGTGTTTTAATTTTGAAAAATACCCACAAATAGGATAGTTTCTTAATCTTGGGACAAAAATAGGACATTTCAAATATGCACACGCTATGCACAGTAATCAGACAGAAATAGGATTTTTCCTACACCTTGAAATGACCAAATTGTCCTCCCATATAAATGGGTTTTCTAGAAATTCCAGCTCTCATTTCTCATTTTGTAGAGAGAGAAAGAGTGAGGAGAGAGAAAAAATCTGTCTCCCCCAATTCTAGTTCAAAGAACCCTAACCCACCCATCTTCTTCATCCAAGAGCTCTCTCTAACTCATCCATCTTCTTCATCCAAGCTCTCTCTCTCATCTCTCTCTGCATTTTGAATATGCACAAGAGCTCTCTCTAACCTACTCATCTTCTTTGATCTTTACCTTTTCATTTGTAGGTTTTGTGAATTGGGTTTGCTTAATTTTGCTTTTTGGTTTATGGATTTTTGGAGTTGAAGTTGATTGGTTTGGTGTTTCTTGGAGGAGACCCAAATCCTTTACTTTTTATAAAAAAAAATTAAAAAAAAAGGTATTAAAGGTTAAATGCCTTTTGGAGAAAAGATAAATTTGAGGGAAAAGAGAGAAATCAGAGTGGAAAGAAGGAAGAGAGAAGGGTATGGACAAAATTGTTTCGCGTACTAATTCACTCTCTTCGTATTAAGCTCGCTCATACACTGTATGTACACGACATGCACATGACATGCATATATTATGCTCACAGATCTGAGCTCAACCCAAAACCCATAGCTCACAACTCTCTCTTCGAAATTAGAAAAATGACGCAATTAGATAAATGATCCTAAACTTTATATGAAGAATCGAAGATTCATTAATTAGAATTTGGTATCAAATTTGATTGGGTTCAAATATTTCAAGGATTTGAAAAAAAAAATGCAGTTTGAATGGGCACGAAAGAACCCAACTAAATCAAAGGAAATTATTTCACGAACTCGTTCGGATTTTTCGTATTTGCAAGGCCTGCCTCTAAATCAAAGGAAAAAGTAGTAAACTACGGTAATGCGAAGAGTATCAAAGATGTAAATAGGCACCATCTACGCATAATACATTATATGCACAACACATGCACATAATATGTACAGTACATGCACAGGATATGCACAGAATGAAAGAAACTTTAACGGCAACATATTGATATAATGGATACAATTAAAACATAATTGTTATGTATGTAAGGTTACAGTGACAGTTTGAAAAGTCTTGTTACGTATATCAACCACCGCTTAACCGTGCACGTGGAAAATAGGATACTCGTTATGTTATTTCACGGACACGCATGACCCTTAATGTCCTCTAAGTTTTTTTCTTAATTTTGTTTTTCGCCAAGGCCAACTAGGTTGTGGTCATACTCGTCAAATTCTGAGACACAACATACGTGCATCATAACTAGTGAACATTCCCACTTCTCATATTAAGATGTAGCCATGCACACCATATGCACACCACATGTACATTACGGAAAAAAATTCACAAATTTCTGCAATTGGACACTTGAACCAAAAATTGTTCAATCCCAGTCTTGTAGCACATCAAAACTTGAAATTTATTCCACAACCCATATGCCCCAACATGAAACACAAACCCTAATTTAACTTCTAAGTATTAATTCATCTTACAAACAATCCATTTATTCCTCATTTATTCCATAAATCATTGATGAAGGAATTTGGAATTAACACCCTACCTTACTATGCCTGTCGAAGCTTGGGTCGTCAAAAAAATGGAACTTTCTGGCCAAAACAGAAAATATGGTACAAAACCCAACTCACTCTTCTCACCTCTCTCTTGCATCTTTTGTTTGAAACCAGAGGTATGAGCTGAACACAAAACCCAGCTCACTCTTCTCACCTCTCTTTGAACTTCCATCTCTTCGAAATCGGAGCTCAGAGTTCTGAGGAAGGGAGAGAGTAGAGAGAGAGAAAGTGAGAGAAGAGAGAGAGAGAGGAAGGGGGAGAGAGTAAAGAGAGAGGAAGGGAGAGAGAGTAGAGAGAGAAATCAGAAAATAGGGGATAGTTTAGTAATTTAGGTTTTGTGCATGGTGTGCATGACTTGTGCTTGGCCGGTTTGTCATATTTATATCCCAAGATTAAAAAATTGTCCCATTTTGAGGTATTTCCCTTTAATTTTTTAAGATGCCTCCTTAAGCGGATAGGGTGCGGAACCCGAATTAGGGATATGTGGGAGGGGGAGACTAAATTGTGGGCCATAGTTGGCATGACAATTCCCCGAGTGGGTTATGTTGTTGTTTGCATCTTGGTCTGTATAAAACACGTAGTCTGGTTTCCGAACTACAAAATTCTCCCTTAAGTGAGACAACTACATAGTGGAGTACACATATAAATGTGGTCCACAACTTGCTTTTTTTATCATGGCGGAGTTCTATTTAACCCAATTTTCAAATGTGAAATATTTCATTTACATGTTTTGGAAATATTTCTATTGAAGTACCCAATTTTCGCAGTTAAATACACAACAGCTTCTTGACTGAGCTGGGTTCACCATTGAAAGTGAGAGGGGTGACTTGTCCACGTTTAGGGCACGTTTACCTACAGAGTATGAACTGAAATCATTCTGATTTTCTCACTAAATCGCAATCACTCAGTGTTCGATCTTAATGCAACGATAGTTGATCATTTAACTTTTTTGTTGTATTCTTCCAACATTGGATTAAGATCAAACAGTGTGTGACCACAATTTAGGTCTAAGAGAACGGGCCTCTTGTGTTCATGAATTTTAGAAACACAAAAAATGGAATATCAACCATAACCACTACAATTTTCCTCGACAAGTAATTCACTACCGAGGTAAATTCACATACGTGGCAACCCACCAAATTGATTTCGAAATTTGTAGGACTCCTATAGTGTAAACTGAACATATTGAAATCTAGTATGTAAACATTCCCAGAAGCCGGTTCAACTGAATTTCGGATTCGACGGCTAGATGGTGGGTTACAAGCTTATAGAGAGAGAACATCCCATGCTATACAAGAAATTTAGTATCATTCTGGCTCACAGTTAACATTATGGGTGCCTCTATTTAGTGCTGGATGCTAAGCCAGTCTGCTCAGTTGGAGATGCGGTTCAAAAAATGGCCTATGTGCATATGAACAGACCGAGACGAGAGGTAGAGAATAATCGGCTAGCACCTAGCTTTCTTACAACTGTTTAAGTACTCTCTGCAGATGGAACACTTCGCCTTGCTCCCCACTCAACAACCTTCTCTCCAAACAGCAAGCAGTAAGCTGCCTGAGTATCCTCTCAAGATATGAATGCAAGCAACTGTGCGAAGAATCTTTCAGATTGGGATTTGTTGACAAGATCATTGCATTAACTGTGTCTGCTACAACTTCACGCTGAGAATCTTCAAGCAGATATCCAACTGATGATTCCCGTGGCCGTTCGTATGCCAGCAGAGAAACACAGTGCTACAGATGGAGGTGTTGTAATGAATACCAAAAACATTAAATTTCAATGATAAAAAATAGAATGGGTGAAGTTCTATTCTGCTGCTTCCTAAAGAAGCACCAGAGAAACATGTAGCAACTCAAACCCATTACTACATGCGGACTAAAAAACACCATTAGTATGAGTTTGCCATTAGGCACTGTGTTTTCGTTCCTCACTGCAAATTTATAAAATTAACAAATACTTATGAACTCGCATAGGTTTTAACTAATAATGAATCTCCCATATTTTCTAGAGATACATCAAACAAAATATATATCCCATGGTTTGAAGGAATTTTCTGTTATTACCTGAACTAGGTCCTCAAACACGGGCAAGCCAAAGAACTTTGCCAATTCCATCCTCCCGTATTTGACAGCCTCCTCCAGCACTCCGACCTACATAACAATTTTAAGTATCTCAAGGCAGACCAAAGAACTTTGTCATATTCGGGCAAGGTCACCAAAGCTGACGATCAGATGCTCTATAAAATAAACAAAAACCTGTTTATAAGCCAAGACCTAAAAGAAGTCAAGCGAATAATGCAGGCTGCAGCTGTTATTTGTGAACACTAAATCTAATGAGCCAGTTTGGTAACCCTTGAAAGTAGTATAACATATAGCCATCTGAAATGAAGTTACACAGCTCAATCCATGTTTCTAATTGTGATTTAATGGTTTCCTTCAACGCTTCTACACTGAAATGTAACAGGTATGCAAGACTTTCTTGTATCCTTCCAATTCATTTAAAAAGAATAACGCAAGTATTGTCATGATTTTATCTGTAATATTCATGTTTTTATATATCTGAAGTGATGATACTAAAGCTAATCTCATGCGAATAGGGGAAAACATACCCGAACCAGTTCAATAAACTTTTGACAGTGGAGCAGAAAGCATGTAGCCGATTTATCATCCTGCAGAAAGCAAAACTTAAGTTATGACCATAGCAAAATAAGCATTATGACCAAAATTTAAGCATTGACCCTAAGATGGTTAAGAACAGTAACTTCATCAAATAGCACATAAGATAAAGCCAAAATTCAAAACCATATAAAATGCATTGCTATACACCTACAAAAAAAAAAGTAAAAAGTAAATTTATCTGTGATGCGGTAAGAAACTCATTGCATAAATATACAAACAGGAGAATCATAAAATGTCAACATATAAACATGCCAATTATACTGGAATTCGTACTTATGTTAGAGTAATCAAATATTATCACAACTGTCAATTGATTTTTCTGCTACATAACAAAAGTTGGTTTAGTTACTTAAGACCAGATGATCAAACACTATATTCATTATTAGCAGAAGTACTTTGTTAATTTAAAACATAGAAATTTGAAACTATGAGGCTATGAGCCTCGTGTATTTCTCAAAACATTTTCTGCAAAAAATAACAGGACACCAATAGTACAAGACACACTCAAAACACATAGGAATTCACATGTTAAGTAGGTAAAGTAGGGGATCTGCAATTAAATGAAACAATTAGGGAACACTTTAACCCTCTCAAACACACGTTTTACAGAATTTACTGCATGTGGCAAGATCTGTTCAACATCGAGAGCAAAGAATCGCAGAAAAAATAAGATGGCCACCGAAAATTCATTTTGAAATATTAGACAGTCTACCTGAACAATTTGGGGATACCATTCACGGAGTTTACCAAGAGCAGAGTCGATCTCCCCATTCCTAATGAGCTTCATAAGCAGATAAAAGTGGTCAGCCAGGTGCAACTCTTATACTAAAAAGAAAAATAGCTCAGATTCTGAGTACGTACAACAAAGGACAAACAAAAAAACAAAAAACAAAAAAAAACCCATACATTGAACTGATTCTGCAATGCTCTGTGAACTCCCGAGCAGATAGTTTTGTAATACATCACTACAAACATTTCTTTACCATCACATTAAAGCCTTTTGAAATTATTTGATTAAATTAATTTTCCTATAAATAATGCCATCCAATCAAGAGAACAGTAAAAGAAAAGGAAAGAAGCAATGTGTGAATGATTGGCATACTTTACAGGTAGAATAAGAAGATTGGCCAAAAAAAAACACATGCAGGTAAATATATCTTCAAAATGAATTGGGGAAAAAAAAAAAAAGCAGATGCGTTCATAGGCCGATTTCAAGCAAACCGGACGAACAGTTGTATGAAATACTACACATCTCCAAAATATGGTAGCATATCTAATGCATGCAAACTAGCCTAGGAAAAAGTTTTATTTAGCCCCGAATGACAAAGTTCAGTTTCTATGGGACATATCTAGCCTAGGGTACAATACCACAGGGCTCTTCAAGGGGCCAGTTTAGCGTCGGCTCTTGCCCAAGGCTCTTTAAGGGTCAACATAGGAAGGAACTGGTAGCCAATGAAAACTGGCCACCTAACACTTTTTTGCCCCTAGCCTCTCACACCATTGGAACAACAAAATTTCGAGGGGGATAGCTTTCATGAATAATGACATTTTGAGAGGCCAATAAAGCCCCTAAACCCTAGCCCTTGTCCTTTCTGCTAGACTGGCTCTAACAGCTACACATTTATTCTGGTTCCTTGTAACCTTTAAGTTCATCCAAACAACTGTGATTCCAAAACTTTTATGCAAATATGAGAGAAGCTCATAAAGGACTTTGTTCCAAACAAGAAAAGAAAGCAGAACACGATAGTAGTCAATCAGTTACTTTAAAAGTGATTGTAATTGAAATAAATCAATACCTGTCTAAGAGTCTTTCTCTCATTTAGTGCAAACACAATGTCCTGCTCATCAAAACCATTTTCTTGAGCTATATGTACTGGAGGAACAGTACTTTTACTAGCCATGTCAAATGAATTCAGCGTATCTTCATATCCATAATGTAGTAAGTAGGAGCGAACAATTCTGGTCAATAAAGTATAAATAAATTAACAATTGACACAAATCTTTAAAAAAATAAAATTTTAAAAATAAAATAAACAGTAAAATCGTGACAACATCGATTCCCAGGTAAACCTTCATATTGATTACAGTGCTAGAAATACAAGGAACTCACCAGCTCAACAACCTAGCATCCATCAAGTTCAACTTAAAAATTTTGAATTCATTTGATTAGCAGAATAGACATGCCTATGACACCAATATGCAGCCTATGTAGAATGCAGGAAATGCAACATACTTAAGCATTAAAGTAACTTATTCACTCAAATTTCATGCTACAGAGCTTGAACTGTGTTTTCTACCTGCTGTACCCTGTCCAAGGAAGTTCAAGATCTCAAGGTAACCTATTTGCTCCTTATCCAGCACGAGCTACATAAGCCCCGAGTAGTTTACCAGATAAATCGAGTTGTCGGGCATTCCCGGCCACCAACCCGGTGCTTTCTTGTCCACGACCAGCTAAAGCTAAAGTTCCATTAAAGAGCATTTCTACGGGGCTCCTCAGGGAATTTCACTATTAACTGGGGAGGCAGGTCTGACTTGTACAAATTGTCAAGGTTATCAATGCTACTTTTTATCTTACCGACCCTCAAAACGCAACCACCTCTAACACCCTGAATTATCTAAATTCCAAGTTGATTTAAAATCTGGTTGAAATTTCAGTATCAGGGACTCAGGACAAGGAGCAGGGAGATGACCTAAAAGAAAATATATCAAAAAGATTAGGGTTGTGTTAATCTAGCTATAACTATCACTGAACTGTGTCTAAATCCCTCAGCTACACAAGTAAAATTTAATAAAATCTAAAACTCAACAACAAATCATATATTAAAGTACACGAGAAAACACAAAATTCAATTTTTAAAATCAATTACAGAGTGTCTATTCAACCAGTGACATCATATCATTCCCCCTTAAGGTATACCATATATGACTAAGACAAAATAAATTAGATGCCTTCATTCGAGATATTGAAAACTAATGTGTACTTACCCATGACTAACATTAGTTGGCAACGAAATTTTTTCAATTGACATTTGTTGCTTCATCCTCTCTTGCGCTTCAAATTCCTAATCAGATGTTAAAATAAATTTGGATTAGACAACATGATATATATAATATTGAACAAGTTTTACTATTTCAAAGTAACTGAATCTTCACAATTATAACCTGTATAATCCTTTATGAAAATGAAAAGCACAATATATAACAGAAATGAATGAGAGAAGCAACAAATCAGAGCAGCGTATAAATGTTACTCATTCAGGAACCCTTGGATAACACAAGTATTGAGGGTCTCTGTTATTTTTCCACTTAAGAAAGCCCTTTTCCTTAGCGTATACTTTCATTCAAAAATTAGTTTTCAAAGAATCAACATCATTACGAGTCCCTTATCCACTAAATGCAACCAATGAATCAAATGGTCCCACATATTTAAACCGTTAAAAAAATAATGCAAGATGGATTTTTATACCCTTTCTTCTCACATACTTGTCCACAACAAAGTTCTTAAAAATCTCAAAATGCGAGGCCAAAAGTTAAAGAGAAGAAAATGAACTAAATAGTCCAACATCTGTTGCCACAACCTTAAGGTCCTGTTTCGCATAACTGAATCTTCTGAATCCTAAGCTCACGTTGTGGAATAAATATCATAGGACTCTGCGGTTATTGGCAGCAATTATTTCCTTCTGTGTCTTTGGACATGTTGGCAAACCGAATCAACAAAGCAGTTTTTCTTATTCCAGTTGATTGATTTTTCCATGAATAAGAATCAAAAGTTACTAGCTTTAGTTAACTGCAATAAGGGACACCGGTGGCATATTTACTCATTCCATAAAACTGAACGACGTTATGAAAATTCATTCCTTAGAGAAGGAAAGCAACACTGCCAAAGCTTCTAGGTTTACAAACCCACATCCTGTGGGGTTTGGTAACC
Source organism: Cotoneaster glaucophyllus (assembly GCA_036320875.1). Classification (NCBI taxonomy): domain Eukaryota; kingdom Viridiplantae; phylum Streptophyta; class Magnoliopsida; order Rosales; family Rosaceae; genus Cotoneaster; species Cotoneaster glaucophyllus. Next base: position 45,081,846 of record CM070073.1, read on the forward strand.
TATGAGAAAGCAAAACCCAACCTTTATTCATAAAAGTTAAAAAGCATTCCACTGGGAAGCTATTCCCTGGGCTAGCCTATGATGGACAAACTGGACCTTATATAAAAAACAACAAAAATGATTATCACTCATCTCAATCAAAATTTACGATTGAAATATTTTACAGAAGTACGACTGCCGATGGATAACTGAGATTGTGAACACCGACACAAGACATATTAAAATAATCATAGTTCTTTGAATAGATAAGCAATGAAAAGTACATCTTGCCTTAAGATCAAACGCAAATGGTTGTTGCCCAAAGTTAACATGTACCCTGCAGATTAAAATTAAGCACACACCTGATAACATGAGAATAAGAATCTGTACCATCCGAAGCTGATATGTACATGCACAAGCAATTGACTAATTACAAAAGATGAACATCTAGAAGAGCTAGAATATTAGAAAAAGATACTACATACTCCTCATTTTGGCTGTGTACAGCAATGGTAGGAAATAAGCAGCCCTTCATATCCTTGGGCACTGTTCCCACCACAGCACCATTTTTACTGGCACCAACATGAATGAAACAAAATCACATAAAACACCACTCTAGTCTCAAGAGAGAGAAACCAAACAAGGTAGACAAGTCTTACGTGAAAAAGAATTCCTGTGAATCATAATTGATGCCACCTCCAACTATATCACCAGAGGTGTAGGTTGGGCCGAACGCCTCTCCCCTTGCATGTCCCCGATAAAGTAGCCCATCATCACCATGATAGCCACAACTATTTGCCTCCCATCTGCTTCATGGAGGAAATAATTAACACAAATATTATGAGTAGAATAACAGAATTTGCCAATTCAAATAGTAGTTTTCAAATCTCACAAACAGTGTAAAACACAACACAACATGCAGAAAACAAAATGCTTCCTCGTTTGGTTTATCCTTCATTTCTACCCTTGGGTCCTCCCCGAAAAAATAAAATTAAGGCAGGGAAGATTGAAAATTCACACCAACCCACTAAAACCTTTTCACCACTGCCTGTTTATCATGTATTGCCCACAGAGGAGAAATAAACTCCCAATTCACAAAAGTTCTGTGGTTCTCAACTTCTACCGTGAGGCTTTGTATCGTTTTTTCACCATTTGGCAGCAGTTCACAGGTATACAATTATTAATCCAATTAAGAACAGACAATTCACACTTCACACAATCAAAGGTCAGAAACAACTGTGCAAGCAAAAACTCGTCAACGATCACTTATCTGCCAGTAAGCCCTATTCACATTGACCTTCAACTAACTAACCTAACTAAACAGAACCAACAAAACCAAAATAAGATTGTATCCCATAACTTCATAAGAAAATCTTTACCTTGCAAATTCCCAGTTGCAGATTAAAACAAAATATCACTTTAATTTCCTATTTCGATTCTTTCAGATCCTACCCAGTTTCACAAACACCAAGAAATGCACCGACTTGAATCCACAACAAAATCCCAATACATCCGTTTGTACAATTTTATACACTTCCAAATTCCTAAAATTAACCCCCCCCCCCCCCCCCCCCCCCCAAACTAACACCTGTGACAGTTAATTTTCATTCATTTTCGGAGAAACCAAACAGACCCAATAAAACAACAGGGCTCACCCGGGATGCCTCCGCATCTTGAAGCTCTCAGAAGTAAATCCAATGGCAATCTGACCCTTGGTCCCGGCATCCTTGACATAAATCTCGAAGTAGTAGACGAGCCGCTTGACCGGCGCCGGCTTGTTAGCCTGAACCACGCCGACGTCGTGGCCGTGAAGATTGACGTTGGTGTACTTGGCGGAGAGCTTATCAGGGGACACGACGAGGAAGCCGCCGGAGCTGTTGATGGTATTGAGCTCCGTGGGGGCATCCTCGTCCTCGTCCATGTTGGTCCGCCCCCGAGCAGAGCGGAGCCGCGATTGCTCGAGGAACCACAAACCGAGGTCTCGGTCGCCGGCATGGTTGTTGGTACCATTGTTGGAGTTGGTGGTGCTCATTGTTTGAATCTGAAACCCTGGAATTCAACAATCATTTGGTGGAAAACGAAGAAACCTAAACCCTTTTCGTCGATTTGGGGACTTAGGAGGGAGGAGAGCAAGAGAAATGGGAGTGATTTGTTACGGCACGCAGAGAGAAAGAATCAAGAATGTTTCTTTTTTTTTCTTTTTTCCTCCTTTTTTGGTCGTTCTATTCTTTTCTAAGTTTCATTGTTTAAGAAAACTTACGTTTGGGTGAAATTGAATTGATAAGATTTTATTTTCTAAAATTTGTAAATTTTCTTGTTTGGTTAGCCTAAAAGAACAATGGAATTGAATACGGAATTTGTTATTTTTAAGCTCTCAATCATAGAAATTGGAAAATTAGACCTATTTACATGGAATTTAAACTTGGGAATTGGAGATTCCAAATTCAAGTTTTTTTCTACGTAAAAATTCTAAATTCTTATATTTATGAATCCAAACAAGGGAATTGGGGCATGACAATTTACAAATTTTGACTTTTATTCAAATTTCAAGTTTATTTTCTTCATCCAAACATAGTGTTAGAAAAAAAAAATTGTCAAGTCTCCTTAAAATTTCTCTCAATTTAAATAATATTTGGTAAATCATATGATGTGATTGCTGATGATTGGATACTTACTTAAGTGTTTACCAATATATTTATTTTGTATTAGTGACACATCACATGATTTATAAATCTAATGACAAGCCGAGTCTCACACAAGTTTTTTTTTTCTACGTAGGGCCAAAAAGTTCTTCTTGCCCATTTTAAAAGCAAACTAAGAATAGAAAAAGGGTGGCGCTCCAGACACCAATTTTTATTTTTCTCACACTTCTTTCAATTATAATCGTCAGATTAGATGATTGAAGAAAATTAATGGATAAAAATTAACAAATGATGCATTTGTATGGTGAATACTCTACGAATCACTGCGTTTCGAAATCAAACCCCTCTTCTCTTCAACATTTAGATTAATTTAGTATAACTTATTTAATTATTTGTCAAATTATATTAATATGTTTACGTAAATAAATAAAAAATCAATAACTAAAATAATAATAAATCAATTTCTAAATAAATAAACATGCCATTATATATTGGATCCGATTGTAAACCATTTTATTTCGAGCTCTTTTTATTCAATGAGTTGTTTTTTTTTTAACAAACGATATTATCTATACTAAAGAGAAAAAAGTAGACAAAATCTCATAATGAACTAGTAATAACATGATTCAAATTCGTTTTTGACGAGAATAAGACATTTCACTTGCAAATGTTTTTCGCATCTTTGTAGAATAATTTACATTCAATTGCGTCCAAGAGTATTCAAACGAAGTTGAGATGTCATTGTCAATTTATATACTGTCAAATGCACGTGATCGTGCACTTAATTTCTAACACATAACAATGGAAACAAATATCTCAAATTCTCTAGTAATAAAATACAATGTTATTGAAAAGTTTTACGCGTCAAACATGTAAAAACTTCAAATTTGGCTTGTTTGTTAAAAGAACCAAACTTGCCTTGACTTGAATCTATACGAGCTGAGCTCGAGTGAACTATAGACGAGTTATTCAAACTCGTCTTAATAATTGGCTGCTAGTAAATAATTGGATGGGTGTGAGGTAGTTGGCTGCTAGTAATGTGGTGCCATGATAAGTGGATGGGTGTGAGGTAGTTGGCTGGCTGCTAGTAATGTGGTGCCATGATAAGTGGATGGGTGTGAGGTAGTTGGCTGCTAGTAAATAATTGGATGGTTGGATTTTCTTTTTCTCATCTTAATTCAAATAGGAGTAAAAGAGGAAGTTCACATGATAAATTTTAAGTGTGGGGTGTCTTCATAAGATTGTGGGGTGTTAATAGAATTGCCCTAAAATATTCCACATCAGCAAAAAGAAAAAAAAAGGTTTAAATATCATAACTTCATTCCAATTATACTAATGCCTTGGGCCTTGTGTGATAAAACATTACACTTGTTGATCTGTGCAGGTGATAATTAACGACTTTTGGACATTATCAGTGTTGTTGGAAGTGGGCTTTTAGCCCATTGCTCTCCTATGGATCTCCCATGTATAATTTACTAATTGGATTCCACGTGAAGGGCGCGTTAAAATATATCACATCGGCAAAATGAGGGAGAAAATAAGAGTTTAATATCTAACCGCACTCCAACTGATACCGAAGCATTTTTATGATGAACTTCCACCTATGACGGCATATGCATGTGGTAATAACAAGTTGAGAATAATATTAATATTGTTGAAGGTAGATTTTGACCCTTTTCTTTAATAATTTGAGCTAAAAGTCCACTAGACTTGAGCATTATCACCACCTCCATTACTTAGAACAAGAGTACCAATCCATTCCATTCCATTAATCCGAGACCAACCAAGAGATTAATCGTCAGCCATGAACAATACTAAGCATCACTTCCTCCTCATATCATGCCCTCCCCAAGGCCACGTCAACCCCACTCTCCAGCTCGCCAAGCTACTTATACAAACCGGCGGAGGGACACGTGTCACTTACGCCACCACCGTCCACGGCCTCACCAAAATCAAATCTTTCCCTTCCCTCCAAGGCTTATCATTCGCTACTTTCTCCGACGGCTTCGATGACGGCGTCAAACCGACCCGCGACCCGGACCTCATCATGTCCGAGTTTAAGCGCGTGGGATCACGCACCCTAACCGCCCTGATTCAAAAATTGTCTGCCTCCTCCGACGGCGGCGACGGCGGCGAGCCTGTTACTTTCCTCATCTACGCCGTCCTCCTCCCTTGGGCCGCTCAAGTGGCAGCTGATCTCGGCATACCCTCCGCTTTCTTCTGTATACAGTCCACCACTTCCTTTGCACTTTGCCACCATTACTTGACTTATTTTCACAAGTGCCATTCATTTCCAAGCTCCATAACAATTGATGGGTTGCCCCCCTTTGCCCCCCAAGAACTGCCTTCCTACCTCCTCCCAAGCAGTCCACATGCTTCGATCGTCCCTACCTTTCAGGAACACATCCAGGCCCTCGAACAGGTCAATGTCAAACCCTACCCCAATTTCGTGCTGCTCAACACTTTCGATGCCTTGGAAGAGACGGCAATGGAAGCGATCCGATCACACATGAAGAATGCGAATGTGGTTCCCGTTGCGGTTGGCCCATTGGTTTTGAGTTCCAGTGATGCCGGTTTTCGCTGTGATTTGTTTGACAAGTCTGGGGACAGCGATTACCTACAATGGCTGGATGCCAAACCAGATTGCTCTGTTGTTTATGTGTCATTTGGGAGCATCGTGGTGTTGAAGAGGGATCAAATTGAAGAGATGATGAATGGACTGGTCGACAGCGGGCTCCAGTTTTTATGGGTAATTCGCGCTTCGGAGAATGGAGATGATCGGAGCATGACGATGATGATAGAGGAGAGATTAAAGAGTAAGGAGCAGGGGTTAGTGGTGCCGTGGTGTTCGCAGGTGGAGGTGTTGGGGCACAAGTCAGTGGGGTGTTTTGTGACACATTGTGGGTGGAATTCGACGTTGGAGAGCTTGGTAGCTGGGGTTCCAATGGTGGGTTGCCCACAATTTTCGGACCAGAACACAAACGCGAAACTGGTGGAGGAGGTGTGGGGGACTGGAGTGAGAGCCAAATCGAATCACGAGGGAGTGACTGAAGGTGGAGAGATCAAGAGGTGCCTGGAGATTGTGATGAGAGGTGAAGAGATCAAAAGGAATTGTCAAAAATGGAAAGGTTTGGCAAAGAAGGCTCTCAACGCAGATAACTACAATCTCAGGCACGTTATTGCAGGGTTGGGATGAAATAAAACTCCTCCTATCCTACGGGTGGGCAGGTTGAGGATGTGTGCCCGCACCTTTGGACCTAATCGACTTTCTTTCTACTCTATTTTTATCTTTTGTTTTTGCTAAATATCTTCGTGCGAGCGTGTAATCTCTAATTTCCTTAAAAACTTCGTCGGATATATTACAAGTATGAAGTATTCTACATTTACGCAATCTCCAAAAGAAGTCTAGTTTACAAATGTCATCTACTCTATATACACTGCACAAAACTTACACTAGCGGGAATCGTCATATCACAAGTATTGATGCAGAAAAAGACCAAAGGTCTCGAGGAGACGAGGGATAGAACCTGGGAATCACTCAACCAGGGGCAACGGAGCTCACTCGACGTTGCTAATCGTGGATTCGATCACACGACCAAGCCAAATGCTTGATTGGGGAAGGAGAATCACTCACTTCAAATGCACAAGGCAAATATAATTTTAATTCATTCAAGTCTTCTCAAACATACATATGGAGTCCTTTAAATAGAGAGATTACAATACAATGGTAGGATAAATACTTAATACTAACGATTATAGATACTAGGAACCTAATAAAACATAGCTTTGAAAGATGAAAAGCCACAAACAATCAAACTTAATATAAAAACTATATTTAATGTCGTGCATTGCATCATACTCCTCTTCTCGGAAAAAACTCGTCCTCGAGTTTCAGTTGACTTTTGGTTTTCCCTCGATCTTTTGGATGTCCAACCAAGATGTTCCACAATACCCAATTTAGCACCAAAATTTTCCAAGTTCCTATGGACCATGCACACATTAATGTTTTCTTCGTGAAAATAATCACCTTGGAATAGTGTTTCCAAATCACTTCTTCAAATGAGCCGTGAGAATTCAAATCGTGTTGAAAAGTTCTTCCATCAAAGAGCTCTCCTCTCATATCTTGAGCAACGAAACTGTCCCAAAACGGATCATGAATGCTACGGATATTAAGAGCTTGTACTCCATTATATAGTTGTCCATGGAACTCTTCAACCATATCTTCATCGCTCTCGTATTGATCATAAACCGGGGCGGAATCCCATTCGGCCAAGTTATCGATTACATCACTGCTTTTTGTATATTCCCCTTTCGTGCCAAACTCCATGTTGGAACGTTTTTCAACCTCATTACATGCACAACAAATCTCACATGCACCATCTGGACAATGATCAAAATTTGGAGGAAGATTGAGATTTAGAAAATCGTCACCTGAAAAATCAAAGACAGCTGTTTCTAGAACGCATCTAACCTCATTTACTGGAGGCAGCAACATGCTTTAGTAAATTGAAGATATTGTTTTGTAGAAATAACGGATTGAGGAGTCGCTTGAGAATTTAGAAACTAGACTGGAAGGGCTTTCAAATGATATATGGCATGAAGGTCGAGAAATGCTTAACCAAATCGAAAACTGACCCGCAAAAGCATTGATTTTGTTTTCGCGACAGCACTGATGCTTTGTGGTGTTTTGCCGATATCTGCACACACACAAATCAGTTTGATGCACGGTTTGATGCGTTGGAAACTAGACTTCCACAGCTTTCCAGTGATGCATGACTCTCTAGATAAAAGTCACGGGAACTGAGTTGGTTTTGAGGACGAACACAGATGATGTGCGCAGCGCTACCACCAGGATTTCAGATAAAAATCTGAAAACCCGCTCTGATGCCACTTGATGCAGAAAAAGACCAAAGGTCTCGAGGAGACGAGGGATAGAACCTGGGAATCACTCAACCAGGGGCAACGGAGCTCACTCGACGTTGCTAATCGTGGATTCGATCACACGACCAAGCCAAATGCTTGATTGGGGAAGGAGAATCACTCACTTCAAATGCACAAGGCAAATATAATTTTAATTCATTCAAGTCTTCTCAAACATACATATGGAGTCCTTTAAATAGAGAGATTACAATACAATGGTAGGATAAATACTTAATACTAACGATTATAGATACTAGGAACCTAATAAAACATAGCTTTGAAAGATGAAAAGCCACAAACAATCAAACTTAATATAAAAACTATATTTAATGTCGTGCATTGCATCAAGTATGAAGTATTCTACATTTACGTGCGAGCGTGTAATCTCTAATTTCCTTAAAAACTTCGTAGGATGAAATGGGTCAGATATATTACAAGTATGAAGTATTCTACATTTACGCAATCTCCAAAAGAAGTCTAGTTTACAAATGTCATCTACTCTATATACACTGCACAAAACTTACACTAGCGGGAATCGTCATATCACAAAAACTCTATATACATATTGAGAATACTAAATTCACTAATCCACCTAGCGCTAGCTATCAACTTTTTTAAACCAAGTTCGCAGAAGCAGCTCTTACCACATTTGCTGATTTCTTTCTTAACATACATTTCCAAGCATATTTCCTCTTCTCCCACCTTGCTGCTCTCTTTTTTTTATATATCATCCCTCGATACTTTTGTAGATCCTTCAACCAACTAGAATAATCCCTCCCAGGTTCACATGCAATGAAGTCCGCTAACTCCTCTATCTCAGATTCCTGGGATCTTCCTAGTAAGAGATTGAGAAAAACCTTCCCGTTGCAGGTTTCCTCTGTTTTCTCTTCAATGCCATCACTAGATTCCATTGTCCACCTCATGATACATGCATTTTCCGAAGTTTCTGCTACCTCGCTCTGTGATCTCCGATGGGAGTTTGTGAGAGAAACTTTGCTGTAAAATGAGGGAAGATCGATTTAATTGAAGAGAAGAGATAACCAACATAAGATAAAAGTACTCGATTGAATCGAATTGAATTTATTCAAGTGATTGCAATAAGTCTGTCAATATATAAAGCTAAAACTATCAAATCCTCCTTTTCTTTATCGAAGGCAGAATGTTTTATGATCAGATGCAGCATTTTTCTTTTACTGGATTCCTGGAGATGTATAGCATGAAATTCCTTGCCTCCAAGGACTACCAATATCATGGTTCACTAAATGTCAGAAATCAATGGCCAGAGAATATCATAGCTAAAAACTAAATAAATATAAAAACCTGCTCAGCTAGCCGCTACTGAAATCTAATGACAGCTACATTATGATCTCGTTATATTTTTCTGGTTTAAATTGACCTTCAACTAACTAACCTAACTAAATAAGATTGTATCCCATAACTTCATAAGAAAATCTTTACCTTGCAAATTCCCAGTTGCAGATTAAAACAAAATATTTCTTTCAGATCCTACCCAGTTTCACAAACACCAAGAAATGCACCAACTTGAATCCACAACAAAATCCCAATACATCCGTCTGTACAATTTTATACACTTCAAAATTCCTAAAATTACCCCCCCCCCCCCTCCCCCACTAACACCTGTGACAGTTAATTTTCATTCATTTTCTGAGAAACCAAACAGACCCAATAAAACAACAGGGCTCACCCGGGCTGCCTCCGCATCTTGAAGCTCTCAGAAGTAAATCCAATGGCAATCTGACCCTTGGTCCCGGCATCCTTGACATAAATCTCGAAGTAGTAGACGAGCCGCTTGACCGGCGCCGGCTTGTTAGCCTGAACCACGCCGACGTCGTGGCCGTGAAGATTGACGTTGGTGTACTTGGCGGAGAGCTTATCTGGGGACACGACGAGGAAGCCGCCGGAGCTGTTGATGGTATTGAGCTCCGTGGGGGCATCCTCGTCCTCGTCCATGTTGGTCCGCCCCCGAGCAGGGCGGAGCCGCGATTGCTCGAGGAACTACAAACCGAGGTCTCGGTTGCCGGCGTGGTTGTTGGTACCATTGTTGGAGTTGGTGGTGCTCATTGTTTGAATCTGAAACCCTGGAATTCAACAATCATTTGGTGGAAAACGAAGAAACCTAAACCCTTTTCGTCGATTTGGGGATTTAGGAGGGAGGAGAGTAAGAGAAATGGGAGTGATTTGTTACGGCACGCAGACAGAAAGAATCAAGAATGTTTTTTTTTGTCCCCCTTTTTTTGTTCGTTCTATTCTTTTTGTTTAAGAAAACTTTGAAAAAAATTTCTGTCAAGTCTCCTTAAAATTTCTCTCAATTTAAATAACATTTGGTAAATCATATGATGTGATTGTTGATGATTAGATACGTGTTTATTAATGTATTTATTTGTATTAATAACACATCACATGAATTGTAAATCTAATGACAAGCCGATTTTTACACAAGGTTTTTTTTTCTACGTAGGGCCAAAAAGTTATTCTTGCCCATTTTAAAAGTAAACTAAGAATAGAAAAAGGGTGGTGCTCTAGACATCAATTTTTATTTTTCTCACATCTCTCTTAATTATAATCATCAGATTAGATGATTGAAGAAAATTAATGAATAAAAATTAACAAATGATGCATTTGTATGGTGAATACTCTACGAGTCACTGGGTTTCAAAATCAAACCACTCTCCTCTACAACATTTAGATTAATTGTATAACTTACTTAATTATTTGTCAAATTATATTAATATGTTTACGTAAATAAATAAAAAAATCAATAACTAAATAATAATAATTCAATTTCTAAATAAATAAACATGCCATTATCTATTGAATCCAATTGTAAACCATTTTATTTCAAGCTCTTTTTATTCAATGAGTATTTTTTTTTTTTAACAAACGATATTATCTATACTAAAGAGAAACAAGTAGACAAAATCTCATAATGAACTAGTAATAACATGATTCAAATTCGTTTTTGACGAAAATAAAACATTTCACTTACAAATGTTTTTCACATCTTTGTAGAATAATTTACATTCAATTGCGTCCAAGAGTATTCAAACGAAGTTGAGATGTCATTGTCAATCTATATACCGTTAAATGCACGTGATCGTGCATTTGATTTCTAACACATAACAATGGAAACAAATATCTCAAATTCTCTAGTAATAAAATACAAAGCTATGTTGTACCGAAGGCCCTGTGGAAGGTTATTTGGAAGGTTGACGTGCCCCTGAAGATGAGACACTTCTTGTGGATGACTCTGCACAACTGTATTCCCACTTGTGCTGTGCTTTGTTCTCGTCGGTCCATGTCTAACCCGAGGTGCCCTATTTGCAATGGTCCCGATGAAACGGTGGAACACCTTCTCCTTCTTTGCCCGTGGGTCCGTCATGTGTGGTTTGCGGGTGCTCTTTCTTACAAGCTGGATCCGGGTAGAATTAGTTCTTGGGTTCGCTGGCTTCAGGAGGATCTTAGCTTAAACCTGTGTCCGGGGGCTGACAAGAGGTGGGTACAAACTGTTATTATTTTTACTTGTTGGTTTATCTGGAAGAAGAGGTGTGATTTTGTGTTTAACCAGATTCTTATTGATCCTCGGAAAGTTATTTTTGATATCTCTTTGGCGGTCGAGTCTTTCTGGAGTGCTCGGTTTGCTGGTGTTGGTGTGGAGGGGCCGGAGTCAAATGGGCTGCGACAGGTGGTTAAATGGAGTTCTCCTCCCTCCCCTTTTGTTAAGATCAACGTCGATGCTAGCTGGTCTAAAGCTTCTAAAGAAGGTTTTGCTGGGGTGGTTGTGAGATCAGCTGAAGGAAAGTTTGTGGCTGCTGCGCGTCATGCTATCAGGGCACCCTTTGTGGCAGCGGCGGAAGCTTTGGCTCTGTTTCATGGTTGTGAGCTGGGAACGTCTATGGGCTTTACCTTTGTCATCTTCGAGTCGGATTCTAAGGAGACGATTTCTGCTATTACTCACACTCTCTCTCATGGCAGTTGGGAGGCCTTCCCTGTTTTGTCCCGAGTCAGGCTATTGGGGGAGGCGTTCCAGTACTGTCGCTGGTCTTGGGTTCCAAGATCAGCCAATGAGGCGGCGCATGTGCTTGCGTCGAATGGAGTTACGGAGATGTGTGATTGTGTGTGGGTTGACAGACCCCCATCTTCGTTGGTCTTTGTTTTGAACAACGATGGGCTCCCATGTCCACATTAGTTTTTGTTGTGTGGTTTTGGGGTGACACTACCACTGGGTTGGCGTGTCTTTGTGTATCCCCTCTACTTTGTTTACTTAGTGCTGGGTTCTTGGGTTAGCCTCCTGGTAGGCTTTCGTTTGTTTCGGCTTTTGCCTTCAAAATAAAAATAAATAAATACAAAGCTATTGAAAAGTTTTACGCGTCAAACATGTAAAACTTCAAATTTGGCTTGTTTGTTAAAAGAACCAAACTTGCCTTGACTTGAATCTATACGAGCTGAGCTCGAGTGAACTATAGACTAGTTATTCAAACTCCAAATGACCTTTAGTTAGTATTAGATGTATGCAGGGCCAGTCTTGAGTTTTTTGGTACCCAGTGCCAAAACTCAAAATGTCCCCTTTTTTTAATACGGAAACATATGTTTAAAAAAAAAATAAAATAATAACAAGGGCTAAAACCTAGTCGAAGCTGGAGGGCTAGGCCCTCACACCCAAATTATATTACTTGAGAAAATATACAACAGGGAGAACATAGTACCTAAACCCTGACAATAAAAAATGCAATCATATACAACCACTCCTAGCAAAGCTCCTTGAAATTTCAACTTTTAAGAAATAGTCTACTGACATTTTTGAAGCAAAATCATTAATTATATCATCATACTCATTTTCATTAACATCTTTCTCCACATAACCACCAATTTCATGATCATGAGACTCCACAACAATATTTTATGACTCTTCACCAATATCATTTTCTCACAAATTTTCAACCGACTCATTCATTGTAGAGAAAAATTTATTAAGAGATCCTCTTAAACTTTTGGCAATTTCGTTATCCTTTACCCTTTTTTTCCTTTTCATATTACCAGAGAGTTATTTCCTAAAAGACATGGCTTCGATAATTTGTTTGCAAAAATTACTTACACATGATATAACAAAAATTTCCTATCAAAAATATCATTCCAACACATATTATATATTATAAAAACGCTAACACATAGTCTAACATATAAAAATTGATAAAATTGAACCTGAAAATTGGGTTTGAAATGAAATCAAATAATTCAATTAATCAAGAATTAAATTCATAAACAACAACAATTCTATACATCAATTATTTATCATATAATTCTATGTCACTTGCAAAGTTCTATATTAAATTATGAATTGATAATTCAAATTTTAAAAATTAGTTTACCTCAAAACTCAAAAGGGTTGGTGGTGAGTGAATGCACTTGCAGCCAAATTCCAATGCCGGATGGTGAATGACTGAATGGCGTTGAGCTGAGGAGGAGGGACGTCCTGTCTGGCCGCGCACAGCAGCTTGCAGTTGGTCAGGGTGGGACGGCAGGGCAGTGGGGGAAGTGGGGAACAATAAATCACTCACTTGGTCTTGTAGCCAATGGAATCGATAGAAAAGAAAAGGGAGTCAGGGTGGGACGGCAGGGCAGTGGGGGAAGTGGGCCTGGATGTGTGTGTTAAAATATTTCACATTAGCAAGAGGAAAAAAAAAATAGTTTAAATATCATAACTTACTGATGTCTTAGCCCTTGTGTGATAAAACACTATACTTGTTGGTCTGTGCATGTGGTAATTAACGAGTTTGGGACAATATCAGTATTGTTGGAAGTGGATTTTTAGCTCATTGCTCTCATATGGATCTCCCACGTATGATTCACTAATTGGATCCCACGTGAGATACGTGTTAAAATATACCACATCGGCAAAATGAGGGAGAAAATAAGAGTTTAACATCTAACCGCACTCCCACTGATACCGAAAGCATTTTTACGATGAACCTCCACATATGACGGCATATGCATGTGGTAATAACAAATAAAGAACACTATTAATGTTGTTGAAGGTAGACTTTGACCCGTCTATCTTATATTTTGACAGGCTATTATTCACCTAATTTGAGCTAAAAGTCCAATATGGTGGCTAACCTTAGACTTGAGCATTATCACCACCTCCATTACTTAGAACAAGATTACCAATCCATTCCATTAATCCGAGATGAAGCCAACCAACCACCCAAGAGATTAATCGTCAGCCATGAACAATACTAAGCATCACTTCCTCCTCATATCATGCGCTTCCCAAGGCCACGTCAACCCCACTCTCCAGCTCGCCAAGCTTCTTATACAAACCGGCGGAGGGACACGTGTCACTTACGCCACCACCGTCCACGGCCTCACCAAAATCAAATCTTTCCCTTCCCTCCAAGGCTTATCATTCGCTACTTTCTCCGACGGCTTCGATGACGGCGTCAAACCGACCCACGACCCGGACCTCAGCATGTCCGAGTTTAAGCGCGTGGGATCACGCACCCTAACCGCCCTGATTCAAAAATTGTCTGCCTCCTCCGACGGCGGCGACGACGGCGAGCCTGTTACTTTCCTCATCTACGCCGTCCTCCTCCCTTGGGCCGCTCAAGTGGCAGCTGATCTTGGCATACCCTCCGCTTTCTTCTGTATACAGTCCACCACTTCCTTTGCGCTTTGCCACCATTACTTGACTTATTTTCACAAGTGCCATTCATTTCCAAGCTCCATAACAATTGATGGTTTGCCCCCCTTTGCCCCCCAAGAACTGCCTTCCTACCTCCTCCCAAGCAGCCCACATGCTTCGATCGTCCCTACCTTTCAGGAACACATCCAGGCCCTCGAACAGGTCAATGTCAAACCCTACCCCAATTTCGTGCTGCTCAACACTTTCAATGCCTTGGAAGAGACGGCAATGGAAGCGATCCGATCACACATGAAGAATGCGAATGTGGTTCCGGTTGCGGTTGGCCCATTGGTTTTGAGATCCAGTGATGCCGGTTTTCGCTGTGACTTGTTTGACAAGTCTGGGGACGACGATTACCTACAATGGCTGGATGCCAAACCAGATTGCTCCGTTGTTTATGTGTCGTTTGGGAGCATGGTGGTGTTGAAGAGGGATCAAATTGAAGAGATGATGAATGGACTGGTCGACAGCGGGCTCCAGTTTTTATGGGTTATTCGCGCTTCGGAGAATAGAGATGATCGGAGCATGACGATGATGATAGAGGAGAGATTAAAGAGTAAGGAGCAGGGTTTAGTGGTGCCGTGGTGTTCGCAGGTGAAGGTGTTGGGGCACAAGTCAGTGGGGTGTTTTGTGACACATTGTGGGTGGAATTCGACGTTGGAGAGCTTGGTAGCTGGGGTTCCAATGGTGGGTTGCCCACAATTTTCGGACCAGAACACAAATGCGAAACTGGTGGAGGAGGTGTGGGGGACTGGAGTGAGAGCCAAATCGAATCACGAGGGAGTGACTGAAGGTGGAGAGATCAAGAGGTGCCTGGAGATTGTGATGAGAGGTGAAGAGATCAAAAGGAATTGTCAAAAATGGAAAGGTTTGGCAAAGAAGGCTCTCAACGCAGATAACTACAATCTCAGGCACTTTATTGCAGGGTTGGGATGAAATAAAACTCCTCCTATCCTACGGGTGGGCAGGTTGAGGATGTGTGCCCGCACCTTTGGACCTAATCGACTTTCTTTCTACTCTATTTTTATCTTTTGTTTTTGCTAAATCTCTTCGTGCGAGCGTGTAATCTCTAATTTCCTTAAAAACTTCGTAGGATGAAATGGGTCAGATATATTACAAGTATGAAGTATTCTACATTTACGCAATCTCCAAAAGAAGTCTAGTTTACAAATGTCATCTACTCTATATACACTGCACAAAACTTACACTAGCGGGAATCGTCATATCACAAAAGCTCTATATACATGTGAAAAGAGATTGAGAAAAACCTTCCCGTTGCAGGTTTCCTCTGTTTTCTCTTCAATGCCATCACTAGATTCCATTGTCCACCTCATGATACATGCATTTTCCGAAGTTTCTGCTACCTCGCTCTGTGATCTCCGATGGGAGTTTGTGAGAGAAACTTTGCTGTAAAATGAGGGAAGATCGATTTAATTGAAGAGAAGAGATAACCAACATAAGATAAAAGTACTCGATTGAATCGAATTGAATTTATTCAAGTGATTGCAAGAAGTCTGTCAATATATAAAGCTAAAACTATCGAATCCTCCTTTTCTTTATCGAAAGCAGAATGTTTTATGATCAGATGCAGCATTTTTCTTTTACTGGATTCCTGGAGATGTATAGCATGAAATTCCTTGCCTCCAAGGACTACCAATATCATGGTTCACTAAATGTCAGAAATCAATGGCCAGAGAATATCATAGCTAAAAACTAAAAAAATAAATAAATATAAAAACCTGCTCAGCTAGCCGCTACTGAAATCTAATGACAGCTACATTATGATCTCGTTATATTTTTCTGGTTTAAATTGACCTTCAACTAACTAACCTAACTAAATAAGATTGTATCCCATAACTTCATAAGAAAATCTTTACCTTGCAAATTCCCAGTTGCAGATTAAAACAAAATATTTCTTTCAGATCCTACCCAGTTTCACAAACACCAAGAAATGCACCAACTTGAATCCTCAACAAAATCCCAATACATCCGTTTGTACAATTTTATACACTTCAAAATTCCTAAACCCCTCCCCCACTAACACCTGTGACAGTTAATTTTCATTCATTTTCTGAGAAACCAAACAGACCCAATAAAACAACAGGGCTCACCCGGGCTGCCTCCGCATCTTGAAGCTCTCAGAAGTAAATCCAATGGCAATCTGACCCTTGGTCCCGGCATCCTTGACATAAATCTCGAAGTAGTAGACGAGCCGCTTGACCGGCGCCGGCTTGTTAGCCTGAACCACGCCGACGTCGTGGCCGTGAAGATTGACGTTGGTGTACTTGGCGGAGAGCTTATCTGGGGACACGACGAGGAAGCCGCCGCAGCTGTTGATGGTATTGAGCTCCGTGGGGGCATCCTCGTCCTCGTCCATGTTGGTCCGCCCCCGAGCAGAGCGGAGCCGCGATTGCTCGAGGAACCACAAACCGAGGTCTCGGTCGCCGGCGTGGTTGTTGGTACCATTGTTGGAGTTGGTGGTGCTCATTGTTTGAATCTGAGACCCTGGAATTCAACAATCATTTGGTGGAAAACGAAGAAACCTAAACCCTTTTCGTCGATTTGGGGATTTAGGAGGGAGGAGAGTAAGAGAAATGGGAGTGATTTGTTACGGCACGCAGACAGAAAGAATCAAGAATGTTTTTTTTTGTCCTCCTTTTTTTGTTCCTTCTATTCTTTTTGTTTAAGAAAACTTTGAAAAAAATTTCTGTCAAGTCTCCTTAAAATTTCTCTCAATTTCAAGGTTCTAAAAGGCGCTAGGCGCTAGTCGGGCGGCGGGATGGGGCCTAGCGCCTAGGCGGCTAGGAGGAGCCTAGGCGGACGACTAGGCGGACTAGACGGATTTAAGTAAATCTATTCTATTTCGTGTAAATAAGTTTATGTTTATACTTAAAATATACATAATTTCGTCATAAACTAGAAAATAGAGTGACATCTATATTATGAAGTATTGGAACATAATGAAAACATAGGGAGCAACCATATAATGTGTGTTTATTTAAGTATTCAATAAGTCTCTTACAATTTATTGGAAACAATAAAATGCAAAAGGAAAGTTATCTATTTTTTTATCTAAGTGAGTTGCAACCTAGGTAGGTGTCTAGGCGGGTTTGGGCGGGCTAGGCGGGTTTGGGCGGGCTAGGCGGTCTAGGCGGGCGCCTCAGCTGGTCTGGGTGGGCTAGGCGGTCTAGGCATTAATCGGGGCGGTGACCAGCCGCCTAGCGCCTAGGCGGTGCTAGGCGGGGATTTTTAGAACAGTGCTCAATTTAAATAACATTTGGTAAATCATATGATGTGATTGTTGATGATTAGATACGTGTTTATTAATGTATTTATTTCGTATTAATGACACATCACATGAATTGTAAATTTAATGACAAGCCGATTTTTACACAAGTTTTTTTTTTTCTACGTAGGGCCAAAAAGTTATTCTTGCCCATTTTAAAAGTAAACTAAGAATAGAAAAAGGGTGGTGCTCTAGACATCAATTTTTATTTTTCTCACATCTCTCTTAATTATAATCATCAGATTAGATGATTGAAGAAAATTAATGAATAAAAATTAACAAATGATGCATTTGTATGGTGAATACTCTACGAGTCACTGGGTTTCAAAATCAAACCACTCTCCTCTTCAACATTTAGATTAATTGTATAACTTACTTAATTATTTGTCAAATTATATTAATATGTTTACGTAAATAAATAAAAAAATCAATAACTAAATAATAATAATTCAATTTCTAAATAAATAAACATGCCATTATCTATTGAATCCAATTGTAAACCATTTTATTTCAAGCTCTTTTTATTCAATGAGTTTTTTTTTTTTTTAACAAACGATATTATCTATACTAAAGAGAAACAAAGTAGACAAAATCTCATAATGAACTAGTAATAACATGATTCAAATTCGTTTTTGACGAAAATAAAACATTTCACTTACAAATGTTTTTCACATCTTTGTAGAACAATTTACATTCAATTGCGTCCAAGAGTATTCAAACGAAGTTGAGATGTCATTGTCAATCTATATACCGTTAAATGCACGTGATCGTGCATTTGATTTCTAACACATAACAATGGAAACAAATATCTCAAATTCTCTAGTAATAAAATACAAAGCTATGTTGTACCGAAGGCCCTGTGGAAGGTTATTTGGAAGGTTGACGTGCCCCTGAAGATGAGACACTTCTTGTGGATGACTCTGCACAACTGTATTCCCATTTGTGCTGTGCTTTGTTCTCGTCGGTCCATGTCTAACCTGAGGTGCCCTATTTGCAATGGTCCCGATGAAACGGTGGAACACCTTCTCCTTCTTTGCCCGTGGGTCCGTCATGTGTGGTTTGCGGGTGCTCTTTCTTACAAGCTGGATCCGGGTAGAATTAGTTCTTGGGTTCGCTGGCTTCAGGAGGTCATTAGCTCAAACCTGTGTCCGGGGGCTGACAAGAGGTGGGTACAAACTGTTATTATTTTTACTTGTTGGTTTATCTGGAAGAAGAGGTGTGATTTTGTGTTTAACCAGATTCTTATTGATCCTCGGAAAGTTATTTTTGATATCTCTTTGGCGGTCGAGTCTTTCTGGAGTGCTCGGTTTGCTGGTGTTGGTGTGGAGGGGCCGGAGTCAAATAGGCTGCGACAGGTGGTTAAATGGAGTTCTCCTCCCTCCCCTTTTGTTAAGATCAACGTCGATGCTAGCTGGTCTAAAGCTTCTAAAGAAGGTTTTGCTGGGGTGGTTGTGAGATCAGCTGAAGGAAAGTTTGTGGCTGCTGCGCGTCATGCTATCAGGGCACCCTCTGTGGCAGCGGCGGAAGCTTTGGCTCTGTTTCATGGTTGTGAGCTGGGAACGTCTATGGGCTTTACCTCTGTCATCTTCGAGTCGGATTCTAAGGAGACGATTTCTGCTATTACTCACTCTCTCTCTCATGGCAGTTGGGAGGCCTTCCCTGTTTTGTCCCGAGTCAGGCTATTGGGGGAGGCGTTCCAGTACTGTCGCTGGTCTTGGGTTCCAAGATCAGCCAATGAGGCGGCGCATGTGCTTGCGTCGAATGGAGTTACGGAGATGTGTGATTGTGTGTGGGTTGACAGACCCCCATCTTCGTTGGTCTTTGTTTTGAACAACGATGGGCTCCCATGTCCACATTAGTTTTTGTTGTGTGGTTTTGGGGTGACACTACCACTGGGTTGGCGTGTCTTTGTGTATCCCCTCTACTTTGTTTACTTAGTGCTGGGTTCTTGGGTTAGCCTCCTGGTAGGCTTTCGTCTGTTTCGGCTTTTGCCTTCAAAAAAAAAATAAATAAATACAAAGCTATTGAAAAGTTTTACGCGTCAAACATGTAAAACTTCAAATTTGGCTTGTTTGTTAAAAGAACCAAACTTGCCTTGACTTGAATCTATACGAGCTGAGCTCGAGTGAACTATAGACTAGTTATTCAAACTCCAAATGACCTTTAGTTAGTATTAGATGTATGCAGGGCCAGTCTTGAGTTTTTTGGTACCCAGTGCCAAAACTCAAAATGTGCCCTTTTTTAATACGGAAACATATGTTTAAAAAAAAAAAGAATAATAACAAGGGCTGAAACCTAGTCGAAGCTGGAGGGCTAGGCCCTCACACCCAAATTATATTACTTGAGAAAATATACAACAGAGAGAACATAGTACCTAAACCCTGACAATAAAAAATACAATCATATACAACCACTCCTAGCAAAGCTCCTTGAAATTTCAGCTTTTAAGAAATAGTCTACTGACATTTTTGAAGCAAAATCATTAATTATATCATCATACTCATTTTCATTAACATCTTTCTCCACATAACCACCAATTTCATGATCATGAGACTCCACAACAATATTTTATGACTCTTCACCAATATCATTTTCTCACAAATTTTCAACCGACTCATTCATTGTAGAGAAAAATTTATTAAGAGATCCTCTTAAACTTTTGGCAATTTCTTTATCCTTTACCCTTTTTTTCCTTTTCATATTACCAGAGAGTTATTTCCTAAAAGACATGGCTTCGATAATTTGTTTGCAAAAATTACTTACACATGATATAACAAAAATTTCCTATCAAAAATATCATTCCAACACATATTATATATTATAAAAACGCTAACACATAGTCTAACATATAAAAATTGATAAAATTTAACCTGAAAATTGGGTTTGAAATGAAATCAAATAATTCAATTAATCAAGAATTAAATTCATAAACAACAACAATTCTATACATCAATTATTTATCATATAATTCTATGTCACTTGCAAAGTTCTATATTAAATTATGAATTGATAATTCAAATTTTAAAAATTAGTTTACCTCAAAACTCAAAAGGGTTGATGGTGAGTGAATGCACTTGCAGCCAAATTCCAATGCCGGATGGTGAATGACTGAATGGCGTTGAGCTGAGGAAGAGGGACCTCCTGTCTGGCCGCGCACAGCAGCTTGCAGTTGGTCAGGGTGGGACGGCAGGGCAGTGGGGGAAGTGGGGAACAATAAATCACTCACTTGGTCTTGTAGCCAATGGAATCGATAGAAAAGAAAAGGGAGTCAGGGTGGGACGGCAGGGCAGTGGGGGAAGTGGGCCTGGATGTGTGTGTTAAAATATTTCCCATTAGCAAGAGGAAAAAAAAAATAGTTTAAATATCATAACTTACTTATGTCTTAGCCCTTGTGTGATAAAACACTATACTTGTTGGTCTGTGCATGTGGTAATTAACGAGTTTGGGACAATATCAGTATTGTTGGAAGTGGGCTTTTAGCTCATTGCTCTCATATGGATCTTCCACGTATGATTCACTAATTGGATCCCACGTGAGATACGTGTTAAAATATACCACATCGGCAGAATGAGGGAGAAAATAAATCACTCACTTGGTCTTGTAGCCAATGGAATCGATAGAAAAGAAAAGGGAGTCAGGGTGGGACGGCAGGTATACTTGTTGGTCTGTGCATGTGGTAATTAACGAGTTTGGGACAATATCAGTATTGTTGGAAGTGGGCTTTTAGCTCATTGCTCTCATATGGATTTTCCACGTATGATTCACTAATTGGATTCCACGTGAGATACGTGTTAAAATATACCACATCGGCAGAATGAGGGAGAAAATAAGAGTTTAACATCTAACCGCACTTCCACCGATACCGAAAGCATTTTTACGTTGAACCTCCACATATGACGGCATATGCATGTGGTAATAACAAATAAAGAACACTATTAATGTTGTTGAAGGTAGACTTTGACCCGTCTATCTGATATTTTGACAGGCTATTATTCACCTAATTTGAGCTAAAAGTCCAATATGGTGGCTAACCTTAGACTTGAGCATTATCACCACCTCCATTACTTAGAACAAGATTACCAATCCATTCCATTAATCCGAGATGAAGCCAACCAACCACCCAAGAGATTAATCGTCAGCCATGAACAATACTAAGCATCACTTCCTCCTCATATCATGCGCTTCCCAAGGCCACGTCAACCCCACTCTCCAGCTCGCCAAGCTTCTTATACAAACCGGCGGAGGGACACGTGTCACTTACGCCACCACCGTCCACGGCCTCACCAAAATCAAATATTTCCCTTCCCTCCAAGGCTTATCATTCGCTACTTTCTCCGACGGCTTCGATGACGGCGTCAAACCGACCCACGACCCGGACCTCAGCATGTCCGAGTTTAAGCGCGTGGGATCACGCACCCTAACCGCCCTGATTCAAAAATTGTCTGCCTCCTCCGACGGCGGCGACGACGGCGAGCCTGTTACTTTCCTCATCTACGCCGTCCTCCTCCCTTGGGCCGCTCAAGTGGCAGATGATCTTGGCATACCCTCCGCTTTCTTCTGTATACAGTCCACCACTTCCTTTGCGCTTTGCCACCATTACTTGACTTATTTTCACAAGTGCCATTCATTTCCAAGCTCCATAACAATTGATGGTTTGCCCCCCTTTGCCCCCAAAACTGCCTTCCTACCTCCTCCCAAGCAGCCCACATGCTTCGATCGTCCCTACCTTTCAGGAACACATGCAGGCCCTGTTGGAACATTAAATGGTTAGTCTTCAACAAGGATCACAAAACCACATATCATTCATATAACATTGCAAGAGTTGGCATGAAGAAAGAGATCGACCGTACCTGAGAACCTAACGATCTAGCTGCATAGACATCAACAACACCAAACTGAAAGACCTGAAGAAGACGTGGTTAGATGTACAAGGAATCCTTCTACTCACTCAAGACCTGTATATTCTTATGGTGATAGAGCCCTATGTCGAAGAATGATACTTGGTGAGCAGGGAACTCCTATATATATAGAGTATATTCCTAACATAATCCCATCTATCATGGGATCAGTTAATACCCATTAACTTGCACGTTTGAATGAGATCAGTTAATAAAAGAATAACACACGACAACATCTCTTAGTTGGCAGCCGCATTCATGCTTCCCATAATCCCTTAATTCTAGGAGATCAGTTATTGACATGGACATGACTCCTAATTGGTTTAAACCTACGTTTAGGTATCCTTATCATGATACGTGTAAGTTCAAAACCTAACATTCTCCCACTTTTGAACTTTCACTTATCATGTTCCTTGTCCAACGTATTAAACCAATCCCTTATGTGATCACTCAAGTCATGTCAACCATACAACAACTCATATCTGCCATGAATAGCTTCAAAGAGTCGAACCCCAGAAAATTAGCACTTCATAATTTGTACTAACACCCTGAGATCACATCCCCAAAACCACTCATGCATGATATTAACAGAGCAAACAAACATATTTAACATGTCTATTATTTACACTCCCACTGATCAAACCAAACATCATTGTCAAGCCTTTGTTTGGCTCCAATGATAAGCCCTTTACAATAACCAGCTCATTAAACCTCGGTTTGATTAGTAATTCATCATTTCAAACACTGCATATATATTTGAAACAACATCAAATATGACAATCATATTCAATCCTTTATCAAACTCCAATGAGTTTGCCTAATGCTTCCAACCAAGCCTCAATTCTGCCTTAGATAAACTAGTCATTCAGTAAATAACCATGACATGCAATTTTATGTAACACCTTTGGGCAAGAGACATAAAATATCAGTTATGCAATCTTAATCATGCATCCTTATTTGCATAGCTATTTCACAAAAATTTTAAGTTACAACTCAAATCATGTCTTTGGACAAGGGAACAAAGTTGACTTAAAACTTTTATAAAATACTACACACTATATCACAGTTCAAGCCATTCACTATTTCTTTCTTTTGAAAGATTGTTCTTATGCAATGAACTGTCACTCACAAAATTCAATTAAGAATCTCTTGAACAAAATTTCCTAATAATTCCCACTTTGGTGAAGATTTATTCAAACATTTGTTCAAGTATAGAAATTATTAGTGTTAAAAACCTACATAAAACTTTAGCATTTCAATTTGATTGTAGAAATCACCCAAGCGTCAAATGAAAAATCAATTTTCTACACAAGTAAAATCTAATTATAGATTATTTTCACATGTATCAGGTTCAATCTTGCAACCTACCAGCCATATTCAAGTTCAACATAAACTTACTAAGCTACAATCTACACCAATGGCTATTGGCAATACATATTTAGATATCAAGAAACTGACTTCAATCATATATCGGATTTCAATCAGATATCGATCATTGTTTGTGAAACTGAAACAATCATGACTACCAATTCAAGAATGATAAAAGCGCAATGCTTACAGTGGTCTAATTTCCAAACCATATATTCCTTTTCCTGCAATGAATAAAACTTTGGCAGCAGCATATGGCCTTAGAACAATTAATCATGCTATAGAAAAACTGTAGCAATCATCATACGAATTTTATACATGCATAAAGCATTAGAATTTCTTATCACAATAAAAAATAGCACAGGTTCATAGCCGAGGCATTTACTGAAGAAGACATGGAAACATTAAAATCATTCAAACGCATGCTTATATCATACATTTAGGTAAAACTATAAGCAAAACCATTCATTCTTTATTGTACTCCCACTATTACAGGATCTGAAGAAGACATGGAAAACTTGAAACAATCATTAGTGATTGCATGTTTATATCACACCTTTGGGCAAGAGATATAAATTGCCATTGACCTTCATTGTATAGCCATCATTCAAGGATCTTATCATGCAATTATTACAAGTCTTTGGACAAGAATATTGCCTGATCTACATGATGCCATACACTGATTAAAACTACCAACAATTTATACATCCCCTTCTTTTGGAAAAGAATGTGAACATTTCTTGAGTTTTACATCACAAATATTCTTCCTTTACTGTAATCGAATAATGTTCTTAATTGTTCTTAACATTTACTGCAAACCAAACTGTTAGTATAGAAGCAGAAAAGATAAAACTCAAAGTGATATTATTATCAACAAATGAGAACCCAGCAATAACTAAAGTAGTTTAGTATCATGTCAAATAAAACCATAAGAGCAACTTCTACCCTGCCCAATTGCCAAGGGAATCTACGGATCGAGATTGGAGTCGCCAAAATAATTTATCCTCTTTTGCAAGTCACAGAGTTTGACAGCAAGGATATACACACCCTTTGCGCTGTCACACCAATTCCAAGACAGAGTTCATGGAAGCAGCCCACAGATACAAGGCAGCTGAAGAATTCACACGTTGGTAATAGCAAACCAGCTTTGATCACTCAAAGCTCCATGAATTCCAAATCCAGAAACAAGAGACTTCTTCCTGAGAAGAATTGTTAATAATCATGCATGTACGCATGCACTGTATATATAGCTCCGCAATTGTCCAATTCATTAGCAAGCCATTAATTACCTATACATACATGTCGTTCTGGAAGGAGAGTTTAATAACAAGTTTACTTGTATATGAAACTTGCCAGCAACACCACAAGATACAAAAAAAAAATACGTAAATACTACCTGTAGAAGCTATGGGTGACTGCACAAGTGAGAACTTCTATAAAGATCTTACCACCAAATTTGTTTCTTCTTTATAGAATTTGCCTAATTTTATGTCTTTTCAACCAAGATGCACGCCACATGCAGGTTCTCTAAGCAAAGATTGGGTTTCACAAGTTTGGTGACCTAATCATCTTTTGCTTGTACTTGCATACATAAACAAACAAGAAACATTGCAGGAACTTGTAATTAGGAATTAGGCAACAAGATGTCGAGGCAACCATGAATTAAAATAACCGAATCCAATACTACAATGAAACAATGCATCGAGATATAAACAGAGAAAACCATCACACGAGGCCAAAGTATTTTGAGGCAGCATGATTTCAAGCAACGAAACTAAAGCAACCATGAACCAAGAAATCAAAATAGTCATAAATAGATGCCTCAAAATAATCAATAAAATTATCATTAACCAAGGCAGCCATGAAGTAGGGAATTAAGATCTGTCATGAATCAAGGCAACAATCACCGATGCTAACAGTAGGGGCTAGTTTGAAGCAATTTTCTTCCCCGTACAACAAATATTCCCAGTAAGTGATATAGGTATAAATGTTAAGATAAATAAGTTTGAATCCAAGTAGACTAACCTTGCTCTGATACCAAATGTTGGAACATTAAATGGTTAGTCTTCAACAAGGATCACAAAACCACATATCATTCATATAACATTGCAAGAGTTGGCATGAAGAAAGAGATCGACCGTACCTGAGAACCTAACGATCTAGCTGCATAGACATCAACAACACCAAACTGAAAGACCTGAAGAAGACGTGGTTAGATGTACAAGGAATCCTTCTACTCACTCAAGACCTGTATATTCTTATGGTGATAGAGCCCTATGTCGAAGAATGATACTTGGTGAGCAGGGAACTCCTATATATATAGAGTATATTCCTAACATAATCCCATCTATCATGGGATCAGTTAATACCCATTAACTTGCACGTTTGAATGAGATCAGTTAATAAAAGAATAACACACGACAACATCTCTTAGTTGGCAGCCGCATTCATGCTTCCCATAATCCCTTAATTCTAGGAGATCAGTTATTGACATGGACATGACTCCTAATTGGTTTAAACCTACGTTTAGGTATCCTTATCATGATACGTGTAAGTTCAAAACCTAACAGGCCCTCGAACAGGTCAATGTCAAACCCTACCCCAATTTCGTGCTGCTCAACACTTTCGATGCCTTGGAAGAGACGGCAATGGAAGCGATCCGATCACACATGAAGAATGCGAATGTGGTTCCGGTTGCGGTTGGCCCATTGGTTTTGAGTTCCAGTGATGCCGGTTTTCACTGTGACTTGTTTGACAAGTCTGGGGACGACGATTACCTACAATGGCTGGATGCCAAACCAGATTGCTCCGTTGTTTATGTGTCGTTTGGGAGCATGGTGGTGTTGAAGAGGGATCAAATTGAAGAGATGATGAATGGACTGGTCGACAGCGGGCTCCAGTTTTTATGGGTTATTCGCGCTTCGGATAATGGAGATGATCGGAGCATGACGATGATGATAGAGGAGAGATTAAAGAGTAAGGAGCAGGGGTTAGTGGTGCCGTGGTGTTCGCAGGTGGAGGTGTTGGGGCACAAGTCAGTGGGGTGTTTTGTGACACATTGTGGGTGGAATTCGACGTTGGAGAGCTTGGTAGCTGGGGTTCCAATGGTGGGTTGCCCACAATTTTCGGACCAGAACACAAATGCGAAAATGGTGGAGGAGGTGTGGGGGACTGGAGTGAGAGCCAAATCGAATCACGAGGGAGTGACTGAAGGTGGAGAGATCAAGAGGTGCCTGGAGATTGTGATGAGAGGTGAAGAGATCAAAAGGAATTGTCAAAAATGGAAAGGTTTGGCAACGAAGGCTCTCAACGCAGATAACTACAATCTCAGGCACTTTATTGCAGGGTTGGGATGAAATAAAACTCCTATCCTACTGGCGGGCAGGTTGAGGATGTGTGCCCGCACCTTTGGACCTAATCGACTTTCTTTCTACTCTACTTTTATCTTTTGTTTTTGCTAAATATCTTCGTGCGAGCGTGTAATCTCTAATTTCCTTAAAAACTTCGTAGGATGAAATGGGTCAGATATATTACAAGTATGAAGGGCCTTGTGTGATAAAACATTACACCTGTTGATATGTGCAGGTGGTAATTAACGACTTTAGGAATTATCAGTGTTGTTGGAAGTGGGCTTTTAGCCCATTACTCTCCTATGGATCTCCCACGTAAGATTTACTAATTGGATCCCACGTGAAGGGCGTGTTAAAATATATCACATCAGCAAAATGAGGGAGAAAATAAGAGTTTAATATCTAACCGCACTCAAACTGATACCGAAGCATTTTTATGATGAACCTCCACATACGACGGCATATGCATGTGGTAATAACAAGTTGAGAATAATATTAACACTACTAGAATTATGCACAATAGCTACTATTTTTTACACACCCTTAGCAATTGGTGGCCATAGATATAAAGCTACTACTCTTACGTTTTTTTGGTGGCTTTACAGTGGAGTGCTGCTAATATCGGTGGTCTTCAACATTGAGTCACCAATTATTGGTGTCTGTTAAATAACTTCATTTCTTAAAATTACTTTTCTTCTACATTTTTATTTTATTATTTATTTTGTAGGCACCGAAGTTTTGCTGGTTATTTCTTTTTTTTTTAATACCCACCGAAATGATGAGAAAAGTCATAGAGTGGAGTCCATGTTATAAGAATTTCTTGTGGTTTTAAAGGTGGATGAAACTAAAATGGTTATCCTTTCTTTCCCAAATGTCTCTCCCCTCTCTCTCCGCTCCACTCTCTCTCCTCCTTTCCCCTTCACTCTATCTACTTCCCGCATCCATTCTCTCCCTTTTTCTTATAGGTAACAGACCATCAAATTATACCTCCATAATCCTCTTCCCATCCTCTTTCCGATCCTCAAGTTAGTTTCTACAAATTCGTAGCCAAATTTCTTCAATTTCATATCTAAGAAACGTATGATTTTGTTCGGGTTTTGTGTGTTTTTCAGGTATGGGAGTGGCGTACTTGATGGCCAAGAGCGGATTAGCAGTGGCGTCGATGAGTGTGATGAGGCAGGAGCTGGTGATGAAGTCGATCGTGCCGATGCTTATGGCGGGATTGTTGGGTATTTTCGCATTTTCAAACTTGATTTTACACTGCTTTAATTTTTAGTTTTTAATGTTTGATAGTTTTGGTCCTTGAACATCACTGAAAATATGTTTCGATATCATATCTCTTGGAAAGGATTTGACCTTACTCTTGTATTCATTGGCATCTGCTGAAGCTGATGACGTCAAAAGCATAGAGAATAGGTTACCACTAGTTGCTGAAAGCTTAGAGCTTGTTTGGTACTCTACTTGAATCCAACTTTTTAAACTCAGAAACAATTTTCAAGTTTTAGGCCTTAAAAACTTGTTTGGTAGGACTATTTTCAAAAACTGAACTTAAGGCCAACTCAAAAATATAGTCTATTATCTAAAAACACAAAAGTGAGTTTTTAGAGTTTTTAAACTTAAGTTCACTTATTTCTTCTCTCCCTCCTCCCAAGATTTAGAATTTTTAAATCGCGTACCAAACATGTTTTTGAGTCTTAAAGAAAATTGTTTTCAAGAAAAAATTTTAAGAAATGTTTTGAGAAATTATAAAAAAATTTAAATAGGATACCAAACAAGCCCTTAGATTTCAGAGGCCTTTATATTTTCGATGATGAGTTTCGCCATGTTCTATTGTTTGGTAGAGTTCTTCCACGCTTTTATTAGATCCTGCTCCACACTGAGTTGATTAGATTCGAAATGCTTGTGCTCTAACATTATCCCCGCTGACCTCTCTTTTACAAAACATTTAAAGCCGATTAGATGCCTCATCTGTAGAGTGGTTGGGCATTATTTACCTTGAAAAAAAAAGGTAATGGAGCATTATTTTGAATTCAGCCATGGGAGCATCCCCTGCTCTAGAATCGAGGATTTTTGGATGATTCGGTACTTCATCATCACAGGATGGATTAACCAAAGGAGATGTAATGTAGTCATATAATCTCGAGTCGTTGTCGCCTTCATGTTAGGAAGAAACACGCGTAAATGTTTTGTATGTGAAATATTTTTTTCTTTTTACTTGTTAGCAGTTTCCCTGCTCGCTTGGAAAGGATTTGGCCTTATTCTTGCTAAGGGTGTTGATATCATATCTCTCCAATTGTTTCTTAATTTAAGTTTTTTTTTTTAATGGGTTAAACATCTAACGATGAGAACAATGAGAATTGAATCTTTAAATAGAGTATATGAAACATGGTCTTAGAGAAAATTGTAGTAAAGTCAAATTCATTATTGTTATTTTCCTTTGTTTTCACAGGTTCCTGACCTTATGATTAGCCTCTCTTCTCAGGTATTGATTTATCTTCAATTTAATAAACTGTGATGCTTTAATTAGAGATTGTTTTGGCTGAACAATTTTTGTGTTCATGCTATAAAAACTGTATCAAAAGGCAGCAGTGGCATTTCAACACATCTATCTGTATCTAAGGATTGCCCGCCTGAAAGGATGATTATACGTTGAAATCATTGCATTGGTTTTTCTTGAATTTATATGTTGATTTCTTGTTTGAGTTTCAGCATGTGAATGACCTATCAAGAAGAGAAACCATGGTGCGCCTCATTGGTAAGGAATTTCGGCTTCGTAGAATTAAGACCTACTAAATACAAAGTTATTCGTTTAATTCGGTCTCGATTGTAGTTTGGTATTGTGAACTCTTTTTGTGCATTTGCAGGTGGAATGAAGGTGGAAGCTGACAGAGACGAGTCTCCACATATGTTGTCATGCTTGCTTCAGATGTTCCACAGAGAAGTAAGCTCTTGGTCTGTTTTCAATATATTGTTCTTAGTTCATCGTGTTTTATTTTCACCATGTTTTGTAAAAGATTTATTTTTCAATTCAGAAAAAATTGTGGGACTCTCAAGAAGGGAATGTGGTTAAGTGAGCTTCATTGCATGACGAACTTAGGTCCGACGCCTGCAGCCTGCAGTGGGAGGATGGAATTCTGAAGAAGGCTTAGTTGTAACTTGTAAGTTATGTAGGATTGTTGTGAATAGCTGAAATTCAGTAAGTGAAAAGTTAACTATGATCCTTTTTGTGAATTTTACTTGATGTATATACTAGAAATGCCATAGGGAAGGCATAGAACCAATTGGGTGGATTTTGTTAGTTATCAGTTTGATGTTGGTGGATGTGCATAGGTACATAGGTGTTAAAAAAATGTAACGTCATCACCCTTGCGTACTTGGTTGTGGTGGACAACATCGTTGAATGTAATAGGCTTTCTTATGTAGCACAAACCTTGTTATTGATAAATGTATGGGATATAAAGTGCGGTTGGTTGTCAATGTGAATCCTTTTGCAAATTTAAATTTCATGTGAAGTTTATATTAAAAAGATGAGTTTTAATATAGTACAGAGCTATTACGGAATTGCATGTAAAAGAATCGAACGTAATGGCCATTTGGAATGCTTTAGATTCACACCAACTTTGGTGCCTATATCTTAAAAGCCACTGATCCTATTACAAACACATAGGATTGGTGTGTGTATGGGTATGAAAGGCACCAATGTTAGTCCCAAATCTAGCCACTAATAAGAGGGGCAATGACATATTTTGAAATTTAGAAATAATTATAAAACATAAAAATGTTGTACTATTCGCATACCCACCAATGCAATATTGGTAGCCATTGTTACAATAGAGTCCTCTACATAGGCCATACTCTCTAGTTTAGTGGGTGTTTGGTGGCTATAGAGGTTTGCCACCAATGTGAGTGACAACTCTTGACAATAGCCATCAATGGAAAAGGGTAGCTATTGTCCAAAATTCTAGTAGTGTAATATTGTTGAAGGTAGATTTTGACCCTTTTCTCTAATAATTTGAGCTAAAAGTCCAACATGGTGGCTAACCTTAGACTTGAGCATCATCACCACCTCCATTACTTAGAACAAGATTACCAATCCATTCGATTCCATTAATCCGAGATGAAGCCAACCAACCAACCAAGAGATTAATCGTCAGCCATGAACAATACTAAGCATCACTTCCTCCTCATCTCATGCCCTTACCAAGGCCACGTCAACCCCACTCTCCAGCTCGCCAAGCTTCTTATACAAACCGGCGGAGGGACACGTGTCACTTACGCCACCACCGTCCACGGCCTCACCAAAATCAAATCTTTCCCTTCCCTCCAAGGCTTATCATTCGCTACTTTCTCCGACGGGTTCGATGACGGCGTCAAACCGACCCACGACCCGGACCTCAACATGTCCGAGTTTAAGCGCGTGGGATCACGCACCCTAACCGCCCTGATTCAGAAATTGTCTGTCTCATCCGACGGCGGCGACGACGGCGAGCCTGTTACTTTCCTCATCTACGCCGTCCTCCTCCCTTGGGCCGCTCAAGTGGCAGCTGATCTCGGCATACCCTCCGCTTTCTTCTGTATACAGTCCACCACTTCCTTTGCACTTTGGCACCATTACTTGACTTATTTTCACAAGTGCCATTCATTTCCAAGCTCCGTAACAATTGATGGTTTGCCCCCCCTTTGCCCCCCAAGAACTGCCTTCCTACCTCCTCCCAAGCAGCCCACATGCTTCGATCGTCCCTACCTTTCAGGAACACATCCAGGCCCTCGAACAGGTCAATGTCAAACCCTACCCCAATTTCGTGCTGCTCAACACTTTCGATGCCTTGGAAGAGACGGCAATGGAAGCGATCCGATCACACATGAAGAATGCGAATGTGGTTCCGGTTGCGGTTGGCCCATTGGTTTTGAGTTCCAGTGATGCCGGTTTTCACTGTGACTTGTTTGACAAGTCTGGGGACGACGATTACCTACAATGGCTGGATGCCAAACCAGATTGCTCTGTTGTTTATGTGTCATTTGGGAGCATGGTGGTGTTGAAGAGGGATCAAATTGAAGAGATGATGAATGGACTGGTCGACAGCGGGCTCCAGTTTTTATGGGTTATTCGCGCTTCGGATAATGGAGATGATCGGAGCATGACGATGATGATAGAGGAGAGATTAAAGAGTAAGGAGCAGGGGTTAGTGGTGCCGTGGTGTTCGCAGGTGGAGGTGTTGGGGCACAAGTCAGTGGGGTGTTTTGTGACACATTGTGGGTGGAATTCGACGTTGGAGAGCTTGGTAGCTGGGGTTCCACTGGTGGGTTGCCCACAATTTTCGGACCAGAACACAAATGCGAAACTGGTGGAGGAGGTGTGGGGGACTGGAGTGAGAGCCAAATCGAATCACGAGGGAGTGACTGAAGGTGGAGAGATCAAGAGGTGCCTGGAGATTGTGATGAGAGGTGAAGAGATCAAACGGAATTGTCAAAAATGGAAAGGGTTGGCTAATGAGGCTCTCCATGCAGATAACTACAATCTCAGGCACTTCATTGCAGGGTTGGGATGAAATAAAACTCCTCCTATCCTATGGGCAGGCGCGCCAGGCGGTTGAGGCAGCGTGCACACGCTTGCACCTAATCGACTTTCTTTCTACTCTACTTTTTTCTTTTGTTTTTGCTAATTATCTTCATCCGAGCGTGTGTAATCTCTAATTTCCTTAAAAACTTACTAGCATATGAGCACACACTTTGTGTGTATGAAGGCAATTTTTTTTGAAATTGAGAAGAAGAGAGGGAGAGAGAGAGAGAGAGAGAGAGAGAGAGAGAGAGAGAGAGAAAGTGGGGGGAGTGGGAGGTTTTTGATATTTTTTTTTTTTATATTTTAATATTGGAGGTATTTTAACATGACATGTAGGTGAGGCTTTGAAAAAAAACAGCAAAATTTGGACCTGTGAAATTACATTATTGCCCATCATTTTTTTTGTGTGATAGAAGACTAATTTGTCTTTTCACCCTCTTTTGGTTGACAAAGAGGGTTTTGTTAATTAGTAGAGATTACGATGAAATGGGTCAGATATATTACATGTATGAAGTATTCTACATTTACGCAATCTCCAAAAGAAGTCTAGTTTACAAATGTCATCTACTCTATATACAAAACTTACACTAGCGGGAATCGTCATATCACAAAAACTCTATATACGTATTGTGAATTTTCTTGTTTGGTTAGCTTAAAAGAACAATGGAATTGAATATGAAATTTGTTAATTTTAAGCTCTCGATCATAGAAATTTAGAAATTACATATATTTACATGGAATTTACACTTGCGAATTGGAGCTTCCAAATTCCAAGTTTTTTTCTACGCAGAAATTCTAAATTCTTATATTTATGAATCCAAACAAGAGAATTGGTGCATGTCAATTTACAAATTCTGACTTTTATCCAAATTCTAAGTTTATTTTCCTCATCCAAACATAGTGTTAGAAAAAAATTTATGTCAAGTCTCCTTAAAATTTCTCTCAATTTAAATAATATTTGATAAATCATATGATATGATTGTTGATGATTGGATACTTTCTAAAGTGTTTACCAATATATTTATTTCGTATTAGTGATACATCACATGATTTATAAATCTAATGACAAGCCGAGTCCCACACAAGTTTTTTTTCTACGTAGGGCCAAAAAGTTCTTCTTGCCCATTTAAAAAGTAAACTAAGAATAGAAAAAGGGTGGCACTCCAGACACCCATTTTTATTTGGGAGTTTTAACGAAACACTCCCGGTATTGTTCACTTTTAACGAAAAACCACATTTTAACCTTTACCTGACACTATTCACTATACCTTTAAAAAAGGCTTTTCATTAAAAGGATTTTTTTTTTTGAACTTTTCATTAGTTTTCCTTTTTTATTTTTCTCACACCTCTCTTAATTTTAACCGTCATATTAGATGATTAAAGAAGATTAATGAATAAAAATTAACAAATGATGCATATGGTGAATACTCTACAAGTCACTAACCCCTCTTCTCTTCATCATTTAGATTAATTTAGTATAACTTATTTAATTATTTGTCAAATAATATTAATATGTTTAGGTAAATAAATAAAAAAATCAATAACTAAAATAATAATAATTTAATTTCTAAATAAATAAACATGCCATTATATATTGGATCCGATTGTAAGCCATTTTATTTCGAGCTCTTTTTATTCGATGAGGTTTTTTTTTTTTTTGAACAAAAGATATTATATATACTAAAAAGAAAGAAGTAGACATAATCTCATAATAGACTAGTAATAACATAATTTAAATTCGTTTTTTACGGGAATAAGACATTTCACTTACTAATATTTTTCACATCTTTGTAGAATAATTACATTCAATTGCGTCCAAGAGTATTCAAACGAAATTGAGATGTCATTGTCAATCATTATACCGTTAAATGCATGTGATCCTGCATTTGATTTCTAACACATAACAATGGAAACAAATATCTCAAATTCTCTAGTAATAAAATACAAAGTTATTGAAAAGTTTTACGCGTCAAACATGTAAAACTTCAAATTTGGCTTGTTTGTTAAAAGAACCAAACTTGCCTTGACTTGAATCTATACGAGCTGAGCTCAAGTGAACTTGTTTGGACCCAAAAATGACATTGGGCCGAGCGCGGACCATCCTCGGCCTAGGTTCCGCGCGAAGGTAGTGGGTCGGCGCTATGGGCCACGGGTTAGAAGGAATCTTATCTGGAGAAAGAAGGAGAAACAGATAAGTAAAAGAACGAGATAGAGGCCGAGACCTATTAGGAGAAGGAGTCCTGAGGAAGTTGAAGTAAAAGTGAACCGAGCTTGCAATTAGGGGGAGGTTCAGAGTCCTAGTCGGATTGGGATTGGCCGAGACAAAACTGGATTAGTATCGGCTGAGGTAGAGTTAGACTAGGAAAAGGAGGCTCAATCTGAGAATCGATCGGAGTATTCGCAGCACTATAAATAGAGGGGAAAGCACAACAGTCAGGTCTCTCCAACTCAACACACAAAACTTCCCTGGCTCAAACTCTCTCAACCTTTTGAGATTTTTATTTTCTTTTTCCGCCAACACATCTTCAGTTTGGATAAACAGCACCGTGAAGGCAACCGGTGATATCTTCATTTTGGATAAACAGCATTATCGCCGTAGAACCAGTCGATCGCGGAGCATCTTCAGTTTGGATAAACAGCACTGCGTCGAGGCCGGTTGGTTATCTATCCAAGTCTCGGTCGAGAAGGGTTTTCGAATCCTTATTGGCAGAGGTCATCTCATCAGCCTTCTCGGCGAAGTGAGGTGTTACGAATTACCAGGCTCGGCACATTGAACGCCGAGTTATTTTATGATTGGATACTCGCATGTTGGTTTCAGAGTTCGGCATTCAGACGGCCGAACCACTTTTACGGTGAAAACCTATATCTGCTTTGAGTATCTGTGCCCCTATACTTTGGTGTCGATTCGGCGTGCTTATACCTTTACAAATATAATCACCGTGACCGAATCCGACGCCGACGATTCGTGAACTTCGCAAGACTAGTAGCCTTGTCTTCAGGCTCTAGAACCCAAAGGCCGAGGCGTGTTCCTTTCTCGGCCGCAGTCGTAAGATCAAGAAGTCAACCGCGCGCACAACGCAACATCAACATTTTACTCACCGGCCGAGTTCGGCCGTCGAGTTGGCATGCCCCGCATTCAACCGAAGGACGTAGTTAGCTCATAGATTATTCGGCATGCGCGCCACGTAGGCTTGGTAGTTTTTAGGGTCAACAGAACTATAGATGAGTTATTCAAACTCGAAATGACCTTTAGTTAGTATTAGACGTATGTGTTAAAATATTCCACATCAGCAAGAGGAAAAAAAAAGTTTAAATATCAGAACTTCATTCTAATTATACTGATGTCTTGGCCCTTGTGTGATAAAACACTACACTTGTTGGTCTGTGCAGATGGTAATTAACGAGTTTAGGACAATATCACTATTGTTGGACGTGGGCTTTTAGCCCATTGCTCTCCTATGGATCTCCCACGTATGATTTACTAATTGGATCTCACGTGAGGGGCATGTTAAAATATACCACATCGGCAGAATGAGGGAGAAAATAAGAGTTTAATATCTAACCGCACTCCAACTGATACCGAAAACATTTTTACGATGAACCTCCACATATGACGGTATATGCATGTAGTAATAACAAGTTGGGAATAATATTAATATTGTTGAAGGTAGACTTTGACCCTTTTCTTTAATAATTTGACACACTGTGATTCATCTAATTTGAGCTTAAAAGTTCGACATGGTGGATAACCTTAGACTTGAGCATTATCACCACCTCCATTACTTAGAACAAGATTACCAATCCATTCCATTCATCCCAGACGAAGCCATTCAACCAACCAAGAGATTAATCTTCAGCAATGAACAATACTAAGCATCACTTCCTCCTCGTATCATGCCCTTCCCAAGGCCACGTCAACCCCACTCTCCAGCTCGCCAAGCTTCTTATACAAACCGGCGGAGGGACACGTGTCACTTACGCCACCACCGTCCACGGCCTCACCAAAATCAAATCTTTCCCTTCCCTCCAAGGCTTATCATTCGCTACTTTCTCCGACGGGTTCGATGACGGCGTCAAACCGACCCGCGACCCGTACATCATTTTGTCCGAGTTTAAGCGCGTGGGATCACGCACCCTAACCGCCCTGATTCAAAAATTGTCTGCCTCCTCTGACGGCGGCGACGACGGCGAGCCTATTACTTTCCTCATCTACGCCGTCGTCCTTCCTTGGGCCGCTCAAGTGGCAGCTGATCTCGGCATACCCTCCGCTTTCTTCTGTATACAGTCCACGACTTCCTTTGCACTTTGCCACCGTTACTTGACTTATTTTCACAAGTGCCATTCTTTTCCAAGCTCCATAACAATTGATGGGTTGCCCCCCTTTGCCCCACAAGAACTGCCTTCCTACCTCCTCCCAAGCAGCCCCCATGCTTCGTTCGTCCCTACCATGCAGGAACACATCCAGGCCCTCGAACAGGTCAATGTCAAACCCTACCCCAATTTCGTGCTGCTCAACACTTTCGAAGCCTTGGAAGAGACGGCAATGGAAGCGATCCGATCACACATGAAGAATGCGAATGTGGTTCCGGTTACGGTTGGCCCATTAGTTTTGAGTTCCAGTGATGCCAGTTTTCGCTGTGACTTGTTTGACAAGTCTGGGGACGACGATTACCTACAATGGCTGGATGCCAAACCAGATTGCTCTGTTGTTTATGTGTCGTTTGGGAGCCTGGTGGTGTTGAAGAGGGATCAAATTGAAGAGATGATGAACGGACTGGTCGACAGCGGGCTCCAGTTTTTATGGGTTATTCGCGCTTCGGAGAATGGAGATGATCAGAGCATGACGATGATGATAGAGGAGAGATTAAAGAGTAAGGAGCAGGGTTTAGTGGTGCCATGGTGTTCGCAGGTGGAGGTGTTGGGGCACAAGTCAGTGGGGTGTTTTGTGACACATTGTGGGTGGAATTCGACGTTGGAGAGCTTGGTAGCTGGGGTTCCAATGGTGAGTTGCCCACAATTTTCGGACCAGAACACAAATGCGAAACTGGTGGAGGAGGTGTGGGGGACTGGAGTGAGAGCCAAATCGAATCACGAGGGAGTGACTGAAGGTGGAGAGATCAAGAGGTGCCTGGAGATTGTGATGAGAGGTGAAGAGATCAAACGGAATTGTCAAAAATGGAAAGGGTTGGCTAATGAGGCTCTCAATGCAGATAACTACAATCTCAGGCGCTTCATTGCGGGGTTGGGATAAAATAAAACTCCTCCTATCCTACGGGTGGGCAGGTTGAGGATGTGTGCCCGCACCTTTGGACCTAATCGACTTTCTTTCTACTCTACTTTTATCTTTTGTTTTTGCTAAATATCTTCGTGCGAGCATGTAATCTCTAATTTCCTTGAAAACTTCGTAGGATGAAATGGGTCAGATATATTACAAGTATGAAGTATTCTACATTTACGCAATCTCCAAAAGAAGTCTAGTTTACAAATGTCATCTACTCTATATACACTGCACAAAACTTACACCAGCGGGAATCGTCATATCACAAAAACTCTATATACGTATTGTGAATTTTCTTGTTTGGTTAGCTTAAAAGAACAATGGAATTGAATACAAAATTTGTTAATTTTAAGCTCTCGATCATAGAAATTGAGAAATGACATGTATTTACATGGAATTTACACTTGCGAATTGGAGCTTCCAAATTCCAAGTTTTTTTCTACGCAGAAATTCTAAATTCTTATATTTATGAATCCAAACAAGAGAATTGGTGCATGTCAATTTACAAATTTTGACTTTTATCAAAATTCTAAGATTATTTTCCTCATTCAAACGTAGTGTTAGAAAACAAATTCTGTCAAGTCTCCTTAAAATTTCTCTCAATTTAAATAATATTTGGTAAATCATATGATATGATTGTTGATGATTGGATACTTTCTTAAGTGTTTACCAATATATTTATTTCGTATTAGTGACACATCACATGATTTATAAATCTAATGACAAGCCGAGTCCCACACAAGTTTTTTTTCTACGTAGGGCCAAAAAGTTCTTCTTGCCCATTTAAAAAGTAAACTAAGAATAGAAAAAGGGTGGCACTCCATACACCCATTTTTATTTGGGAGTTTTAAAGAAACACTCCCGGTACTGTTCACTTTTAACGAAAAACCACATTTTAACCTTTACAT
This sequence comes from Cotoneaster glaucophyllus, assembly GCA_036320875.1. Taxonomy (NCBI): domain Eukaryota; kingdom Viridiplantae; phylum Streptophyta; class Magnoliopsida; order Rosales; family Rosaceae; genus Cotoneaster; species Cotoneaster glaucophyllus. Next base: position 45,120,735 of record CM070073.1, read on the forward strand.
GACATTATTCACTATACCTTTAAAAAAGACTTTTCATTAAAAGAGATTTTTTTTTTTTTTTGAACTTTTCATTAGTTTTTCTTTTTTATTTTTCTCACACCTCTCTTAATTTTAACCGTCAGATTAGATGATTAAAGAAGATTAATGAATAAAAATTAACAAATGATGCATATGGTGAATACTCTACAAGTCACTGCGTTTCGAAATCAAACCCCTCTTCTCTTCATCATTTAGATTAATTTAGTATAACTTATTTAATTATTTGTCAAATAATATTAATATGTTTACGTAAATAAATAAAAAAATCAATAACTAAAATAATAATAATTCAATTTCTAAATAAATAAACATGCAATTATATATTGGGTCCGATTGTAAGCCATTTTATTTCGAGCTCCTTTTATTCGATGAGTTTTTTTTTTAACAAAAGATAGGGTAAATTACAAAAAACTACCTCAACTATTAGGGTCACGACAGTTTCATACCTAATTTTTTAAAATTGACAATGTCATACAACATCTTACGAATTTGTGACAATATCATACCTCCGTCAATTTTTCTGTTAGTTTTTCTGTTAAGTGCTGACGTGGCTAGAAATGGGGACCACTCAATAATCCAGCTGGATTAAAAAATAATTAAATATTAAAAAATTAAGAATAAAAAAACAAAAAAAAAAAAATTTCTTCTCCCTCATTCTTTTCCTTCTCTCTCCTTCTTCTTCTTCTTCTTGGCCGAACTGGGTGTTTGAATTTTTTTTCTTTTTTTTTTGTTCTTCTTCTTCTCCCTCCTTCTTCTCCCTCCTTCTCCCTCCTTCTTCTTCTTCTTCTTGGGCCGAAACTGGGTGTTCAATTTTTTTTTTTTGTTCTTCTTCTTCTCTCTCCTTCTCCTCCTTCTTCTCTCCTTCTCCTCCTCCTTCTTCTTGGGCCGAAACTGGGTGTTCGAATTTTTAATTTTTAATTTTTTTTTGTTCTTCTTCTTCTCTCCTCCTCCTTCTTCTTGGGCCGAAACTGTGTGTTCGAATTTTTAATTTTTTTTTTTTTTTGGTTCTTGTTCTTCTCCTCCTCCCTCCTCTCTCTTCTCTCCCTCTCTCTCAGCTCACTCACTCACTCTTTCACCCAGGTCCGACGAGCCATGGTTTTGATTTTTTTTTTTTTTTTTTTCGTTTCGTTTCTGGGCAGCAGGGGAAGAAGATGGGGAGGAGGGGGAGGAGGGGAAGAAGATGGGGGAGGAGAGAGGGGGGTGGGGTGGGGACGAATTGGGTTTTGAATTTTTTTTTTTTTTTTTTCGTTTCGTCTCTGGCAGATGGGAATGGGGTCGGGGTGGGGGGGGAGATGGGGGAGGAGAGAGAGGGGGTGGGGTGGGGACGAATTGGGTTTTGAATATTTTTTTTTTTTTTTTTCATTTCGTTTCGTTTCTGGGCATATGGGAATGGCGTCGGGTGGGGGTGGGGGTGGGGGTGGGGAAGATGGAAACGGCTTCTAGGATGCAGAGGAGAAAGAGGCGAGAGAGAAGGGGAGAGAGAGAGAGGAGAGAGAGAGAGAGATATTTAAATAAAAATAATAATTTTTAATTATTAAAAATATATTTAATAATTTTTTAATCCAGTTGGATTAGTGAATGGGCCCCTCCTCTAGCCACGTCAGCACTTAACAGAGAAATTAACTGAAAAACTAACGGAGGTATGACATTGGCACAAATTCTTAAGATGTTGTATGACATTGTCATTTTTAAAAAATCAGGTATGAAAGTGTCGTGACACCCATAGTTGAGGTAGTTTTGTGTAATTTACCCCAAAAGATATTATATATACTAAAAAGAAAGAAGTAGACATAATCTCATATTAGACTAGTAATAATATAATTTAAATTCGTTTTTTCCGGGAATAAAACATTTCACTTACTAATATTTTTCACATCTTTGTAGAATAATTTACATTCAATTGCGTCCAAGAGTATTCAAACGAAATTGAGATGTCATTGTCAATCATTATACCGTTAAATGCACGTGATCCTGCATTTGATTTCTAACACATAACAATGGAAACAAATATCTCAAATTCTCTAGTAATAAAATACAAAGTTATTGAAAAGTTTTACGCTTCAAACATGTAAAACTTCAAATTTGGCTTGTTTGTTAAAAGAACCAAACTTGCCTTGACTTGAATCTATACGAGCTGAGCTCGAGTGAACTATAGACGAGTTATTCAAACTCGAAATGACCTTTAGTTAGTATTAGATGTATGTGTTAAAATATTCCACATCAGCAAGAGGGAAAAAAAGAGTTTAAATATCATAACTTCCTTTAATTATACTGATGTCTTGGCCCTTGTGTGATAAAACACTACACTTGTTGGTCTGTGCATATGGTAATTAACGAGTTTGGGACAATATCAGTATTGTTGGAAGTTGGCTTTTAGACCATTGTTCTCCTATGGATCTCCCATGTATGATTTACTAATTGGATCTCACGTGAGGGGCATGTTAAAATATACCACATCGGCATAATGAGGGAGAAAATAAGAGTTTAATATGTAACCACACTCCAACTGATACCGAAGCATTTTTATGATGAACCTCCACATATGACGGCATATGCATGTGGTAATAACAAGTTGAGAATAATATTAATATTGTTGATGGTTGATTTTGACCCTTTTCTCTAATAATTTGAGCTAAAAGTCCAACATGGTGGCTAACCTTAGACTTGAGCATTATCTCCACCTCCATTACAAAGATTACCAATCCATTCCATTCCATTAATCTGAGAAGAAGTCAACCAACCAACCAAGAGATTAATCGTCAGCCATGAACAATACTAAGCATCACTTCCTCCTCGTATCATGCCCTTACCAAAGCCACGTCAACCCCACTCTCCAGCTCGCCAAGCTTCTTACACAAACCGGCGGAGGGACACGTGTCACTTACGCCACCACCGTCCACGGCCTCACCAAAATCAAATCTTTCCCTTCCCTCCAAGGCTTATCATTCGCTACTTTCTCCGACGGCTTCGATGACGGCGTCAAACCGACCCACGACCCGGACCTCAGCATGTCCGAGTTTAAGCGCGTGGGATCACGCACCCTAACCTCCCTGATTCAAAAATTGTCTGCCTCCTCCGACGGCGGCGACGACGGCGAGCCTGTTACTTTCGTCATCTACGCCGTCGTCCTCCCTTGGGCCGCTCAAGTGGCAGCTGATCTTGGCATACCCTCCGCTTTCTTCTGTATACAGTCGACCACTTCCTTTGCGCTTTGCCACCATTACTTGACTTATTTTCACAAGTGCCATTCATTTCCAAGCTCCATAACAATTGATGGGTTGCCCCCCTTTTCCCCCCAAGAACTGCCTTCCCACCTCCTCCCAAGCAGCCCACATGCTTCGTTCCTCCCTACCTTTCAGGAACACATCCAGGCCCTCGAACAGGTCAATGTCAAACCCTACCCCAATTTCGTGCTGCTCAACACTTTCGATGCCTTGGAAGAGACGGCAATGGAAGCCATTCGATCACACATGAAGAATGCGAATGTGGTTCCGGTTGCGGTTGGCCCATTGGTTTTGAGTTCCAGTGATGCTGGTTTTCGCTGTGACTTGTTTGACAAGTCTGGGGACGACGATTACCTACAATGGCTGGATGCCAAACCAGATTGCTCTGTTGTTTATGTGTCATTTGGGAGCATTGTGGTGTTGAAGAGGGATCAAATTGAAGAGATGATGAATGGACTGGTCGACAGCGGGCTCCAATTTTTATGGGTTATTCGCGCTTTGGAGAATGGAGATGATCGGAGCATGACGATGATGATAGAGGAGAGATTAAAGAGTAAGGAGCAGGGGTTAGTGGTGCCGTGGTGTTCGCAGGTGGAGGTGTTGGGGCACAAGTCAGTGGGGTGTTTTGTGACACATTGTGGGTGGAATTCGACGTTGGAGAGCTTGGTAGCTGGGGTTCCAATGGTGAGTTGCCCACAATTTTCGGACCAGAACACAAATGCAAAAATGGTGGAGGAGGTGTGGGGGACTGGAGTGAGAGCCAAATCGAATCACGAGGGAGTGACTGAAGGGGGAGAGATCAAGAGGTGCCTGGAGATTGTGATGAGAGGTGAAGAGATCAAACGGAATTGTCAAAAATGGAAAGGTTTGGCAAAGAAGGCTCTCAACGCAGATAACTACAATATCAGGCACTTTATTGCAGGGTTGGGATGAAATAAAACTCCTCCTATCCTACGGGTGGGCAGGTTGAGGATGTGTGCCCGCACCTTTGGACCTAATCGACTTTCTTTCTACTCTACTTTTATCTTTTGTTTTTGCTAAATATCTTCGTGCGAGTGTGTAATCTCTAATTTCCTTAAAAACTTCGTAGGATGAAATGGGTCAGATATATTTACAAGTATGAAGTATTCTACATTTACGCAATCTCCAAAAGAAGTCTAGTTTACAAATGTCATCTACTCTATATACACTGCACAAAACTTACACTAGCGGGAATCGTCATATCACAAAAACTCTATATACATATTGAGAATACTAAATTCACTAATCCACCTAGCGCTAGCTAGCAACTTTTTTAAACCAAGTTCGCAGAAGCAGCTCTTACCACATTTGCCGATTTATTTCTTAACATACATTTCCAAGCATATTTCCTCTTCTCCCACCTTGCTGCTCTCTTTTTCTTATATATCATCCCTCGATACTTTTGTAAATCCTTCAACCAACTAGAATAATCCCTCCCAGGTTCGCATGCAATGAAGTCCGCTAACTCCTCTATCTCAGATTCCTGGGATCTTCCTAGTAAGAGATTGAGAAAAACCTTCCCGTTGCAGGTTTCCTCTATTTTCTCTTCAATGCCATCACTAGATTCCATTGTGCACCTCATGATACATGCATTTTCCGAAGTTTCTGCTACCTCGCTCTGTGATCTCCGATGGGAGTTTGTGAGAGAAACTTTGCTGTAAAATGAGGGAAGATTGATTTAATTGAAGAGAAGAGATAACCAACATCAGATAAAAGTACTTGATTGAATCGAATTGAATTTATTCAAGTGATTGCAAGAAGTCTGTCAATATATAAAGCTAAAACTATCGAATCCTCCTTTTCTTTATCGAAAGCAGAATGTTTTATGATCAGATGCAGCATTTTTCTTTTACTGGATTCCTGGAGATCTATAGCATGAAATTCCTTGCCTCCAAGGACTACCAATATCATGGTTCACTAAATGTCAGAAATCAATGGCCAGAGAATATCATAGCTAAAAACTAAATAAATATAAAAACCTGCTCAGCTAGCCGCTACTGAAATCTAATGACAGCTACATTATGATCTCGTTATATTTTTCTGGTTTAAATTGAGAAGAGTTGAGCATATTTACAGTCAACTCGATGCCACCCACCCGTATTTCTGTTTGATTTGGCGAGAAAATATTTGTATGGTAGAAATATTTTGTCGCTGGTATTAAAAATCTTAATACAGAACTATGCTATATGGTGCACCATATTATTTTGTACCTCAAGTGAAGTGTTTGAATTTTCTGAAATTTCGATGCAACTCTTCTGATAGATTTCTTTTTTGCCAAGCCCTGCAAAGTGTAACATATGTCATTTTGAAATGTACATAATAAGTTCAAAGAATTAAAACATTTATCATTTTTTGTTTTACAAGTATCGAGAATGAAACAAAAACACATCAATTAAACTCGAAAAGGTCATAAAAGAAAAACAAAGCTCACCCCTGTAATCTTGTCTGAAGGCAATCCAGATGAAGAAGTTCGTGAGCCAGAAACTAGAAGTGAGCTGAGTGCAACTATATCACCATCTTCGTAAACATATAGATTTAATAGTGACATGATTGTCGATATGCAGCCCTTAACTAAGAAATCAATCCCACTACCAAAACCCAAGGACAGCAAGCCTGAAAAGTGCAGAAGCATCCACTTGGAAGCCTTATGTATCGACGGGTGGGTGTTCATCATGTCTAATAAGAACTTTTGATTAGGTAGAGACACATTGAACTGGTGAAAACAGCCAATGACACCCACTATGAAATCATATTCCTTTGAAGAAGCGTCTTTTAAGGTTTTTGGAGAGCCCAAATGCCCGCCATGCCTTAGACACCAAATAGCTTTCAACAACGAAGTACTCATTAACTTCAATATGGAAGCAAGAAGATAAATATCTTGGGGACTCGTATCCCCTTTTCTATACAGCACACTATCACTAACACCACAAGAAAAACTTCCATGTATTATGCTACGCAAGATGGACACTATATCATCTTTACATGATTCATCAAAAACATGTTGGCTCTCATTTATGTATGCAACAGAAGAATCCATCAGGTCAGATTTTGTTCCACAGAACATATCGCACAAATACGAGTCCCATAAAGAATCAGAATGGGTAACTAGATCACACATTTTATCTCTCGTAACTTGTTGAATATACGATTCAAATGAAGGTTGACAACTTCTCCCTAGCATACGTGAACCGGTAGAAGAAGAAGAAGAACATTTAACACCCAAACAATGGAAATCCATAAGTGAACTAGACATGTGGCTGGTATATAAAAGGACAGACCTTTCAAATGCTGTTAGGTAGCAGTCCATAAGTCTAAGATCTGGTCTAGCATTCAAAGACATGTCTACATCAATGGATTCAGAAACCAATAAAAACAAATGTGTCTGCAACATTTTGGGTGCTGACAGCATGATGGGGTTAAGAAGCAATAACACTGCAGCTTTCAGGCTCAGTTCGGGAACTCTACAATGCTTCCCGAAATCACAGAATAATCTTTTGAGGAAGTTCCCATATGCTCGCTTTCCATAAACTGACAAGATGAAATGGGCAGAAATCACCTCCAGAACACTTCCAATATCACCTTTGACATCGTGGCACCGAAATAGCATTTCAGTTGTGCAAGAAGAAGAATCAACAAGAATAAAGTACTCTCTCAGCAATCTACACATTACAAGTTCATCTGCAAATATCTAAATACAATAATGCTACCATCAGTTGTGTATAGATGCAATAACTCTTACAGAAGTAATTATTTTAGAATGGCGTGAGAACTTCACATGGAAGAATGACACAAAGGATATTTGAAATGGAATTCTTCTTGAACTGCAAAAAAGAAAAAAAAAAAAAAAAAATATATATATCCAGCCGACGATTGCAAGACTGTCCTCAAATTATTCAATATGTTTATTCATATCCTAATCTTGTAAATATATAACATTGGTAATTTGGTAAATTTATATTGTACTTACTATCTAATAGCAATCAATATCACATTAAGTAAAACAAAATAGAAGGAAGACGACACAGAGAAATTCATATACAACAAACAAGTTATAATCTGTTACTATGTATACTTTTAAGACCAGCATGAGAAGAAATGCAAACACCACCATATCATATCACTGTATGGGTTGAAAGCATAGCAGACATTCCAATAGCTCTAAAGGTTAAAAGTTATTGAACGTTTACCTCAAGCACGGAAGATAGTGCTGGACACCATGGATCAGAAACTTCTATCAAACATAAGGAAGAAACAAAATCTTCGGAAACAGTAGTAGAAGAACCAACAGCATCAGTGAACGTGCACTTGGAAGAAAAAAACTTCTGAAAGGTGACAGAGCTGTTTTTCTCATCTCCTCCACTTGTAACCAAAGAAAGCAATTTCCGTAGTACAGAGAGAAGAAATTGGGTTTTCTCCACTAGGATAGTAGGTTCAGCCAAGGTCAAGACTAGGATGCAACATCTCAAAAGCAGCGGTAGTTGATCAGGAGCGGCCGACATGTCTGTGTGGGAATCAACATGCCTCGGTCCCCTTGTTGCAGATACATCACATAAAGCGGAAAAGAACAGTTTAAACCTCCTATCTAGCTCTTTGAACAAAACATGAATGAGACTTTGTGTATCGCCAAGTTTCACTTCAACCCCGCCATGATTGAGAGCACCTTCAAAGTTAGAAAAGTGCATTGTTTCATTTCGTGACAGCGGAGCAAGTAGGAAGCACAATCTTTTCAAAAGGGGCATCTTCAGACCCTGAAATTGAACACACTAAGAATCAAACGAAGCGTTTATCTACGTAAATATAAGTTCCTATGTCCACAAATGACACAAACATCCATCAATGTTCTACAACAAAGCAACACAGAGGCTACACTCGTTTCGGCGGAAATGAATTTCCCAATTTCCTTCTCAATCCTCCTACAATTCATCTCTGATTCTACAAAATTATGACCCTGTACAGTCTCTATCCAAACAAATCCATAAATGCAGAATTGACAAGTGAGTCATACGACCTAAAACAGAAATGAAACGACAATGCAACGTAAGATGGAGATGGAGTACCTCAGGGGATTGAATTGCAGAGATTAGGGTTTGGAAGTTGAGAGGAGGAGTGTGATTGGGAGTTGGGGCTTCTTCCATTGCAGGGCTGCGGCGCTTTCTGTGCCTCTTGCTCTTCGAACCCATCTCTACGTTCTGCAGAAACGCACGGAATCTCAGAAATGATCGGCTTTCGCTTACAAATGAGCGCCAAACTGACACCACTTTCGGAAGACTGAATATGAAAACCTAAGAATTTTTATAGTACAAGAGCTCTTATATTTTTTCCCGCACCCTATTAATTTCAGCCATTTGATGTACTTTTGTCTTATTCAATCTCTTTCTTACTTTTATTTTATTCAATCAAACAGTTGAAAATAAATAAAAAATACCTGTAAGAAAATCTTCAATTCTTGAGTTAAAATGTAAAAATCTTATCTAAAAAAATTTAGCTTTTTAACCAAAAGTAATTTTTCTTCTTCAACCCCTCTAGTTAAAGGTTTTTTATTTATCGTCGTCCGATCAAAATAGAGCCATTGGTATTGCACATGGGTGGCCGATAACCCCACAGGTTGGGCCCCACTTCTGCACAACAAGGTCCCATTTGCCTTGCTTTTGGCGCATTCCATTGCGTTTGGAGTGCTGCTTTTCATTTGCTTCCCTTTTTCTCACGAGTTCACGCGCAGGCTGTGGCCCAGTCCCCTTACCTTGGCTAGTTTATTGGCTTAAATTTGCCTCAAAAATCAGTTTATCCCAAAACTGACTTTTGGCCTAAGGTTGGAGCGAGTTGTGAGAGATTTAGAACCTAAATTTTAGGTTCTAACTTAAGGGTTGGAGTTAATTTAAGGAAGAAAATGGGGTTCTCTAAAATTATTGATAACTAAAAGCACAAAAAAGTTATCACTTCATATTGTGATCTAGTGGTAATTGTAGCTGAAATGCGCTATGTTCGAATCTGATGAATGATGAGTTCGAATCATGGATCGTTTGAAAGTACTTTTAAAATTACTAAAAGCCAATTTAGATAAAATATTTTTGAGTTCCAATTCCAAAATCACTTGAAGTGCTTCTTGCAGCAAACACTTCAAGTATTTTATCAGGATTTACTTGTATTTTTATCAAAGAGTGGTTCAAAAAATATTGGGTAAATTACATTTTACCCCTTCAGGTTTGGGGTCGATTTCATTTCCTTACAACATCTTTAAAACATTTCAATTTCATACATTTACTTATCATTTTATTTCAATTTCATACATCCGTTAGAAAATCTGTTAAGTAAACTGTTAAGTGATGATGTGGCAAATAAGGTGTCACATCTCGACCCAGGCTCGACTCCGCCGTAGCACGATATTGTCCATTTTGGGCCCCGACCACGCCCTCACGGTTTTGTTTCTAGGAACTCATGCGAGCAGAACTTCCTAGTGGGTCATCCATCCTGGGAATGCTCTGGCCCATTCTTGCTTAACTTCGGAGTTCCTACGGAACCCAAAGCCAGTGAGCTCTCAAAAGGCCTCGTGTTATATGGAGGTGGGCATGTACATATAAGGCATAGAGGATCCACTCCCCTGAGCGATGTGGGATCTAACAATCCACCCCCCTTAGGGGCCCGACGTCCTCATCGGCACACTTCCGGCCAGGGATTGGCTCTGATACCAAATTGCCACATCCCGACCAGGGCTCGAATCCGCCGTAGCACGATATTGTCCGATTTGAGCCCTGACCACGCCATCACGGTTTTGTTTCTGGGAACTCACGTGAGCAGAACTTCCCAGTGGGTCAACCATCTTGGGAATGCTCTGGCCCATTCTTGCTTAACTTCGGAGTTCCTACGGAACCCAAAGCCAATGAGCTCCCAAAAGGCCTTGTGCTATATGGAGGTGGGCATGTACATATAAGGCATAGATGATCCACTCCCCTGGGCGATGTGGGATCTAACATAAGGGGTCCCCATTTGTGCTGACGTGGCTAAACACTTAATTAAAAAATAAATAAATAAAAAGCCAAAACCCAGTTCGTCTTCCCCATCCATTCTCCCTACCCGAGCCCACCCCCAATTCAGACACACTCCCTTTCTCTCTAATCCCTAACTCCAAAAATCCCTTTATCGTTCTGTCTTTTCGAGTCCCCGTCGTCGTCGACGTCGAACTCCATAGTTCGACCGCTAGCAGTTGGGGAACTCCTGGGGAATAAGGACGAGATGCAGCATGGCGAAGACCTCGTCGATGGTGGGGACGGTGAGGAAGTGGAGGGCGGAGATCCGGCAGAGAATGAGAGGCTTGGAGAGGAGAATAGGGGATATAAGGGAAATAGTAAACGGTTGAGGGTAGGCTCGGGTGGGGAGAAGCGGTGTGTCTGATTTGAGTTAGGGTGTGCTCAGGTGGGGTGGGGAAGACGAACTAGATTTTGGCTTTTTTTTTTTTTTTTTTTTTGCTTTTCATTACTTAATTATTTTACATTTTTTATTAAGTGTTTAGCCACGTGGCACAAATGTGACAACCACGTCAGCATAAATGGGGATCCCTTATTTGCCACATCATCACTTAACGGTTTACTAAACAGATTTTCTAACGAATGTATGAAATTGAAATAAAATAATGAGTAAATGTATGAAATTGAAATGTTTTAAAGCTGTTGTAAGGAATTGAAATCGACCCCAAACCTGAAGGGGTAAAATGTAATTTACCCAAAAATATTTTCATCTCAAAAGCATTTTCAATCATTTCAAAAGCCCTTACAAACGAGCCCTCAATTTATTTTTCCACCCTTTAGTGTAAATAGATAGTTATATGAAAAAAATAGTAATAAGATAATTATTACAGCGCTAATGATTTGTTCGAATCTCTTTTCCTTTGTGTATATCTCACTTTATTTTTGACATTTTGTGCAAATAAATTCAAATTATAGTTAAGAAATATAAATAAAAGGGTGTGTATACATATTGAAAGCATATGTGAATATCATTTCTCTTACTACACAATGCTTAGACGTTGTGAGTATGCTTCATCTCGTAAAATTCAAAAATAGAAATTAAGTATAACTAAAAAATAATGAAATATAAATTTAAAAAAAAAAAAAAAAAGTGTGCATCAGCATTACAAGCATATGTAAATATCATTTACCTTACTACACAATGCGTAGATGTTACGAGTACACTTCATCTTGTAAAATTCAAAAGCAAAAAATACAGGGACACAAGGTAAGCAAATGGGTGGGCAGTGAGTCAGTGACCCAGTTTTCGCACCCAAATTTGAATTTTCTTTCATGAAAAGTATAATAGTTTAAAACATCATATTGTAAATTTCAAGTTGTTTCTCTCTATAGAACTATATCCTTGAATTCATTTGGTGGTGGTTTCTATCATTTATAATAGAAAACGTTGTCTCCATTCAATTAGCTAATTCATTATTGCATAGTAAAGAGATGAAAATCAGTTTTATAGCCGTTATCTCATTCATATTCAGTCATTATGAGAATTGTTAATGCAATTTTCTTTGATATCTTAATGTTCAAATTGAGCTCTTATATATAGCTTCCCTTGTCCCAACCTTGTGAGTAATATTTTATTTCCTACAAACCCCACCTAGTTGAAAAGGATCTTACTTTTCACTTGAGCTACAAATGCAGTAGCCTTAAGAAGGATAAAGTTTATATATGACAGTGAATTTATACGCATCAACTTAAAATCCTATTCTAATTAAGCGTGGACAAAGAGCCTTTTCCACTTACAAAAGATAAGAGCCTGTTTGGTACTCTACTTGAATCCAACTTTTTAAACTCAAAAACAATTTTCAAGTTTTAGGCCTTAAAAACTTGTTTGGTAGGACTATTTTCAAAAACTGAACTCAAGACCAACTAAAAAATATAGTCTATTATCTAAGGGGGGTGTATTCAATTGGGATTTTGAAGGATTTTAATTCTTTTAATGAATCTAGGGGTATTCAATCAGGATTTTAAGTGATTCTCTAAAATTCAAGGTGTATTCAATTAGGATTTTAAGATAGTTTGTTAAAATCCTTAGAAATCCGGGTGTATTCAATTAGGATTTTAAAGAAGTTTATAACATTCCAGGTGTATTCAATTAGAAATTGATTTTAAAGAATTTGAGAAAGTTGAGGAATTAGAGGGAATTGGAGAGATTTCGTAGTGTATTTTAAGCATCCACAAATCTCACCTTTTCCCATGAGATTTCGAGGGAATTGAGTCAAAATTTTATATGGAATCTCTATAAATCAATCAAACTCTATAAAAATCCATGGATTTATAAATCTATTAAAATCTCTCAAATTCTCAATTGAATACAAACACAAAAAGTGAGTTTTTAAACAAACTCACTCATTTCTTTTCTTTCCCTCCTCCCCTCTCACTCCAAATCTCTATCTCTCTCTCTCTTTTATTCTCTTTCTCTCGCCCTTCTCTTTCTTTTACTTTTTTTACCTTTTTCGTCTCTCCTCCAATCCGCTCTCTTTATTCTCTCGGTTCTTTTTCTCACTCCTCTTCCTCTCTATCTCCTCTGATTCTCTCACTTCTTTCTCTTTTCTTCAATCATCTCTTACTTTCTTTTCTCCTCTATCCTCTTTCTTTCTCAACCCCCTCTTTTTTGATCTCTTTGTCCAGTTTAAGTTGTAAGACTTACAATTTTTAAATCGCATACCAAACAAGTTTTTGAGTCTTAAAGAAAATTGTTTTCAAGAAAAATTCTTAAGAAATGTTTTGAGAAATTATAAAAAAAATTAAATAGGATACCAAACAAGCCCTAAGTATTTTATCTTACTTTGTTTATGTTATTTAATAAACTGTGGCGATACAAATTATCATCTACTAATATTAATTTTATGTGATTTCTCATAGTTGAAATAACATCCACATTGCCAATATTTTCAACATCTTCTTCCATTTTTTATACAGTAACTTGTATTTATAACCCCTAATAAGGAGATGAATGCTTTTAGGGAGAACTAATAAAAAGTATCTTACAAGTTTTCAAAAAATAAAAAGTACTTTACATAACTTTTTTATTTGTTTTTGGAAAACACCTAGACAACTTTTTGTTTATTAAAGTGTTTGGACCCAAATTTACACCATCGGTCCGTGCAATCAAGATCATTGAGTGAGCATAGCTTCACACCGTCAGATGAAAAGTGGAGATAATTCATTTTTTTATTATCAAAGGATAATGTTATGGTGTTTTATCATAATTATCTTTTAATAATAATTTATTATGAAAGATGAGATATGTATTTCCAACTGGAAACATGGCAGCACAATTCAAGCTGATTTGGATGTTTTGGCGTGTGAATGTGTGGGTGGGATCGGAGTAGGATTCTCGACCCTCCTAATCTCTCTACCTTTCCATCCCCTCCTATTTGAACGATCACGGTTAAGCCACATCAACATTTTATATTGATTTTTTTATAGAGATAATAAGACAAAAAATAATGTGTGAGAGGAGGGGAAGGAAGGGGATGGGAATAGGAGGGTAGAGAATCTTACTTCGGTGGGATCAATTTGGTTGACTGACAAGTGGTGTGTTGCAAATTGGTTATTGTCCATTCAAAGTATGGTTGGGATTAGGATGTATGAATTGGTAAAGATTATGAAGAAGCCTAGATAGGTTTGGTTTCTGATGTGATGTGATAAGCCTAACTTTTATTAGGTTTGAAAAGTCAAGGAACAAATCCCACAGATCAATTTGAAGGATATGCCTTGGCTTCTGACGCGGATCGCGAATTAGAGTCAACATAAAGACATTTGTGTGCATTACAAGGACAAAAAACAAAAAAAGAGTCACACTTCTATGAAGGTTTTGAATTAAAAAAATTGTCCTAAATCTTCTATATATAAAGCTAATGGAAAAGATGAATAGTGATTTTAATGTCACCTAGCTTCAACAAAAAAATTTGGACAAAAAATTTCAAAGGCATCCCAAAATAATGCATCATAAGGCAGGGGCATTTTGTCATTTTAACAATAATTTTTTTAATAATTAATTTTTTTGTGTGTTTGTTTGTTTTTAATTAGTACCTCACAATAGACTAGCAACAATGTGATTCAATTTCTCTATCTTTAAACATGTACAAAACATCTTAAGAAACGTGTAATGCCGGTTATAAAAAAGGTCATTCGCATGCGGATAATAATGTAATTAAATTAGTTGTAAATGATTGTTGTTTTTTTAACAAACGATATTATCTACATTAAGGGGGAGGAGGTGGGCTTAGCCTCACAATGGGCTAGCAATAATGTGATTCAATCAGTTGTTTATTAAATATTATTTTCTCTATTTTAAACACATTCAAAACATCTTAAGAGGCGTGTAATGTCGGTTATAAAAAAGATCTTTTGCACGCGGATAATAATGTGATTAAATTAGTTGTCAAATGATTGTTTTTTTTTTTTAACAAACAATATTATCTATACTAAGGGGGAGAGGGTGAGCTTAGCCTCACAATGGGCTAGTAATAATGTGATTCAATCAGTTGTTTATTAAATATTATTTTCTTTATTTTTAAACACGTTCAAAACATCTTAAGAGACGTATAATGCGTATAATGCCGGTTATAAAAAAGAAGTCTTTTGCATACGGATAATAATGTGATTAAATTATATTAAATTAGTTGTCAAATGATTTTTTTTAACAAACGATATTATCTACACTAAGGGGGAGGGGGTGGGCTTAGCCTCACAATAGGCTAGCAATAACGTAATTCAATCAATTGTTTACTAAATATTATTTTCTCTAGTTTTAAACACGTTCAAAACATCTTAAGAGGCGTGTAATGCCGGTTATAAAAAAGGTATTTCGTACGTGGATAATAATATGATTAAATTAGTTGTCAAATGATTGTTTTTTTTTCTTTCAACAAACGATATTATCTATATTAAGGGGGAGGAGGTGGGCTTAGCATGTGATTCAATCAATTGTTTATTAAATATTAGGGTAAATTACATAGTAGCTCCTCAGGTTTGAGATCTATTACAACCCCATACAACATCTTTAAAATATTTCACTTTCATACATTTACTTATCATTTTATTTCAATTTCATATAACCGTTAAAAAATCTGTTAAATTAACCGTTAAGTGATGACGTGGCAAATATGGGGTCCCCATTTGTGATGACGTGGCTAAACAATTAATAAAAAATTTAAAATAATTAACTAAAAAAATAGTTATATTAAAAAAAAAAAAAAAAACCATAAGTCGTCTTCCCCACCCATCCCTTCCCCGCAACCCCCCCACCCTTCTCCTCCACTCTATTCACTTCCCCCAGCCGATCTCTTCTCCTTCCCCGCACCCCACCCCACCTAGATACCCAGATTTGTTCTTTAAAAAAAAAAGCCTGCAAGAAGAAGAAGAAGAACCAGCACCCAAAACCCAGTTCGTCCGAAGAAGAAGACGAGAAGGGAAAAAAAAAAGCCCAGAACCCTCCCCCCCCCCCCCCCCCCCCCCCCCCCCGACGGCGCCTCGCGACCCTTCTTCTTCTTCTTGCAGGTTTTTGGGTTCTGGGTTAAAGATAGGGATGTGGGTTTTTTTTTTTTTTTTTTTTTTTTTTTCTGGGTATCTAGGTGGGGTGGGGGGGGGGGGGGGGGGGGGGGGGTGGGGTGCGGGGAAGGAGAAGAGATCGGCTGGGGGGGGGGGAGGGGTTGCGGGGAAGGGAAAGGTTAATGTAAATTCTATAGAGACTGATTTTATTATGTGCATTCAGCTACTTTAACTGGTTTATAAGGGGTTTCTTCTAGCATGACTAAGATATATTCATTTACTTCAAATATTTGACTTTTTTTTTTGTCAATTTACGCATATAAATACATTTAAAACATGTAAGTCACACGTAGTACGTCATGATTCAAAAAATGTCGAGCGCGTGCATAAAAGCTAGTAATAAAGAAAGTGTCTTTAATAACAATAATGAAAAATATCTAAAAATTTATGATAAAAAAAGTTTTGCGAGAAATTTTTTATTATATTTTTAACTAATTGAGGTACATCTCTCACGAAGCTATACTTTCATTGGAGGATTTTATATTTAGAGGCATAAGATTATCATAATTTTTCTCTTTCACAAAAAAAAATTATTATACTTGAAAAAAATATAATTAGGTTTTTAAAGAGTAAACTTGGTCACGTGGGTAGGAAACTGCGAAATCATAGCAGCAAGAGCATAACCAGGGCTTAGGCAATTTGGCGGCTCTCTTCAGTCTTGCCTAGGGTTTTAGCTTCAAATTCTCACTCTGGTTTCTCTCCTTCCCCAATTTATACAAAATTAGGGTTTATGATTCTGTAAAATTCAGAGCAGGTCCTCATTACGATGAAGGTGAAAGTAATATCTCGATCAGCAGATGAATTCACCAAAGAACGAAGCCAAGACCTCCAGGTGAGTTTTTCTCCTCTCTCTCCTCGGAGCTTTTCGTCCCTCTTTCTCTCTCTAAATTCTGATGCTAGGGTTTCTGGTTCGATCTCCGCAGAGGGTATTCCGTAATTTCGACCCCAGCATCCGAACCCAAGAGAAAGCTCTCGAGTATGTCCGGGCACAAAACGCCGCAAAATTAGACAAGGTATGATTTGGGATTGATTTCATTTGTGTTTTGAAATTTTGGATTTCGGACTGCCTTGAATATTTGTGCTCTACATTTGTTTGAATTTTGAATTTTATTTGTATTTTTTGTGGATAATTTAGATTTTTGCGAGGCCGTTTGTTGGAGCAATGGAGGGACATATCGATTCCATTTCCTGCATGGCAAAGAATCCAAACCACTTGATAGGAATATTTTCTGGTTCAATGGATGGAGGTACTTTGTTTCCTCTGAAATTTTCGAATTCCTTTCGTCTCTAATTTCTTCCTAGCTATTTATGTGGACATCTCTTTAGAGACTTTGACAGATTCTGAAAGACTTCAAACCACATTGTTTTTTATTTAGATAAATTTTTTTACATAAACACAATACCACCCCCGCTTCCTTCAAATCACTTTCTTTTATAGTTTTTATTGAAATAACAATCTTCTTTTAACCAAAAAAAGAAAAACATTCGCTGATAAAGAAAAATTAATCACCTTTCCAAGGCTATTGTGGTTAAGTGATTGCAATAAAATCCCTGGTCTAGGGTATGAAAGTGGGGCTGGTGAAGATTGAAGATACAACAGAAGATGAGGGATAAGAGAGATAAGAGGGAATGAGTTGGGTAAAGTTGGCATGGAGAGACATAGCAGCTTGAAATGAAATCCTATGGGTGGAGTTGGGATTCTTATGGCCTTTTGTATGCTTACCTTATGCTCTCAAATCCTACAAAATCTTTCATTCAATGAAATCCTTGAAAATCTGTGACTTTTTTAATACCTATAGATTTGTATGAACTCTTAGAAAGTGTTTTTAAAATCTTAAATGACTACTCTTGCATTTGGATGGACTCTTTAAAAGTATTTTAAAATCCTAGTTGACTACTCCGTGATTCTTAAATCTTTTAAATCCTATCATATCTTAATTTGAGTACACTCCCCAAGATTTACATGCATTCTAAAAAGGTAATTTAAAAATCCTAGTTGACTACTGTGTGATTCTTAAATCTTTTAAAATCCTATCATATTTTAATTTGAGTACACTCCCAAGATTTACATGCATTCTAAAACAGTAATTTAAAATCCTAATTGACTACACTAAGATTTTGAAAGACTTTAAAATCTTGGTGTAGTCAATTAGGATTTTAAAAGACTTTTTTAGAATGGAGGTGTAGGCAAATTAGGGTTTTAAAAGACTTTAAAATATTGGTGTAATCAACTAGGCTTTTGAAACTTTTTAGAATGCATGTAAATCTTAGTTTAGTAAATTGAGATTTGGATGGACATTTTTAGAGTGCTTGTAATCTAGGTGTAATAAAAAAAAATCAAAGATTTGGTAGTATTCCATTAAGATGTGGATTTTGTTGATTTGCGAGCATGAACTACATATAACAAAAACCAAAAACAATCTCATCTCACCCCAAGGATTTCATTTCAAGATTATGTTCTTCTATCCCTCTCTCCGTAGCCACCCACGCCCAACCCCATATGCCACTCTGCTAGCGGCAACTCTCTCTCCCACAGTTGCTAGAAACGGATACTATTCGAGTTTGCGGCTCGGTTCGGGTACGGAATTCGCTAGTAATCTATAGTACCGTTTGCTAGAGAGTAGTCATAGACAATATGATATTCAGTTCGATTCGTTCTAAATTCATTAAAGAATGTAAATTGGTTTGATTTGTCTTTTACAATTAAATTTTATAGTTATTACTTATTTTAAGCAATTATTTGTGTTTCATAGCATTGTTTATTTATGTGCTTTCTAAGAATGTGTTTGATGGTTTTAATATGTTCAACATGCATCGAAATAAAAACAAAAAAAAATGTTAAACATGCATTACAAGAAAATGTAAGTAAATATAAAAATATGTAAGAGAATAGATGGTTTAATATGGTTGGGTACATGCATCGAAATAAAAACAAACATATAGCTAGGATAATTAAGGATATGTGTTACCAAATACATGTAACCTAAGAAACAAATATAGGTATAATTTTGTACACAGTTGTTTAGAAATCATTAAAGTACAAAAAATCCATAGCAAAACCTCACAAAAAAAATTATTTCAAGATAGACAAGGCAAAAGTAAAAAAGAAGAATCACAAGTACCCTAGCATGATATCAACTCGGTTTCATTCAATGAGAATGAGGAATTGTATCTAATTGCAACAAACAAATGAAATATCCACGAGTCAACCTTAATCATTCATAAGGACTCTGTCGTAAGCTTCGTTGCCTGAAAATGCTAGAAACTGCTACAAGTAAGTAAAGTTATTTGAGAGAATTCAGGTGTGACAAAGCAGTGAAGATGCAATCATTACAAGAAGTCATACAAATATTCGAATACTCGTATCAGTTATCATTTACTAGGTACTAATATTATATTATAAAACGCATGTTTTTTATTAAATTTTTTATATTAATTTTTTTTAATTGTTTCTCCTTTTGCCGAAAACTATCTTAGAATAATTTTTTTTTCTGAGGTTTTGCTATGGATTTTTTGCAATTTGATGATTTCTAAACAATAACTGCACAAATACAAATTTATACCTATATTTGTTTTTTAAGTTACATTTATTTTGTAACCCATATTCCTAAGGATCCCAATTATCTGTTTGTAATTTGATGATTTCTAAACAACAATTGTGTACAAATATAAATTTATACCTATATTTGTTTTTTACGTTACATTTATTTTGTAATGCATATTCCTAATGATCTGTCTGTTTTTATTTCAATGCGTGTACCCAATTATATTAAACCGTTTGTTTTCTTACATGTATTTATTACTTACATGTTTTTATTTCAATGCATATTCCTAATGATCTGTCCGTTTTTCTTGATCCATATTAGTATTCATGTGTTTTTTTTTGGCAGAAATTCGGCTCTGGAATCTAGCTTCCAGGTAATCAGTCTTTATGGTTTTCTCATGTGGAGTAGTATATGAATTGATTGAGACTTGGACCAGGTGTCCCTGGTTTTGAATCATTATATATATGTGTGTGTGTGTATTTAAATTAGATCCTTTTGTTATTTTCATACTTCATAAATAATTAAATTATTATATTTGCTATAATTATTGAACCAAAAAAAGGCGGACAGTTTGTCGGTTTCCTGGTCACAAGGGTGCTGTCCAAGGTTTAACAGTATCTACAGATGGGCGCGTTCTTGTTTCTTGTGGAACTGATAGCACGTAAGTCATAACCTCCTGGGTTTATTCCCTTGTCCCCTCTACAAACTTAAGTTCTTGTACAGGTAATGAGATTTGTCCGTGATGGAGTCACTATCTTCCCTTTTCAGTGTTAGGCTCTGGGGTGTACCTGTTTCTAATCTCCTGGAGAAAGATGTCTTGTCTGATAAATCTGCTGAGGTATTGCCTCCCTAATACTGTCACGTGTCTTTCCAATCAATGAGTTGCCCACATTATACCTACCTAACTAGTTATAAATGATTTGCAGCCGCGGGAAACTTATGTTTGGAAGAATGCGTTTCGGTAAGTTTCTAATTGAAATTTTAGAGACGACACTTATTAGTTGATCTTTCAAATTGATTGGTATGTGCTATGATTGTCAACGTTCCTAAGATTTAGGTTTACATTCTCATTTGAAGGTCTGTTGATCACCAGTGGAACTCTGATCGGTTTGCTACGGGTGGAGCTGGAGTAGATATATGGAACCACAACAGGTTTTGATCTGGCCTAGTTATTCTTCTATCAAGTAAAGAAAACTATAATTTTATATCGCTCATAAGTGGATAAATATTTTTTATTGTTTATTTATTTTGATGCATAGGTCTGCACCAGAGCAGAGTTACCAATGGGGCACAGACACAGTTGTATCTGTTCGATTTAATCCTGGAGAACCAGATATCTTGGCAACATCTGCAAGGTATGTATTGATGCTCATAGATAAGATATGTATAACAATACTAGTAATATAAATTTGTACAGTAAACAGACTAGATACAATGTGCTTGCTCATTCTGGTGTTTGGTTCCGGATACCTTGTTTTCTAATTTAGTATTCCGTTACATTTGTTTTATTTAATAAGAATGGAACTAATAAAAACTATCTTGGAAAAACAAATGCTTTCGTGTAAAAGAAGGTTCAGCTGTAATTATTGTCTGTTACAACAACATAATTTTTTTGTTTTTTTTATTTGTTCATACTGCAATGATTTTATTTCATCTTTCCATATTGTTTGCTTCTTTTCTAACAAGTTATATAGTATCGTATTTTAGGATAGAAAGTAATATATGATTTCTGTTGCAGCGATCGAAGCATAGCACTATATGACTTGCGCATGGGAAAACCAACATCAAAGTTTATAATGAGGGTATTGATTCCAAATCATCGCTGTCCAGTTCTTCCCTTTAATTTATTTACAGCTTTGATTTTAAACTTATGAGAGCTAGAAAATAGCAATATTTGTTGCTGACTCTTAATGGTATTTCTAACTTGCATTGACAGACAAGAACCAATTCCATTTGTTGGAACCCAATGGAGCCAATCAACTTCACTGCTGTAAGGGTGTAAATTAAGAATTTTTTATTTGTAATCTTTGTAGTACATAAGGGATTTGCTCCAGGCTATCTCTGTGCATCCTTTTCATTGTTTTAGGATGTTTAACCATCACATATGAGCCCGAGAGTTGAGTTCCGGAATAAAACTTTAACTCTACTCTACTGAATGCAACTTGGTAATGTGATTTGGTCCTTGGAGCAAATTCCTCTTTGTAAAAAATCTTGTAATCAATGTATGCAAAAAATATTTTACTTTTGTTCGTTACCCTTACTAGTGGTTTTAGAGATGCCAATGCTCAAATATGTGGGATTTCTTCTTCTTCGTGTAGCATTTTCTTATTCTATTCTGTGAAGGTGCTAATGTAATTCCTCAATTATAGGCAAATGAGGATTCCAACTGCTATAGCTTTGATTGTAGAAAGTTTGGTGAAGCTACGTGTGTTCACATGGATCATGTTTCTGCTGTGTAAGTTGATAATTTTGCAATTGGAATATTCAGTGTGTAAACTTTATATGCTAAACTTCCATTCTTCCTATTGTATAGTATGGAAACTTTGTGTACCAAACTTCCATTCTTTTGTTTCTCAGGATGGATATTGATTATTCTCCAACTGGTCGAGAATTTGTCACTGGGTCTTATGATAGAACTGTGAGTTCCCTTTTGCATATGTTAAACTCCATTTCATCTTTGTTTGTGTAAATATAGCCTTAGTCCTCTCAAAAAAAATTCCTTTGCAGGTGATGATTTTCCCGTATAATGCTGGTCACAAACGGGAGATATATCATACGAAGAGAATGCAAAGGTTTGGCTTTCATGCATTCCTTCCCTTATTTGGTTGCTTATATTTGTTGAGCATATGTTATTAGCTTTCATATGCCAATCACAGCACTATAACTTTATGTTGATCAACTTAGATATTCTGACTCTTTTGTTTCCCTCGTCCTGCTTTTTATGTAGGGTGTTTTGTGTCAAGTACAGCTGTGATGGTAGTTATGTTATTTCTGGGAGTGATGACACTAATCTTAGGCTTTGGAAGTCTAAAGCATCGGAGCAATTGGGAGTCGTAAGAAATCTCTTCTTTACCTCATATTTTTGGTGCTTTGTAAGGTCTAAAATATCGATGATATCGGAAATATCGGTAGTCCAAAAACACGGAAATTTCGATAGAAATATCGGGATATTATCGATATCGATAAAAATTGAATAAAAACCACGGAAATTGTAAGAAAAACTTGGAAATTTTTATTGAAACTTTGTAGGATGTTTATTTAGTCAATTATCTATTAGTTTATCACAAAAAATTGGAAGGAAATGCATTGCATGATAGATTTAACTGATTTAAGTTGATTATATAGCGAGCTGACAAACATTGTGAGTGTAGAAAATATGTAGTAATTAATGAAAGAAGTTTAAACACACCATAATCATTTATATATAATGAATTAGTACAATATTTTACACTTTATACATTGCATGGTAAGATACATGAGTGACTTAGTAAGGTCTAAAATATCGATGATATCGGAAATATCGGTAGTCCAAAAAAATATCGGTAGTCCAAAAACACGGAAATTTCGATGGAAATATCGGGATATTATGGATATTTTAGACCACCACGGCTTTCACCCTCGGACTTGGGTGTTTTTCATCCATTACCTACTTCTGATATTCACCCATTACGTCCTTTTCTGAGCATGGTTTTTTATTTCGTTGGGTATTTTCTTTTCTTTTCGAAAAGAAAAATGCATAAATTGGTTTGACCAGAATTTTGTTCTTACCATGAACGCCATCACCAGTAGAGGCTTGAAACTCACAGATATACACTTTTACTTTATTGTCATCTGCAGCTTCTACCGCGGGAACAGAAAAAGCACGAGTATCATGAGGCTGTCAAAAACCGCTACAAGCATCTTCCCGAAGTCAAGCGTATTGTGAGGTACAAAAAGGACGAGGCCTGCCCTTATTCGTTATTTCTTATTAAAATAACGAATTGTATTTGACATGTAAAATGGTTAATCATTTTTAGTCCGTGTTTCTCATCCATCTGTTGTTCTGAATGGTGATTGTGCAGGCACAGGCACCTACCAAAACCAATATACAAGGCAGGTAAGCAAATTCGTGAACAAAATGAATCTCAGAGAAAGAAGCAAGAGAAGAGGAAGGCCCACAGCGCCCCCGGAAGCATCATTCAAGAGCCATTGCGGAAAAGAAAAATCATCAAAGTCGAGGAGTGAAGAGTACGTGTGGGTTAATGTTGGTAATCGGCTTCTGCGTACTTTTGAGCTCTATACCGGTGCCTTCACAGTTGAAGTGATTTCCCAATCAGCATTGCTCACCATGGACGTCGGTGCGGTGTCGGTGTCTAGTAACATAATAGTTTATAGAGGTTGGTTCGAGTAACGCGAGGTCAAAGCGTAGATTTCCTTGGTTGGTGAACTTGTGAAATGTTTCGTACGAAAATGTGCAGGATCTTAACCCTACTTCAGCTCCCGATCACGACGTGGTTCGGAATTTTTGATGGAAAGTGTCAGAATATACGAAAATGTCAATCTAAAATCAGTTTTGAATTGAGATGGATGGTCATGGATTGATTAGTTAAAAGAATCGGATGATGGGAAGGTAACGGTTGATCGTTACCAATTACCAAATACCAATCATGTCATCATCTTCAAAACATTACAATCTTATATACAAACTTATAATTTCATTGCAGTGTTATACATTCGTTACTAAATCTATTAAGTCAACCGTTAAGTGAGTATATATGAAATTGTATGAGATTGTAATGTTTAAAAAATGTATGAGATTGTAATTGAACACAAACTTTTGAGAACAAATTGTAACTTACCCAACAAAAGTAATCCACAAACTTACGAGAACAAATTGTAACTTACCCAAAAAGCTAATCTATTTTGGAAATGAATTTCCTTAAAAAAAAAAAGAATGATTTAGATGATATAATTACAATATGGAGTTACATACTCCCCATGGATGGAGTTTGAGAGAGGATTCAGGTTACGTCACATAATAAGTTATCTATAATAATTGGGTTACAAATTTATCATACATGAAAATCGAATTTAAAACATTCCTCTTATAAATAAAAAATAATAATATTAAACCGTAATACTAAGTGGGTTGTAATAGAGTATGGTTGAAATATCAAAATTTAAAACAAAATAAAAATTCATGAGAACCTGGTTATTTGTTCAAAAAAGAAAGAAAAATATCAAGCTGGTTAATGCCTTTTAATCTGGACCACATAAAAAAATCATCAACAAAATACATAAAAATCGCAGGCAAATACAAAATAATTAAAACCACAGCACTGACCGTTCCTGTGTGTCTTCCATGGCCTTCACAGCTGCTCCTCCTCAGGCTTCGCACACTTTGTTCCTCAGAAGCCCACCAGCATCAACGACAAGAAGAAGAGCAAGAACAGCAACCGCAACAAGAAGAACAAGAAGCCATGCGAGTGTACACGTGTACGCATCTCAGGGGCCGAGCAACCGCGAGAGGGGCCCGCCAGGAGTTGATACAAGAATCCATTGGGAAAATGACGATGAAGGTTGGATTGGAGGAAGCAGCAGCAGGAAAGAGCAGGCGGAGCAAGAGCCGGAGTCGGAGCAGCAGAAGAGTCAGAGGCAGAGCAATCTCTTGGGAGACAAGTTTGCTGATTTGCTCAATGACTCCATTTCTGATTCCCATTACCAGTCAGTCTCTCTTCTTTTCTCCCTTCCACTCATTTTTAAATTCAATTTCTTTATGTTTTAGTGCTATAATTGTAAACTATTAATTGAAGTGGAATTTACACGTAAAATAGATTATCTTTTACCGCTTCCGCTACGTTACGGTGGATTGTCACGATGGTTAGATTCTTCTGCATTCCGAGTGCAATTTTTATCTATCCGTTTAATATAAATTAGGGTAAAATATCGCATGTATATAAAAATTCTCAAAGTTACTACCTGGAAAATTTTGTCAAGGCTTTGTTGTGTTAGAAAAGTATTTCCTACTATTTAGTGCATATGAGCTCATTTGACAATATTTTTAAAATGGTTGGAATCACTTTTAGTGAAAATGCTTTTAGAATCAATTTTTAGTAAAAATGTATGTCAATTTTGAAAAAGCACCTTATTGCTTCTTGCAAGAAGCACATAACTAATTTTTTTGGCAAGAAGCACTTTAAGTGCTTTTGAAACCCCAAAAAGTTTTTTTTTTAAAAGCGAGTTCAATCATTTTAAAAGTAATTCCAAACAAGCTGATGTACGATATATTACCTATTTTCTCTATAGCAATACAGTATAGTGGGATATCAAACAAATTTAAGCTTTTGAGTATTTGGTAAAACATATTTTCACTTCACGAAATGAATAATGTTACAACTTAAGGTATATATACACAACAAACTGACAGAATTATCTTAACCACTAAGATAACTACTAAGAAGGTATAGCTACAATATTGCCCTTTATATCCCCCCTCAAACTGAACTTAGGTATTTTAAGTTGAAGTTTGTCAGGAAGGAAGATGAATCTGAGCTTGGACAGAGGCTTTGTGCATATATTAGCTACCTGGTCTTGAGTGCAGACAAAATGTACAGAGATCTGTTTAGCTAGAACCTTTTCCCTAATGTAATGATAGTCTATTTCTACATGCTTTGTCCGAGCATGAAAAATAGGATTTTTGGCAAGGGATATAGCTGAAACATTGTCACACCAGAGTTGGGGTGTGGCAGGCAAGTGATAGCCAATATCCACTAGTAACTGACATAGCCATGTTATTTCAGAAGCAGTATTAGCCAGAGATCTGTACTCTGCCTCTGTAGAAGATCGAGCAACAGTTGGTTGCTTCTTTGCACTCCAACTAATCAACGAGTTGCCCATATATACACAGTAGCCTCCAGTTGATCTTCTGTCAAGGGCACAGCCAGCCCAATCAGCATCTGAGAATGTTGTGATAGTAGGAGGAGTTGAACACTTGGAACACCAGATACCAAGATCAAGAGATCCTTTTAGATATCTAAGGATACGCTTAACAACTTGAAAGTGTGAAATTATGGGAGTGTGCATGTATTGACAGACAAGATTGACGGCAAAGCTGAGATCTGGACGTGTCCAGGTGAGATATTGAAGGGCACCAACTAGTGAACGATACTCAGAAGCATTTTGACAGAGGGGAGAATCATGATCAAGTTTGGAGGTGCTGAGTGGGGTACTGCAAGGTTTAGCTTCAGTCATGTTTGCTTTGGATAGCAAATCCAATATGTATTTGGTCTGAGATAGAAAGATACCTGAGGAAGATCGTTTGACTTCAAGACCAAGAAAATAGTGGAGAGGGCCTAAATCCTTGATTGGGAACATAGAGCTAAGGTGCTGAATAACTTGTTTACATGCTGCAGAATTGGGGCCAGTGACCAAAATATCATCAACGTAGACAAGAATGAAGATCATATCTGGACTCTTTTTGATAAACAATGAATGATCACTAGGAGATCCAACAAAGCCAAGAGACTGAAGAGCACCATGAAGCTTCTCATACCAGGCTCTCGGAGCCTGTTTTAAACCATACAAGGATCTGTGCAAGTGGCAGACATGAGATGGTTTAGTTGAATCTTCAAATCCAGGAGGTTGGTGCATGAAGGCTGATTCATTGAGTGTCCCGTGTAAGAAAGCGTTGCTGACATCAAGTTGATGCAGGAACTAGTCAAATTGAGCTGCAAGGGTGAGGAGAAGTCTGATAGTGACTGGCTTGGCTACTGGACTGAAAGTTTCAGTATAATCCAAACCTTCATGTTGGTTGAATCCCTTGGCAACTAGCCGAGCTTTATACCGGTCTATAGTGCCATCTTGCTTTCTTTTGATGCGAAAAACCCATGTGCAGCCCACAATGTTCTGTGATGAAGACTTAGGAACAAGAGACCATGTTCCAGTATTGATAAGTGCATTAACTTCCTCTTGCATTGCTTGGCGCCAATGAGGATACTTTGAGGCTTGAAGATAGGTATGAGGTATGTAGTCCACTGAGAGATGAGAGGGTAGGGGGTGCTTAGTTGCAGTGAGAGCTTTAGGTTTGAAGATGCCGGATTTGGACCGGGTTTGCATTGGATGAGTATTAGTGGGTTGAACAGAGTTGGTGGGAATGGAATCTGAAACTACCACTGGAGAATATGAGGTAGTAGTAGGCGAATGAACATGAGAAAGGATTGGTGAGATGGAGGAGGACATAGTTGGTGAAGTGGGATTAACTGGTGTAGTGGGAAAAGTGAAAGTAAGGGTGGATGGTATAGATGATCCAAACCGAGTTTGTAAAGTTGGAGATGGAGTTGTGGAGGTGGACATATGGTGAAATGGAAAACTGGATTCATTGAAGATAACATGTCTGGAAATGTACACTTTGTTGGTTGCAGGATCAAGACACTTGTAGCCCTTGTGGTTGAGGCTATAGCCGAGAAAGACACATGCTTTACTTTTAGGATCCAGTTTCGAGGAAGTATAAGGCTTGAGCCATGGAAAACAAGCACAACCAAAAACCCTTAAGAATTCATAGTTTGGTGCTCGATGATACAAAGATTCCCAAGGAGATTTCCTGGATGCAGTAGGCAATCGATTGATAAGATAGATTGTTGTGTTGAAAGCCTCAACCCAATATACATGTGGAACTTTAGAAGCTGTCAAAAGAGTGCGAGCAGTTTCAACTAAGTGACGATGCTTGCGCTCTGCACACCCATTTTGTTCAGGTGTGTGTGGGCAAGTGAGCTGATGTTGAATGCCATGTGTAGACAAGAAATTAGAAAACTGAGTACTTAAGTACTCTCCACCAGAATCAGATTGTAAAGTAATAATCTTGGTACACAGAGAAGTTTCAACCAAGGACTTGTATTGCATAAAAGTTGACAGTACATCAGATTTGCATTTGAGAGGATAGAGCCAACAATATCTTGTATAGTCATCCACAAATATGACATAGTACCTATAACCTTGAAAAGAAGCTATAGGTGATGGCCCCCAAACATATGTGTGGATGAGTTCAAGAGGCTTGCTAGTAGTACAAGTTGTAGAGACAAAAGGAAGCCTAGAACTCTTGGCTAATGCACAATTCGAACATAAAGTCTTATTTGTATTAGCTAAAACAGAAATACAATATTTGGTGAAATATATTTGGTAAAATATATTTTCATTTCACTAAATGAATAATGTTACAGCTTAAGGTATATATACACAACAAACTGACAGAATTATCTTAACCACTAAGATAACTACTAAGAAGGTATAGTTACAATATTACCCTTTATATTGAGTTTCTTACGACTTAATACTCTTCTGATTCATTGTCAATTGACACCAAAAACATTTTCAGGTTCTTAGGGGTATCTGCAGAAGCTGATTTAGAAGAAATCAAAGCCGCATATCGAAGGCTATCCAAAGAGTACCATCCGGACACCACTTCTCTTCCCCTCAAGACTGCGTCCGACAAGTTTGTGAGGCTACGAGAAATTTATGATGTGTTGAGCAACGAAGAGAGTCGTAGGTTTTACAACTGGACCCTCGCTCAAGAGGCAGCAAGCCGCCAAGCGGAAATAATGCGAATGAAGTTGGAGGATCCTTACGTGAAAGCAGTAGAGACGTATGAACCTGTCCCGGACATGGTTGATCGTCTTGGTGGAAAGAACATGGCGCTGGGCGATCAAGCGATGACAGCCCTCACCATCGATGTTTTGATCATCGTTTTTGCTATTTGTTGTATCACATATGTCATCTTCTTCAAAGAGCCGTACTACTAGTACTACAATACACATTTAAAACTGCTTTTTTCGTTGCTCCCCACCTCGTTTTCTTTTCTTCGTTACACGCTCTACTTTTGCTGGAAGATAATTGTTGCAGCAGAGATCATCTCGGTTTTCCTCATCATTACTACATCTCCATAACGGGAAGAATAAAGAAAGACCATTTTCTTTAATTTCTGAGCATGCTTCAGTATCTACTTAGCAAACTCCCATTCATTGGTACCATCTGAAACTGAAACCTCTGTCACTACGTCTTGAAGCTGATCCATACAAGCAAGATTACGGGATTCGTAGTAGCTCATATTACACCTCGATGCCTGGAAACGCAACAAGAAAATCAACTGATTTACTAATAAAACTTTATCGAAACACAATGAAAGGAAAACTACCATATATTTTTTTTTACCAAGATCATATGCATCTCATTCAAGAAACACACTGTAAAATGCAGTGTCTATGTGCATGTGTGCGTCCGTGCGTGTTTTTCTTTCGTGAGAGAGTGAGTACACAATGCTATTACTTACACTATTTGATGCTGGCCATCGTAAGGACGAAACAGACCGTATGCACAATTTACGCAAACTACTCATTCCGTTAAGAAGAGAGACCATTGCCGGGACTAGATCACCATCATTACGCAGATCCAAGTAAGAAATATCATCTCATGTTGGCAGGGAACCTTTGTAGTTGGTTATGAAAATTTTCTATTCGTTGTGAGAGTATAAATTGAACTTTTTAACCATGGAGTAAAAAATTTCCTGTTAGTTGGGATAACGGATGATGAAAATTGAAGATGGAGTTGAACAAAATTAGCAACTTGCCGTGAGTTGCTATGTTAGAAATTTG
The DNA here is from genome assembly GCA_036320875.1 of Cotoneaster glaucophyllus. Lineage (NCBI taxonomy): Eukaryota > Viridiplantae > Streptophyta > Magnoliopsida > Rosales > Rosaceae > Cotoneaster > Cotoneaster glaucophyllus. The sequence goes on from CM070073.1 coordinate 45,150,761, forward strand.
TGTAAACTCCATTTTACACCCTCCAGGTTTTTAGGTGGTTTTTCAAATTGGGACACGAGTTCTATTTTGCTCGACATTGGACTATGAGGTTTTGAAATTGTATCAGTCTATACCATCCTCATGTTTGAACGTCTAATTCTCCACTAAATTGATGAGTTATTTTATTTTATTTGTCAATGTGGAGCAAATGTGACTTACACGTTAACCCCTACACGGGTCACACGTCTACTAGTCATCAATGTAATGAAGAACAGTGAATTAAACCGCGCATAAAAGATAGGGTACTGCTATTCACACACCCTATTTTACCTCCACACACCCTTGTTTGGTCCATTAATCTCCTTCAATTCATTTGATCCAACGACTGGAAAAATGGGTGTGTGGACAGCACTAGCCAAAATATATATATACCCTAAACGTGGTGGTGGATCAAGAATGCCAGGAACTAACTAGAGAAAGCCTTGACACACAAACTTTTGAGATATTCATTTCTTGGTCAAACAACGATAAACATTCAACATCTTATAGTTTCTTCTGCAGTTAACATGACTGAAAGAGTATAAACTTGTATCTTTAAACAAACATGATCCCGTTCTCTTTAATGGTATCAAGAACAATCCCAAGCTTACCTTCAATCCGTTCACCTTTTCGGGCCTCATAAGACAAAGCATATACATCGGCTTCCTTCGATCGCTCAGCAATAAGCCTCCCTATAACTCTGCACGCATTGTGATCTGTAAGTGAAGGTAAGTTGCTTCGAAGATCCTTGGCATTGGTGGTAGCAACTGATATCACTTTGCTCGTTCCCCGATGCATCACTTTTGCGTGGATAAATTTTTTCGAAAAGAAAACATTTAGTAAGAATGGCCTCATATACATATCTGTCTTCTGTTTCCAGGATTTCCTGTTAGGCTTCTTTGCAGCTTCACCTCGAGATCTCCGGGTCCATGCAGCTCGAACAACAGTATTCTAAAATCACAGGTAAACAGAAAATGAGTGTGAGAGCAAGATGCCCAAAACAACAGGAAGAGTTTGTCCAATCAATGTCACTAATCGTTTCCCCTTAGTTAGATGTCACTACACAATCAATGTTATAAAAAGTGAAGGCGAAGCCAGGCGTTTCATGGATAGTCTCGCCTAGGCGAAAGTCTCACGGTACCTAAAATTATTATAATACATAATGTATAATATAATAATTTGTAAAACAATCAAGTATGCCAAGCAATCAAATATTTGACTATCATTATTATTTCTCTAATTCATATCATATTCATAATAAACTAATAGAAACTAGGAGGTGTATTCAATTGGGATTTTGAGGGATTTTGATTCTTGTAATGAATCCAGGGGTATTCAATCAGGATTTTAAGTGATTCTCTGAAATTCAATGTATATTCAATCAGGATTTTAAGATAGTTTATTAAAATCCTTAGAAATCTGGGTGTATTCAATTATAATTTTAAAGAAGTTTATGACATTCTAGGTGTATTAAATTAGAATTAGAATTTAAAGAATTTAGAAAAGTTGAAGAATTAGAGGGAATTGGAGAGATTTAGAAACATAAAATTAGCTTGAATTTTATAAAAACCCTACCCAAAACAACGTTATTTTGGGTTTGGACTGTTCAAATGCCCAAGTCGCCTAGGCTTTTAGGATCACAGGATTTCTCGTTACTCAAGTCAGCATTCTCACTTCTAATATCTCCAGGTGTTGTCACCAAAAACCTTCCCCCTCAAGAAATTTTTTGTTGTGATGGAAATACGGATGGTACACCACGTGTTTTTATATAAGTGGTGGGAAATTTTACTTTTTATGTTAATAACTTTTTAACACACATATCCCACAATTTGTATAGTAACACGTGGTGTACCACCTTATGTGCCCGTCACACTAAAAAATCTCTCTTCACCCCCCCCCCCCCAGGTCTCTAGCCCAATCCCGCTGGCAGAGTCGTTTTCTTCACACTGAAAAATCTCTCTTCCCCCGGGGTCTCTAGCCCAATCCCGCTGGCAGAGGCGTTTTCTTCACAGCCCCGCCCCATAAACTACCTAGACGAGTCTTAAAACTCGTTTCTTAAAACATCGCTACTCATACAGCCACAATTTTAGGTTTCACCATTTAATGTGGCTGACTCACTCCTTCACTCAAAATCTACTCTTATCCAGAAATCAAGATTGAAACCACTAGTACCCCCACAACTCTCACTCAAATCAATATGCCGGTTGTTTACAACAAGATGATATTTTAAACAACTCTAAGTTACGGGAAAGAAGATTCAAACTTTAGTGTGCCCTCGTCAATCTGCGTAGACTAGTGCAACTATTCTGAATGAGTTCACTAACTTACATACATACATACATTCGAGGAACCAAACTATTTTGTAAAATTTCCATATCAGTAATACCGCAAGCCCTTCAAGCCTTCAATTATATAATAAAAACAGAAAATAAAAAAGATATCTTCCTTCCTTTATCTAAAGTCCAAAGATAAGGACGAATTTGAAGAGTAAATTGAGTGTATTAGGTACTGAAAATTGAGAGATTAAAGTGAGTGAGTGTGTTGCTTACCCTGCTCAGTGTAGAAGAGGGAGGGTCTGCAATGGAGATGTTAATCACAGGAAAGGAAGAAACCCATGAAAGCTGAGTCGACCGAGTCGACCGAGTTGGAAGTAACACGGAGGAGGAGAGGCTGAGCGAGCCACACACACTTGGAGGAGAAGCTGAACAAGATATTGTTGTCACCATCTCTCGACACTGTCGCACTGGAACGCAGCAGCCTAATGGCTAATGTTTCTCTGCTTGTTCACAAATCTACTGCGGCGGAAAGGGCCGTCTTTATAAAATAAAATAAAAACTAAGGGGGGGTGTATTCAATCGGAAATTTGAGAGACTTTAGTGGAATTATAAATCCATGGATTTTTATGGAGTTTAATTGATTTATAGAGATTTCATATAAAATTTTGATTCAATTCCCTCGAAATCTCATGGGGAGAGGTGAGATTTGTGGATGTTTAAAATACACTACGAAATCTCTCAAATTCCCTCTAATTCCTCAACTTTTTCAAATTCTTTAAAATCAATTTCTAATTGAATACACCTGGAATGTTATAAACTTCTTTAAAATCCTAATTGAATACATCCGGATTTATAAGGATTTTAATAAACTATCTTAAAATCCTGATTGAATACACCTTAAATCTTAGAGAATCACTTAAAATCCTGATTGACAACCCCTAGATTCATTAAAAGAATTAAAATCCCTCAAAATTCCAATTGAATACACCCCCTTAAAAAACGCTGAATAAACCGGGTATCAAACCGGTTCAACCCGGTCATATCGACCAAACTATACCAATTTCAGCAGTTGCTGCTTGTTGCTGGTACTATAGTCTAGTGGTGAAACGTGAAGCGGACTTCTACATCATGTCCGGCATCACGTTTCGGAAACGGAACTGCAAACGGAAAATGGCTGGATGCGAAGCAAATCAAAGGGCTTTCATTTCCATTCTTGGTTGGGGATTTCGAGCTTCTTTTGATCTTATTCGTAATTGGGAAGGGGTTCGAATCCCATATCCACATAAGTGGAATGGATAGGTGTAATTACGTTCTTTCAACTTGTAAATTTGATTCAATGTAATTTCAAAATTGTTTTATGTTGGTACCGTTTGGTATGTGGGACGGGACGGAATACAATGGGACAAGACGTTCCGTCCCACGTTTGGTGCGCCTAAAAACCATGGAACATATTGTCTCATGGAATGAAATTTGACTGATTTTTCGTTCCACCTCCCCCTGGAACGACTGGTGGAACATAAATTTATAACATTTTAAGACAAAATTTCCCCTTATATTTTTCAATATTTACATCATCCGTGGAACATCTGTTCCGTCATGTCCCATCCCGTCTACGTACCAAACGGTACCATAAGATTGTAAAGAATAATGCTGAAAAGGGGCAATTGTGTATCAAGATCACTAATTTTCTTTTCTTTCTCCTAAATAATATTTAGAAGTCGTACTACATGCCAACTCGAACAGTGTAATCCAAACTACCTTTCCAAAACTACAGAACCTAAACACTCGAGCACTGTTCTAAAAATCTCCGCCTAGCACCGCCTAGGCCCCGCCTAGGCGTTAGGCGGCTGGTCACCGTCCCAATTAATGCCTAGGCGTTTGAAAATTAAGAAAGGGCGCCTAGACCAGCTGAGGCGCCCGCCTAGACCGCCTAGGCACCCGCCTAGCCCGCCCAAACCCGCCTAGGCACCTGCCTAGCTCACCCAAACCCGCCTAGGCACCTGCCTAGGTTTCGACTCACTTAGACAGAAAATAGATGACTTTCAATTTGCATTTAATTTTTTTAATAAATTGTAAGAGACTTGTTGAATACTTAAATGAGCCCATACTATATGCTTATTCCCCATGTTTTCATTATGTTCCAATACTTCATAATACATATGTCATTCTATTTTGTACTTTATGATGAAATTATATATATTTTAAGTATAAATAGACACTTATTTACACGAAATATAATAGATTTACTTAAATCCGCCTAGTCCGCCTAGGCGCCTAGGCGCTAGGCCCCAACCCGCCGCCCGACTAGCGCCTAGCGTCTTTTAGAACCTTGCACTCGAGCGCTTTGATGAGGAACCGATACAGAGACTATCAAAATTTCATACTATACATATCAGAGTATTCAGATTCATATCCACAATGAACTTCGATTTGCGTAGTGGAATAATGTTTAAACCACATCCAATACATAAGGCACGACTCAATGCTCGTCACTGTCCTCTTGTGATCTCGACCAGGAGAAGTACTCAGACTCCTGGGCTGACCGATTTGGTGGAGTTACCCTTTTCCGAACCAACATTGGTATGTCGGGGCAATGTCTCTTACGCCCACCCCTTGGTCTTGACCGGAATTGCTCATCAGCCTCTTCAAAATCCCCCTGAAACTCAAAGCAATTGATGTCATCCATGTGAATAGATATTGTAACACTGCCTTAACATATACTTGCTCAAAAGAACATGCGAAAATGCAACACATGAGGAAATTGAAGATTCAAGAGCAAATCTTACATGGGCATACACATGACATCCAGTCTTCTCATGGTTATCTCTCACATGCTTGTATGCAAATCTCATGCCACAACCCGAGAAGCTACAGACAAAAGGTTTATGCTCAAGGTGTACAGCTTTCACATGTTTAGAGAGATTCGATTTCTGCATTCATAAAAAACCAAATGTCAACACAGAATTCTACACAATATTTTACATATGAAAATAACAAAATTTATTGGTCAACAATTATTTTATGATCAATCTATTCACTGGTATAAATAATAGTTTTCCTTGTTCACGATCACTTGACTAAAAGAAATCACGTTATAAAAGATCTCTCTCTTTTCAAAGTTAGTCAACGACTTACAGTTGTAAACGTGTGAAGACAACCCTTATAATTGCATTTAATTCTTTCTATTGAACCTCTCCCTTCATGTGTGAGAAGATGCCTTTTCATATTTCTTCTCAGCTGCTTGGCCCCACATATCTCGCAGGTAGTATGTTGGTGGCAGGACTGGATATGGACCTTAAGGCATTGCTCATTGGTAAAGTGTTGCATACAGCCTGGTTCAAAGCAGAATGCCTCCACTGTATCTAGATTAACTGCATTACGGAAGGATATCATCAGCGGTTAGGATTACACCAACACATTTTCTCATTTTGAAGCAAGAAAAAGTGTATCTATATGTATCTGCATTATTTCATTGCATTCACAAACAACGTACTACAAAACTAGAAAAGAAAAATAGAATTTGGAAACAAAAGCTACCATGGGATTCCTCATGCTTCCGCAGCCTTGAAGCATGTCTAAACGCCTTTCCACAACCAATTTCCTGGCATACATGCTGCTTCTGCGCTCCACCATCAGCTGAAAGGCAATCCTCAGTATGAAGTTCATTGACATGCCTCTTCATGTTACCTTGGAAAACACATTCACAATTGCAGTTCTCAACTGGACACTTAAACAGTTTCCCTTGGTGCTGAAGGAGATGACGGGTCAAGTGGTCCTTTCGTCTGTAGCTGGAATGGCAGTCATCCACTGAACAAATGTATGGCCTCTGAAATCAATAAGCTAAAATAAATTGATGAACTCATAAAAATAATTTCAGAATACACTTGAACAGTTATCAAACCTCAAACCAACCAGTGCGTGATTCAGGTTCGCTTGATGGAGCTTCACAGGAGGTCTCCCACCTGGTACTAGTCCATCAAGTCCGAACCTTATCGCATTTTGGAGTTCTTTGTGTGGGATCCAATGCTTCACGCTATCCATTGTATATTTTTCATAAATGTTGATTCCTGCAAAACTTATATCTTTAAACGATTCAATCGATGCAAAGATTACACAAACTTCATCCAGAAATTGCAGACAGCTATAAGCATAATCAGCAATTGTTAAATGCGTCATCAGACTCATATCATATCATACTGATACAACTATACATTAAAACCTGCTGCCGGTTTACTGACAACTTGTGAGAGAATAACACAATCCCTTGAAAGATTTCATCGCAAGTAGTCCATGGAAGATTTATAGTCAGCTGACAAGGCATCAAACGCAACACGCAGAATCGAACTCAACCACGCTTATAAATCTCAGCTTGTTTTAATCAGGCGATACCTAAAGATAAAAGCAAACAATACCTCAAGGGAATGACTTTGCAGGTGCTGCTTGAGATGTGCAGGTTTCTTGAAAGTGGCACCACATTCTTCACAAGTAGTGGAATTTTCTTCCCCAACCTCCCCACCTCCATCACCGTCAGTCATTTCCATATCCTCCTGCATCAAAAATTTAAAAATTGAACAGACCCAACTTGTAATTTTGGTTTGAGAGGCAAAACCAAATGAACCCACAACAGAAAACCACTCAAAATCAAAGACCCAATTCATCAAAATTCATAATTCGACCGAAAAGAATCAAGATTAAGGAGGAGGAGGAGGAGAAGAAGAAGAAGAAGAAGAAGAAGGGAGTAAAAACCTTGTGGTGTGAGAGAATGTGAGAAGCAATGAGATACTTCTTGGACCTGCAGATGCCACAGTAGTCGCAGTAATGGCGCCTTATGTCTCTGACAATAGGCACCTCCTTCTTCTCTCCTGCCCCTTTATCCATCTTCACCGCGGAGTTTGGAGTTTGGGGACTGACTGGTTTCTCAAAGGCAATGAGCGCAGTGTTTAGATTAGGGTTTTCATACCTTCATATTGTCGATTCTACCCTTTTCAATTGAATGTGGATTTGACAATTCTTTTCTTTCAATGGGCTTTCTTTGCTGGACCAGTCCAGTATGTGAAAACGGCCGATTGTATTGGGTTGTTAAGAGCCCGTACTTACGTTTTAAAAAACGATTTTTTAATCTGTTTTGTTCTACATGTTGGATTTTGCGGTTTTATGATTTGAGAATGCATTTGATAGTTTATTCCGAGAGTGATATTTTTTTTTAAATAATATTAAAAATATCTGGTTTTAATATCTAAAATATCAGAAAAATAATAAATTAGCGTATATTAGTAAATACTTCTGTAAAATAAATTTTAAGATGAAGGCAAGGTGGTAAAGTGCTGGTGGCAATAACGAGGTAAGAGGCAATGTTTGTGGGAGTGATGGTGGTGGTGGCAATAGCAATGGTGGTACATGACACACCCCGACCCGAGATGTCCACCTGGACTCCGAATCGAGCTGTGCTGGCTGACACCAGAAGGGTGACGAAGCCATAAAGTGTAGTGATGTGAAAAATATGAATAAGTTTAAACCTAAAAGTGCCTAAACACAAGAGTGCGTTTGTGAGCGGGAATTAACCCATTTCACACGTGATGTCAGAGCATAAGTAAAGTACAGTAAAGTAAGATGAGAATTATACCATCGAAGGTAACCATCTATACTGAGATTTGTCAAGGATCCTCGTCGACACAAAAGCTCAGCCACTAAAACCTGGAGGGGTGCAAAATAAGGGTGAGTGAGCCTAAAAATAAAGTTTTGTAAAAACCTTTTCAAAAACTTAATAACCTCTCGCTGTAAAATAAGTATAGTTTCCAAAATATACATACTACGTATAGTAAGAAGGTACCTATTGTAACCTACAATATCTCAAGATTCAATATGGCAACATATTTCGTAAGTAAACGCATGACGTCCGTAATCAACATAATCTCGCATAAGCAAACATCTCATATCGAGTGCTCATCGACACATGTTGACACACGAGTTCATGCAGAGGTATTCTGACATGAACATGATTGGGTGTAACAATGATATAGCTCTAGTACTACAATCACGTGAAGACTGACGTTATGCGCAACATATACGAGTCAGAGTTGCCTATTGCAACTCGTACAACAGGACTAACACCTACAATGGATCCAAAGTGAGCGTACAGTGCAATGTGCACATACACGTGAAAGCCTGGCCTTGACCCGGGCGAGTACTAACACCGGTGCAGCAAATGATGAGCAGATAACAAAAATATAGTTATGCCACAGTGATTCGATAATTCTAGTCAACATAATATTATCCATAGCCATAATTCTAGTTGATGCATCTCGTTGGATTTATAATGATTTCCTAGTTCTCATCATTACGTCATTTCCAATAAATGTAAATTTAATTACAGCAGTCACATAGAAATTCATTACTAGATGTATATATGGAAACTAAATAAATATATGTACATATCAAAGAAAAGACCCATTCACAGATCATGTCGTCGAGTCGAACCCACCTCATAGCATCAAGAGTCCTTGCGATGTGTTTCCCCTAGAAACGAAACCATTTATGTAAATACGTAACGTATTAATGTATAAATGCGTTTTTCGTACAAAGTACGGCTAATAAAGGAACTATTTCAAAATGATCGAATTTCGAAAAACAGATGGCGGAGTCAGGTTCGGCACATCGAGAAAACTAAGGAGGGATCTCGTGTTCCTCCATGCGTACCTACAAGGTGGCTGCACCGGCAGCCATACGCCGCATGCACCACCTATATGTGGCTTCCCACGCGCTTGCGAATACAACAGTACTCACCTTCCTCACAAAGGCCTACGTTTTGCAGGTTGCAGGTCCAACTTCCCAAGCTCCAAATGAGCTCATTTCTTAACCAAATTCGAAGTTACAAAAACCAACTTAAAGCTAGAAATGTAGGGAATCGATCTATACATATTAGAAGCCCCATCGTGGTCGAGGTTGGCCGGGAATTTGGCCTGAAAGTGGTCAAATGACCACGGATCCTAGTTTTCCAGAAATATGGGAAATTTTATCCCAATTTTCAGAGATAATTTCTAGCTTGCTACCTAACCATTTTCAGAGTTCTACCTATGTATTTGAAGCTCGTAATGAGGGGAACATGATCATACCATTATGAGGTCAAAACACGGTCGGAGCTGGCTAGAAAAGTGATCTGGAAGTGGCTCGACGGCCACGGTTCCTTCCAAAAATATGGGGAAAACTCCCACGACTTGTTTATGCACAAAATCACCCAAAAATCATGAATTTAAGGTTAATAACATCACAAGAGCTTTGGTACATGAAAGATTTGAGGGTCTCAAAGCTTACCATGGTTGGAAGAAATAATAAACGGTGGTACGACCATTGTAAGTGCAGACTCCATGGTTGTTGCTTACATAGCTTAAGGTCCTAGTTTTAGGACCGAGAAGCTTGCATATCTCATCAAGGCAACAAGGTTAGCTGTGGTGGTGGTATTGTCGGACCACCATTCGTTGTTTGGAGCGAAATATGAGGAGTGAGAGACGAGGGGTGTATGGTTGCAGAGGTGTTTGATGATGGCTTGTGTTGTTGCACCTTCTGTTGCAGTGCACATAGTTTAGAGAAAGATATTTGGCTTACAGAGAAGAGAAAGTTTGATAGGGAGATAGAGTGCTTTTAAATTTTATAAAATCGTAGAATTAGGGACGGGTCGTCACAATCTACCCACCTTAAAAAAAATTCGTCCCTGAAATTTGAAATTAATTGCTGTATGAAAATAATGAAAAGATGGCAGAAAAATATATTTATAAAGGAGATATCAAGTTAGAGCGGTTGCATAAAAGAGTATGCCATTCTGTCGCGATTGGATTGCAATGATTCTTCTTTCGTACCTCTAAACTAGTACTTTCCTTCTCCTTCAGTACATAATCATCATATAATACCTTTGTAGAAACATAGTGTAAAAAATAGATATACATATTAACATAATGTCAAAATACGTATATAATAAAGGGAAGTTAAAATGGTTGTACTGAAATCAAAACCGAACATAGGAAAATTTCATCCACGCACTCGTAGTGTCACATACTTCGAGAATAAGTGTGTAGTAACTTTGGGTCAAGTCCCAAAATAACAAATAAATAACATAAATATAGTCATGTCATAGTGATTCGATAATTATAGTCAACATAATATTATCCATAGCCGTAATTCTAATTGATGCATCCCATAGGATTTATAATGATTTCCTAATCTTCATCATTACGTCATTTCCTATAAATGTAAATTTAATTGCGCCAATCACATAGAAAATTCATTACTAGATGTATATATAGAAACTAAATAAATATATGTACATATCAAAGAAAAGACCCACTCATAAATCATGTCATCGAGTCGAACTCGCCTTATAGCATCGAGAATCCTTGCGATGCATTTCGCCTAGAAATGAAACCATTCATGTAAATATGTAACGTACTAATGTATAAACGCGTTTTTCGTACAAAGTATGGCTAATAAAGGAACTATTTTAAAATTATCGAATTTCAAAAAACGGAGGGCGGATTCGGGTTTGGCACGTCGAGAAACCTAACACGCTGCTGCACGCACCGCACACACCACCAATATGTGGCTTCCCACGCGCACCCACGCGCCTGCGAGTATAACAGTACTCGCCTCCTCACAAAGGTCTACGTTTTGCAGGTTGCGGTTCCAACTTCCCAAGCTCCAAACGAGCTCATTTCTTAACCATATTCGATGAAACAAAAACCAACTTGAAGCTAGAAATGTAAGGAATCGATATATATCTATTGGAAGTCTTATAGTGGTCGAGGTTGGCCAGGAATTTGGCCTGAAAGTGGCCAAATGGCCACGGATCCTAGTTTTCCGGAAATATGAGAAATTTTATCTCAAATTTCAAAGCTAATTTCTAGCTCGCTACCTAACCATTTTCAGAGTTCTAGCTATGTATTTGAAGCTCGTAATGAGGGGAACATGATCATACCATCATGAGGTCAAAACATGGTCGGAGCTGGCCGGAAAAGTGATCTGAATGTGGCTCGACGACCACGATTCCTTCCTTCCAAAAATCTGGGAAAACTTCCACGACTTGTTTTCTGCATTAAATCACCCTCCAAATCATGAATTTAAGGTTAACAACACCACAAGAGCTTTGAAACATGAAGGATTTGAGGGTTTCAAAGCTCACCATGGTCAGAAGAAAGAATGAAGAGTGGTACGACCACTGTAAGTGCAGACTCCATGGTCATTGCTTACATAGCTTAAGGTCCTAGTTTTTGGATCGAGAAGCTTACAGATCTCGTCAAGGCAACAAGGTTAGCGGCGGTGGTGGTATTGCCGAACCAACATTCGGTGTTTGCAGCGAAAGATGAGGAGTGAGATAGGAGGGGTGTACGGTTGCAGAGGTGTTTGATGGCAGGTAGTGATAGCCCGTGTTGCTGCACCTTCTGTGCAGTGCACATAGTTTAGAGAGAGAGAGAGAAAGATCTCTGGCTTACAGAGAATATAGAGTTTGAGAGGGAGAGAGGGTGCTTGAGAGAAGATGAGAGAGTGAGGGAAATATAGAGGTGACAGGGAAGAAGACATGGAGAGGGAAACACGGAAGGGATGGAATGGATGGAAGGAATGGGGCGTGGGCCCCATGTGGTGCACAACCCAATACCAAAATACAAGTCAATTTATCTCCCGTAAACGTTAAATTACTAAAATGCCATCTACGAATGTAAGTTCGTAAAATCTCCATCATAGCTCCAAATTTGATTCCACTTACGCTTATGCGTTCATAGTGACGAGTACTACGAGGATACTCTAAAAGAATATTTCATATGTCACACAATACGCTGGTCAACATCCTCGCCTCTAAGGGCATTTTCATCAATTCACACTTTTAAAATTTATAAAATCGTAGAATTAGGGACAGGTTGTCACAGTACATGGTGGTTGTGTTAACGAAAGTTGTGAGGCATGATTGTGGTAATGTTGGTTTGAGAGGTGGTGAGGATCATGGTGTTAAGAGATTGTGGAAAAGGTGGTGGCAGTAGCAGCGATGGCAACAGTAGAGATGGTGGTGAATGAATGGTTGTGCAGAGAGAAAAAAAAATTAAGGGAGATACGATTATGAAAAAAGACTAAAGCTAAGGAGGCTCAAATGTAAATTTGACGGGCTTGGCTATAGAGTAGTAAATCAGTAATGACATCAATCTTATTCGACAACACGCAAATTATGAAGCAGATATATTACCTCGATAAGGCTTGCAGTGTGATCACCACATCTTGATTACACTGTAAGATGTATTTACTAATATAAGACTCTCACATGAAATTATGTTACGAAAAGCTTTTTTTTTTTTTTTTTTTCCTTTTCTTAGAACGAGTTGAATGTCTGATAAATTTTTTATAGAAACCCACCCCTTTTGTTGTCGAACCTCTTGTTCAAGCCCTTCTCATTTTATACTTAGTTGGATTGAAGAAATAAAAAAATGTGGATGAAAATGTATGTGTACGAGATAAACAACTCCTACAAACCTACATTTTGTTGGTATTCTATATTAAAATCAATATGAAACCCACATATTTATTTACAACTTTCTTACTTACATCCATGAATTAGAGCATCCAAAATTTGAGATACTCTAGCTGTGAAGCTTTGGCCTCACTTGGGAATCATACAGTATTCTCAAGACAAGAAAAATGCTTAATATTTGGAAAACAAAAAATTAAAAAACATTTAAAAAAAAGAGAATAAAAAGAAAGTGTATTATATTTCTTTCACCTAAAACCACAGCCGCACACTGACACTGTCATCAAATCGAATCAGGGTTGGCATCTCCAGTTCCCGTGATTGCAGCCAGCCGCCCGCCCCTCCCACGCGATCTTCTTTATTATCCTCTCTCTCTCTCTCTCTCTCTCTCTCTCTCTCATGGTACGTAATCAGTAATGTCGCCGCCTCCTCAGCTCCCGCGATCAGATCTCGACTCCCCTCTCTCCCCCAATCTCTAGAACCCGAGTTCTCTGCTCCTCAATGCACGGCTACAGCCGGCTCGGCAATCCCCGAGCCGCGGGCTCTCCGCCGTCCTCCCCCCGCTGCCGCCACGGCCGCAACAAGAACGCCGCCGCCCGCCGAGGGCCCAAGCAGAGCATTCTGGAGAAGGTTGTGGTCTTGCTCATCTCGGTCGTTTTTAAGCGCCGCGCCGTGCTTTTGTTCGCGCCGTTGTTGTACCTTTCGGGGATGTTGCTGTATATGGGCACCGTGAACTTTGATGTAGTTAGCTTGAAAAACGCGGTTGTTGTGGTTAGTAAGCGGTCGCCTCCGGGCTCAGTGTATAGGAGCCCTCAGGTTTTTCACAAGCTTTGGCCTCATATGCAGGCTGAGAGCAATCACACTCACAATTTGGTGAGTGAATTCTTGCAAACTATCGATTCGATTCCATTGGGTGGGGGATTCTAAGTGCACCATTTTGTTCTGTATCTGGTAAATTCATGGCAATTATACCAATCTATGTGCATGCTTGTGTTTTAAGTTTGATATGGTCAACTATATATTGTTATGCATTAGGGTTTACTACTGATTTGGGTAATTTGATCTGACTGTACTAGTAGTGAAAAAGAACACATAGTTTAATCGGAACACGGAAAAGGACGGTGTGCTCATCAATCGAATCACGTTTGGTATATAAATGTAATGTCTTTATATGAAATCGGTGTGATAGGTTGCTCTCTAGAGTAACTTCTTATGGGGGCTCACTTAGGTAGTTACTTATGCATTTCTGCAAATTTGTTGGTTACAGACAATGTGAATTGACTGTATGCTGATATGAAAACGATGCAGTTGATGTCGGTGTGGAATTCAAAAGTGCGGCAAGTTTGGAAGCCTTGTATTAGCAACGATATTTCAAATGAAGGTTTGGTTTTCTCATATGAAGATCACAATTAAACTGAGAATTACATATTTAAAATATCGAATGGATACATTTATCATACTTGCTACCCAGAAGTTTCTTATTCAAACTCACCATGTGGTGGGTTTTGCAGACTCTTTTACCAATACACACTAAACTGCACTTTCAAATTGTTTAGAGATGATGCTTCAGAATTAATATGGATTGCAAATGCCTGTAAAGAGTCTATCACGACACGTACTCGATAAATGGTGGAGTGGGTGCATAAAAAATACTAAACAGGATTTGTTCGAAAATGAGAACACCCTGCCACCTGCTCTTGTGCGCACACAACTACACACACATGTTTGTTTCCCAAGACATTATACTTCAGCTACACACCATTTTCACACCATGTTTATGCCATGTGGCAAAGTACTTAATAAAAAGTGTGTGAAACAAAATATGGAATGTATTCAGTAAGTTGACTTGGGAGGAATTTTAAATCTAAATTTCTGTTATTCTGATTATTGGAAAATAGAATGAATAATTATGTGGTTGTTAAAAGCTAAATGAATAACTAAGTGCTGTGTTTTAAATATTTGGACGGATTACAGGACTACCAAAGTCAAATGGTTTCTTTATAATTGAAGCGAATGGTGGATTGAACCAGCAACGTTTGTCGGTAGGTGATTATATATAACTGGAATTCATTTTCTTGATTGGTATGGCTTTGTTGATTTATTGTCAATTTTTCTTGAACTTGGGTGGCTGCCATGGTTAGAGTTTGCGATCTGTGTGTTGTAGTTAGATTCTTTTTTTAATTGGTTGGGTTGCTTTGAATGCATTTTGTCATTGTTTTTGTGATTTTGATCTTTGCATAAAGATATCAATCACCGAGTTGCTTTGAATTTGAACCAGACTTTCGAACAAGAATCTACATGATC
Source organism: Cotoneaster glaucophyllus (assembly GCA_036320875.1). NCBI lineage: Eukaryota > Viridiplantae > Streptophyta > Magnoliopsida > Rosales > Rosaceae > Cotoneaster > Cotoneaster glaucophyllus. The sequence goes on from CM070073.1 coordinate 45,165,860, forward strand.
AATAGCTTAAATGTCAGTCTGCCAACATAACATTCTGGACTGTCCACCAAACTTACATTTTCCTTTATATACATGTGTATTTCAACTCATTTGTTTATATGATATTCATGCGAGACCAAAGCCATCCCTGTTATTGTAATTTTCAGTGTCCAATTGTTATTTGTTCCATCAAATTACATTTGGACTTGGACAAAAGGATTCTGCATGAAATTCATGAATAGCTGACAATAGAAACTTGTGTCAAAAAACATGTCTTGTGGATCCGATTTTTCCATTCTTTTTCTCTGACAGTTTTCTTCACGGCCTCAATAGATTTGTGATGCAGTTGCTGTGGCTGGACTATTGAATGCAACGCTTCTGATTCCAATTTTTCATCTAAATAGTGTCTGGAAAGACTCAAGGTGATTACTAGAGTTATTGTACCATTAAGATTCTGATCTAATCATCATCAGCTGCATTACCACATACATGTAGATTTTTATTTTATTCGTCGTTCTAAATAGTTTAGCATGATTAGTTCAGAAAGGTATAAATAGGTTAACTTAGTTTCTACATCAGCCACGACAAGTTGACAGCTGCAAAAAAGCCTTATCCAAACTATTTGGTTAGATATGAATTGCCAAATTTTGGCTGATGACATTTTTGAATAAAAATAAAACTTAGCAAATGGGAATTCTTCGTTTGAAGTCTGTGTAGGCCGCAAGTGGGGGAGTTATTCTCACTGTAATTCAGTGTTTTTCCTTCTCCAATTTTTTTGTTTTTTAAATGAATTTGATTTAAGTTTAATAATTGGATCCTTGTGATTATGTGTCGGTCTTTTGGCCCTCCTTGATTCATGTAAAAAATTATTAGTTAGTTATGGCTTGAGTTCTAGCAAACTTCATATAGAGGGAGAGCTCAACTGTGACTCCCCTCCCACTTAGACCTTGGTCTTCTTTCAGCCAAAAAGAATAACACCATATAGTGGCTTATAATGGAGGTAGTTGATGAAAAAGTGCTTGCATGTGTATTGGATGCAGCATACAATTTGACCTGGCAGCCTCTTCATTGGTGCATGGTTGTCTAGGAGATCCTAAGCTTTGAAATTTGACCACTGAGAGTATATGTAAAGCATGGCAGTAAAAATCTAAAATATTAAAAACTTGTCATGTTTTGATGTTTAAGGTATTGACCATTTTATTTTCTACTCGTTGCAGCCACTTTGGGAACATATTTGATGAAGATTTCTTCATTCATGCTCTCAGAAATCACGTGAATGTGGTTAGGGAGCTCCCAAGGGATATACTTGAGCGATTTGACAATAATATAAGCAACATTGTGAATCTGAGAGTGAAAGGTTGGTCAAGTCCAGCTTACTATCTTCAAAAGGTCCTCCCAAAGTTGGAACAAATGGGGTATGTGTCTTGCCTGTATTGTTGTTTGTAGTTAGATTTTCTCCCATTTTCTTTCTTTCTTTCTATCTTTCTATATCTATATTATAATGTGTTTTACCTTTTAATTTTTTAATTTTGAGTCATGCGCTTGCATTACATTGTATGTGACAGCTATATATAGTTTCTCTCAATCTGTGTTGCAGGGCCGTGCGAATTGCACCTTTTTCCAACAGATTGGCTCATGCAGTTCCTTCGAAGGTCCAAAGGCTTAAATGCTTAGCCAATTTTGAAGCACTGAGGTTTTCAAATTCTATAAGAACGCTTGCAGATAAAATGGTTGAAAGAATGGTTAAAAGTAGCTCCCACAGAGGGGGGAAATACGTTTCAGTGCATCTTCGATTTGAAGAGGTGTGTAATTTTTGCTATCCTTGTAAATGAATCATTTCTGATTTCTTCTGGGACTGTAATATCTTTTAAATGAACAATTTCTAACTTTTTATATCTCTTTGTCAAAGGACATGGTAGCATTTTCGTGCTGTGAATATGATGGAGGGGAGGAAGAGAAACACGAAATGGATATTGCTCGAGAAAGAAGTTGGAGAGGAAAATTCAGGAGAAGGGGTAGAGTAATAAGGCCAGGTGCAAATCGTGTGGATGGGAAGTGCCCTTTAACTCCATTAGAGGTATAATGCTATTCTTTCTTTCTCTTTCAGTTTAAGCTGTGAATCCTTCTGCTACTTGGGTTTTTGAAAAATATTTTAAAACGTGGATAACTAAGTTTCTTTAAAAGAAAACTCTTGTTCAGTGTTCAGATATCTTTTGCTGATAATTTCTACTTTTGCTAATTTAATATTTATATAGGGGTCGGTCCTGGCTTGGCAAAATCTTAAGAGGCTTGTGAACCACTTGTAAATATTTTATTTAAGGAAATTTCAAACAAATTTGTGTTGGGCTCTCATGCATATATCCTTCATAGTCAAAATCCTCCAAAGTGCAAATATGTCTAAATATTATATTTTAGGAAAGCACAAACACTTGAATGTATTGGCCTCTTATGCATATATCTGTCATAGTCAAAATCCTCCAAAGAACATGCTCAGGACCTTAGCTTAAGCTAGATTTTTTAGCTTATCTAGTCTTCAAATGATCTAGAGGTAATTATAGCTCTTCATGAGTGGTTTTCAAGTTGTTTTCAAGGCTTGGCTTATTTGTACCCCTAGTTGCCAACTTTAGTTGGCGTCGTGCATAATTGGGACCAGGACTTCAGTCTTCAGCGCTAGTGGCTTACCTTTTTTATGACTTAGTCCTCAGCTTTAGTGCCTTTCCTTTTTCTATGATTTCCCTGTGAATATAATTACGAATGTTGCTGTTCAAAGCATCTTCATGAATTGTAGGTTTGATGTTAATTATTAAGTTGTGATTGCAATGCTGGATATGATTGACCATTTTGATGCTGTTTATCTTGCTTTTGGTAGTGTAGTAGGATATGAGCTTGAAAGCAATTGGGATTGACACAAAAGAGATTGGAGTCTATTTAACAATTTGTTGTGTTTAACTTAAAATATGAGAACTGTGGTTGTGGCGGTAAGTAGGGTTTACTAGTCAAATCTCTTCCCTTCAAACAGAGTCGTTTATCGTCATTTTGCACTTCACCGAGTCTGTACTTCCAAATCACATGAATTTCACATTTTTTTGGGTCTGTCCATCTTGTTTTGAATATGATCTGAACGATGTTCATCCCCAAATCAGCGTAGCTGAGCTGCGAAACAGCATACTTGACAGCTTGGCGTTGGTCTAGAATCTTAGGTTCCTGGAAAGTTTTGCTCGCTGGAAGATGAGTGTTTAGCGGAATCACCATCTTTGTGCTGATGATCCAAATTAGTTTTTGGGGTCTGGGTTGGGTAGGATGAGAGAAACTATGGAGTGGTGGGACTTGGGAGCAGCAAGATGGTGTGGATGGGTAGGTTTGAGGTTGAGGGTCATGGCCCCATATTTTGCAAGTTCTTGAGAAAAAAAGGTTGTGCAGTTTTTGGAATTGAGAGGGCTTGGAGATTAGTTTAGATAGATTGCGTCTCTTTTGCTGGACAGTGGTGGGAAAGAGAGGGCTTTGGCGGGAGGGGCATGGGGATTTTTTTTTCCCTCTGAAGGTTTTGTATTCTGTTTAAATGAACAAAATGTTAATGCCACATCATCATTATTGTTTTGACTAATACATTTTTTGTTGATTTTTATTTTGGATGAAAATGGTCAAATTTTGTCCGATAGCTGGTCTGGCCGTGGCTGGACCAAGTATAGAACATAAAGCTAAAGTTCATCATAATAGGGATTAGTATTGAATTCTTTCTCAACCTTAGTGACTAATGAAGTATCTGGTGCTGTAGGTAGGAATGATGCTCAGGGGTATGGGATTTGATAATACCACCTCAGTTTACGTTGCTGCTGGAAAAATTTATAAAGCAGAGAAGTACATGGCTCCTCTTAAACAGATGTTTCAACGCTTGGAAATGAAAGATACACTGGCAACTGCAGAAGAACTTGCTCCTTTTAAGGTATCGTTTGAATGCAATTACATCTCCAACAAAGTACGCATCAGTCACATAGAACAAAAGCAAACATTAGCTTCAAACTAGTGAAATATTTATTATACCATTTCTGCAGGAGGTCCATTCATCTAATTTTACTCATTTTCATATAATAATAGACTTAGGTCAAAGTTAATTTTTTTCAATGCTAAATTTTCTGATGTAGGGCCACTTATCTAGGTTGGCGGCTCTTGATTACACAGTTTGCCTCCATAGTGAAGTATTTGTCACCACTCAGGGAGGAAATTTTCCCCACTTCTTGATGGGTCACAGGCGGTATCTCTATGGAGGACATTCAAAGACAATCAAGCCTGATAAAAGAAAATTAGCACTTTTGTTTGATAATCCCAATATCAGGTAACGTGTGGTTGAATTGTTAAGTTAAATTTGACTTCATCTGTTCAGTTTCATCCATGCAACCTAAAACACGTGCAGCGGTAACTAAAAAAAAAAAGACCACATTATTTTAAACTCTGTTGCATAATTTTCTAAGGCACGTCTTTGCTTTCTTTGTCTTTCTACATTTTGACTTGTGCATGTTGCAGATGTTAAAACTCAATTGAAAACGCAAAAACAATCTGAATAGTTGTACTATTCTAACATTTTGTTTCTCTTTGTGTTGGGCTACGAATGTGTATTGTTACCATGCATTGCTTATCTTTTTGACCTTTGTAAACTCCAAGCACCTCAGTGTTCTCTGTAATGGTTTCGGTATGGTTGTCGCTTCCATAGTATATCCAGATTAAACTAGCAAATAAAAATGGGGCAACAAATGATATATATATACACACACACACATACAAAACAACATGGATGTAATTTGATTACTTCCGCTGAGTGGTCGTTTGTTTGCACTAGAACGCATCATAGACAAACAACTTTAACAATTATATTCATCCCTATTTCGTATACTGCAGATGGGAAGATTTCAAACGGCAGATGCAAGACATGCTTCGCCACAGTGACCAAAAGGGTGTTGAGTTGAAAAAACCCAGTGCATCGCTGTATACATTTCCCATGCCAGATTGTATGTGTAAAGAAGCAGACGCCAGAAATGAAAGCGGTAACTAAACAAACAAGACTGATTTGAATACATACAATTGTTCACTAGTTACGATCTTTTGTTCACCTGTAATTTATTGTTTCATTAAAATCAATTCGTTGTATATGTACAATAAAAGATCAAGTGAAAATTCTTTTGTATCAATGAGATTACTTTTGATGGCCCTAGTTAAGCATTTCTTATTTGGGATGTTAGGTTTAGAATTTAGATTTTGTATTGGAAAGATAATTGAATTGATGTAATTTTTCCAGGGCAACTTACTTAGAACAGGTTCACTGTCACGTGACTTTCTGATATAATAGTGCAATGTCATGTAGTCATCGTGACAATCTTTATTTTTACTAAAATAAAAATTTATTTAGTTTTTGTATTCGGTTTGTTCCTTTGTTTGTTACATAGTTTGTTTTTCTTCTTTTGTTCTTCACAATCTAACTTTTTACCTTGTTAACGAAGCGGGTTTGATCCTTCAGAGTTTAATCCGCTCTTGTGGTATTACTTTGTTGGTCTGTATAATTTAGGATTGTGGACATTGTATATATCTTGGTTTCGTCTTGGGTCATGATGAGGTTTCCGCTTTCATTCTTGTCAATCGCTGTTCGTTTTTTGTCTTGACAAGAATTGTGTTTGTTAGATTTATTGGGGTTTTTTTTTCCATAAAAAAGTGTCAATGAACAGTACTCCGATTACCGATCACATATTCTGCTACTGTAATTTTTGCATTATTTGGTAGTTTCATCACGTTCTGCATTTGTCTGCATCTGAAATCTGTATGGCTTCGGCATTCGGAGTTTGCGTTTGCATCTAAATCTTTCTGCATCCAGAATCTGCATGGCTTTGGCATCCTGCATCGGCAATCTACATCTAATTTCGGCATCTGCATATGCCTAAATCTCTAATACATCTATCTGTTTGCCTAACAACACCTACATCTGCTTGTCAATTTTTTTTGTTGGCATGAGTTTGACGGAGAGTGTTGAAATTTATTAGTTTATTTTGGAAGTTTATTTTATATTTGATTCGATTTTGTATTATGGTACTTTTAATGTTTATATTTTAGGTTTTCTAATATAGCTTGTAGTTTAGTATGAGATATAAGTCCGACAAAATATAATCCTTTGGTATGTAATAGCCGTGACAATTCTTTTCAATGAAAAAAAAATATTACATTCAGTTCTTGTAGTTGGTATGTACATTGATTTGTTTGTTATTGTTCTTTTGTTATTCGTACCATGGTTTTTACCAATTTCAATGCCACATGATGTAACATATGATATATTTGAAAAGAATAAGGAGACCACAGTTTGGCAAACCACCAAAGATCTGCTAGCATTTTCGGTAAACATTCAATAAGATAAAATCGACATTCAATAGAATACCATGTATAACATTGCACCTACTTGCCATATTATGCGATGCTATACATGATATAAAATGTGATAAGATTAACATTATTCTACTTGCTATACATACCCAGATACTTTTCCCTAATTGATATCCTTCCCCAACATCCAATATTCACTATGATACCTTTTTCATCCTCCTTTTGACAAAACAAAATCCTTTTATACTTTTTGAGTGCCCTTTTGACAATATTGTTACGGTTGGGAGGGAATAGCATAACATATATGACTCGGAAAATTCCTCTTTAATTTGTTATTATGGTACACAGTAAGATAAGACTGTTGGCTAAAAGACAAGCATGCCCCTCAAGTAAGGAGCCACCATATGGAAACCTCAGCCCACAGGAAAGATAGTTTTAGGCGATCGGGGCAATTCAGTAATCGTCCTAATGCAGTGTTTTCTTTATATGAAGAAAAACTTTATCTTTTACATTCTTTTCTTATAAATAAAGTGAATTTAAGTGAGATACGAATAATAAGAGTATTTACTCTTGATGAGAAAGACTTTTTCTGCTTTTAAGTCATGCACAAATTATTAATTAGATAGTTTCGTAAATAGTAAAATAAGAATTAAACCAGTTAGTCAGGATTAAAGTAATGCACCACTCGAGTTTATAAACCCCTAACTATAAATCAGAATGCTTCAAATTAATGTCGTATTTGTTAGTAAAGAAAATATAATTGGAGAAATAAAACGCCGATGTGGAAGCAGTTGAAATGTTGGATTGATTTGAAATTCTGATTCACGCTTATGAGTGCCTGTTAGCCATTAATAAATGTCGTTCCATGTCAGGTCATAAAATTTCTTAAAGGGAAAAATGGTTTGAATTATGAATAGAAAAAGAGAATCCCACAAAGGGAAGGAAATAGGAATGTGACGTAAAAGTAGAGCTACCTACCAAAATGGAGCCATATCTGTAACCACTAACCACTCGTCTTTTTCACCAACTTGGTCAAATCCTTCCCTCCCCACCTCATAAATCAAGCCCTCCGACTCTCTCTCTCTCTCTCTCTCTCTCTCTCTCTCTCTCCCCCCTATGAGTAATCTGTCTGTCTTCCTACATATAAATCTCTTTGCTTCCCTGCTATTTCCACAACCAAAACTCTCTCTCTCTCTCTCTTGCTTCTTATCTCCTTCACCTCTTCAAACAAAACACCACAAACTCTCTCTCTCTCTCTCTCTCTCTCTCTCTCTCTCTCTATATATATATATATATATCTATATAGGTATACACACACAGAGTTACTGTTGTATTGTATCTGATCCAGAAGAAGAAACAGATGGGGAGAGCACCTTGTTGTGAGAAAGCTCACACCAACAAAGGGGCATGGACGAAGGAGGAGGACCAGCGCCTCATCGACCACATCCGCCAGCACGGCGAGGGCTGCTGGCGCTCCCTCCCTAAAGCCGCCGGTACGTATATTCATCCATCCAACAATTCAGTTTCAATTCAATATTCCTTCATCTATGATCTGTATCATTTTAAAAATTCGATTTTTGTTCATGTGTAATTTTATAGGGTTGCTCAGGTGCGGCAAGAGTTGCAGGTTGAGATGGATAAACTACCTCCGCCCTGACCTCAAGCGCGGCAATTTCACACAAGAAGAAGATGAACTCATCATCAAGCTTCATAGCTTGCTTGGAAACAAGTAAGTAACCAAATCACCCACTTTTCTTCAGGCGGTGGATTGCCTACGTACGATTGATTTGTAATTTGATTGTATGTGTGTAGATGGTCATTGATTGCGGGCCGATTGCCGGGAAGAACCGACAACGAGATCAAAAACTACTGGAACACACACATCAAGCGAAAGCTCATCAGCCGCGGCCTCGACCCTCAAACCCACCGCCCGCTTAACCAAACCACAACCGCCGCTGCTGCCGCCATGCCCGCCTCTCGATTGGACTTGAGACATCGTTCTCCGCCATCGTCTGCGGTATTTGATCACAAAACCATCAAAAACAACAAATTTGAATTGTTGAAGCACCCCAAGATGGAGCATGAGTACTACAATTACAATATAGAATCGGAGGCCAACTGCAGCACCACTACCGGCAGCGGCACCACAACCGAAGAAGACCAAAAACAACAGAACAAGTACAAGTGTTCTGATCTCAACTTGGATCTTTCAATTGGGCTAGAGCCGTTTCAGTCCGAGCCAACTCGGGCCTCGTCTGGGAACTCGGCCGAATCAAGACTGCAGCGGATCATAGTTCCTTCTAATAGTAATAATAATCATCAGTTTTTTGGGAAAGCGCAGGCGACGGCGGCGGTGGCGGTGGCTCAGGCGGTGTGTGTGTGCTGCCAGGTTGGATTTCAAAGCAGTGAGGCATGCAGCAATTGTCAGTGCACCAGTAACAATGGCTTCTACAGATTTCAAAGACCTGCTTTGAATCCATAGCACCATTTTATTATTTATTTATTTTCTTTTTTCTCTTCTTAAATACACATTTTGATATGTTAATACCTTCACTTTCGAATTTATTACTTTCTGGATCTTGTATTGTACGGACGTAGAATTTGAAAGAACAATAATCATTTGGAAATCGACATTTACTTATGTTTGAATTCTTCTATCATTTACATATTTGTTTGCATTTGTGGGGATTTAATGTGAATTATTCTACTCTAGTGGTTTATGATGACTTATATGGAATTGTTACCGTAATGTTTCAATCAAATAATATCATGTGTAAATTTATCTTTCACGACATGATAACACGTTTCATGAATTGCTCTCGTAGTGGAATGGTGTATATTTGAAATTTCATTTAGTTTCGTTTTTAAGTAGCGAAGCTTATTTCTGAAAAATGTAATAATTATATTTTACAAGCTTTAAATTTGAGATGATCTTTAAAATGAGCATGATGTTTCAATTTTTTCGCATTGCATTTTAAATGTTTGAAAGTGTATCAAGTTACATATTTTGTCTCTTTAAATGTCAAATCCTCCCTAAATTAATGAGTTTTTTTTTTTTGTCAATTTGAGAGGTCATGCTACGACTGACTTAAGTTTTGGTCATTCAATAATTGTTACTTGCGTATGCAAAAGCTTATCCTACCACATCTACATTGCATGTGCATTTGAAGGCCACAGTGAGTGGATAAGTTCGGTTAAAGCCTCTCTAGTGAGCTGTAGTTGTGTTTGGCAACCGGCATTATTCGGGTTCTTAAATTCCATACATCAAATCATATATACTGTTTTGACCAAGAAATGAAAAATCTTATATCTGGTTGGTTGATAACTAAGGCTCGTGTTTGGTACATAGAATTAAATTAGGATAATAACCTACTAAATAAAAGGTAGGTTAAAAAGAGAATGATAACATTAGGATAGTATATTCACACTTATTTTTACCTCACATACTCTTGATCATCGATATTCTTCAATTCATTCGATCTGACGGCTGACAGTTGAAAGAGGTGTGTGAGCAGTAAAAATGAGTGTGTGAATAGCACTACCCTAAAATTATGATCACCTAGAGGATAGAAAATGAATTACTCATGAAGAAATTTTATCCATTTCTATCCTCCTTAATATGGTAGTGTCGGAAGGGTTGAATTTTCTGCATAGCTGATCCTCCTCTAATCCTTCCCAAATGAAAAATCATTCATTTCCACCTTTAATATACTTTAAAATGGTGAGTTTGTCATTTCAATCTAATCATGTGTACAAAACCAGCCATAAGTGACAATTTTTGTGGACTATACTCTATTGTGTGGGTACTTATATTCACTTATATTAAATCAAGATACAATTCTGAAATAGGCAAACCCTATTTATTAAGCCGAAGGTTTAAGTAAACACTGCTAAGCTTTTAGGCCCAGCATGGTTCACTACCATCATCAATTATACTGTTTCAATTTAATCACTTATTATTAGATGTTGAATTTTTATTACAAAAAATCTCGATAATATTAAGGGGTGTGCTATCCACACATCTTTTTTTATTTTTCACACATCCTTTATTGATTTCTGTCATTTGATTTTCTTCAATTCATTCAATCCGACGATCGAAAATTAAAAAAAATATGTAAGAAGTAAAAAGGTTACACACCCCTAATATTAAGGGTGAAGACACCCATATATCACTTAGCCATATTCCGGATGTAAGATTTTAATTCTTCTGCACATACTACATTCAAAGATGTGAAATTGATATGACAGATGAAAAAAAATGTGGTGTGATAGTAACGATACGTTCATTTAGGACATAGGAAGATGTGACATTATAATCAAGATTGGATAATACGATTACAAAAGTGAATTAGCGCATCATATCATAACATGGTATTATGAAAAAATTTGAGGTTCTACATTAAAATTAATTAATCATAACTCCTAAATAATATATTTTTGTACATGTTTATATGGAGTTTAATAATGTGAGCTTTCCATAGGGTGCATTTTTAATATGAATTTTTTTAATATGCATTTTTAATATGTATTTATTTAATATCCATGTTAAAGTTTGCTAAAAATGAATTAAGAGACTGTATTTGATTATACGATTACACTGCTAAGATTCAATTTTCAAAAGGCTACAATTAAATTAAAAATGCCTAAATATTGTTAAGTATACTTAGCTAGCCCATCATATTAAAAATTCTCGACTCCGCCTTTGATTAAGTACCAACGGTTCCTCATTACTTCATTTAAGACCAATTATTCTCAATTGAATGACTTCTGTATTTATATGTTTTTTTTCTTTTTTAAAGGGGGTCAACTGGTGGTTTCGTCACGACAATCTATCTTTGGGGGCCGGGAAGACTCACAAAAACATTTCAATGTCTCTCTTCATCATCGTGTGATTCACCAGCATTAGAAATTTAACCCAAGACATGCTCTCTTAAATATGAACCTGAAATTCGTTCTCAACCACTGGACCACATCGTGGTAGTTATATTTACATATTTTTTGGATTATGAAATTGTCAATCAATCAAAATCCTACTACTTAGAATAAATCATCAAACAAACTGACTTGCATGTACCCAATTTTGGGTAGATTTAGGTAAGGATTATCATTGATGATACCATATTCTTTTTTTCACCTGAAAACTGTAAGAACCTAACATCCACCAGACCATAGTATAATAAGTAATGAATATTTTTATTTATTTTATGGGAGCCTGGGACACCACCTGACCTAACTAGCTTTGGCATCTACCGTTTACCACTTTATATCACACCTAGACAGAGAGAGACATGTGGCATATATTTGCTTACATATTCTAACTAACTAATTCTGCCTACCTTCTTTTAATTTCTCTTATTATTATTTTGATCAGCATTTTTTTTTAAAAATTATTATTGACACTCTAAAAAATTTAATTGTACACTTTAAATTTTTTATATTTACAATGAAAAATAATCTTATGAGAAAGTACACAATTAAATTTTGGAAGTATCAATTGTAGTTCCCTTTTGTAAATGTTAGGGATATAAGCTGGCTCGAAACAATTGAAGCTCACCTCGAGTCCGGCTCGTGTTTGACTCATCAAAGTTCAGCTGGTGAAAAAATCAAGTCAAGCCTAGTTCGACTCGATCAAGAAACAAGTCAAGTTTGAGCATTGATGTGTTTGGCTCGTAAAGCTCATGTGTTGCTCTAAAGTTTTTATTAAACAACTCGAGGGAAGGCTTGAGCTAAGCTCTGTAGTTCAAGCTTGACAAGTAATTTATTTTTTTTAATAAGGATAATAATAAATAAAATAAAAACATGTCTTCAACTCTTGATTAAATGTTTGGTAAGGATACTTTTTTTTTGTACTTCTTATATATGCGTATTTAGTGTGCCAAGTCCAACTAATTAACTAAAAAATTAACAAAAAAAAAGTAGAAAATATTGTTTAATAGGATTTTTGTTTTAATTCTTGTGGGCTTCAGTGCAAATAGGACTTCAAGTTGACTCTCAAAAAAACCCTAAATCATACAACAAAATAAGCTAAACTAAGATTTAATTGTCTATTGTTCACTATTCCATGTGCTAATATATGCTTTAGAACTTTTTAGAGGTAAGATATTGCTATAAATTTAGTGCTATTATTTCCATGGTGATTTATACAAAATACTATATCATGATATTTTTTTTTTTACAGAACATTATAGTATCATGATTACTGAATAATGATTACTACATAACACTTGTAGACATGTAAGTTTTGATGAAATAAACGTTTGCTGGTTTTGTCAACAAATCAAATTTTGACCTGCAAGGACTTACGTGGTGCACACCATGGTATAAATTACACACAAGGGAGATGAAACTCATAAAAAATTGGATGAGTTGTCAAGAGTTTACCTGAAACCTCCGTCAAACAAATCAAATCAAGTACAAAAGAGAATAAAATAACCTTAAATTGATCAAATTATATCAATTGAGGTTTAATTTCAAGATTTTAATAAGTTAAGAGCTAAATTAAATACTTAGCTCAAATCAGAAAATAAATCCCACATAATCAATCGCTTGCCTATAAATACTAGGCTCATTTTCAAGAGACAGAGTTTAGAAGAACGAAGCAAGCTCAACCCTCTCTAGCCAAAGCAAACACCAAACACCCAAACACCCAAACACTCATGCTCTTCATCAAGCTCATGGAGAATCAACAAGCACAACAAACGCATGTGCCGATTCATCCACTACCAAAGGTAAAGATCACTCACCACGTTGTAGGATAAATTGAAGGAAAATTTTAGCTAAATAAAGATCATTTGAGCAACATAGATTGAGTACTTAACAATTAAAGAGCGGAAGCTAGTACACATGCACTCAAAAACAAATCACAACCATGACATTCAAAGCCTAGTTGTGTGGTGAACCATGACTAAACTCAAATTTACAAGAGAGGGTTAAGAATCCATTATGCCTTTATAGTCCTCTTTACATTTTCAAAGACTATTCACCCAAGGGAGGCCTTTATTTCTTTGCTCTCATTTGCTCCTAAGCTTATTGGTTTTAGATGGTGGAATAAGAATCTCCAAGTTCCCAAGATAAGAAACCTCTAATTTCTATACACCAAGGAGAGATATGAAGAAGAGATGAGTTTGTTAAACTATTTAACTTGTTGAGTTTGACGGATTAAGGCTCATTGGGCTATTAAGTCCGAAACTAACTTAAGTCTCATTTCGAACTTATTCATTTTGATTACTTATCTTTTAATTAATTCGCAAATCAATGTGATCCTTTCGTCGTAATTCTGTCAAAAATTTTGTTATGTGCTGATGTGACACATAAATGGACCCACAAGTCTAACTAAATAAAAAATAAATTAAAAATAGGTCTAATAATTTAATAATTAATTAAAAAATTTGTCAACCCAGAAAGTTGGTCCTGCAATCACCTCTGATCCACCCCATACTCCTCTACCTCCATCTATGGTAGCCTTCGATCGTTTCTTCTCTAGAAAAAAAATTCTCAAGACACCCATTTTTACACCATTCATGGAATGGATTAGGATCGAAACCACCTTTGGTGATGGTTTGGATTGGTGATGATTTTTGTGACTCCACCGTCAGCATTTGGGCAATCGACAGCTTCACAACCTTAATCTTGGAGAGCTTGTTAGGCTCTCCCCCAGTGATCTTGGTGACACAGAGAACGACTAGCTCTGCCTTGAGGTAATCTCACTGTGCAAAAAGGTGTTTTGACAACTTTTTTAATTAATTATTAAACTCACATCAGCAGATAACAAATTTTTTGACAGAATTAAGACGGAATGACCACATTGATTTGAGAAACCTATTTTCAGGGACTACATTTATTAATTTTCAATTTCATAGACCATCATGATTGTGTGGGTTAATCTCATGGACCATTTGTGATTAGAACTCTTAGATCTTGTGGGCCTCATTTATGTGCCACATTAGCGCATAACAGAAATAACATAAATTTTGACATAATTGTGACGGAATGATCACACTGATTTGTGATATCTATTTTCAGAGACTACATTTGTGATATAAACCCTATTTGGAGTGGGGAAATGATATGTGGGGAATGGTTCCCCTAGGGGGAATTCTTCCTCAAGAATATGGGTATAAATTAAAACTAAAAAAAGTTGGTACAAATTTTTAAAAAAGTTGCAAATTAAAAAATGGGTATAAATTAAAAATATATGATACAATTTTTGGACATAAAATATAAATACATCAAATATAACGTTTTTAACACTAAATATAAATAACTATATTTAAAAATAGTTAAACAATATTTAAACATAATATTCAAATATGTTGATTTGTAAATATCTTATTCTTAAATAATAACGTGGATAAAACTGAAAAAAAAAATATAAAATAAAACTTCGAGTAATGAAATAAAAAACAGAGGAATAATTGCTCAATCTTGAATTTAATACTGTTTTTTACCTCTTGCATATCACTTTTAATTTTCGACATCAAATCAAATTAATTGAACAAAATCAGTAAACAAAAATTAACAAGAGTACGTAAAAATAAAAAATAAAAAATAAAAATAAAAAAACAACTCAAAAGGATTAGTTGGTGCTATATAACATTTATCTGTTAAACAAGTGGGTCCGAGTGGTTAGGATTTATTTGGTTAACCAGAAAGCATAATAGAAAGATTATGAATATAAAATTCTAGTGGGAAGAGAAGGGAAACGGAAGAAGAAGATGTACACATATGCATGTGACATGTTAGAAGGTCGGTAAGCCATCTCCCCTAAATAATACAAGAACCTAGCGGGAAAGAAATATAATAAAAATAAACAGTTGGTTCGTTAGTTAAGAGTTTGGTACTGGTGGGGTGACTGAGAAGATCTTGTCGCAAATTTGCATGTGCACATACAGTGAGGTATGGGATTCCTGCATTAATGTGAAATGCTTGGAAAATTAGTTATTATTTTATTATTGTTTATGATTTTTTTGTGGGTCAATGATATTAGAGTTTCTTGCCCATCAAGGATTAGGGTTTTGCTTTAGTTTTCACTATATATAGTAGTGCTTGTATTCGTTTTTATCTATCAAGTTAGCCACAATGTAGTCTCTTAGGGTTTTGTAGCCGTTTCGGCATTCTCGTTTGTTCAATAATATTCTTATTATTTATAGTCTTGTTTGTTCCGCAATCTGATATTCAACTTGGTATCAGAGCAGGTTCGATTCTTTGGAATTTAATCTGTTCTAGATGGGTATCAATTTGTTCATCCGTTTGTCCGCTGCATATCAGTTTGTCATGAAGTTGGTTCAGAAGTTCACACTAGCTTTGGAATCTTGCACTTGCACCTCTTGGATTGCTTTCGCTCGCTCGCTTGTTTGCTCGCTTGATTGTTTGCTCGCTTGATTGTCTGCTTGCCTTGTCTTGTCCGCCTAACGGAACTTGCCTTGTCGTGTCCGCCTAACAGAGCTTGCCTTGTCGTGTCCACCTAACGAAGTTTGCATCCGCATCTGCTTGTTGGCAAACTCATGACGTGTACCGCCATGAGTTTGACGGGGGTGTTGGAAAATTAGTTATTATTTTATTATTGTTTATGATTTTCTTGTGGGCCAACGATATTAGAGTTTCTTGCCCATCAAGGATTAGGGTTTTGCTTTAGTTTTCACTATATATAGTAGTGCTTGTATTCGTTTTTATCTATCAAGTTAGCCACAATGTAGTCTCTTAGGGTTTTGTAGCCGTTTCGGCATTCTCGTTTGTTCAATAATATTCTTATTATTTATAGTCTTGTTTGTTCCGCAATCTGATATTCAACTATTATCTGTCATCTCATCTTTTTACATAATATCTTATATTATTGGCATGATAATTAACGTTAAATTGTGACGTAGTAGAGAGTTTATAGAAAATTCCACTTTTGAGAGAGATCCTTAGCATTTCCTCATAAACTTTTGAAAGAAATCCTTAGCATTTCCTCATTGAAAATTTTAGATTAAGGGGCTCTTTTGGAAATATTTTTAAAATGACTGAAAGCCTTTTAGAGAAAATATTTTTGGACTTCAGAAGCACTTCAAGTTCTGTTCCAGAATTCACTTGCGTTTTAACTAAGGATTGGTTTCAAAATCATTTTCACCAAAAACGTTTTCAGTCTTTTTAAAGACTTTCCAAACAAGCCCTTAAATCACCCAAGTTTTATCCCGTTGATGTACTTGTAATCAAAATTAAAATACGACTTTTGATTACAAAGTATTATTGTATTTAAGAATCAAAAAGTAAGTAAGGTTGTTTAGAGTGGAACTGGATCCCCTCCTGAGCATAGGGTGGGGATCCTCCTGACCGGGTCATCTGGACCCTTGAAATTTGATCCAACGGTTATAATAATTATAACTTTTAGTGGACCCCTCTGTTTATAGCCGTTGGATCAAATTTCAAGGGTCCAGATTACCCGGTCATGAGGATCCCCACCCTATGCTCAGGAGGGGATCCAGATCCGTTTAGAGTTTAGAGTTTAGGGTTTTCAAATGAACAGGCTCGATTCGACCCATTTCCACGTATAGAAGTTTTAATATTGTACATTAATTCTTTATAATAAATTGATCAAATTGTGAGAAAATAAAGAGAGAGACATCGGACCAAAATGATGAGTTAAGTGTTTCAACTTTCAACTACATCTTAACAAGGGTAATGTTAGAGATACTAAATTTTGTAAACTAATTGACATGAAAGTTGATGATTAGATTATTACTTAAACGTTGATTAACGTACTTATTTCTTATTGGTGACACATCATTTACTTTGCAAATTTAGTATCCCTAACATTTTTTCATTTTAATGTCAGACAATGTGATGCATAAAGTAGTATATTTAATCAACATCTGACGAGATAAAATTATTATTGACATGAGTTTATAAATCAATTGTCAAATTATGTGATATTTATATGTGATGTATATGCTATTGTAAAAAACTAGGATCCATGGACAGACTTTTGACGCATATTTTGTTAGGTCATTGTGTAGTGTATTTCAATGATATGGACCATCTATATTTTAGTACATCATTCATAAATTAGACAAATCCAAAATCATTAAGACATTCATTTGTAGTGAAAATAAATGAATACTACAAAGAAATACTAAATTTAATCCAACGGTCATATGATTTCGAATTTAGGTAATTTCTAATTGACATGATCTTTTTTTTTAACAAACGATATTAGCTACACTAAGAGAGGTGTGATTAGCCTCATAATTGACTAGTAATAATGTGATCATAAGACCTCTCACTTACAAGTGAAGAGGAATATCACTAGACCGTAGTATTAAGTGGGCAATAAACATGATCTTTTAAATGAGACATAAAAAATAAATAATCGGATCATTAAAATTACATTACATGATATTTTACATCAATCTTACATCAAATGATAAGAGAAAGTATTAAGTGGGCAATAGACATGATCGTTTAAATGAGACATAAAAAATAAATAATCAGATCTTAAAAATACATTGCATGATATTTTACATCAATCTTACATCAAATGATAAGAGAAAGTGCACATAATACTCCAAAAAAGTTCAGTAAATAATATTACAACCTTTCGTCATAATTTCAAAATTTGAATAACATTTTTTATTATTTTCACGAATAAAATTTTATGTCGATATCAAAATTTATCGATATATTCATCAATTAAGCTATAGATATTTTCATAACGATATTGAAAACCTTGGCCGGCCATATAAAGTATTTATTTTTGTTAAATCATAATAAAGGATTTTTCTTCCGTCATGGACTCATGAGGATGGATCATTAAATTGCAGAGAAATCCAGCCCTTCATTGCTGGTGCTCTGATTGACTTTACAAACGTAGAGAGAGTAGTACACGAAACCATGCAGCCGCTTAAACCCTAATTTTCAGTTTCTCTTTAGAGGTTCGTACGTAACCTCGACCTCATATCAGCCTCCTTTGATTTAGTGTCTTCTTTTGTCAAATTGATTGAATGCTTTTAATTTTTCTTTTATTTATCCAAAATTAATAAGAAACCGTTAGCAACTTTCTATTTTGACTTTTTCGTTTTACTTTCTCTTCTTATAATGTTAGATAATAAAAAATGTTGTAGGCATAATTACTAAACAATTATGGAGGCCATATAGAGAGAGGGTGAGACATAGAGAGAAGAAAGAGAGATGTGTAATTGTGGGGGTGTGTTATCTCACCCCATTATGCCTTTATTTATAGTAGTAGAATATGTAAAAATCTTTCCCTTTAGGATTACAACATTTAATAGGTAATCAACTCTTAATAGGAATATAAGAGATATTCCTAGATACACTAGGATTTACACAATCACATTCCTAATCTAATAGGACTGCAACACTCCCCCTTGAGTGTAAATACTCAAGTGAATGGCGCATCAGGTCTTCAGTGATGAAGTAAGTACAGTTGATGAAGTCGTCGGCACAATGAGCAAATGCGAATCTCAAATCAACGGAAGAATGTATAAAAAGTAAAACTCACAAAACTTCGCTATGTTAAAACCCAAGGCGGGAGAAAACCCATAGACTAAGGAGAAAAGCAAGAAGTTGTATTAAGTCAAAACTATACGTCTTTTGGACGCAAGTAGAAAAGCTCACAATGGTATAATCAGCCCAAGATGGATGCCTCGTTAAAACCTAGTTAGGTAGCAAAAACCCAGTGGGAAAAATGCTCCTAATCGTAAGGAAAAAAAGTACATTAAGATCAAGTGAGTATACTTCTGGATACTCCCCTTGAGTTTGACATAACTTCCAAATGAGAACTACAAGCATTGCATATGAATAGTTAGGCATACCAATTCCTCGGACAAGCTTCTGGAAGGTTGACTTCGGCAGTGACGTCGGGTAGAGGTCGGCAAGGTTGTCTGGGATCGGCTTGCATGACTTCAATCTCCTGATGCTTTGCTAATGTAGATGTAGACGCAATATGTCTTGGCGTTGACTTCGTTGATGTATCATCGCTTGGTCGGGTTGATACATGCGGCATAATCTTCATGGATCGTCGTTGGGACTGAACAATGGATGAAAAATAGCAAGTACTTCGAATATGCTCAACAAGAACTTCTAACCATGTCTCACTTGTGGGGTAGTGAAGTGAGGTGAGTCTTGGAACGATTCGAAGATTTCGCAACTAAGGTCATATCGTGGATCTCTAAGATATTGCGATATCCCTAACGGTAAAGACATAACCATTCGGGGATTTTGCCTTGTGCGGGTTTGATAAGTAACCTATGTCAGCATAACAAATAAGGAAAGCATCATTCCAAAGATCAGAGGGGGTTGGATCCGCTAGATATGCGTTGGGATTTGATTTGCCAAGTTCATAGTACCTTCATGGTACGTCTTTAATACCAATTCAGTGGTTACGTGTAGGACCGGTGCTACATCTTTACCAAGATCAACAGCGAATGAGATGTCCTGTGTAAATGCAATGAGTTAAGTACAACAAAGCGCAAAGTTAAACTTTAGATATGGAATTTCGGATTCCATAACCTCTTCAAGGGTCTCATTTGCATATAACGTATGGATGATCAAATGTATACTCAAAGGTAACACATTTGGGGTGTAGTTCGACTGTAGTTCGACTGGTAGACCAAAATACCGTCAGAACAATGCTTCAACTTCATGTCAAGGTATAAACGAGTTTTCCTAAGATCCTTCATCTCAAAATCCATCTTTAGGTGCGGGGCAGTTTTCTCAAGCTCTTCTGGAGTCTTAGTGAGATTCGTGTTAACGACATAAACTGTAACTCTAGCAATTCGGAATAAGACTTCATAGTTTAACACGCAAGGGCATAATTCATCCCTAACTGATCAAATACTCACTTAGACGGGTATACCACTTCCGTCGGATTGTAAATGAACGCCTCAAACAAATTAAGAGGGTGTTCCGTGGTTTTGGAAATATTTGAACCAGTTCATGTAATTCTTCGTATCTATATCCCTATGGAGAAACACTAACCATATTTCATAATGCTGCTATCAATCACAGGACGTTTGAGAGAAACCTTACGCCGTAAGGTGTGCATCATATTGCACTATTTCATTCATCTCATAACGCCGTAAGGTGTGTAACATAATAGGGTTACCTTGGGTAATGTAGGAACGACAGGTCCAATACACACTTTGGTAAGGAATTTGACCTGGATTGTAACTTTAGTTGTCCAATCAGTTTTACGTTGTCACTTAATCAACGAAACACGGTTCGATATCGTCGCTTTTCATTTATGTCGGTAGCTACCATATAAGTGAAAACATCATCGATGGTAATCTCATTTCAATTCCATTTAGCTCATCGAAACTAGTATACTGGACCAAGAACTTCAAGTCTCGGGAGTAATCCGGATTAATCTTATGAGATGGAAATGATTGGAGATAGCGATCGAGTTTAGATTCATTGTTGTGCAATGTCTTCCTCTTCAAGGGAAGTGAATCCTACGAACCGAATGATCTGTCGTGCTCCTGGCCAAGACAGATTAATTGGTTATCAGCCATTTTACCGGACCGTCTAACAAGGGCGTCCAAACCGTCCAATAGGGGCAGCACATCCTCTAGGGATGTTGACTCGACGTCCGTTAAGTACGTCTATCCTTGCAGGCATGTTTGCAGCTGGTATATGATCTCATCACTTTAGCTTGATCAGAGGAATGTGTTTGGAGCAACATTCTGAAATCTAGAATTCATCGCACTTACTTATCATACTTGTGCGGTACGGAGATCGAGATGAGACATAGTGGGCAACATCCACGTAAATTCGCGTCGTTCTCCAGGAACGTTAACGTTCTTATCTCCCCCTAACGGCGGGAAGACTGTCTCATTAAGGTGACAACCCATAAATGAGCGGTAAAGAGATCGCATGCAAGGGCTCGAAGAGAGCTGGAGTGAAGGAGAATCATGATCGACAAAAGATACACATTCTTCTTTGAGGACCCATGTTGGTACGTTGCGGAAGCGCAACTTGGCACATGGAATGCACACCCAAATGCGTAAATACAAAAATCGACAGGTTCATACCCAGTAACCAACTATAACGTCAAATAGGTTAGGTGGCAATGAGCCTCAAGACGGACCAACATAGCTACATATAAGATTGCATAGCCCTAGGCAGAAACCGAAAACTTGGTACGTTTACCAAAATTCGAGCGATCATTTAAATTGCGCTTTATGATCATTAGGCGAGGCTATTTGGGGTGAACATGGGAATTCGATGTTCAATCATAAACTCAAAATACATGCAATACTTTATCGAAAACCGTTGATGTAAACTCTCTGGCGTTATCCAGTCTCCCGAATCTTAAGGGATAAGTAGGGTGGTGAACCCTTAATCGGCCATGAGGTTTAGCAACAATGTGTGTGGACAAACATGTGACCAGTTTGTCAATTCATCAACCAAAACAACAAGTATTTATATGGTCCGCATTTTGGTTGGATTTGTCCACATATATTCCCTTGAATCCACTGTGAAAAAGGGTGATTTCGCAGCTTTGCAAGAAATGATATAGAAAATCAATTTCCTTAACGAGCAGGCTTGGCAAAGTATGCTTGTAGGCACAAGATTCTTACTTCGGGTAAGGAGATGCGTTGTAGCATCATTGTTCGACCTAAGTGTCCCAAATGGTCGTGCCAAAGCAAGTAAACTACTCAATCATCAGGCTTCAGGCCGGCCACATGTGGTGTATCCCCAGTTAGGAGACAACTCATTGGCCCTAAATCAAAGCTGCAAGCTCATTTTTGGAGGTGGTGCAAAGACATTCCCCTCTATTTTCTTCGGTGGTTTCATTTATGATCATTGTCATCTCGAATATCCTTAAAAACTCAACAACATGGAGAATTTAAGGTCCCTTAAATGGTGATGTAGTACCATTCATACAACGAGGAGCGTGCCAATGCTCTTAATCAGGTTGGATACACTTGAAGTTGTTGTTAGATATGTGATTTAGGTGTAAAGTTAGTATACGTAGTATCGCATTCATCCAGATTACTAACTTCCCCACACTCCTACCTAATCATGTGTTTAATTGAATCGGGTCACATGTATTAAGAAACATGATTCAATTAATTCATATTTGAGGACAATATCAATAAAATTATCCATAAGTAAAACATACACCAAACTTGAATCCAAGAAAATGGAAAAATGTTCACAAAGTAAGTAGTTTACAAAGGGAATTCGGCCAACAAGGCCATCCAAGTCAAAATTTTGCTCTTCCAACGATATTTGGTGGAGCAAAATTAATCTCATGTATTGACTACGAGAATGGTACTCCTCAATGACGTTGGCAGAGACACGAACAGGTGCATAACCAATGATCTATTCCATCAAGACGGAAATAGATTCTACAGGGTTAAGGTTTGGGAATATTATCCCTTATTCTTCAAGTTTTAGGTCTTAGATACCAAGAATCATGCTTTGGGCATGATGCCACACTTTGGTAGGCTATGATTCTACCGTATGTTTGTGATAAGAATCAGATCTGAGAATTTGGTAAACATCCGCTTTCTACACTACTACTTCAGAAGCGAGTTAGAAACATGGAAGGACGAGAAAAGTATTCTCCAGTCAAAATTCAATCGGATTTATAAACTTTAGAATTGTACTCATTCATGGACGTAATCATGATGTGCTTTAGGCAATGTTTTTCATGATTAGACATTTCGTAGAAGCGAGCCAATGAGCCATGAAATCCTCGTTCGGGAGGTACTTCCATTGGTAATGCTTCAGGCATATGTCTTTGAATAAAGATCATGGCAGAAGCTTGTTCAGCTCATCCATGCCATTATTGGCTTCAATGGTTTCGTAGCTTCTTGATATTCAAGTGGAGATTCACGTCTTGTACCTCACATAAAGTGGTTTCTATTAGAAACATCCAAAGCAGGAAAATAGAACTTGTGACGGTTCGACAATCCATTGAATTTGAGGGAACAAGATTGTGATTGGTGCTATGGGAATGAATCATCCATAAGCATCAAAGTTGGAACATTCGAGTTCTGAGACATGATTTTCATGAAGAACGTCGGGCTTTCATTGTTTTATGAAAACTTTGGGTTTCAAAGGCACTAAATTTGAAACTACAGGTTCAATTTAGTTTATGAACGTTTAGTTCATAAAAGAGAGGTTCCTGCAAGAACACAGAACATAATGCAATATGCTGATTTAAGTGTAGTGGATTTGAGGTTCTTCAGGAACTCAAGTGTGAGAGCTTCGTTAATACGAAAGTATGTCACGGATCAAAGTATAAAAATAAATTATTGAATCGTTAATGTCCAAAAGTGATCTTCAGGTTAATAATTTTGGATTCATTATTAGATTAATGAACTGCATGTCTCTTTTAATAAATTCAATAAATTGGGCCATACATGGTCGATTGTAGAAGCAAAAATAATATTAGAATAATATTATCGGGTCGAAAACATAGCCCAAAAATATTTGGGTTGGGTGCCGTGAGCAAAAAGGGTGCTCGGGGGTGGGCTGAAGGCCACGGGTCAGGGGGTAGGCCCAGCCGTTGAAGGCTGGCTTGAAAGGGGTGGCACGAGTTCAGGCTTCAGCATGTTTGCTGGCCTATAGGTTCGCATGGAGCCCAGCCGCACGGGCTGGCGACTTGTGATGCAGGAAGTGGACCGAGGCATATGACACAGCCCAATGGGCTACACACTGCTTCGGGCATGTATGGGACAACGGGCCAAAAAGAAAAAGAAATCTGCAGTTTTTTTTCTTTTCTTTTGGTTGGGCATAAGGGACTTTGAGCCCCAAAGAGCTAAGTAGGCCGAAGGCCTAGGTTGTCTGGGTCAGTACAGCAAACCCAAAGGGTGATGCCGTATGATCCACTCGACTGGGCTTCAGGTCAGTGGTGGTCCATGTAGGTCACGGTGGGTGTTGCGACGGTGGTGCCGTACAGTTCCCAAAACCTTTTTTATTTTATTTTTTTTCGACATAGGTAGGGTTATACAAACCCTAGATTTGCTTCTAATTTTATTTTATACATTGACTCATATATTCCACATAGCAAAAATTGCATAATGCATGAAACAAATATATATATATATTGACAAATATATAACATATTACAATATATATATATATATATCGGAAGGAAAATATAAACAAAAGGGGTTCATGCATCATGGGGAATGTTTTCATGCTTCATGATCGTTTCAAATATCTTACTTTATTTTAAGCGTACCTGATTAGCAGAAAACAATAAAAGCCTTTGAATTTGTAGAAGATCCTTCTCCGAAAGCCAGAATTGCATCTCCAATGAGTTGTATCACGTTCAACACAGAAAAATTAAATTAAATCAATAACATGTAGATCAATTCAATAAAATAATAAATTAATCATAAAAAAAATGATTAAAACGTAATACTCCCCATGATTGAAGATCAAACTCTCTTGTTAGCACAACATTAAGAGCGTGCTGATAACGTGTTGTAGGCATGATTTACTGAACAATTATGGAGGTCATATAGAGAGAGGGTGCGGCATAGAGAGAAGAAAGAGAGATGTGTAATTGTGGGTATGTGTTATCTTACCCCATTGTACCTTTATTTATAGTGGTAGGATAGGTAAAAACATTTCCCTTTAGGATTACAACATTTAATAGGTAATCAACTCCTAATAGGAATATAAGAGATATTCCTAGATACACTAGGATTTACACAATCACATTCCTAATCTAATAGGACTGCAACAAAAAAATTTATTTTCTAGAAAAAAAAAATTATGATCATTTTCACAAAAATAGCTAAATTCAAAATTATTTAATTATTCATGATTATTCGATAAATGGACAAACTAAATGTTTTTAAACACCGAAATTTTAATAACTTGACTCAAACAATCAAACGATTTATGATTTAGTTAATTTGTGAAGAACTAATCTTTAGATGGTGATCTAAAACGTAGACAATACCAGTTCCTAACATGTGTATTTAAAAACAATAAATTAAAGAAAGAGCTGCGTACCTACTCATTTCCATGTGGGCTTTCGAGGTGGGACAAGAAGCAACAATATGATAACAAGCACAAAGGGATATAACTCTACCAGCTTCGGATGAACTCCAAGAGGCATGCACATGAATGATTAGGAGAGAGAGCGATCTAGAGGGAGGGAGGGAGAGAGAGTGCATGTAATTGCATGGTTGGTAGTGGTTGGTAGAGAGGTGACGTTGGAAAGGCCAACCACTTGTGTTTCCCTTTCGAATTCATCAAATCCTTGGGGTTTCTGGGGCCACTTCCCAGTTGTGCTAGCTTTTGGATCTTTCTGTTTTACCATTTTTACTTCCTAACTAGTAAGTGCGGGGTCTCTGTCTTCTGGAAAGACAGGGATAAAGCCACGTCACTTGCACCTAAATCTTCTGGCATTTGGCTTCAAGACACAGGACCGTGACACAACCTAAATCTAATATATGCCAACTCTTATCGGCATGGCAAATAACAGACATTTGGGGCCGACTCGATGGATATTTTAATCATTTTACTGTTTAACCACAGGGTAGGATTTGACGATTCTATTTATTAATAGTAGGATAGAGAATGCTAAATTGTAACACATTCAAGAGATCAGTGAGACTACGAAAGATTAGGCAAGACAAACTACGCATAAAAGTTTGGTCGTCAGACTATGTTTGTAGCCTAATTCTCCTTCCGTTTGATAGGGGTGGAAAGAACCAAGATCTCCAAAGTAAGGTAGTCAAACTATGTACTTGAACAGTGTCAACTTTCTAATAACTATAGACGTGTATGTAATATCTTTGTCTTTTGAACATTGCAACTTAGATACATAAATTTAGCTTTCGTAGCATCTTTGTGTTTTAAACAATATGAGCAGTTGAACACTGCCAATCTTCTTATAACTATGAACTAATGTACATAAATCTAGCTTTCGTAGCATCTCTATCTTTTAAACAATGGGTAGTTGAGCACTGCCAAGCTTTTGATAATTATGAATCCACCTTCTATAACATTTGTTTTCTATATGTATATATAGAAAAAGAAGACGTGGATTTAGCGCACAATCGTAGATTATGGGAATTAGTAATATTTGACTTGGACATATATGAAAATATAAATTACTTACAACTCCAAAAATTGTCCTAAACAGTAGTTAAGAATGGAATCCAGGCAAAACAAAGTGAGAAAAATTGTCTGTTAATTTCTTTTCTAAATTCCCAGTTTTCTCTTCTTTTCACTAATACATTTATCAGCTGTGCTTGTATACAAATTCTACATAAAAATATCACTTGGTTCTTCCATTTCTCCCACCTTTTCTGCTAACAGCTTCGCAGAGTCTGCACGGTAATGTGTCGAGGCTCAATGCGCGGGTTTTGACGTAATTAGCCATTACCCCGCATCTTCGCCACGCATGGTACTCGGCATACGCAACTGGGTCGTTGGCGAGGGACTTCACGTAAGACGCCAATTCCTCCAAGCTCTTAAATTTAGTGCCATCGATTATCGAATGGGGAGGAACAAAGTCCCAGACATTAGGGGCACCAAAGTAGATTGGAACTGAACCCGAATCTAGGGCATAAAATAGCTTCTCCGTCACGTAACTCTCTGTCATTGTGTTTTCGATAGCAAGAACAAACTTATAGTGAGACATGGCACAATGCAAATGGTCCCACCATTTTTGGGTGACAGTATCACCGGCACAATCGGGGTAGAAAGAAAGGGCCATGTCCAAGCCACCGACGTTGTTCAAGCACTTGCCAAATGAATGGTGAGGTAGTAAGCTGAGAAGCTTATGGGCAAGAATATTTCTTTGAGACAGACAGCGCGATGATGACCAATAAACAAGTGTGTCCTTCAATTAGAATTCCAGATAAAGTCATACAACTATCGGTGTATATTTGAAAATGTACATCATGCGACAGAGATGAACAGAAATAAGTAAAACAGTATGCAAAGAACACAGAAAGAACAAGAAGCCAAGTACTTACATTGTTTTTATAGGGAGATACGTGATAATTTCGACCATTGTGAAAGAGTGCACCGGCATAGGTGGACTGCACATCATCTTTGGCGTGATAACTTATAAATATATCCTCAACACCAGATCGCTTCCTGCCAGCCTCAAGATCCATGTACACGCGAAGTGGATCTCCATTGTGTCTCTAACAAAACCAAAAAAAAAAAAAGGCAATGAAGTAGACCTAGAAAACGACATACCAAGACAATGTACGTAGATAATGCGCAAGATAAGGCTGTAGCAAGACTACTGCCCATGTTAGCTTTCTAACCCGGTACAATCATAAACATAAGAAGGAATGCTACTGGATTAAAATGAAGATGAACACAAATATAATGCCAGAAAAAGGAAGAAAAAGAAGTCCAAAACCAAAGTAAGAAAAAGAAATATGAACTGAAATAAAAAGGTCATATAAATTAAAGGCTTATTTATCAAAACTCCCCCGGAACATACCTAGAGTATCACTTTGCCCCCTGCTTTTGAAAGTTGAATCACTTTCCCCCCAGGACTTTCACTTTGATCTCACATTACCCGAGTTTGTCAACTCCTTCCATTGACTTGTTAACATTTGATTACGAGATTCTCGATATGTCGGCAGTTTGTCATCCATATTATTGACATCATGATTATGTCGATATCATGGAGCAAGTTAATTGTACAGACTGGGTACTATGGAATAGGGAATGAAATCCAGGGGAAAGTTGATATGGTTGCAAAAGCAAGGGCAAAAGTGAAAACTTATCTGATAATATCTAAAATCTCAGTTGGCCTAACATGTCCTGCCCATAAGAAGCCTGGAAGGTGAGCATCAACAGGCCAAGTGAGTACTTTTTGTATCTCCTAGTTAAGCAGAGTCATTTTACACACTACAGAATTTCATATTTATCTTACACTGTATCATAGTACATTAAACCACTTCACTGCCTTACGTCCCCACTTGCCACTTACATCTGAATCGTTTCACTGCCTTACGTCCCTATATTACATTGTCTCTTTATATTCATATTAACTTCATAATACGGGACCACTACGTGCACCTAAATCGCCTCACTGGATGCAACTGCCACTTACACCTAAATCACTTCACTGCCTTACAAGTCCCCACATGGCACTTCTATCTTCTTTCTCATGCTTCATAAACAATCTCAAATTCAATACACCCATACATCAATCTAGATAAACCCCAAAACATTTCAATAGACTTGTCTTATAAACACAAAATCCATGGAAAACATCACGGTTTTCATATTTAAATTAAAATATAGAAATTTTATAACACTATCATATAAAACCCTTACATTGAAGTTGGGCCCTAAGCTGATAATAACTCATTCCATCTTGAACTAATAAAAAAAACAGAAACTACTGAATTTCTTAAAAGCTGAATCACTTACCAACTACGAGGAAGACCAACAACAAGACCCATTTCAGTTTTGATGCAGGAGCCGGGTTGAAAAGGACAAGAAAATAAGGGTCTCTCAAGTTTCTTATGCAATAAATGCAGTTTACAAAATGTATATGTAGGTTCATTGTCTTTGAGTCTCCGTATGTAACAAGATTAATGTACTTGGTATAATAAATTATGTCATTAATTCCATTCTCAAAGAACTCCCTAAACCCTAAACGCAGTGACAAATGAAACTTATATCTGCCTAATTCCGAAAAAGTCAGATTCTGTGAAATTGAGGGACTATAGGCCTATAAGCTTAATCACCAGTCTTTACAAGATTGTGGCGAAAGTCCTTGCTACAAGACTAAAGGAGGTCATGGGCAGTACAATTTCTCCTTCTCAAGGAGCTTTTGTTAAAGGTAGACAAATTCTGGATGCAGTCCTCGTAGCTAATGAGGTGGTCGAAGAGGTGAGGCAGAATAATAAGGAGGGTTTGGTATTTAAGATAGATTTCGAAAAAGCTTACAACCATGTCGATTGGATATTTTTGGAAGAAGTTTTACTGAGAAAGGGTTTCGGGTACAGATGGAGGAAATGGGTGCTTGGTTGCCTTGGTACGGCTAATTTTTCAATTATGATCAATAGGAGACCTAGGGGAAAATTCAAAGCTTCAAGAGGATTGAGACAAGGAGACCATTGTCCCCATTCTTGTTCACTCTAGTTGTAGACGTGTTGAGCAGATTGATTGAGAAGGCACAAGAAAATCTCTTGATCAAAGGGCTGCGTGTTGGGCAAGACAATGTGGAGATCTCTCACCTTCAATTCGCGGACGACACCATCTTCTTCTTGGCAGGGTGTGAGGAGGGTTGGAACAATTTTTTACTTTTGTTGGATCTTTTTGGCAAGGTGTCAGGTTTGAAGATTAACAAAGCAAAGTGTTCCTTGGTGGGAATTAATTCTGATTGCGAGAAAATTACAAGGCTAGCAAGTTCTTGGGGTTGTGAGGTGGGCAGTTGGCCAGTGAGGTACCTTGGTCTTCCCCTCGGTGGAAGGCCAAAAACAATTAAATTCTGGGATCCGGTGGTAGAGAAGTAGGAATTGAGACTTCAAGGTTGGAAGAAAGCGTTCTTATCTAGAGGCGGAAGATTAACCTTGATTCAAGCTGTCCTGGGAAGCTTGCCCATCTACTTCATGTCTTTGTTCAAAGCTCCCTGTGGGGTCATTGGTAGGTTGGAAAAGCTTATGAAAGGCTTTCTTTGGGAAGGGGTAGAGGAAGGAAAGAAGCTTCACTTAGTCAAGTGGGAGGATGTGTGTAAAAGTAAGGAGGAAGGAGGTCTTGATTTGGGAAATTTGAGAAATCGGAATTCCGCCTTATTAGCCAAGTGGTTATGGAGATTTCCACTCGAATCAAACTCTCTTTGGCATAAGGTGATAAGGAGCAAGTACGGTATGGAGGCTAATGGCTGGGATGCTAAGCCCCTAAGTCGAGGCTCGAGTAGATGCCCCTGGTCAGATATCTCGACTGGCCTCCCTTCTCTTTCTTGCAACTTTGTGGTTGGTAATGGGCAGAGGGTGAGGTTCTGGGAGGACGGTTGGTTGGAGGGTGGACCGTTGAAAGAGCAATTCCCTAGATTATTTTTGTTATCTAGGACAAAAAACCAAAGTATTTCCAGTTTGGTGGCATCTCCTTTACAGCCGGTAAGTTGGAATTTTGATTTTAGGAGAAATCTCAGAGAGTCGGAGATTGACGAGGTGGTTGGTTTACTGCAGAAAGTGGAGTCCGTGCACCTGACCCATTCTAGAGTTGATAGGAGAAGATGGATTTCAGAAGGTTCTGGTCAGTTCACTTGCAAATCCTATAACTCTTTCCTTTGCAATAATGAAGATGTGCAACACTTTCCTCCTTTCTCTCATATCTGGAAAACAAAAGTGCCCCCAAAAGTCAAATTTCATGTGTGGCTAGTGGCGCTCGGGAAGGTTAATACATGTGATCAAGTCCAATGACGTTTGCCTTTTATTTGTTTCTCCCCTCACTGGTGCGTTTTGTGTAAGTCCGGGGAGGAAAGTGCCAACCATGTGTTCCTCCATTGTCCGTACAACATTCAAATTTGGTGGAAATTGCTCAAGGAAGTTGGAGCTAGTTGGGTCACCCCAAAGGGTTGTTTTGAGCTTCTTAGCACTAAATTTGAATCCCTAGGAAAAGGGAGGAAAGCCAAAAACCTTGTGGGGTTCTCTGTTGATGGCACTCTTCTGGAACATTTGGTTAGAGCGCAATAAAAGAGTTTTTGAGGTTTACAAGGGAGTGGGGGTAGAGGAGCTTTGGGATAGAGTTAGTCTTTGGGTAGCTCTTTGGGCTTCAGTTTCAGTTGAGTTTAGAGATTACAATCTCTTTTCTTTAATTAGGGTTTTGTTAGCAGCCGTTAATTGATTCGGTTTTGCATTCCCTATGTTCTTTTAGTTTTCTCTAGGGGCCCTCCCTAGTTTTTCTCCTATTTCCTGGTGGATATCTTTTCCACTTTTGTAGATTCTTTCTTTTCTTTATAAAATTCTATCGTTTCTATTCAAAAAAAAAAAAAAAAAATTATGTCATTAAAATTCCAAAGCACTTTATTGTGGATCTTTCCAGATGGAACAGTGAATACGGTCAACTATGATTTAAAATGCCCACAAAGATTGTCCAAAACTGAACTCTACCCCTCAAGTGATCAAACCCCACCCATCACATAAGTTTCGAAGATCCTCTCATTCAGCTCTACCAAATAGCCCTCAAGACTACCATCACATCTCACTCAACAATGACACACATCAAAGCAAGAGAACCAAATGTAGATCCATATTAACTTTTCTTTATAAGATCAAAGCATAGTAACTATTAAAGGTCCAAATATCTTTCAAACTCATTAAATACATTCAGAGAAATGCTTAGCATAGTAATATATCAATCGTTCAGGTTACAAGCATGAGTATCCCATAAATGCAATTGTTTGCGCAGATGTCTTTGGCAGGACGCAGAAGTATAGTGGATCAAAACACAGAAGAATTTATGATAAGAAATTCTAAGATAGCAAGCACTAGCTCCCAAGTAAAAGAAAGATCAGTAAGGCAACACTTCAGTTTCATATACTATATAATACACAAAAATTTCCATCCTACTGGACGTATTTTGCCCTTCCAATAATACGAATATGACTTGTATTTCCTATCAGAAAAGAAAACAAAGTATTCACTTCCAGTTTTGAGGAACGTATTTTAGT
The DNA here is from genome assembly GCA_036320875.1 of Cotoneaster glaucophyllus. NCBI lineage: Eukaryota > Viridiplantae > Streptophyta > Magnoliopsida > Rosales > Rosaceae > Cotoneaster > Cotoneaster glaucophyllus. The sequence continues at coordinate 45,197,823 of CM070073.1, forward strand.
CTTGTATTTTTATCATTGGACTGATTTGTATGCTTGAAATGTAATGTAGAGCTTTTTTCCTTCTCTTTATTCCAGCAATAGATTCGCCAGTTTGAACCTCAATAGCTACATTGTTACCTCAAGCGCAAATATAATTTTACTAATTGTACTTCTCTTTATAGAAACCCATGCATCATGCATATCATGTACTAGTTTCATTATATATTTAAGACATTAATTTTCCTAGAGTAGGAGCATTTTATGGTAAATCAGTGGATTCCCACAATGAAGATGCAAAGATAGGCAATTGAACAAAAAGACTTCTTAGAACACCACTCATCTAGTCTGGTCCAAACATGCTACACTAAGAACACCTTGTTAGGGCAGGAACCTTTTTCATATGAAAAAGGTTGGGCCTGTGATTCCCAATACGAGTTACATGCTGTACAAGCACAGAAAACATGGGAAATTCTTCTCTGGTTCCACATTTCCACTCTCGTTTCACAAGCACACTCTTCAATCTATCATTAAGGTAGGTTTTAGGTCCTAGCTTTCTATTGTATGATGAATCCCACATCTTCAGGAGGAAAGTAAGAGGAGAAGCCTACTTATCCTAGTGAATTAAACAAGGAAAACATTGGTAAAGCATTTGCAGAACTCAAACTGCTATTGTATTTACCAACAAAAAAAATCCCACTGTATAGTCGCAAGAAAATGGCGAGTGTCATATAAACTGTTGCCACAAGTACTCAAGGGAATTACATAATGCTACTGCAAGTATATAATGGGAGTGCAAAGTACTAACACAAGGCAGTAACCATAGTGGTCTAGCTCCTTATCCTATCTTGTAGTAAGCATCGTCCTCTTTCCAAGTAAAAGAGGTAAGTAGCTCTTAAATAGAAGTTGTTTATTCACCCTGGAAATTTTTCATAGGAGCTAATCATGTAAAAGTATGGACGGGAAGAAACTGGATACATATATAGCTCTTGACCTGCATTGGATATAGTCTTTTACTACTCCCTCCCATAACCCTAACACAGAAAAAGTGGGGAAGCGGAGTCTTATTCCTATTCTGATGGATAAAAAAAAAAAAAAAAGGAACAGAATGGAGTCAAGTGACCGCACCGATCAATCTCTTCACATTATACTTTTAAGGTATTCCCCCTTTAATTTCTGGTGTTCTCCTCCATAATTGCCCCCAAAATGTATGAAAAAAATAGCTCGAAGAAGCAACTTTCCTAAGGGAAGTAAAAATTGAGGCATAATTTCGGCCTCACGAGGAAAATTTCCTAGATCTGCCGCTGTCTGCTACATATCCGTTTATCATTCCATATGCTCGCCCTATAGTGTGTACTAAGAACTAAAGAGAAATTTCTTGGAGATTTAACCACATTCTATCAATAATCATGATCTGAAGAAAATCAAGCTATCCATGAAAATGTAAAAACTCACATATACATACATACATACATACATATATACATATAATACGAATTAATTGAAATCAATGACAGTTACAACATTTAGAAAGAAAATGGAGTACCTGAAGGGGAGGTGTAGTAGTCTCAAACAGCCAAGCATCAGGCTTGTCAGCAAGAACAGGAGATTTAGTCCACAAACAGCTCAACCCACACGAGCACGAATACAAATTATCCAAATTATCAGGAATCCAAGTCCACCCTTTCACCAGCACGCTAACATGCTCCGATTTCGCCTCCCCACACTCCGATTCGCCGCGAATTTGTTGCAGAGAAGAAGACTTGTTCTGCAACATCTGCAGCTTGTGCTTCTCTCTGAAACGAGAGCAACCCACTTGGGCATCCCACTTCCTGAACGCGCCGATCAAGTTGGTAAACGGGTCGGGTGTGAACTTGGTCGGATCGTTGATGGGTTTGAATGAGGTTGATAGAAAAGGGAATTCGAGGAAGCTGCAGAAGAAAACGAGCAAGAGTGCGCCGGTCATCATGAAGGCGATGCTGAAGGAGTTGAAGGGCTTTAACTGCATACTGGGTTGGTCCCGATCGGCGGCGATTTTAGCAGTTGCTCTCTCCCTCTCTCCCTCTCTTCCTCTCTCTCTCTCTCGGTCTCTCTCTCTCTCTCTCTCCCTCCCTCCCTCCCTATCCCCGGAAAGAGAGGCAGATAAGACGGTCCATCTGGTGCATGAGGCGTCTTGACCAGCAGAGTCTCTCTTTTCTCCCCGTTTTTTAATTCTTTTCCAGTTTACAAACCAAGACCAGGTCGTCAGCGTCTACCGAACATATAAAAATATAGAGTAAATTACCGTTTAATCCCTGTACAAATTAACTATTAGTTCAGTTTTAGACTTTAAGGGCGTGTTTGTTTGCACTCAGTAAGTATCACTGGATTGGACTGGCTTACTAAGAATATTAATCCCGTGTTTGGTGCGAGCTAGGATTGTGTTTAATGGGACTACGTCGGACTCGTGCCGACTAAACTCTTCACTAACCGATCTTAGCGAGACCGCCCAAAAAGGATGGGATTGCTAATACCATCGCTTCGCTTCGTCTGCTTGGTCTTCGTCTTCCTCAACTCACTTTGTCTTTGTCTTCCTCAGCTTGCTTCTTCTTCCAGATCCCGCACCAACCGTCGCGCCCTACTCGAGTTCGCCAAGAGCTTCGCCAAGAAGATGCGCCAGCAAGTTTGTCTCTTTCTTCTGCAAGATCGATTGACGTTGATTTGGAGAGGTTGATTGAAATAAATTTGCAGATCTGACGATCCGACGAAGCCTTTGCAAATTGAAAAAAAAAAATTGGGGATTTTTCTAGGTTTGATTTGAAGAGAAAGTAAGTAAAATAAAAGAAGAAAAATATGGGTTTGAATTCAAGAGAAAGCAAATGCAAAGAAGAAAAATTGTGGGTTTTATTTTTTCTGGTTCTGGGCGTGAAGAACCAAAGCAAATGAAGGAAGAAAATAGAGAGACAGGGGAGAGAGACGGGGGGGAGAGAGAGAGAGAGAGTCAAATAAAAATAGTTGTATTTTGTTTTTTGTTTTTTTTTAAGATAAAAAAGGTGTATTAATAATAGTAAAATGAATTAATGAATGACAAAAGAAGTATTTGAACTCTAAACACTCTGTTATTCTTATCCAGCTAGTCTAAGCCAAGTCAGTCTAACTTAGTCCCGAATGTTAGTTTAATCCGAGATAGTCCGGTACAACAAACGCACCCTGAATCATGTATGTTTCTTTCGTTGGCAAGAAAATTTGGTTTTTATATTTTTATTGAGTCTCACTCTAATCTAATATTATTAATTTTAATAATATCTTTAATATAAAAAGCAATTAAAATAGAACAATAATGTAGTCCTAGTCTAAGCAAACATCAAACTGGTAACAGTACTGTTTTCATTATCCTGCTTCTTAGTCCGACACTGCACCAAACGCTTCACTAAGCTAGTCCAACTTAGTCTAGTCTAAGCCAGTCCAGCTTAGTCCCTGCAGCTAGTCCAGTCCGAGACAGTTCGGTGCAACAAACGCACCCGTGTGTTTGTTGCACCTGATTAAGTCGGACTGGATTAGCTTCAGGGACTAAGCTGGATTGGCTTGGCATGGACTAAGTAGTATAAGAATAATAAAGCGTTTGGTGCAGTGTCAGACTATAATACGGACTAAATTATTTTTAGATACAAATATTCCTTTTATTATTTTCTAGTTAATTTATTAGTATTTTATTATTATTAATGTCACTTTTTTTTGGCGGACTATTCCTTTTCCTTTTCTTTATCTTCTTTGCATCCAGAGAATTCCTTTCCTTTCTCTTCTTCGACAAGCTTCAATCCCCGCTATGCCGTCCTTTTCCTCCTTCAATCTCTCTTAGTTTGACAAAAATTCCAACTCTCTCGATCCCTCCGGTCCTATCCACAAACCATTCTTCCTATTCATGTCAGATTCCAAAAGACCCTTTGTGCTTGACGGAATGGCGCTGGGGGCGGGTTGCTTTTGGCGGCAGTGCGACCAACGAAGACGATGAACTCCTGGACCCTAGACCTTTGGAAGTAGCTGAAGCGACTGATATCAGAGGCGTTGGTGATCGGGTCAGATTCATCTGGATTTGACTTGATGACCAACAAGGTCGTGGTTTTCATCTTCCTGATTTTCTACTAGCAGGTGTAATCACATAGTCTGTAGGCTGGTGGGGGAATTAGGGAAGAAACTGACCCGTTATTAGGAAAGAAATGAAGCAGGTGTTGGGATGCAAAGGAGACGAAGTGAAGGTCTTAGGTAGTGGGTGACTCGCTAAGACCTCTTAGCGAGCTACTTAGTCCACACGAGTCCCGTTTAGTCCCATTAAACTTAGCCCATGCACGGAACAAATGATGGACAGTAGTCTAGTCCAGTCCAATAAAAGCTAGTGAGGCCAAACAAACGCCTCCTTAGAGTTCAAATACTTCTTTTGTAAATTAATCCATGAACTATTTGAAATCAGCCAACTAAATCTCTTACTATCAGATGCGATAAATTTCATCTACTTTATCGTCTAATCATGACACAATTATACACTCAAGAGTGAATTGTGTGCTTGTCACGTGCCAATATTTGACGACAAAGCGGATAAATTTCATCGAATTTGATAGAGAGTTAATTAGCTAATTTCAAATAATTTAAGAGGTTACTTTACCAGAAAAAAGGATAATACTTCAGGAGGTTAAACGGTAATTTACTAAAAAAAAGAATGACAAAAGAGAAAATAAATTTCTTATACAAATAATATTCGACACTAAATTAAAGGAATGTAGACTCGTAGTTGCGTGTGTGTTTATGTCCATTGGTTGCTGGGCTTTTAGATTGTAATTGTTTTTTTAGTGCATCAATATTTTTACACTAGGAGAATGAAGAATTTGGCTAAGTCACATAATGGGCAATCTAATTTGTATCGAATTCGTCATTCACGATATTCGAACTTATGACCTCTCACTTCCAAGTGAAGAAGAATATCACCAGACCGTAGATTGTAATTGTTTAAATGAAAAGCATGAATTTTCTTTCTAATATAATTTTAGTTTGTAAAAAGAAATACTATTTTGAAATTTAAATTTTCTTAGTCAAGAAATGAGGTCTTTTGTTAGTAATCCGATCAATTCTTGGCACATATATTATATTATCTTCATTACAATGGCTAAAAATATTGTCCATAAACCATTATTTTATTTATCGGAATAATATGACAACTTAAAAGATTGAAAGAGAAAGATGCATGTTAAATGTACCAATAACAACATTTAAATGTCACCAAAAGAAAATTATGAAATTTTCTTTTTTATTTTTAACTTGTTAAAGAACGGTTATACGATTACGGTTAAATGGGTACATGGTCATGGGGATGGTTAACTGTTTATAAACGGTTAAGGGTATGAGTATACTCGTTTATGCAATTATCCAACGGGTAACTAGTTATACAGTAAGGGCTTAAATGGTTATGGGTAAATAACCGTGGTTACCTGCCCGTCATAATCATTGCTCATCCTTAATAAGGAGATAAGGACTTGGGTTGGCTATGGTGAGCTTGACGTGATGATGACCAAGAGAATCCATTTTTGTTTTCTTTGCTTTCTAATGCTATCTTCTTCCTTATATTTGTAGTTCACGGTAATTGACTTGCACAAGTAACCTTATATTTGTAGTTCACGGTAATTGACTTGCACAAGTAACTATTTTTATTTATTGGTGGTGTGTTTCATAACTCTTGCCGGGAGAGTAGAGAAGCAGAGAGTAGAGTAAAACTAGTAATAAAACAATCACACTCTGAGTTTAAGTGGTTCACCAATTTGACTACGTTTACTAGAGTTGCATATGCATTTGGATTTCACTATGTACGAGAGATTTATAAAATACAATGAAGATGGCCTAGAGCCTTTACATAAGGTAAAAGAAAGGAATGGTGGGGAGAGTGGTCTGAGAAGGAAAGATCTTTGTTGTTGCTGCTGTGGTGGTGGTCTTGCTGCTCTGTTCGTGCTTTCCCCCTCCCCCCTCCATTATACAGAGATGCATCAAGACCGATATCGGAATATTTGGAAGCTTGATTGAGTAACATTAAAGATAGAATATTTTCCAAATGATTGAGATTCCCCTAGGCTAGTGAGTACACACTTCTAATACCATAAACACTGCCTCATGCATGCTAATAGACTAACATACACATGCTATAGACTCCACCTCTTCACCCTAATTATTAGCTTCTATAAATTACCAACTTCCACCTCACCATTTGGATAAAATATCAAGATAAAACTACTCAATTAGTCCCACCTCAAATTCTCGGCCCTCTGTGAAAAAATAGTGAACTCACTCTTCTAACAAAACTCCCACCTCTCATTCTATTAGTAATTAGGTATGTTTGTCCAATAAACCAAAATAGAGGAAATACAATTAAAGAGGGATACAAAACTTTTGTAATATAGAAATAATACGTATATATACATTTTTTTTAAATACGAAGTATTACAAACTAAATGATTGTGTCATGAGTATAACTGATGTTTAGTGTGCATTTGCTATTTGTACCAAGACGGGTGCTCGAGAGAGAGAGAGTGTTTTTCGTGGACATGCCACCATTGGATGTTGTCAACATGCAAGAAACATTAGGATTAGTACGTTGTGTTTGTGTCAATTTATTCGAGTTTTAATCAATTTTATTAAAAACTAAGCATATTAAATATTTAATTTAGAACAAGGCAATTTAAAAATGATAATATTACGATTCTACTGAATTAATAAAACAATTTTATGAAATCAATTTTATTTTTACTCTAATTTCAAAACATTTTAGTAGACAACTTTAAATGAAATTTAGATTTTAATTATCCTCAATTAAATTCTTTTTCAAGACACGATATGCGAAGACTAAAATCCTTAGCGAAAAGAAAAAAGACTGTAAAACTGAAATCAAATAAACAAGAAAGAAAGAGAAAGAAAGTGAGAGAGAAAGACGATGTCGACGATGCGCGTGCGCGTAAGGGCGTTGTGTTGTTGGCTGCTTCTGATATTATTAACAGCACTAGACTGGCCTGCAGGAGCAGCGTCGTCGTCGTGGACGGTGGACGGGACGGTGTTGGAGCTCGACGATTCCAACTTCGATTCCGCCATCTCGGCCTTGGACTTGGTCTTGGTTGATTTCTACGCCCCCTGGTGCGGCCACTGCAAGCGTCTCTCTCCTCAGGTCTCTCTCTCTCTAGAATCCTAATTTTCAACTTTCGTTTAAGATCCATTTCCATCCAAGATCCATCGATGTTAATTTTGATGATTAATTAACAAATCTTAGTTAAAATTTGTTGTTCATTTACATTTTAATAAATTTAATTTATGTAGTTGGATGCAGCTGCCCCTTTGCTTGCTGGGTTGAAACACCCAGTAGCGATTGCAAAACTTAATGCTGACAAATTCACCTCTGTAGCTCGGAAATTCGAAATCGAGTATGATCCCGTTTCTTCAAATCTCTTTTGTGTTCATTTGCAGTCAGAATTTTATTTAATTTTAATTTGTAATTTTGTTTTCATTATTTATATAGTGCATATCCTACCCTCAAACTGTTTATGCACGGCGTCCCCTTAGAATATAATGGACCCAGGAAAGCGGAATCGCTAGTTCGCTATCTGAAGAAATTTGCAGCTCCTGATGTTTCCATACTTGAATCAGACTCTGCTATTAGTGAATTTGTCGAAGCAGCTGGCTCTTACTTTCCTATATATATTGGTTTTGGCTTGGACGAGTCGCTGATATCAAAGTTAGCCATAAAGTACAAAAAGAAGGCCTGGTTTTCGGTTGCAAAGGATTTCTCCGAGGATGTAATGGTGTTGTATGATTTTGACAAGGTTCCTGCTTTGGCATCCCTTCATCCAACGTATGATGAGCGCAACATCTTCTATGGCCCCTTTGAAGGTTAGGTTGTTTTGGTTGATCAGTTCTTTTCACCGCTAAGTGCATTCAAATATGTATATAGTATGTTAGTGTGACCTTTTTCTAAGTCATAATGATACATCATATCATAAATTCACAAATATACAGTATTTCTTCAACTTGCACTGTGTTTAGGATCCGTCTTTTCATAAGGTACATTAAGTCATAGATGTGGTCGAGTAAGCTTTATGAGATTGCTTTTCATGCCATCTTGTTAGCACCCTTTTCTTGCCTAGTTCCTTTTGTGCTTGAGATGTGGACAAAAACCCATTGCTTGTGAAGTGATTCTAAATGAAATAAGCGATGCAACCTCTTCAAGTGAAAGCTTCTTCTTTTAAAAATCACAAAGGTAAGGTGAGTGTAATAGTTTAGTTCCCCCCACCCTCTCGGACAGGCTAATAGAATTTTTATTTTTAATAATACACTTGAATGAATCGATTTAGCTCTTCGTATGCTAGTTTTAGTTTATTTACCTATTAGCTTATGCTAGTTCCTTACAATGAACTTAGCTATATGGTTCATGCTTACCTAGGATACAATGGTGGCTATCTCTTTTATTTAGAGTTAGATGTGTGGTTAGTTTAGAAGTTGCCGCTGAATTTTATCCCAAAGTCAAACTTTCTCTAATGCGAGCATACCATATGACATGGTGTTGAAGGAAGTGTTTTGTGTATTGTAAAGCTAACCATCATTTAGCAAAGCTCAAACATGACTCATCTATGTTCAGCCAACTTCTGTGTCTCTTAATTAATTTATTAATTTATTTTGAATGTGCAGAGGATTTTTTGGAAGATTTTATAAAACAAAGTTTGTTTCCTTTGGCCATGCCCATAAATGATGAGACATTAAAGTCATTGAGTGATGATGAAAGAAAAATTGTTTTGACAATTGTGGAAGATGAGGATGAAGAGAAGTCAAAGAAACTTATCAAGATTTTGAAATCAGCTGCATCTGCAAATCGGGACTTTGTATTTGGTTATGTTGGGATCCAACAGTGGGAAGACTTTGCAGATACTTTTGGAGCCACCAAGAAGACAAAACTACCAAAAATGGTTGTGTGGGATCGAATGGAGGAGTACTTTACAGTAAGTGATTAGTTATTAGAAAGACATATGTTCTTTAGATCTCCATGCTAAATTTAGTACAGACAATGGTATATGGTTGCTGATTTTTTTTGGGTGAATCTATGTTTCATATATTTGAGTAAATAATTTGTGACCATCGGTGCCTTATGAAATTCATTATATATATAAGTTCAGTTTTGATGAAAAATTGTGGTTGGTAATGGGAAGATGTTTGGGAGGGGTTATCCTCTTCCATCTTTATTTCCTTCTTTGTATAGAGTCTCTTTGAACAACAATGCTACCATCCACTCCTTAGCCTCCTTATTGTTGCGCTGGGTTCCATTTCTTGGAATTCAGTTTTGTGGAGGCTTATGTAAACTTGTCTGCCCTTTTAAATATTATTTGTTTGCATTCTAATTGAGTGGATAAAGGCTCTTGGATTGTTCATCCTTCTGGTCATCAATCGTGTAGATCCTCCTTTCGGTAGCCGTTTACGTTGAATTGGACAGCTGGAATTCCCTCCAAGATACAAATTTTCTCTACGGTAGTGGCTCACAGAAAGATTGAGAGTTAATTTAAACATCACACATGTCCATCAAGGGAAAACAATTAAACTAAAGAAATAGAAACCCAGCGAGATGCCACCCCAACCCCCCCTCTCTCACTGACTGGCCACTGTTGATGTCCCCCGAGCCTTGCTATCTCTCTCTCTCTCTCTCTATCTCTCTCTCTCTCTATGATTCATAGCCTTCTCATCCTAATGGTCATGACCTCACGGACATGTGGGTCTTCTTCTAGTTTTCACTTTCAGATTTTGGTAATGATGCATAGAAGATATGAGTTGTGATTGAGAGTGGTGGCTCTTGTGGGGATGTATTATTTTGAGGAGAGAGATTTGAATTTTGGAAGACTAAAGCAGATGTTTGTTGGTTGGATCGAAAATTAAGATGAAAATACACAATATCCACAACTAATTAATTAATTATCTATTTGATTAATAACTTAGAAGGATCAGCACACAATAGAGAGTGAAAATCCAAAAAAGATGGGGTTGATGGAGAAGACTGAAAATAATGGCGGCCCATAGCTTGACATGGGTAAGGAGCTGGCAGCAATAGGCTGGTGCTAGGTTTCTGTTGTATGTTTTATGTTTTTTTCTTTTGGTAATTATGAAGGGATTGGAGACCAGGAAGTACCATAGAGCAACCGCTTTCGCTATCTAGGATCTATTTTGCAAAAGAACGAAGAATTGGATGGAGACCTCAACCATAGAATACAAGTTGGATGGATGAAGTGGAAGAGTGCATCCGGCGTGTTGTGTGACCGTCGTATGCCACTGAAGCTTAAGGGAAAATTTTATAGGACGGCAATAAGGCCGGCAATGCTTTATGGCGTGGAATGTTGGGCAATGAAGTATCAACACATACATAAAATGGGTGTAGCGGAGATGAGAAGTTGGATGTGTGGGCACACGAGAAAGGATAAGATTAGGAATGAGGATATCCGAGGTAAATTAGGAGTATCCGAAATTGAAGGAAAGATGAGAGAAAATCGGTTACGGTTGTTTGGACATGTGAAACGAAGCCTACTGACGCTTCGGTTTGAAGATGCAATTATGGGACAGAGGTTAAGGGCCGAAGGGGTAGAGGAAGACCTAGGAAGACTTTGGAAGAGACTCTAAGAAAAGACTTAGAGTACTTGCATCTAACGAAAGACGGGACACAGAAACGAGCGCAATGGCGTTGTAGGATTCATATAGCGGACCCCACTTAGTGGGAAAAGGCTTTGTTGTTGTTGTTGGTAATTATGAAGGGTTAAATAATGAAGGGTTAAATAATGAGAAAGGAACTTTGGTGAGTGTTCTTAGACGTGTGCGGTTTTTAAATAGAAAACCTCAATATTAATACATGTGACTTGTTCCAGAAAGATCTCTCTTTCCTTGTTTATCTACTCATTGGTGTGTGTTGTGAAAAGAGGAGGGGGAGCGGGCGAAACATTTTGTTTTGCACTGGAGACAGATTTTGTTTTGGGGGTGTTCGGTTTGAGGTGGGTTTGCTGAAGAAACTGCATTATGGTGTTGTCAGAAGGTTGTTTGATTAAGCGGGCTCATAAGCAGGTGCTCACTTTGTGGAGATGTGTTCTATCACTTTGGTGGTGTGTTTATCTCTATGTTCCCTGTCAAAATAGGTCAAGAATATTTGTTTTTGTGTGGACTTCGTGCTTGCAGGTGCTCTGTATTGAGAGCTCTCTGGGTTGGTGTTGTTAATTTTGGTTTTTCTGTGTTTTTGTGCGCTTTTAATTTGTTTCTTGTTTCTCGGACTACTTGTCCATGCTTATTGTATTCCTTGTGTTTCTGTTTATAATGTTTACATGTTTCTTGACATTATTTTGTAAAATAGGTAAATGGTTCGGAAAGTATTGATGAGGAAGATCAGGCATCTCAAGTCTCACAGTTCCTCCAAGGATACAAGGAAGGAAGAGTAATAAAGAAAAGAATTGGCGGTCCGTCATTTGGGAGCGTTATGAATTCATTTTTAGGGATGCGAACAGTATACATAATAGTTTTTATGGTTATAGTAACGATGCTTATTAGATCAATCAATAAAGAAGACGACGAACCTCCTGTTGTTCGTACTGCAGACCAGATTGATCACGCTACAAGCTCTTCCACTGAGGCTGAAAGCAGAGAGCATAGATCTGGAGAAAAGGAAGATTAGAGCTGGCCTTTTGGACTTATAACCAGATCTGATTGGGGTAGCTGCCGGAGAAAAACGAGAGTTTATTAAACGCTTACGCAACTGTGCAGTTTGCCGGAAAGTTAGAGTGTGAAGTATGAAACATCCATGATTTTGTAGAGACTAGAGAATGATGAATTCCCGCGCACTGTTATGCGTGCGCCTTACAGAAATTCAGCTTGTGTGTAGTGTCTTAATTTGTGGCGAACCACGATAAACACAGCGTCTCTTATTCCTTGTGTATCTGCTTAATTTGTGGCAAACTTGAATTCATGTATTTGTGCTGTTGATTCTGTTGTGTGTTTTTTCTTGCGTTTATGCTAAACCTATATCGAGCGTCGAGGTCTCCTGAATGATCTTAATGATGTTCATGTCTCTCATGGTCATCTGCCCTCGGTCATTACGGGGGATTTCAATGGTGTTTTGGGTGCTCATGAAAAACGGGTGGGGTGTGTATTTGGGATTTGGATCCCATCCGGATCCAAATTGTGAGATCTTTACATCTTAGCCATTCATCGTGTAGTAAAAAATTACTTGACTTTTTTTATTTAAAATTAAACGCAAATAGTACCTGATGAAAATTGGCCTCACAATGTACGATGAACAATGAACGGTTAGGATGTAAGGATCTTATGTGTACTTCGTAACCGTGTCTCTTGCATAAACTTTCTAATATGTCCATACAAACTGCGGGTTGCTTCATTTTCCGACCAAAGGCTTGCCTTATGCGCGGGTTCGTCGTGGTCTGAGGTAGAATGTTGAAATGCGGTTGGATAGATGTGTTGGAAATTCCAACGGTTCGATTCTTGGGCTCAATACGAATGCAACACTTTGACACGTCTGTCGTCGGATCATTGCCGTCTTCTTCTTTCTTTCAGACGGTTATTAGAGGAGTTCTACCGTGGGCAATAGGCCTTTGGACTGGCTCTCAAACAGGGCCAAATAGCCTGAGGAAGGTGGTCCAACGTGTGCTGGCGAGGGAGCCCGACCGAGCCCGAGGGAGAGGCCCGGCACGAGTAGCTGGCCCAAGAGCCCGAAGGTAACGTGACAGAAGGCTGACGTCAGGGCGACGTCAGCCACAATATAAAATTAATAAAAATATAAAAAATTAATAAAAAATGTAAAAAATTAATAAAAAAATGTAAAACCCAGCAAGCTTCGAACTCCGTTCGCCAGAGTTCGTCGCTGAGGCTGATGATACACCCACAGACAAATGGCAGAGATCCAGTCCCTCCTCCGCTGCAGCTGTCGCCGCACCCCATACCGCTTTCGCCCCCACGCACTCACGATCCCCTTCCTCCTACTTGCGCGCCCAGATCGCACGATTTGGGATTTGTTTTTGGGGGAAAAAGGATAGAGAGAGAGAGTTTGGTAAGGGAGCGGGGAAGATCGAGACCGTTGATGGAGGAAGAGAGGCGGCGGTGGGGTGGTGAAGGAAAGTTTGGGTGCGTGGGGGGGGGAGGGGACATGGGTTGATGGGAAGTTTTCGCGGCCGGGGGGGGGGGGGGGGAGGGATCTGGGTGTGGGTGGTTTTTTTGGTTTTTCATTTTTTGTTTTTTAAAAATATTTAATTAATTAATTTTTAACAGAAAGTGGTACAACGAGACCGATTAAAAATCCTATCCGTAATTACAAATAAAATTATTTTGTATTATTTAAAAAAAAATACTAATATTTTATTGCCTATTGCCATGGCTATTCAATGTAGGGGTGGAGATGCAAAAGGCAGTTACTGTTCACTAGGTGGATTAAATAGTGAATAGCCCGGGGAGCCTTTGCAACGGTGGACTTGCTCTTAATGGTTCCAAAAGCCCCTTTTCGATTTCAAGGGATGTGGTTGGAGGATGTGAGGTTTTTACCGTTAGTTTTACTTACGTGGCACTTTGGTCTTTTTAACGATGAATTCATGAATATGTTGAAGAAATAAGAGAATGCTAGTAACTTTTTTTTTTTTTTTTTTTTTAAGGCTTAAATGTCAAAATGGTTCATGTGTTATAGTCATATGGCCAATTTAATCTCCGTGTTTTCGATTTGGCTAATTTAATCCTCGTGTTTGTATCTGTTAGCCAATTAAGGATATTTCATTCAATATTTTTTTTTTTTTTAAATTCATAAGAAAAATCATATGAGAAATAATTATCCTTTCTCTTTTCAGAAAAATGCAAATCAATGAGAAATAACACATATAAGAAATAAAACTTTCAATTTGAAAAATGATTAAGGTTGTGACATAGAAAATGGCCAAATGGCCTAATTGCGACATCTGAAAATAATTTTACTTTTAATTTTTAATTTTATTTCATTTTAATAGAGATAAACACAAGGACTAAATTGACTCAATGACTAACACACATGGATCATTTTAACATTTAAGCCTTTAAAAAATGATATGTGTCAATACATATTTAATGCCTTTAAATATTATTTTGGCTTTTTAGCCAAATGATCACTGAGATTTGTCTAACTCCTTACTTTGGTCTTTGTGATTTGAAATCAATAGAAGTAGTCTCTTAGATTGTCCACCATCAATCATTCTGGTCATTCGGCGAGAAATTATGTTAAATAAGATCAAAATGATAAAATTACCCTCAATATAATAAAATAATATGCCAAAATGATTAGACAAAAATTAAGAGTGTTTTTGTCATTTTATCCTTATTTTATGAAGATTTTTCACAGAATGACCAAAATGATTGATTGTGGACAAACTCAGGAACCAATTCTACTGATTTCAAATCAGAGGGACTAAAATGAGGTATTATGCAAATCTCAGAGATCATTTTAGCTAAAAAGCCTATTATTTTTTTAATTTTCATCTTTAATTCTTAACCAAAAGCATTAAAGTTTTTTGTAATTTTTTTTAATGACATGTATTATTTGTTAAAGTGAAAAGGTCAAAATGTAAAGGTTGGCGCTAAGGTTGCTCGCCCTCTCTAAGAATTTATGAGTTTTCAATTTAGGGGATTGGAACCATTTAGCATTGTCAACGAAGATAGATTTTCAAGCATGCGACTCTGTACACTAAGTTTCATAATATAATTAGTTGGTAATTTTTTTTTAAATTATCAACCATTTACATTATTACACTTCCTACTGAACTCTTTCCGGCACTCTTAAAAATCTCATATTTAATTTCTTGAGTGCTTCTTCAAAAAGTATTTGAGTAATGCTAAGTTAAATGATATAAAAGTTGATGACTAAATTATTACTTAAACGTTGATAATCGTGCTCATTTCTTATTAATGACACGTAATTTAATGTCCCTGTCATTACTCCCTCAAATATTTACTCAATGACACTTCCACCAAAACGTCTGTAGTTAAAAGCAGTTCATAGTAATCTCCGCCATTGAAATCCGAAACCAAGCGATTGACGATTTCTTCTCACACAACCACCCTCGTTACTGTCGTCCTCCTCCGTTTTAAATGCTCCTTCGCACAGAGACACAGATTACACCTAAATCCTAAGCCCTAAGATATGTCGACCGCAGCTTCCTCCGCCTCTCTCACTTGCCACTCTCCGCTCCTTCACCGCCCAAATGGTCCCTTCCGAATCTCTGTCGCCGTCGCGATTCCCAGATCTCTGCCGCCGTTGCCCCATTTGAAAACTAAGAGGAGGAACTCAACCACCACCTATTGCTCCGCCGACGCTGCGAAAGACAAAGACTCCACTCCCATTGAGCTCAGTAAGAACTGAACTGTACTGATTTCTGCTTTTCTGTTCTTTGATTTCTTTGATCATACCTCATCACAACTTCCATCTGTGCCTGTGCAGGATATGAGGCTTTTCCTACCGTCATGGACATCAATCAAATTCGTGAAATTTTGCCTCACCGGTCAGTTCCTTTTTCTGCACCATTTCCTGCCAAATTCGGTTTCTTTTCCAAATCATTTGAACTAATTTGAGTCTACATTTTGTTTGTTTGATTGGGTTTCTGGGGGTTTAGGTTTCCGTTTCTGTTAGTGGATCGAGTGATTGAATACAATGCTGGAGTTTCAGCTGTTGCAATCAAGAATGTCACCATCAATGATAATTTCTTTCCTGGGCATTTCCCCGAGAGGCCAATCATGCCTGGTGTTCTCATGGTCGAGGTAATCATTTTTTTCGTATCGTACTAAACGATACATGAGTGTGTGTGTGTGTTTGTGTATTTTATACGTATATATTAGAATAAATGTGCTTTCGTTAATAGAAGAAGCATATGAAACTTACAAAACAGGGGACAGAATTTCCGCTAATCTATCTAGAGTACTGATCTACAGCTAACAAAAATAATAGCAACATTAGTAATATGTTAAAACTGTAAAATTAATGGTGAATGTTAGAAAACTCCCGTACAAAAACACGCACGAGTTGTACATGGTCCACTCTGCACAATGTTAAGCCTTTTCTCTTTCCCTAAGTCAAGGACACGTCAATGCTACTCACTGAGATGGTGTCACTGAGTGACAGTAACATGAAAACATTGGAGTAGATTTCACTTCTTTTTGAGTTCTGATTTGTGTGATTGTATGTATTCCAACTTGTAATTATTGAAAAAGTTAAGATGACATTTGTGTAAATATCATATTTACGCGACTTGTTGGGATACAACTGAGCAACTAACTTGTACTGGAGTTTGGTTTAATGTTTGGTGATTTCCTGGTGGCTATGCCAATTGATCAGCAACTGAAAAGTTGACCAAGTTATCTTTCTTTCCACACCAAAATCCCTGCATTAATACATATCTAGGGTTTGAAAAATCCACTTAAAGTTGGACCTGATTGTCCAGCAACTGGTTATATGTGGATCAAAAAGCAGTATTCAGAATGCTGAAGCATTTTTTTTTCTTTCTTCGTAAAGGATACTCCAACGTGGGAGCGAGAATTTTCGTATTTATTTATTGTAATTGGGATGGGATTAAATACTTGACCTATTCTTTTTCCTTTTTGATGAAATTTTTATAACCTTTATTTCCTTCTACTATATTCCTTTATTGGTACATTTACAGAGTTGTGAGTGGAGGCTTGAGAAAATTGCAATACATCTTTTTGTTAACCCTAGGTACATTTACAGGATGTTTTTCGCTGATCATGCTAACTTTGCAACTATTTCTAAGCTATCATGTTCTTTTCCATACTTGCTTAAACTAGCAGGTTTAAGGCTAACCCATTTAAATAAGATGTTCAAAGAAGGCCCTAAGCACCATCTTCTTGCATCCTCTCTGTATCGAAATAATCTCATCACCTTGTGCACCTCAATAAGTTTGTCATCTCCACCACCATATTCTCTCTAAGATTTCTGCTAAAACTGATATCTCAGCTACTGTAGAAAGAGCATGTATTTGTGCGATTGCAGCGGAGAGAATGTATATGTATTCCTAAAGTGATAATATGTATCTGAACCCAAAATTGATGCTCTGACTGGTTTTATAACTAGTTCGTATAGGATTCCAAGATAGTTGCAGATATTCTTAATCCCAACTAGTCAAGAACTCAAGATATTTCTGAATGGCTCAAATTGTAGTCATCGGAAAGATATTTCCCTGGGTTATATTTTTTTTTGGGGGTGTTGTCATTTTGACCATTAGGGGAAGATGAAATTGAATTTAGGGTGGCTGGGTGAAACTCTTTACAGAATTTCTTTCCCTGGCTTTACAGTATATCTAAGGTTTCATTATAAGACTATTTCTAGTCTCATGAACTCTGCTGAAATATCCTTGAGTTGGGATTTTGGCTTTTGAAAGAATTTGGAGCAGGTTTCTAAACTAGAGCATGTAGATTGGAGTCCTATATATGAGGAGGCTTGGTCAGAACGATCATTTGAAGGAAGAGTTTGCTAGTGCAATTTTTGAGTGTGGCAGTAAGAAATCATTTGGACTGGACATCATCTATTTGGTGGGTTTGAAGAATTGTAGGGAAGTGGTTATGAAAATCTTGACATTTTCCACGAATCTTTGCAAGAGAATTGTCAAATTTATTGTACTAATTTGACCTATTTCATTTGATCCCTAATAAACCTCATTGTTAACGACTTATGTCCTATCAACTGGTCTGGTTTGGGATGCATTATTAATGTGGTCTTGCATCCTCTCTTCTTGACAGAAGTGTCTGGCTATCCAAGACTCTGGGGTTTTCTTGCAAGTCTTTTTGTCTTTCTTTACTCGATAACCCAAACCATCCCACCTTTGGTCCTTAAAAGTTTATTTGGGAGTCTTGGTTCCCATTATAGTTGTTTTTCTTTGGCTGATAGTTCGTTGCAATCTTGTGATATGCTTCAGAATACGAGGCCCTATGCTAAATTATATCATAATAAATGTCTACTCTGAAAAGGTATGGCTGAATCTTCTGAACACATTTTCTTGCACTGCGCCTTCACGATAATGATTTGGAACAGGTAAGTTAGGGCTTTTGGTTTGGACAAGGTGGCTTCAAGGAACTACCATTCTTTTCTGAGTGAATTTGGCCTGGGGGGAGGAGATAAAAAGAATGCTATACTTTGGAATTTTGCTATGCTTGCCCCATTCCATGGTCTGCTTTTGTGTGTTAGGGGTTCTGTTTTTCGCCTAGTTTAGTTTTTGGGGTGTGGTTGTTCCTGACACACCATTTGTCCATCCATTCTTCTGTGGTTTCTTGTAGTTGTTTGTTATTCCATTCACGAGCACCTAATCATATCTTTGATTGATGGTTCTTAAGATAAGTTCAGAGCAACTATAACTGTTTTAGGAAATACTTGTGGTAGAATCACATTTTGTATGCTTCACAACAAGATATTGCATATTGCCGCAGTTGACTAAATTTCCCGTCAACACTTGGCTGTTCTGTGTGGACTAGTAATGATCTATGTCAATGCTTGTTGTATCTAGGCAATGGCACAGGTTGGTGGCTTGGTTATGCTGCAACCAGAAGTGGGAGGCTCTCGTGACACTTTCTTTTTCGCTGGAATTGACAAAGTTCGATTCAGGAAACCAGTGATTGCCGGTGACACATTAGTGATGAGAATGACGCTTATCAAGTTGCAGAAACGCTTTGGAATTGCAAAGATGGAAGGCAAGGCCTATGTTGGAGGCGAAGTCGTATGTGAGGGGGAGTTTTTGATGGCTACTGGTACCGGTGGTGACTGATCTCATTTTCTTCGGTAATCTCATTGCCAAGGTTGGTTTCGTGTACTATTTTTTTCGTCTTTCATTTTGATCCTCTCTTGCGTGTAAGCGTTTTTTTGGCAGTTAAATATTTTGTTAAAGAGATTTTTATGGTTAATTCTTGCCATGATTATGAAGACAAAGATGTCGGTAACGACACTTAAGTAGCGATTACGTTGAATTATCAGATTGATTATAAACAGATTGCTAGTCCTTGTGCTGGAAAGGATAAAAAAAATTGGGTAATTAATTATATCTACATATTAAAAAGTAAATGCCAAATGGTTTACAAGCCAAGAGCACCAAGGGGTGTCTTTCCTTGTCCAGCTTCAAAGTAGAATATAAGCATAGCCAACATTGCAATCCTTGCATGCTTAATCTCAGCCAGTTTCAGTCTCTCCAGCTTTTCGCTATCTGGAACGTAAACCCCGTCCTTGATGGAGCCGGCAAGGCCCAAGGGGTCGAAGAACTTGCCTCCCGGGTAGCCTTGCTCTCCGGTGGCGTTGGCAAAGTTCTCCGAAGTCTTGGACCAAGGTGTCGCCCACTCGACGGACTGGGACTCGGGGTTGTAGAAGTCCACCCATCTTTTGCTTTCCACCCAACCCATGAGCAAGAGCTGAGTGCCGAGCAGTGTGCCGAAGGAGAAGGGTGCTATGGCGCTGGGGTCAGCTCCGGCTTCGAACCACGGGACACCGCTCCAGGCCTGGCCGACAAAGATGCCGACGACCGCGGTCATTGCCCACCGGCCGTGGATGAGCTCCGCCTCTCTGTACCACTTGAGGAACGCCGGGTCCTTGCCGAGTCCTAGTGGGTCAAAGCCGTAGTCCCCTGGAAGCCTGCACGCATTATGGGATCAGATTCATATGTGTATGTTTGACAAACTTAGAATTATAATATGGTTGACAATATATGAAACTCACGAGCCATCGAGCCACTCGGGATTGGTGAAGTTGCCGCCGGCTTTAACCCCCGGGATCCAAGACTTCTTTGCGGCAGCAGCAACCACAATGAACCTCTTAGGAGCGGGACCTCCAACCCTGCTTCCAACAGAGGCAGCGGAGAGCAAGGCCCGACTTCTCTTGCCTCCGCATAAGAAGGCTGCCGAGTTCAACCCGTTGAGCACTGCACCGGTGGTTGCCGCCATCTAGAACGAGCAAAAACAGAGACTCGGAGAGTGTTTCTGGTGGCAATGAATGTTTGAGATTGAGAGTTGTTTGTTTGGGTGGTGTTTTATCACCATTGAGTTGGGGAGAGAGAATCTAAAGGGTGGCGTTGGGAGTAGCCAACTAGGATAATGAAATCTGACTTGGTTGTATTAGATAGATTTCGGACCAATGGGAACTGGACCCCCATCCGCATCCATATATTTCCTCCAACCACGTGGACTAGCCATATAGGCTAAGGGTACAAAATATCGGAAAGAGAGGATCGCTTTCTACTAAATCCACCTAGTTCGGGATTTGGACCGTTGGATTTTGATTCAACGGCTATAAACAGGAGGTCCTTTAAAAGTTATAATAAATGTAGCTCCCAAACTAGATGGATTTGGTGGACCTTTTCGAAAATATCGTCGAGGTCCTTGGAATGAGGATCCTCTTCAGATTTATCCTTCAATTGTGTCTATTCATCGTTGGTAAAAAATTATTTTAAATTATTTTATTTAAAATTGAACATAAATAATATATGACGAAAATTAATCATATGATATAACATGAACAAACACAATTAAAAGATTTTTGAAATCAGAGAGGATTTGAAGAGAATCCTTCAGGTCGTTGCACAATGATAGAATTATACTATCCACTCAACGGTGCATGTGACATGTGGACTAAGCTGGCATTGTACTTTGTGGAAAAGGATCCTAGCCGGATTTTTTTTTTTAGGGATCTTAGATATACCGTGATTGTGACCGTTTATTATACATTGTGCGATCAGAAATTATTTCAAAATTTAAAATTAAATATAAATAGTACCTAACGAAATCTGACCGCACGATGTATGATGAACAGTCACGATCAAGGGATCCCTAAGATCCCCAGGAAAAGGATCCGGCGATGATCCTTTTTCATACTTTGTTGCGGAGAAATGTTTTCAAGTGATGAGTATTCAAGCAGTATTTTATATGTTATGATTTAAGTGAAAAAAATAATATATTCTTATGTGTTTCTCTACTTATTTTATGATAGATGGAGTACTTCTTAGATATTGAGCACTTAAAAAATCATTAAGTGTCAACGACATTTGCCAATTCACTACAAAAAATTTGTCAAAACTCAATGCAAATTTCAAATTTTGGAATTTTTTGCTCTAAAATCAATCAACTAATCTAAATGAGTTGATAACCCTCTAATTGTAAATAGTCATAGTTTCTATCGAAGTCAATCGGTATCACTAATATTATATTTATCGATATTTCTACCTATATTTACATTTTAAACATGTATACTACGAGAAGCGATTTGGCGAGAGTCATTATCACCCATTAATTACCACCCAAGCAATATCCAACAAGATTGTCTTTCAGTCGCTAAATCTCTCTCTCTAATTCACGAAAAAACCAATATAAAAGGAGAAAAAAAAAAAAAGCAAATGCATGTGTAGATTGCCTTATACGATGACGCAATAATAATAAAAATCAGGAAAATGGGTAATCCGTTCGTGAGAAGCGGATTGAGCTTCTCCGTTCCAACCAGCATTCTTCCGCCGCTTAAACCCCCGCACGAAACACTCCTCACTAGAATTCCGATTGGATTTCCGAAGCACCGCCGGACGCTTCCGCCTCACTCATCCTCCTCCTCCTCAAACTTTGACATCATTTCCACAACCGGTATGTTTGTCCCCAATTTTCTCAGGAAACAAACACAATTTTCTGAGGAAACAAACAGAGTGTACGTGTGAGTGCGAGTATCAGTTACTATTATTATTTATTCGATTGCTTTTGACTTGTGTGTGACAGAGTCGTGGGATGGCAGTATTCTCTTCCGTTTTGGGGACGAAAGCGAGAAATCTGTTACCACTGAAACAGAAACTGATGCTCAAAGTCATCTGGAGGATCCTGTGCAAGATTCAGAACTGAGCCAAACATTGTTGGGAAGAAGAGGGAGTGGTGGTGGCGGTGGTGCTGCCGCTGAGGCCGATGAAACTGTTGATGCGGTTTCAGCGACGAGCACCGACAATGCTACTGGCGGCGGTGGCGAAGAAACCACAACCACAAGGTCCATAACCACAATCACAGAAGATGAAACTCAACTCAGCAATGAAATTCATGCTTTTCCAGCGATTGGCACCGCCGCCGCTGAGGCCAAGGAGAATGCTGTTGATGCGGTTTCAGTGACGGGCACCGGCAGTGCGACTGGCCGCGGTGATGGTGGTGAAAAAACCACAATTACAACCACAACCAGAACAACCACCACAGCGGATGGAACTGAAATCAGCAGTGAAATTCCTGCTTTTCCATCAATTGGCGGCGCCGAGGCCGAGGAGAATGCTGTTGATGCGGTTTCGTTGAGGAGCACGGGCATTGCGACTGGTGGCCTTAGTGGTGGTGGTGAAGAAACCACAACCAGAACAAATGAAACTCAAGTCAGCAAAGAAATTCATGCTTTTCCAGCGATTGGCACAGCCGCCGCTGAGGCCAAGGAGAATGTTGTTGATGCGGTTTCAGTGACGAGCACCAACAATGCGACTGGTGGTGGTAGTGGCGGTGGTGAAGAAACCACAACTACAACCACAGTTACAAGCACAACCATAACAGATGAAACTCAAGTCAGCAATGAAATTCATGCTTTTCCAGCAATTGGCGGCGCCGAGGCCGAGGAGAATGGCGTTGATGCGGTTTCAGTGACGAGTATCGACATTGTCACCGGTGGTGGTGAAGAAACCACAAGCACAACTACAAGAACCACCACAACAGTTGAAAGTCAAGTCAGCAATGACATTCATGCTGAGGGCGAGGAGAATGCTGCTGATGCGGTTTCAGTGACGAGCACTGGCATTTCGACTGGTGGCGAAGAAACCACAACTACAACCACAACTGAAGAAACTCAAGTCAGCAATGAAATTCATGCTTTTCCAGCAAATGGCAACGGCGAGACCGAGGAGAATGCTGTTGATGCGGTTTCAGTGATGAGCACGGGCATTGCGACTGGTGGTAGTGAAGAAACCACAACTACAACCACAACCACAACAGATGAAACTCACGTTAGCAATGAAATTCATGCTTTTCCAGCAATTGGCGGCGCCGAGGCCGAGGAGAATGCTGTTGATGCGGTTTCAGTGACGAGCACCGACATTGCGACTAGTGGTGGTGGGGAAGAAACCACAACCACAATTACGACCACAACATATGAAACTCAAGTCACCAATGACATTCATGCTGAGACCGAGGAGAATTCTGTTGACGCGGTTTCAGTGACGAGCACGAGCATTGCGACTGGTGGCGGTAGAGGTGGTGCTGAAGAAACCACAACCACAACAGAAGAAACTCAAGTCAGCAATGAAATTGACGTTTTTCCAGCAATTAGCAGCGCCGAGGCCGAGGAGAATGCTGTTTATGCGGTTTCAGTGACGAGCACGGGCTTTGCGAAGGGTGGCGGTAGTGGTAGTGGTGAAGAAACCACAACCACAACCACAACTACAACCACAACAGAAGAAACCCAAGTCAGCAATGAGATTCATGCTTTTCCAGCAATTGGTGGCGCCGAGGAGAATGCTGTTGATGTGGTTTCAGTGACGAGCACCAGCACTGCGACTGGTGGCGGTAGTGTTGGTGGTGAAGAAACCACAACCACAACTACAACCAGAACCACAACAGATGAAACTCAAGTCAGCAATGAAATTCATGCTTTTCCAGCAATTAGCGGCGCCGAGGCCGAGGAGAATGCTGTTGATGCGGTTTCAGTGGCGAGCACCAACATTGCGACTGGTGGCAGTAGCAGTGGTGGTCAAGAAAGCACAACCACAACTACAACCACAACCACAACAGATGAAACTCAAGTCAGCAATGACATTCATGCTCAGGCTGAGGAGAATGCTGTTGATGCGGTTTCAGTGACGAGCACCAACAATGCAACTGGTGGTGCCGGTGGTGAAGAAACCACAACTACAATCACAACCACGGCCACAACAACCACTACAGCAGATGAAACTCAAGTCTCACCAGTGGTTAGTAAAGCTAATTAAGTCTTGATTCTTGCCTTGCCTCACCTTTTTAAGAAATTTTGAATTGGTCTGCTATTTCGCAATCCTAGTCCAAATATAGACCTACTACACCAACACCAACACAGGCACACATGGATTCGTATCGTGGATAGATAGATAGATAGATAGATAGATATCATGATTATTCTCTATTTTTGTAATTCATGTTATTGTTTTAAATTGTTATCGCTTCTTCTCAAAAAAAAAAAAAAAAAAAAAAAAAGTCTTATGACTAGAAGGGATGCTTGAACGGGGTTAGATGCTATATGTGAATATTTCAACAACTGAGAATCTTTCAGTTTTCTAGATGGGACTTGTGGAATCTAGTGCAAGGAGTGTCTAAGGCCGGTTTACATGGGACTTTTGTCAAGGAATATGCTAGTTACTACTTACTAGTAAGGTTTCCGGGGCTACACCCTTTTTCCTTTTTCGTCTTTGGTGGTTGAGAGGAAGCATTTTTACAAGTGCAGCATTGTTTTGCTGAGATCAATTTCAAAATTTTCAGACGGTTATTTGGCTGTATTTTCCGTACTGTTCTCAAACCTACAAGGTATAACTTGAAATAGACCAGTTAAAGCGATTGAGGGCACGGAGCTAGTTTCTAATTTGGATTTTGGGTTCAGTATGCTTTCAACGCCCTACAAGGGTTTACTACTTTCTTCTCATTTTTGTCTGGAATACACAATAATTACAAGAATTTAAAGATGCAAGGATCTACTAAATTGCACTCAAGGTTCATTTTTATATTTTGTTTATTAACTTTGTCACTGGGACTTCTGCATCAATTAGAGGGGGTACAATCAAAGCTACTGCAAATTGGATGATAATTTATACATCCTGATGATCTGGATGGCTATTCCTTTCCTCTTTTGATTGAAATATGAAGGTCCAATGTGTTAGCAGTTAAGCTCTTACGGAGATTTGTACAAACTACCAAGAAGGTTATTTTAAATTTAGCCATGATGGTCAAGTTTGGGTAGAGATGGGAAGGGAACGGAAGGGAGCAGAGCTTTGACAATTACTGCACCATTTGTGTTAACAGTAGTGATATTGATATTTTTTTTTTGCTGGCTATGTTTCTTACAATAAATGGGGATGGACATGGGTTCATTTGCGACATAATGTTTACTGTGCATTAAGACTTTCTCCGGTGCTATCCTGTATTTACTTTTAGAATTAGTCCAGGTAAAGAGGCAATAGTGTACATCACACACCTGCCCTCCTGGTTGATGCCTTTTTACGAATTAGATATTACCATAAACGTGTACATTACACTAGCAGATACATGATAACTTAGCGGTAGGGGACCTGTATTTGGTTTTATAAGACCCCAAGAGACATCTAGATTAAATTTCCAAAAGTCTTGAATCTGCACATACATACACACCCACACTCCTGCACACATGTTTTACATGTCTTCTTGATTTATAGCTTGACCTTTGACTCAAGTTGGCAGCTGGCTCATTGGGCACATAGTTACTTTTATTTTTTAGTCTGGCACATCACACAGTTCTTTAATATTAAGTATCACATGCTTTTGTTTTGTATTGTACGTAGTTATCTGAGAATGCCCCTTCCACAAATCCAGAAGATGAATTCACAGACGGTAAAGCTGATACATCAGATGTTTCAGGAAGATCAACTTCTAGGATAGTGGCTTTCAATACAGTTGAAGGCGCTTCTGATGGGTATGCTAGTTTTTCTCTTGATATACCTCTAATAAATAATATTCATATACTTTTTCTGCTTTTGAAGTTCATTTTCTTCTAAGATATACTTTTCTGTTTGAAAAATGAATGTGTACAATAGGTGCACGGACAAGGATAGCATGAGTTTATTTGTTATACGAAATCGGTTCTTGGTAATGGTGGTGAAAGGATTAGATTTTGGGAAAAGCCTGGTTGATGTTTTCGTTCATGCTTTTTTTTCCTACACTATGTTGTTTGTCTGTTGCTGAGGATTTTTCGTCAATAAAGTGCACTAGGACAGCTTACCCGTTCTTTCTTTCACAGGGAGGACGTATATGCAGCCTTTCTTCAACTATCTTCTAGTGCTGCTTTATTACCTCATCCCTCAAAGGTATCTTCTCAAGTTTACAATGTAATGTTTTAGTACACACTTTATATAACTTTTGGATAATTTAGAGTGGTACCTAATATTGAAAATGTTTATTTTCTTTTTTGATAAGAAACTCAAAACGGTGAGGGGGGAGACATACTAAATGCTACACTAACTCATCTGCCAACATTTTTGCATGTAATGTTGACAAACAAGTTTGTGTTGTATAATTGTATTCAATATGTTATACTTTTACAAGAAAACAAAGTTTCAGTTCAGTCTGACTTTGGTCTCATGAATTCCCTTTCAAAATTATATGATACGTGCCCTATTAACTTTCATTATGCCCCATGTGAAGGAAAAAACGTAGAAAAGTTCTAAATTTTTTTAGCTAAAATTGCTAGCAGAGTACCAAAATTTATCCTTTTGAAGTGGACATGATAACTCGTATTAGCTAATAGCTGTATGGCATCTATCAATGCATTCAATTGTATGTAGTTAGACAGATACACATATCTAACCCACAGATGCACATTTGCATAAACGAGCTTTATGTTCGGTTGGTCTTGAATTCTCTCTCGTTTGTTTATACACAGGTAGACACACACACACATACACATACATACAAACCTGCGTGCACACACATCATACTTGACCTTTAGCTTGCATTTAGCATAACTGTAAATAATTTACGAATTAATAAATTCCAGGCATTGACAGGTGGGGAGGATGCTTACTTTGTTGCTTGCCAAAATTGGTTAGGTGTGGCCGATGGAGTGGGTCAGTGGTCACTAGAAGGTATCGTCACCTTGAAGTTTCATTTTGCATGATAAATACTGTTCGGAATATTGGATGGCCATACCTATATCTCAGCATGTTAGACTACCAGATTCTTTTCCAAATGCTATCACTAGTTAACCCACTTATTTCAACGGTGAAGCCAAAATATTTTACATATTTATCCGTTAAATTATTCACTTCTGTTTACGCAATATGAAGTTAAACTTCTTTGTATGTGGGTGCATCCTTGTGTCTTTTTGTGTTCACGTTTTTGGTTCAGTGTTCCCATATTTGTTAAATATTTGGGAAAATTCTTCTATTCTACGAGTATTGGATGGCCTAAATTGGTATGGATTATTGTTTTTATTGTGGTCCCGTGAATCCAGACCATCCAATGGTCATAGCATATAATGATATGTAGCATGGAAGTTGAACTGGAATAATTGATAGCCTGATAGCCATACTTATATCTCAATCTCCATTTGTTAAATAGTCTTTTTTCCATGGGCAAAAAGCTACTTCTAGTTAACCCACTTACTTTCATCACTGAAGGCAACGGCAAAAGTCAAATGTTTCTTCTTATTTGTGCAATATGCCTTAAACCCTAAACCCTCTGTTTAGACAAAATCTAGGCTAAATTTGTTATACTTTGCTCCTGATACATTCAGGGGTTAATCCTGGACTATATGCTCGTGAACTCATGGAGAATTGTGAAAGGTTCATATCCGATTGCAAAGGTTTACCATTGACCGAACCAGAAGAAGTCCTTATTAAAGGTGCATCAAATACAAAATCTCCTGGATCATCCACGGTTCTGGTTGCTTATTTTGATGGTCAGGTATGAAGTTTTCCTTAACTAAGATTATTATTTCTGGTCTTCCGTAAATGAAGTACCCACGAGAAAGGAACTAGAGGGGGGAGTTGGTTGAATCCAAAATTAACGTGCTAATACCTTGAACAAGTGCTGGTTTACTTTTATATGTGCCCAAGTATGCAAAGGTTATAGACAGATTTTATTTCGTGTTATATATTAAACATTCATGCAGTTCTCCTTTAGTTATTTATAGATTGATTTTTTAATCCCATGAGGGTGGTATAACTAATTATCTCATATTTTTTTCTTCCTCTTATAGCATTATGGGGTGTTCTTTCGTGAACCATGGTTTGGTTATTGCATATGACAACCTTAAAATGTAATCTTTGAAAATTTTGATTTCAACTTCAAGGGTAATGAAAATTTGATTTTGCAGGCTCTTCATGTGGCCAACATTGGAAACTCGGGATTTATCGTTATTAGAAATGGTGCTGTCTTTAAAAAATCATCACCAATGGTTCACGAATTCAATTTTCCTGTACGGGTTGAAAGAGGTGATGATCCCTCAGAACTTATAGAGGTACGTGTATTATAAATTTATCACCATATCGTGTGCCCAAACAAATTTTCCATAATGCTAGCTCCTGATATGTTATCATTCGTAAGAAGTAGATTTGAACTTTTTACCTCCCTTATCCGTGGAAGATGATGGCAGAAACAGTATATTTTAATTTTTGTTTTACCAACTCTTCTTGCAACTTGCTTGTTTTACACAATGAGAGAGATCATGCTAATAAGAATAATCTGTTTTCAGAAATACCGATTTGATTTGGATGAGGGAGATGTGGTTGTTACTGCAACAGATGGCCTCTTCAATAACTTGTATGAACAAGAGATCACCTCAGTTGTATTGAAGTCACTGCAAACGGGATTGGAACTACAGGTGCATAGTCTCAATGGTTTCTTGATATATTTCTTTTCCATAAGCTTTCTTTGAAAAGGAAACCGAAAAAGAAAAACTGTCTTGCATTCGCTTAAAGGTGCCGTAGACATTGCAGAAAAGGGCATTTCGACAAAACATACATGGCTCGATGGTGGTGGTGCCATATCTTTTCGTTCAATGACTTTCATACTTATAATTTACGATTTTATTGGCAAAATACTTGAGCTAGGAAAACCATGATTGCTGGTAAAACAGACAGCTTTAGTTTTTAAGTACTTTGTAGTGGTTTCTTATATGCATTTTCTTTTGGTTGTCTGTGTATGCATCTATTCAAAGGACATAGCAGAGTTGTTGGCCACCAGTGCACAAGAGCTGGGGCGATCTAAATCTACAAGGAGCCCATTTGCTGATGCAGCCAAGGCATCTGGGTATGCCGGATATGGTGGCGGCAAGCTTGACGACGTGGTCATTATCCTGTCATATGTAGAAAAGAAACCCGTCGGTACTCAAGGTTCCAAAAGACGCTAGACGCTAGACGCTAGTCGGGCAGCAGGCTGGGGCCTAGCGCCTAGGCGGCTAGGCGGGGTCTAGGCGGACTAGGCGGATTTAAGTAAATCTATTATATTTCGTGTAAATAAATGTCTGTTTATACTTAAAAATTACATAAGTGCTTATGTACTTAAAAAAATAAAAATAAAAAATTTATTTTGAATAAATAATTATAAATATGGATATATGTGTAAAGTTTAAGGGCTTTATATGTTAGTTTTGTAATGTTTTTCAAACCCATTCAACAAGTGGGATGTTAGGTGGCACTTAGGTATTGGGCAACAATTAAAAATAGGTTTGTCACGTGGGATTGGCAGAGGAAGTTTCTCTCTGCATCGTCTTCTTCCTCGAAAAAAAGCTGTGTTCCTCATTCTCCAGATCAAAAACAGATGTCTTGCGTCTTTCCTTTCTCAACCATGCTCATACCTATTGAGCCTCCAGTGCCTGCCTAGGCGCCCAAGTCGCCGCCTAGCACCCTTAGGTGCCCGCCTAGGCTCTTCAGGCACCCGCATATTATCTTCTCTGATTTTCATCCCAATTTGGTCTGAATCGGGGCAGATGACCACCGTGTAGCGCCTAGGTGGCCGCCTTGGCCGATTTTTAGAACATTGTACCTTACGGTAAGTAATATGTATATGTATATAAAGTAATGTTAGAGAGACCAAAATTCTAAACTAAATTTTGTAAACTAAATGATGTGGATGTTGATGATTAGATTATTACTTAAATGTTGATTAACGTACTTATTTTCTATTGATGACACATTATTTGTTTTGCAAATTTGATTTCCGTATTATTATCTATGTATATATAAGTGTTCTCGCGACCGCGCACTCGCGTATTTATTTATTTTTATTTTGTATCATTTGTTTCAATTGCGAAGTATCGGAGGGGAAACTAATATTATGTGTTATAATATATATATATATATATATATACATATATATATATATATATACATACATATATATATATAATTTAAATATATATATATATATATATAATTTAAATAAAATAGTATGTCTAAAGCAATTGTGATGTCAAAGTTTTGGTCGGTGATTATGTCAGTGAGTAGCTAATGTGGAAGCTTTGAATTTCTCTTTTAAATGAAAATCTACGGCATGTGTGTATATGCATGTAGATCCACGCATTTGATTTCTGAAAGAAAATGATTTTCGCGCACTCATTTTATGACGTAGTATTGAAACTAGAGTGCGAAATACGTTTCTTGTCGTAGAATTTGTGAAGGAGAGAGGAAAACAGAATGTAATTGAAATAGAGCGGTGTTTGGCCTAAGGGTTGGCGGATGGTGTTATTGTCATGTTTGCCCAAAATTTGCCGTCTTCAGAAGTCATGTTCAACAAAGTTGAGTAAATCTTATGACGGAAGTGGGTAAGCGTGCCAGTACTAGAACAAATAGCTAGTATTGGACTCCAAAAGTTATTTTAGCGCTTGGTTAATTTAGAGATTGTTTGATAATTATTTTGTTTTTAGTTTTTGGTTTTTAGTATTTAGTTTTCATTATTTTGAGAATTGAAAACTTGTTTGATAACTACCTCAAATTTTAAATTTTTTTTAAATTAAAAATTGAAAACCGAAAATAAAATGGTCATCAGAACGACTACTTGCCTTTCAGTTTTTTCACACCGGTTCTTTGAATTTGGAGTTGAACGTACAAAAGCGGCCTTTCTTGGCGGTTCTAGGCTGTTTGAACATTTGATTGACTGCGATGATTGTGATTAAAAAGCGTGTAGGGTGATTTACTTAGGAGCTCTCAATCAAGCGCAATTATGCCGGAAAGCGCCATGCTTGCCAGGCAAAAAGATGAAAAGGAAAAAGGAAGGAAGCTCATGATTTTATGCCCAACTTTATAAGCAACGGCAGCCTATGATGATCATCGTTTGGCAAATGGCAACACCTTTTTTCCTATGATATTGCCTCCTATTGCTGGCTTTCTTAAACAACTCATCATCTCCATCTGCACCGATTTTTCTTGAGTAAGTGCATGCATTCAGTGGCGACACATATTTGATGTTCAGAATAACATTAAGTGTTCGTCTCATTGAGCTTATATGAAACAGATTTAGCACCATTGTAGCATTCCATTCTAACAAAACCTTGATATGTGTACGTTTTTAACACATCATTGTTTTAGTATATCGAGAAAGTATGTAACAATAAACTCGTTTTATATAAATTTTTCTCGTGTATCACTCATATTTAGTTCTCTCTATTTTCTTTTTTCAAAATAGTAGTCGAGATTCAAAGTCAAAAGTCTTATAATTTTTTTAACAGTTGAGTACGTTTTAAAACACATATCATAAATTTGGTAAATTAAGACGTTATGTTGCGATGGATCAGTTTTATATAAGTTCCTCTTTTTCTGTTCTTTTTTCAAATTAGTACTCGAGATCCACAGTCAAAGTCTTGTACAATAGTCGACAGTTGAGTTTGGACGGAAATAAAAATGGGTCAACCGGGAGTCTTTGTTATTCATTTAATATGCATAAAAGCATTCATTCTTAATGTTCACCTACCCACAACTGAGAGAATTGGAAGATTAGATTTGGATACAACAAATCGCCTCCTTAGCATTTCTCCAAAAAAAAGAAGGTATTTCATCAAATACACTATTATAATGTAATGAACACATAAATTAACCACATCAAATAAGAGAACGACATATAAATTTTTAACTTAATATGACGGATTTGTCTTTGAAGTTGTGAGCATAGCACACCAAACCTTAAGGGGCTAAGCATCTGCTTGCCTTCGGACTCATACACATATCAAAGCGCCTTTCGAACCCATGATATTCCTCTCCTGCCACCGTGCCTTTCCCGACTCAATGAGGCCGCAGAGGTCAGGGTGCCCTGCTCTCCGGGGCATACACTTGCCAAAGGCCTACCACCATGGACTTCTCATATTTTCTGACTTAAGCATCAATGGCTCTTTGGTTGACAAGCTCTCCCATTTTCTCGTGTGTTTGTCAATTACACTAACAATGTTACTTGTTTTATAAGTGTAATTTTGTCAATTAACCTTGGACGAAATTTGCATCCATAACGTACACATTGAGGCATGTGTCGAAAGAGGCAGAATTTGAAAAATTGTGATGCTAATGACATTAAATTTTGTAAGCCATATATAAACCATCTCTCTCTAATAAAAACATAAATTTAGATTCCATCTCTATTTCATAAATGATTCAGATGTGGTCTATAAAATATAACCTGTAACGTATTTCTTTAAGAAACCAAAGGTGAGTAAACGAGGTGGGAAGCCTGCCACGTGGTCGGTGAGAACGCCTAGATCGTGGTGAAGTAAATTGGTGGGCATGTGAAGAAACCTCTCCTTTGGAGAATTCCCAGCTTGATCGATCGATGGGGACAAATCAAAATTGTGGTCCCTCTTGAGAAATTAAATTGGGTACCTACTTCTCCAAACATGGGAGTTGTGAACGTGGAATGACGGAAGAGACCCATATGACATTTTTCTTAACATGCGACGACAATAATATTACGTTTGAGATATATGCTTTGCGTGGTGACCTTTCTCAAAATCAGATTTTCTTTTCCGTCTTTTGACGTGGCTAAGCTCGTACGTTTTTTTTTTAATATAGATAATATCGTTTGTTTAAAAAAAATAATTAACTCACACATCAAAATATAATAAAATAAAAAAGTTGCACGTATTATTTTTGAATGATGCTATTTCACACTTATTTTTACTTCTTACACATTTTTGTTAATTTTTTTTCATTTGATCCAACTGTAAAAAACAATTCCATTTTTGGAGTGACTATATACTCTTAATCCCCGAGAAAATGAAACTTATTTTCCATTTTTAAATTTTAAATTTTATTCAATCGAACCACAAGAAAATAGAGAAAATGTGTAAAGGGCACATAAATGTTTCTTTGGTCAAATGATAATTAAAGAATATGATCACTCTTTTTGAGAGAGACGTAATTCGGTGAGAATCGAACATATACTAAGATTTATAAACATAACTATTTTCATCGTTTAGTGAAAAATAAAAATACTTCTATGAGTTTTTTCTACCTTTAAAAAGATAAACTGTTGTAATAAAATCACCGATTAATCTTTTATCTAAAAATAATAAACATAATAATTACCTTCTGATACTGTAATAATCGCCACGCGCACTCTCAGTCGAATTGGATGTCAAATCAAGAAGTGACTATATACTCTTAATCACCGAGAAAATGAAACTTGTTTAGGTCAAGATAAAAAAAAAGGGGCGTAGAAATCATTTCAAATAGAAAAGGAGGCCTTTGAAAATTAATGGCATGAAACAAGGAGCACGCGATGCGATACACGTATAGAGCCCCACTTCACTGCACCGAC
This sequence comes from Cotoneaster glaucophyllus, assembly GCA_036320875.1. Lineage (NCBI taxonomy): Eukaryota > Viridiplantae > Streptophyta > Magnoliopsida > Rosales > Rosaceae > Cotoneaster > Cotoneaster glaucophyllus. Next base: position 45,231,345 of record CM070073.1, read on the forward strand.
TACCGACTGCGCCCACTGCCCTCTCTCTCCACTTTACTTTGATGAGAGATAAAGTCCATTATCTTTTGTTGGGAGTTTGAGTTCTTCACTTGGTGCCATCATTCCTTCCCACTTCGCCACTTAATCCCCTCCCTTATATATATATTGATCCTACAAAATCCCAAATCCCATCCCTCACCAACCCACTTCCTGCTTCTGTTTGCTTGTTACATTCTCCAGTTTTCACGATACCACAAGAAAAAAATGGGAGCAGCAACGAGGGTTTGGATGAGCACTCTGGTGGTGGTGATGGCGGTGCTGCTGTTTGGACATGGGGACTGCGCGGCGCCTGCTCCTTCGGTGGACTGCTCGAGCCTGATCTTGAACATGGCGGACTGCTTGTCGTTTGTGTCGAATGGGAGCACGGACACGAAGCCGGCAGGGACTTGCTGCAGTGGCCTCAAGACTGTGCTCAAGGCCGACGCTTCCTGCCTCTGTGAGGCCTTCAAGAGCAGTGCTCAACTCGGCGTCGTTTTGAACATCACCAAGGCCACCTCCCTCCCCGCCGCTTGCAAAGTCTCCGCTCCTTCTGCCACCAACTGTGGATGTCTGTCTTCCTTCTCTCTTCTCTTTTTATCTATTTTTATTTATTTTTAGATTTTTTGGGAATTAAGATTGACGAGTAAACCCCTTTTTTTTTAACATTTGTTTTGTTGATTTTTTTCAGTATCTCTCAGTCCTGCTGGTGCTCCTGGTATGTTCATATTATTATCTTAATGCTGCTCTGTTATTTAATTATTTTATTAATTATACCTAGATCTGGACAGCACTCAAGAATATTTAAAGTATTTAATTTATATTATATTTAATTATTTATTAGTTTGGCTGATTTGTTTTGGGGCATTTTTCTTTGCGGATCCTCTCTGTGAGGTTGCGATCAGTTTTTATTAAATACTGTTTATATTCAATTTAGAAAAAAAATTATAATAATTTGTGACGGTGAAAGGGTGTGATTGGAAGATTCCTAGATCCACACAAAGAGGATCTGGCGAGAATCCTCATTCTTTTTCTTCTGGACTTTCCTTGATATATACACTATAGGATACTGTTTAGAATTAAACGCATGTGTTAATCTTGAATAATAATTTAATGAAGAAAGCAATTTCCGCACACCCCTCGTTCTGAACCCCGTTCTTTATTTCTGTCTCTTTTATTGCAAAGAGATCAACGGTGTGCGAAAATTACTTTTCTTGGATGAATTCATATTACTGCAAACTTTGAAGTGTCCAAATTCACTATATATTATACAAGTGCGTATACTTGTTTTGATTTCAACTTTTGGTGGATTTGTCCCTTGAGATTAATGAATTGTATGTATATAGGTGGAGCACCTACCTCGCCGGCACCTTCTCCAACGTCAGGTGCTGACGTTGGTGGTGCACCAGGTTCGTCGACTGCTGGAGGGAATGAGCAAGCACCTGCTGCATCTCCTCAGGGAAGCTCGGGTTCTTTTATGCTTGCTAGTTCGGTTGGATCCCTACTTGTTGGTCTTGTAATTGCATCATTCCCTTGTTTCTGAGAGCCGAGTTTGGTGGTGCCATTTTTGTGAGTAGAGAGGGATGATGATACATGGCACTTGTGATGTTTATTTTGCTATTGGGGTTAGTTCATTCTGAGGGGTGACTAAGCTAGGTTTTAACATTTGTTTTCGGGGTCACTCGAAACCTGTTTCGACGGCTTAGTTGGTTGGACGACGTTTTCGTAATGTATTAATCTCTATCCTATTTCAGTATTTATGTACATTTGTGCTCCCTTTCCTATTGAATTTGACGTTTGAACGAAACATTTCTCGTGTTGTGGCTGCATTTTGCGCAAACGCGGCATTAGGAGAGGGCGACCTAGGGTGCAGGGTAAATGTAAGATGCATGATGTTGTAGATGTTGTAGATGTTGAGAATCATTAGGTTGTGGTTCCACTTGACAACCATGTCCCGGTTTCAATCTTCCTAGGAACACGCCCGCACAGCTTTTAACAAGTCAGCCTCTTATCATTCTGTTTGCAATGTCCCCGCCCAAGCAGGGTGGGAGAGTAAATGTAAAGATGCATGATGAAAGATGCATGATGTAGTATGCATTTTAGAGAGGAGAATCGAACTGACACATCCTGATCCGGAAATTGAGCTATTGTTGTCGATTCTAAGAAGGTGATAAAGTTATAAAGTGTAGGGATGTGGCAAAATATAAATAAATTAAAATTCTAAAAGTGATTAAATACAAGAGTGCGTGTGAACGGAGTTGAATTCATTTCACATGTGTTGGTAGAGCATAGTAAAATACAGTAAAAGTAAAATAAAAATTATACTATTAAAAATAATCTCTTATATTAACTTTTGCCAGAAATCCTGAAAAATAAGGTGAGTCGGTGGGAGAGTAAATGTAAGATGCATGATGATGTACAAGAGTGATGCAGGAGTACAACTGATTGTGCCATGCCTTTTAGAGAGGAGAAGAAAAGGGGACCTTTTCTGTACAACTGGAATCCGCTAACGAGGGTTCCATCCAGCGTATTGTTGGTAGTTGTGTTTGCTGATTGTTTCATAATTTTCGTACTTACGAGTTATGGGATTTAGATTTCATTCAGATTCAAATCGTGAGGATTCTAAGAATTTTTATATTATAACAATTTATCGTATATTATGCGGTTCAAAATCATTTTAAATTTTTTATTTAAAATTAAATACAAATAATAATTAACAAAAACTGGCTGCACGATGCACAAAGAACAGAGAGAATGTGAAGATTCCTAGAATCCCCACAAAGAGAATTCGAAGAGAATTCTCATCCCGAGATATGAAGGGGCTAGTAATGTTGTAGCATTGGAAAGATTTAGTTTTTGTAAATTCCATTTACTGTAAGGTAATAATTACATGCCCCTCGCTGAAGGGTAATACCAGGTGATCAAAATTTCAAACTACATTTGGAAACTAAATGATATGATGGTTAATGATTGGATTATTACTTAAATATTGATTAACATGCTTATTTCTTATTGGTTTGCAAATTTGGTTTAAAAATTGGATAATGCTAGAGAGACTAAATTTGTAGACAAAATTTGCAAACTAAATTATGTGTCCCTAATAAAAATGAGCTTGTTTATCAACGTTTAAGTAATAATTTAATCATCAACTTACACGTTATTTAGTTTACCTAATTTTATCCAAAATTTTAGTCTCGCTGATCCTTAATATTTGGTCTCTCTAACATTATCCCTCTCAGAATGAATGTGATAAAGTGCCCTCCAATATTGTGCATCCAAATAACATTAGTCAATAAATTAATCTGAAGTGATTTTTACACACGCATTTTAGCATCGACGGTGGCAAAGATAGTGTGAATACCAAAGCCTCAAAGCTGGCGACTAGATTCTAAAGTAACAAGAAGTAGAGGATGACTGAATGAAGATATATGCTGTGCAGAAAGGGTGGGGAGGTAGGGGCAGCGGTAGGGTTTGAAATGGGGAGGGGTCTGCCGGCTGATGCAGTGGTGCGGAAAAGAGGGGCTGCGTTCTAGCAGAAATTTTATTGGATGAGAGATACTATATAAACACTAATTCTAAAGGTGGAGCCACTATGGGCCTAGAGTCAAATTTGGTCTCGAGTTTCTTTTGTCAAAAGAAACTTATTCGAGAAGGGCGACAAAAGCGAGAGAGGAGCTCAATCTGATAATGAAGGAAGAGGATATTTGTAGTATAGACATGGCCGGGCTTGTAACAATCTAATGATTATTACTAATAGATATCGATATCACTATTTTACTTAAAAGTAAACTCTTCATTGTGGAGATTTTATAAGCGGTATAATAGGTCACTACTAATCCATATAGATGTTATATATGTTGTTTCTAATTTAACCACTTGTACATCGCAAAAACTCAAAACTGGGAGGTCAACTGACCAGTATAGTCAACCATTGGGGGTTTTTGGGACCAAACTAATATGAAAACAACAAAATTTAAGTGGTTCACCCGTAAGAATGAGTTGTGTCCACTGGAGTAATCTAATATATATTTACTACGAATTACAATAGCTCTCAACAAAAAAGTAATCCAATTCTATCCTCGTGGATCTGAACCTTTCTAAAGAGTACTCGTCTCCTTTATACAGGCTCAGTGAACACAAAAAATCTTGGGCCTTTAAGTCTCTCACCACTCCACTAGTAAATGGGTTGTGCAAGTAGACTTGGTATGTATGCTACTTCTCCATTACCTAACCGAGTTCTCTCGTTGACACCCTCGAGCGCATCGCTCATTCATGGGTGGTTGGAAAACACTTAAACCGAGCACTGTGTATTATACCATCTATATCATTTTATAGACTTCCTTCCTTGTTAAAGGCCAATGAGTGGCCTGGAGTTGACGTTTTGATATACCTATCCTTGGAGTACCGTACTAGAAAGTTACCAAGTCTGCTAACTGGCTTGAGCAGTCAAAAAGTACTTTAAGTCCAGTGCTCGTTCCTTCTAGTTGGTAGACAATCCATGATAATTAGTGATCGTTGGTAGCGCTCGTCATTTACCACTGAGAAAGAACTCAGTCTGCTAAATCTTTTGGGCTAGCTTGTGGGCCTAGTATCTCACTTTTCCAACACTTGTGGGCCTTCTCCTAAGAGTAGGTCCAGCGTTTGCTGGAGCCCGAGGGACCGTCGCGGGAATAGGGCAGAGAGCCCGAGCAATCAAGTCCAGCGTTGGCTGGCGTGGGAGCCCGAGCAGGCTCGAGTGCCAGGCCTATGGAGAGTTGCCAGCCCGAGAGCCCGGAGTGGGTTTGATGCAGGATGACGTCAACCATCTTTTTTTTTTCTTTTTTGCGTTAGTTTGTGGGGCCCGCATGCGCAGTTGCGTCAGTGACCGTTGGAGGCCACGTGGTGCCTCGTCGTCTGTTGGATCTCAACGGTCACTTGTTTTATACCGTTGGATTTCCAACGGTAATAATAATTTTAAAAACCTATTTAATTGCAACCGTTGGATCTGAGATCAACGGTCCACGTTATTCACCTTTATAAAGTTAAAAAGAAAAAAGAAAAAACTGTTTAAAAAACAGAAATATTACAGTTGTGCCACGTGGCACAATCTGGAGTGTTGGAATTCAATTTTTTTTTAATCCAACGGCAGAGATTAATTAGGTGAATAAAAATTTAAAAAAATGTAAAAAATTAATAAAAATCCGAAAAAAATTACATAAGAGCAACTCCAGTGTGGGAGCCCTCCCCCAGGCTATTCACTATTCAATCCACCTAGTGAACAGTAATCGCGCTTGATGAACAGTAACTGCCTTTTGCATCTCCACCGTTGCACTTGAATAACCCTGGCAATAGGCAATAAAATATTATTATTTTTATTTATAATTAATATTATATTATTTACTTTGTATAAATTAATATTATATTATTAATTTATCTCCGGATCCTCCTCTTCCTTCCTTCTTATCTGCATATTTCCTTCTTCCTTCTTCTCTGCAGATTTGGTTCTGCTTCTTCTTCAATTCTTCTTCTTCAATTATGCATCTTCTTCTTCACCTCCTTCTTTCTTTGTTTATCGGAAAACTTCTTCTTCAATTATGCATCTTCTGCATCTTCTCCAACAACCATCTCCGAGGAAGTCACGACACCGGCTTCGGGAAAGCACGACGCTGACTCCGGGAAAGCCCACGATGTCGACTTGGCCTTTAAAGAAGACGGATCTGGAGGCTTCGATGGGTTTGGTCTGGAGAGTATCCTCTTTGCAGCTTCCAAGGACGACAGAGGTCGAGTAGCTGTAAGGTTGAGGCCTAGAAATGCAGAGGAGATGATGGCTGACATCGCCCGGACGTCAGCCCACGTCAGACTGCCTTCGGGCGCTCGGGCTGGCAGGAATCCACAAGCCTCTCCCCCGGGCCTGCTCGGGCTCGCTCGCCAGCCAACGCTGGACTTCCTCCCTCGGGCAATCAAGCCATGTTCTGCAGCCTGTCCCTCGAGCACGAGCTCCTGCTGGAGCTGCTCTAAACATACCAAATAAAATTAAATAAACACACTAAATAAAATTAAATAAACACACTAAAAATCTTATCTGAAATTACAAATAAATTTATTTTGTATTATTTAAAAGAAAAAAAAAACTAATATTTTATTGCCTATTGCAAGGACTATTCAAGTGCAACGGTGGAGATGCAAAAGGCAGTTACTGTTCATTAAGGGCGGTTACTATTCATTATGTGGATTGAATAGTGAATAGCCTGGGAGGGCACGCTGGAGTTGCTCTAAGGCCCATCTTTAAGGATTAACAACTATACTTTTCCTATGCTTAATTGGCTTATTGGTTCCCGTGGTAAACGGGTAGTTGAAAGATAAGGAAAAGACACCAAAATATTACTTCGGTAAAACATTGATATCATCAATAATACAAGTCGGCTGTGCGCGAGGACTTTAGAAAACCAAAAAGTCCCCCTCAAAGTAAACATTCTGTTTTCTCTTTCGTAGAAACCAAAGCAGCCTCCGATGTATTTTGCCTTCGGCCGAGCGTTTCTTTTTGGTCAGTACAGTAGACCATGGACTTTTTCTTATTAAAATTAGGAGAAAGATTTATAGGAAGCGATTTTACCGTTATGTAACATTCTTTATCTACTAATATATTGTCAATTGCAAGTTTTTTTTTACATGACAATGTATTATTAGTCGGAGGATATAAGTTGTTCTTCCAGCAATATAACAACTTATTATCAAACTTTTTTAATCCACATGGTTCACCACCAATATTATCGATATTGTCCAAACTTAATCACATATTAATAGGTGATTACAAAAGTCCTCGGTGAGGTTAGAAGTGGACGTCTCACATATAAACTGTATATTATTTTGCTATATTTTCAATATGAAACTCTATTCTCTAACACTTATATGTTACGAGTACATCGTCATGAAGACGTGCTAATAATATAATAGTACGGAAAAATAAACTCACATATTTTATATTACAATATGGAACTCTACCATAGTGGTGTATTCGTGAATACAAAGCCTTCTCCAAATACAGGGAAAACATTGTGCAAGACAAGACGACAGTTTATGATTCAACGCTGACCAAGTACAGTAATTTATATCATCATCATAATCTCAATGCTAACCAAGTAGCTCGATGGTTATTATGGAGAAAACGCGTTGTGTTTTGAAGTCACCGCTGCCTAATAATAATTTATTTCCTTCTTTCCCTAACCTTGTCTTTACCTTCCTTAACCCTTTCTTAATGGTTGGATTATGATATATAATTAAATATTATTCAAGGATGGGATATGTTCCTTGTATATATTAGCCTCAATCCGCATAACTCTTTCCCATGCATTTTGCAGAACATTCACATAGCCATGAACACCTCTCTGCTGACTTCTTCAAGCTGCGTAAACCCTAGCACCAGTGCCGCAGCTGCTAAACCTAAACCTTCTTTTCTAACTTGTCATGCACGCAAAGCCACTAAAATTACATGCAGATCCACGAATAGTTACGAGAGCGGTAGTGCTAGTCATACCAATTTCTATAAGCTACTTAGTTTGAGTCCGAATACTAACACAAGCAAAGACGAGATCAAGCGAGCTTACAGAAGCATGGCGCTTCGCTATCATCCAGATGTATGTCATGATCAACATAATTCCAATATTTTCACCGAGCGATTTGTGCAACTGAACGAGGCTTACAAGACGCTATCAGATCCTCTGTTGCGCGATGAATACGATTACGAGTTGGGTTTGAAAGATTATTGTAACAATAGTTGTAGTAGGAGGAGCACCTTCACCTACAGTATGGATAATTCTGTCAGAAATAATCAAGGTGCACAAAACAGATGGAGTCAACAAATTCTTGAGTTGAAGAGAAGGTCACAAAAGGAAGGATCATGGGCCAGCAGAATGAGGAGAGCTCGCGATATATCAAACCATTGACTCGTTACTCTATCTCCTCATTTCATAATTTCATAATTTCATTCATTCACTTATTTCCTTTTTAATAAAATTCTTGGACCAATTCTGTACTTGCTTAATATTCTTGATCAAATTGAGCCTGTAAAATTATTGGGCCGATCTACTTCTTTACGAATTTATTTTTTTCTTATTTTATATTGTTAATATTCTTTAGATTTACAAATCAATGTAAAATGTACTGAGTGAGTTGGCTTTACATAACAACAAATTTGGAACACAGTTTTACACAAGATTTGACACAAGTTTTAAGCCATTAGATTATCCAATTGTTAATGGTTAAGATTTAACCTTATAAGACTATTAATTTGATATTTTTTAAATAAAAACATACATTAGAAATAAAAATATGAAACATTTGTTAATGGACAATACTTGGGTCCTCACCGGGGAGGACCCAATATACACTAACCCCCAATGAAAAAGTGACACTTGTCTTTTTCAGATATTTTTTATTCTATTTCAAATATCGATGGGTCCTTTTAATGACAAATGACTTGATTTGATTGGTTTAAAAGCAAAAATCAGTACATTGGGTCCTCCCCGGTGAGGACCCAAGTATTGTCCTTTGTTAATTATGACTCTGATTCTCTCTCCCAATCCCATTAACTTTCCATTTCTTTCTTTTCTTTTGCTTTCCTATGAGAATCCAGCAATTTTGGTCATTTGAGATTTGGTCGCCTGATCAATTAGTCACGTTAGGCTGCCATTTTGAAAATACGTTCTTGTAGCTTCCTGGTCTGTTTGTTTGCGTCTTCTTTTAATATCTCCAAAATTTCCTAAATCCAGCTCTTGTATCTGGTAAGCTAATTAAATGGGATCATTCATGAATCTTAAAGACTGCGTCTTCTGAATTATAGAAAATCGTATGGGATTTTATTCCTTTGAGGCGTTTCTGGGGTAGTGAATTCTGCATTTGATAGGAATGTCATTTAATAGTTATTAGTTGACTACCTCGGTTACGAACTTTTCTGTACTAAGATGAATCATTTACATCAACCTTCTTTTCAAGAAGGCATCAATATTGGTGAATTGATGCTTAATCGTGTAATCAAAATGGCATCACTCAAATTGAAAACCAACAAGACTTCAAGTAAAAAAATATTGATAGCTAGGGACCGTATCCAAAGTCTCCATTTTTATATTAACCTTCTTTTCAAGAAGGCGTCAATATTGGTGAATTGATGCTTAATCGTGTAATCAAAATGTGACATCACTCAAATCTCGTGTTCTGATGTTTATAGTTCCGGACTCATCTAGCAACCTTACTAGAACCCAAACATGCCACAGCCATTTGAACCTTCTCATCCCTTGTTTCCTTGTGTTGGCATGAACTCTAGCAACCTTACTGGAAAAGATCTTCCAGGCTCATCTACTGCTAAAGAAATTCCGTACTTGTTCCATCTCTGAAATCCAATATGAAGGAGTGCCTACGTGGATCGCTCTTCCTTGGCCTGCAATGGTGAACAAAAACTGGAGAAGGAGAGCCATTGAGAGTTTTCTTACTTGATTAACTTTTGAAATTTGCACCATACAAGGCTTGATTGATTATTGTGCATTTACTTGTTATTTTGTATACAAGTTAAAAAAAAGTAATAATAATTTCTTATAAAGGAAAATTAATAATAATTAATTAGCTATCAGACTAAATCTTAACCATTAATAGTAGGATAATCATAATCTAATAGTTTAAAACTTGTGTAAAAAATATGATGTCACGGATCCGCCCCCTATATATATAAACGTTTTGAATCGTAAAAGAATATGCATTGTACCTTATAAGTAGTCACGATTTCTCATAAAAAGAATGAGAATCTCTTTTCCTTTGCTCTTCACACACATCCCCAACCCCTAGATACGTATGGTAGACTATATCGAAGATCAGCTCGACAAGCACAAATACAACCACAAACTCCGCTTGGCACAGATTTGGGCTCCGTGCTACTACTTAGGCCCATGACCTGCAATTTCCAAGAGAACAACATCAAGATTGCAGCACCGAATTCCTTTGTAACTTACGTTAAATTCAGATTTTAAAGTTTTTAGGATTTTCACGATTTTTTTATCTTCATATTGTTTTTCCTATCAGAATTTCTAGCACTATAAAATCATCTTTATGCGGTGTTAGGTGGTTATCTTTTAGATCATTCAATTATTTGACAAACTCGTGAGCGTGGACCGAAAGAAGTCATAATTTCTAATTTTATCTGTAGATGTTGATGTCTCGAGTCTCTAATTAGTACTAAACTAGTAAGAAAAGTGAAGAGGAATCATACTATCAGAACTGATCTTTTGCCAGACGTCGGGCAAGAAAATTCTCCGGCCGTTAGATTGGAAATTGCAGCCGTTAGTAGGCCTTTTGGACTCCTTGTCATTTAAATTGTTCACCATATAAGTGCTTCCGCAGAAGAAAAAAAACTACAAGAAAACTGAGTTCGCAAGGAAAAAGAACAAGAAAAAAACTGAGACAGATTGCATACACATTGTGTGCGAAGATCGGAAGATGACCCAGAAAAAAGAGAAAAATACAGCATACAAAAAGAGAAGAAAAAGAAAGTGACCCCTAGCCATCTTACTTTAGACAGAAAAGGAAGGAGAAGGAAACGAAAAATATAGTTCTTGGATAACCCTGTCTTGTTTGTTGGAGTAAATCAAGGTTCTTCATGATGGGGGGCAAATGTAAGAATGGCATCTGCAACTGAAAGAAAAATCTTGCCCTTTCCAATCAAATCGACAAACTCCGATGCATGAATCCGGTCAATGACTACTGTGCCAGGATTTGCTAAAGCAAGCTGAAATGTAAGATTACCGAAATTGTCAAATTAGTTATTTCAACCAAGTCACTTGTTAACTGCAGTAACAACGAGTAGATTTTTATCGAAAAGATTGAAGGCATTACCTCGATCTTTCTCTTCTGAAGACTCCTGTAGAGCTCTTCCAAGGCATGAATTCCACTTGTGTCTATGTCAGTGACAGCTGCGGCCGGGAAATGAAAATCCGTGAATTAATGCCATCTCTCTCAATCAGTAAAATCTATATGGCAGTGGACAAAATTAGAATTCACTTACGCGACATTTCTACAATCAAGTACTCGATTTTGGGTAGACTCTTTTCCTTTAGTTGTTCTTCTTCGTCCGTTACCCATCTCAAAATCCTGAAAGAAATTAGTTATTTGGTGTTAATTAGTTCTATAGGCTCTAGCCGACCAGTGATCATACCTAGTACATTAACTTGTCGCTTGTCAGAGTTATGTTGGTAAATTGTGAACATCGAACATATGTCTAAGCGAGAACAAATTGTCTGATAAGAGAACATTTGGGCATGCAGATTGATCCACACATCCATATATGTGTACGTAGTTATTCTCATACCTCTCTTTAATATAGTAGGAGTTGGAGAAGTAAATTGCAGAATCAACTCTAATAATGAGAATCCGGGGAATCTGTGTGGCATGGGGATACTGCTGGATGTTTCTGTACACATTAGTCCCGGGGAGCTTTCCTAGCAGCGTGGTTCTTGGTCTTGTGACTTGCAAGAGGATTTTGGCAAATGAAATGGAGACGGCAATCAACAGGCCAATCTCAACGGAAATGAAAACAACACCGAAGAAGGCTCCCATGCAAGCAACAAAGTCGAATTTGTCAATCTTCCAAATGAGTTTCATGGCCTCAAAATCGATCAGTCCCAGCACAGCTGAAATAATGATGGAAGCGAGAATGGCGTTGGGGGTGTACTTGAAAATGGGTGTGATGAGTTCCAACGTGAGGAGGACCACCATAGACATGACGATGTTTGAGACCGCTGTGTGGCAGCCGGCCATGTAATTGACAGCTGAGCGAGAAAAGGAGCCGGTGGCAACATAGCAGGATGTGAATGAACCAACAATGTTCATGGTTCCCATTGCCACCATTTCTTTGTTCCCATCAACCTCATAGTCCTTAATCCCAGCAAACGTTCTCGCGATTGCTACACCTTCCTGCGTGCATTAATTAAAAACATTAACTGTTTAACATAATCAATCAATTAATTAGTCAATCAACCAATTATCCATCCATCAATATTTCAAGATTAATATGTTCGTTTCAGCTGGTTTGGCAAGTACGTAGTGCAAGCTTACCGTCAATGCTACCAAACCGGCCACAGAACCGATCCTGAAGCCTTTCATAACATTCTCTCCAGTGAAATAAATTAAATGAGCGGAAGGTGGGTTTACGCCCGGCCTTATTTTATACACCTGAAATAACAAAAAGATTAAAACGTAAACGTCCTACGAATTTTCAGTATTATATATGCTTAATTATAATGCAGTACATTCAAATTTACTTACAATTGCAACACCTTTCTTATCTGCACGGGTGATATAAACAAAAAAGGTAGACAGGATAACTGAGATCAAAGGTGCAATTGCAGGCACCCAAAATAGTTTCTTGTTCTTTTTTCCCTACATCAGCATTATCATTAGCAATTTAGCAAGCTCCAATAAATCAATTAATTCAAGATTAATCATTGAATATATAGTTGATTCTCGATTGAGCGGAACTAAATTTATGAGAAGCAATAGGACTTACGATGTACTTTGTCAACAGAAGAAAAGCCAAGAAGGAGACTCCTATTAGTATAGTTTGCCAGTTCCACTGCAAAGTTAGACATACAGTTGATAAATTAGATATGAAGAGAAGGCATTCAAGAGCGGAATTTGAACTTGAGACGTATTAATACATTGAAAAGAAGTACCACTAGGCGAACTAATAGCTAGTCAGTTAGAAAACAGTATATACTTTATAAACAATATCAGTTAAACTCACTCAATTGCTCGACACATGTGCATATGATCAGCTTATATATATGGACAGACGGCTGAAAGGATTGAAAAACATTTGTTGGAAAGGTGTAAAATCGGCAGCAAAGCTAAGCATTGTAGATTTGGCCTCCCATGTCCGGTTTGGACGCGTGACCTGCCGTTTCGGAGAGAACGGCATGGTGAACCAAAAAATCACTTTGCCCTAATGTAGGGTCATTTTGGCCTAATTTCTTCATTTACAAACCTAAAACGGGATTTTAAGATTTATGACCTTTCTGGTATTTTATTATTTGCTTCTCGTTTTCTATTGTACTCCAGAAATCCTAGGGCTAAGACTATATAAGCAACCTTAGGGGGCTAGCATTGTAATCTTTCCTTATCATTCAACAATAAACTTTGAGGTTTTCTTAGTTTGCTAGTGAATTCTAGCTTAAAGTATTTCGTTCAATTTCCTTGTTCATTATATCGTGCTGCATCAATATATCAGTACCCCATGATGTACTGCAGAAAATACTGAACGCATAACGGAAACAATGTCAGGTTTCTTGGTAAATATCCTGATGCCAAGTAACCCTTTAAGCTGCTGAAGGGAAATGGTAATGGCAGCTCCACCCATAAATCCAACAATGGAAGCATGAGAGAGAAAATCAATCAAGAATCCCAACCTGCACAAAACTATGAATTAATTACTAACTAATATTCATGCATACAACACACACACACACATATATATATATATATATATGTTCTTTTATATAGACAGACATATGATGATGATAATACCTGAGAAATCCTAAAGTAAGTTGTGTGACTCCGGCAAAGAATGTAGCAGTTAACATTAGGCGCAGATAGTCATCTGCATCCGTTTTATAATCAACCTCATTCTGCACCAAACTCCCAAGCAACAGAGACACCACGGCCACCGGTCCAATCGCAATGTCCCTTGAGCTACCCATGAACGCATAAATAAGCGGCGGTACGAAACTACTGTCTGCATCACGTACGGATCATGTTATAATCGTGTATATGTATTAACTGATCAATCAAATTCCGGACTTGGCCAAGGTACATGCATTAAAGGCCGGTAGAAGAAGAAGATGGAAGACTCACATAAGCCATTCTCACCGGGCAGATTGGCAAGCTTTGCATATCCAAGATCCTGAGGAATACAGAGGCTTGCAATGGTAAGTCCAGCGATGACGTCTCCTCTGAGTTTAGAAAGGTTGTAATCCCTCACCCACCCAAATATCGGGAAGAGAGCTTGAAGACCGAGAACCAACTTCCTCCTCTTTGTTTGGTCTTTGAAAGCACGCAAGGGCTCATCCGAAAAGAATGTTTCCTTCATGATGGCACTGAATTCCTTAAAAAGTTGTGGCTTTGCAGGCTCTCCAACCTTATGAACTTGATATGCCTGCTGCTGCTGCTGCTGGTGCGGCAACACTCTCTCAGCTGAATTGGTTTTTTGGTTCGATGAAGGTCCGCTTCTGATGTCCGCCTCATCGTCTTTGATACGCTTACTCATTATACCAAGACCAGACACCCCAGTTCTACAATCGAGCTGGCTTCCCTGCTACAGTTTCACAAACTTATTATTTTGAGCTAAACAGATCATAACATCTTGAGAACGTACTTCAGTTTCTAAGCAGAAGATAGTTACCACCAAGGGGAAATCAAACAACTCTAAGAGTTCCTGCTTTCAATCATCCAAATTGTCAATAGTTGTTTTCATTCATAGATCGCTCTTATGAAAATTGGACAAATTCAAAACCATTTAGATATTCGATTTAAGTGATTTTTTGCAAGAACGAAAACAAACGGCTTGTTGGAAGGTGAACCGTACAAGGATATCCTCAACTCAAACTCATTATATATAATCACATATACAAGTGTTTAATTCAGTAGCCTTCACCGGAAGTACATGCCAACAAAGCAAGCTGAGCTTAACCACACCTTGACATCACAATCATCCAACTCCTTCATATAATTTTGGTTGTTTAAATACAACGACATATTTATACTATGGAATGGGGAATTTGAGTTGAGACGCACAATGGGTTAGTCAATCATAATCATTTGGTATTTAGCTCATCGTTCACAAGAGTAGAACCTAAGATCTTCCCTTATAAGTAGAGAAGAAAATCATTAAATCGTAGTACCATACAATCGTCTCTCTCATACTTGCTAGCTGGACTTTGGAACGTACTTTAGATGACAGCCATTCGTGGTGATCCTTCTCCGCCACCCAGATTAACGATTAAGCGCAGTGACAATTACAAACAATTACTCAAATTACCCACAATTTGTACTTCACTTTCTTTTCAAGATCAACAATGAAACTATGAAATCATTATAAAGAATGAATGACACTGAAAAACATATAAACATATAACCAAAATATGTCATGTTCCAAATTAGAATTATGAACAATATATATTGAACAGAGAGTCTAATTAAGCTGTGTAGAGTAATTAAGTTGGTACCTTAATAATAAACTTGAATGTGGATCACTGAGAACCTTGAAAGCATTGACGACACTGATCAATCTCTTTGTCTATTTAGTGTTGGCGTGCAATATAACTAATCCAAGGTAATTAAAACAGTTTTGTATAAAAAAACAATATGCGTCAGAACCAACGAAGCTATCTGTTTCAAGGTTTGGCAGGCTATTATTGAGCAGCCAAATTCTGACTCAGCTGTTGGGACGACGTAGAAGTATTCGCAATTGTCACTTAAAAATGAAAAGGAATACCAATTAATCGTAATACAGCCAAACTCATATGCACTGGTAGTACTAACCGAAACACAATAATTATAGTTGCACTCTTGATCCTACTTCGAAAACTTGTAATTGAATCGAGACAACCGATAAATATTTCTAATATATATGCGCGTAGGTATACGGCCAAACTTAGATTAGTAAATTACATTCTCTTGTCATTTATGTTTACGTCTATATTGTTATTATCTACAGTTCCAGGCCAAGAAGGGATCAAAACAAAAGCAAAAAAGCAAAACGCTATTTTCATATGTGAGCTGTGAGCAGTGAATTAGACACAACAATAACTTTTGTAACAAGAAACAAAATAACAATAGTTTGATAGTGTAACTATTTGTGGATAAACAAATAACTATGGTTAGTCTATCAATTAAGAGTAATGCTGGTGAGACCAATTTAGTTAAGGGAGTTTTTTACTTTTAACGAAAATGATATTTTTACTCTAAAAAATAACTCATTATACTATTTACTTACAATACGTTTTGTCATTTTGATTAAGACTCAAAGTTTTCAAGCTATTTTCATTAGTTTTCTTTTTAATTAAATCTTTGGTCTCCCTAACACATCTTTATCCTAAATTAACTAAATTAATTAAATCTTAACTAGCAGCGTGCACATACTCTAGATTTGTGAGAAGTTAATCCGTTTTAAAAAATGGAGACACCTAAATGGGTTGGGCATTAGTGGGTTTGCTGACTAACCCGGCCAATCCAACCAAAATGGTATGGGTTGCATTGGATTGTACATTTCAAAAATTATTTTCCAACAAAAATATGACCAATTGTTCAATCGGTAAGTTGGTAGGGTTGAAGTATTAATAACCAAGGTTCTAAAAGACACTAGGCGCTAGTCGGGCGGCGAGCTGGGGCCTAGCGCCTAGGCGGCTAGGCGGGCGCCTTGGCGGACTAGGCGGATTTAAGTAAATCTATTATATTTTGTGTAAATAAATGTCTATTTATACTTAAAATATATATAATTTCATTATAAACTACAAAATAGAATGACATATATATTAGGAGGTATTGGAACATAATGAAAACATGGAGAACATGCATATAATGTGTATTCATTTAAGTATTCAACAAGTCTCTTACAATTTATTGGAAAAAATAAAATGCAAAATGAAAGTTATCTATTTTCTATCTAAGTGAGTCGCAACCTAGGCGGGTCTGGGCGGGCTAGGCGGGTGCCTAAGCGGTCTAGGCGGGCACCTCAACAGGTGTAAGAGCTCTTTCTTAATTTTCAAACGCCTAGGCATTAATCGGGGCGGTAGCCAACCGCCTAGCGCCTTGGCGGGGCCTAGGTGGCGCTAGGCGGGGATTTTTATAACAGTGTTAATAACCCATAGAATATTCGAAAGGAAATTTTAAAGTTTAAATTTAAAGGCAGCTTATTTGAGTGCAAATTGGAATCGTGTTTCCAATTTCGCCCGTAAGTTTTAAAATCCGAAACTGAAAATTCAAATTTGAGTATTTTTAATCTGAATTTTTTTTAGTGTCCCGAACTTATTCCGAAACAAAAACTTCCGAAATGTTTTTATTTTTATTTTTATTTTTTATAGCTAATTACTCATAGAGTCATATTCTATATTTTGTAATTAATTTTTGTATTATACTGTCAGTTTTGGATACATTTTGGTCTTTTTTTTATATTATTAAACATATGCTTATATGTCACATCCCGACCAGGGGTCTACCACATCCCGGGCCCGCTCCACCACCGTAGCACGATATTGTCCGCTTTGGGCCCCGACTACGCCCTCACGGTTTTGTTTCTGGGAACTCACACGAGAACTTCCCAGTGGGTCACCCATCATGGGAGTGCTTTCGCGCGCTACTCGCTTAACTTCGAAGTTCCTACGGAACCCGAAGCCGGTGAGCTCCCAAAAGGCCTCGTGCTAGGTAGGGATGAGAATATACATATAAGGATCACTCCCCTGGGCGATGTGGGATCTCACAATCCACCCCCCTTAGGGGCCCGACGTCCTCGTCGGCACACCACGGCCAGGGTTAGGCTCTGATACCAAATTGTCACATCCCGGCCCGGGGTCCACCACATCCCGGGCCCGCTCCACCACCGTAGCACGATATTGTCCGCTTTGGGCCCCGACTACGCCCTCACGATTTTGTTTCTGGGAACTCACACGAGAACTTCCCAGTGGGTCACCCATCATGGGAGTGCTCTCGCGCGCTACTCGCTTAACTTCGAAGTTCCTACGGAACCCGAAGCCAGTGAGCTCCCAAAAGGCCTCGTGCTAGGTAGGGATGAGAATATACATATAAGGATCACTCCCCTGGGCGATGTGGGATCTCACATTATATATTATAAAGGATAAGCATACTAGAATACCACAAAGTTGATTGAATTTATACATAAGCATATACTAAATATTAAGAAAGAACAATAAATTGCATGTAGGAAAAAGTTTGAGAATATTCAAAAAATTATAAAATACATAAGCATATAGCAAATTATGTTATGAAATTTTCGAGATTACTCTGATTTCGAAATTTCTGAATTTGCTGAAAATTGATCTAAAGTTAAAAATTGTGATTCAATCCGATTCAAAAATTTTGAAACGGAAATTGGAAACACTGTTTTCGATCCAATCCTTCTAAAAAGACACCCCTAAACTTATTTGTAGAAATTTCAAAGGATAACTTTAATATTGTTCGGTTGAAAATTTCAAACTTTACTGTAACCTGAAAGTGATTTTCCAAAAACCAAATGCCAAACTCATTTGAGTGAGAATAAATGTCATTTGAAGACAATGGTCTATCACAATATTAACCTTTACAAACTCAAATTTAGAGAATACTGACATCTATAAGTGCCTTTTTTTTTTTTGGGTCAAAGTGCAACTTAGGCCATCTCCAACCGAAGGGTCCAGAGGGCCAGAGGGCCGAAAATGGCCCTAAAACCGTCTCCAACCGAGGGCTAGGCCAGAGGGCTCTGGAATCTGGGAGGGCCCCACGGAATCGGAGAGGGCTGGAGGGCTGGCTTTTTTTTTTTAATCTTTGTTATTTCTGTCAGTTATAACCGACAGAAATAACAATTTGAATTTGAAATTTCCAACGGCTAGCGAGCCACTAGCCGTTGCTTCACTTTTTTTTTTCTTTTTTTTTTTTTTTTTTTTTTTTTTAAACATTTCTTTTCTTCTATAAATATGGTGAAGTTCTTTCAATTCTTCACTTCATTTGCAATATTTCCTTGTTCAATATTTCATTCTCAATATTTCATTCTCAATATTTCTCAATATTTGTTTCAATTTCTCAATATTTCCTTCAATATATTTTCCAATATTTCCTTATCTATAATATTTGTTTCAATTTTTCAATAATTTCCTTCAATATATTTTCAATAATTTCCTTCAATATTTCCTTCATTTTTTTTTCCAAAAAAATGGCCTCATCTGCAATGAAAGGTAGGCCTTGGACCCGAAAAGAAGATGAAGCTCTTTGCAAGGCTTATAGATGGGTCTCATAAGATAGTGTGAGGGGGATTTCTCAAACAAGTGAAGGTGTTTGGACTCGTGTGTCCAAAAAATACTTAGAGTTCTACGAAGGCACCATTCCATCGAATACTCGAAACCACGAAAGTTGTTCTTCAAGATGGAAGAAACATCTTCATCCAAGTTTGAATAAATGGCATCAAGCACTATTAGCAGCCGCAAGTAGACATGAAAGCGGCGCCAATTACTATGACGAAGTTAGTGTTTTCACAGTTTATTTTAAATGTTTAATTATATTACATTTAATTTTTGTAATTATATGTCATTATATTACATTTAATTTCATGAATTAATTTCCTAAATTTTTTGTAATTATATTTTCTAGGTACGTCAAGCAGAGGAATTGTATATGGAGGGCATCACAAAACCCTTTCAGTTTCACGGTTGTTGGGAAATTTGTAAAGGGTGGGTGTTATTTGAAGATCCACCTCAACATAGAGTAGATCCTTTGGGAGCTGCATCCCCATCTGTAGATATGAATGAAGATGGATCTCCTGCCATTCAACAAACAAGGGTAGAAAATCCGATTCCGTCCGAAGCTTCTTTACCTAGGGCTATGGGACGAAATAAGGCCCGAAGGTTGAGAGAAAAGGGCAAGGCAAATGATGATTACGCCACTCAACATGAAGTGGCGGCCTCATTGCGATTAATGGCGGAGCAAAATGCCCTTAAGGCGGAAGAAAGAAAGCATAGGCATGAAGAACGGGCCAAACAAATACAAGAAGAGATGGATGATAAGAATATGGAAAAGGAACACTACGAATTACACTCCAATGAGTAAGGCCTATTTTGATAGGAAAAAAAGGGAAATTATGCATCGGCGGCAGTTGTTTAACGATGACTATACTCCTACAATGGCGGATGATGAAGATGATGTTAATTATGGATATTAAATTTAAGTTGTTGTAGTTTTTAAATTTAAGTTAATGTTGTTTTTAAATTTAATTTGTAATTTTTAAATTTAATTTGTCGTTTTTAAATTTAATTTGTAGTTTTTAAATTTAAGTTAATGTTGTTTTTAAATTTAAGTTGTTGTAATTTTTAAATTTAAATAATAAATTATGTTTGGCCCTATGGCCCTTTGGCCCTCGGTTGGAGACGGTTTTTTGTGACAAGGCTAAAACGAGCCCTCTGGCCCTCGGTTGGAGACGGAGGCAAATATGGCCCTGTACTGTTCATTAAAATATTAATATCTTGGAGAATCTTGGAGGGCCAGATGGCTCAAACGAGCTCTCTGGCCAACCCTCGGTTGGAGATGGCCTTATAAGTGCCTTTTTGTATGAATCGAGATCTTTAGTCTTTACATATTTAGTTATTAAACTTTTAATCATATATCTTATCATCATTCGCATTATTTATATTGTGAGTCGGTCCACTCATGAATTTTCATTTGCCATAACAAGGGTAAGAAATAAAGAAACAATATAAATTCAATTGTGCTTCGATTGTCAAACCATGATACATCACCATCACTTTCAATTTGTGACCAGGGAAATTAAAGGAAGAATGGAAAAATAAACATGTCAATATCAATAGGGCCACAACTCACATGATCAAATTAGCACCCACATTTACCTAGGGGTGGGTTCGGTACGGTTACCGTACCAAACTTTCGGCTTGGTAAAATCTATTACCATTACCGTACTAAACTTTCGGTATACCGAAGTTTGGTATTGCCAAAAGTTTGGTTGGCATGGTATGGCAATGGTAATTGCCATTTTGTTTTGGGACAAAATTTGTTTTTGTTTTTTTTACCCAATTCATGGGCAAAACTTTTTTTTTTGTACCTTTATCTCATACATTGTAACTTAAATTAATCTATTATTCATCGTTCACAATTCACACACACAATAATTCAAATAATGCATCAAGATTCATGATGAAAATTAAGCTTGCAATCCAAATAGAAGTTACGAACCAAAACAAATAGAAGTTACTAATCCAAATAGAAATTAAAGTTTCAAACCAAATGAAAATTGGAACTAAACTTCAAAAGTAGAATTCATTGATCAATTATTCAAGCTTGAGATGTCGAAGCTTTTGAAGGAAGCATTGAACTTGTAAAAGAATGAGCTTGTGTCAAGCCTACATTACAAACAAATAAAACATATTAATTAGTAGCAAAAAGAATTAAAGTTGAAAACCATTTAATAACAAATTTACTAAAAAAAATTAAAGCATATCTTTCTTGTTTCCTCTTTTTCCATTTCCTTGTAAAATTGAAGCATATCTTATGTTGGTTCCTTGTAGAAGTTTACTTTATCTGCCCTAAGCCAACCACTAGTACACACTAGTGCCTCTACTATTTTAGAAATCAAGGATGCCCTAAAAAGGTCAACAACCCTCCTTCCTAGGCTAAATGCATTTTCACTAGCAACGATAGAAGTGGGGGTTACAAAGATATCTTGGCAATTTGTGAAAGAATTAGGAACTCTTTTGTATTTGATTTCCACCATTTCAAGAGATCAAAGTCACCAACAACAATGATAATATAAGTAGGGTTTTATTTTCAAATTATTGGAATATTATAAATATGTGTTATATAATTATCTAATATATAATTTATAAATTATATATTTTATTTTATTTTTGGTACGGTACGGTAATACCGTGGTAATGGTATCCATTACCAATACCGTACCATGAAATTTTGGTACGGTACATTACTGTACCATTACCGATTGGCGCAAAAAATTTGGCATAAAATCGGTATGGCACGGTTGGCAATTCGGTTGGTACGGCAATTTGGCAAAAAAATACACCCCTTTACCTCCTTTTATTTTTTGGAAGGACCTACCTCTTGGAGTAGTTACCCTAAACAGAAGGTAATGACAAATACCTATTAAAATTGACCAACTTTTCCCGCTATATGGGGTAACCCTTGAATGGATTCAAGAGGCTAATAACTCTGCCTTCTTCACTTTTGAAATGCTCTCCACGACTCCAACTGCTGAAACGTGTCCCCTAACAGTTACCATCTTTGTCTCTAGGTCAATACTGAAAGATGTAACCCCTGGTATATATACAAAATCCCAAAAATATTTAATTTCCTGAAAATGTTAATGAATTGCAAGCATAAATGGATAAAACTAACAGGAAATGATAACAAAACAAGAAGTGTTTAGCGAAAAATACAGAGTAAACCGACTTTGGGAGATTTTAGTGTAGTTTTTCGAATTTTTGAAAGTTTTGAGAAAACACGATAAATTTTAAAGGGCGTGAACAACGTAACTCTTAAAAATAAGATTGGTGCCTCCTTTAAAAGACATATATAGTGAACCAAACCTTCTAAGTTCTAAGAGAAAATTAAACACAACAGAATCAAGGACCCTAAGAAGAAAAAGCCTAGAAAATATTAATGTGATATTCATAGTCATATAAAATATTAAAACGTACCTTCCATCTTAGAGAGATGTTTCTTCAGTTTACCAGCACATCCTTGGCAATGAATGGAAACTCTCATAACCACCACCTGCATATATATGTAATCAACACATTACACTACATTGACCTTTAAGTTAAGAATATTTCTTTATCTTTTGAGTTATTATGCCAGATCATTCACTCAAGACCTTTGATCTCTACTCGACCGGATGAAAAAAAAATGAGATCACTTCGTATGGACTTGTTGAGAATGATTCCAATTCAACCCGATCCATTTTTTTCATAGAACTATTTACTTCATCGCAGACATTTCTAAAACACTTCTAACAGAGAGATATATAGTCAATTTTGAAAGAGCCTAATGATTTCTTATAAATTTTTTTCGGGTGGATATAAGGATAAAACTTGTTTGACTATTGATTTACTTTTTGTTTTGTTTTGTTTTGTTTTTCTAGGCAGAAAGGAAAGTAATTAAGTTGAAGTCAGCAATATAAATCAAGATTTGAGAGAGACGAATCAAGTGAAACTATTCATTATATATTGTAATTTATTTTGACAAATTTCCTACATGATATTCTTTTACTCTTCAGTAGTATACTATCCAGAAAATATAGTATAGTTACCTAAAAAACAAAAGAAGGAAAATGGTGTTATTGTGGAGGGCCTGGCCTTGCAGGCTATGGCTGCTTTCAATTGAGTACTGGATCTGACAGTGGGCCTAATATATTTTCAACTGATTGATTGAGGTCTGGGATAAAGGGAT
Organism: Cotoneaster glaucophyllus; assembly: GCA_036320875.1. Lineage (NCBI taxonomy): Eukaryota > Viridiplantae > Streptophyta > Magnoliopsida > Rosales > Rosaceae > Cotoneaster > Cotoneaster glaucophyllus. The sequence goes on from CM070073.1 coordinate 45,254,553, forward strand.
TTGAGAATTTTTGCATAGGATTAGACTGACGTTGATCATTCATATAAACATTTGAGAAAATTTAGTTCCATCTAACACACCACAGCCGGAAAAAATATTAAAAGTTGATGACTAAGTTTGCAAATAAATTTGTATTTTTACCTGGAAGACATTGTCCGCGGATGACGACGGTGGTAGTAAATCTGGATCAGATGATGGTAGTTTTCGGATCGACTTTGACATTGGCTGCTGATCATGGTGGTTAAGAATACTGCTAGTGGTAGTGCTTCGCCTGCGACTGTGAGAGTAGGACGTCTCATGACCATGAGCTGGAGGAGGAGAAGTGTTGAGGAGCCTGGAGTAGTAGTATTGATTACCGCCGCCGCCATTATTAGTACTAGTTGATCTTCTCATCATCATGTAATGCCCATGTCCAGCATTGTGATTGTGGTGGACAGTGGTAGCTGCAGCTGGTCTTGTCGGCGGCACGAAAACGGAGCGAGCTTCAGTCATACACACCGCAGTTGCTACCTGAGACTGGCACATGAACCCTCTCATCATCATCTTCTTCTTCATCTTCTCCTTTGTACCGCTGCGGCTTTTCATGTTCATGATATATAATTGATCACTAATTAGTGGGACTGGGAGGGAGGGAGGGAGAGAGGGAGAGAGAGTGAGAGTGTTTGTTAACTAAGTTATGCAAACGCTAGCGGTGAATAATACAGATAGGAGATGCGTGAAGGAATGAGATCAATTTATATAATATAAGTACAACGTTATGTGGTGTTACGTGTCAATAAAATAAAGATATGTGGATAAAACTTACAAGCGTATTTTATTTTTATGTCAAATGATGCTTCATTATTGATGAAATGCTCGTGCTATGTAAGTAATTCTGCCAGGAAGATAAGATTAGGGATGAGAAGGAGAGAGTACTGAACATGCTGTCTTTATGACTTAGCTAACAGAGTTTGGCAGGCATTGCACTGCAACTGGCTCTGCCAGACAGTTAATTTTATTTGTCACCATCCTGTCTTTTTCTCTGTTTAATGTACTTCACAAATTCACTATTTATCTTCAGTTGTATTGATCCAATACCCACACATCACATATGCATATGCAATATATCCTTTTCCTTTCTGAGTAAATGTACCACATCCTTACTAATGCTACCTGCAGCAAAAACCAGAATGGGCCTAGATTGATGATTTGATATATTGAATGGAATGCTAAGCTAGTTATATGGTGCTTTCTGGTATACTATACTTATTTAATCGTTTTAGATATTAATTTTGGATTTTTAAACAGATTGTACAAAAAGCGGAGCATCATAGAAAAATATGTATCGTTCTCTTCTTTACTTCCAAATACGTTGAATTATTCAATTAATCTACTACATTGCGAACACATAATCACTATTCGAAAAGACTATAATTACTTGGGTTATATATAGAGTTCATATGTTCCCAGATTAATGAAGTAAATTTAGGCTTTATGTATATGTTTAAGCATATTGTAGTAACTCTAGCAGGTTAGAGTTTTATCACGTCTAATAGGTGCAATATTTATAGACTTATGAGACTATATGTAGGTGGTCCCTCCTCTCTCTCAAAGACAAGTTTAAATTCTGTCAGTGATTACTGAAAGCATAAGGATACAGTTTTGTGGGAGTAGGACAATCTTCTAGTGTCCGCAATCATATCTTCATCTTCATTATATGTGTAAATTGATTTAGTATGTAATTAATATTAGTTTTAGATCCTTCATTTTATACCTGGTATCAAAGCATCGTAATTTTTTTATGAAAAAAATTTAAGATTACTATAAGGACACGTCTTTAATGTTTTATAAAAAGATTTTTGAAGAACTACTTTGTAAAATGAATAGGACAAATAAAGTTTAGCATTTTTATGATACAAATTATTTATGGTGTTACAGTTCTATTAGATTAGGAATATGATTGTGTAAATCTTAACATATCTAGGGTATTATTATGAGATTCTAATATATTTCTTAGACTAGATATTATTCTATTAGAGCCGTAATCCTATTGGGTAAGGAATTTACCTTCCCTACTACTATAAATAAAGGCACAATGGGTGGAATAACACACACCTTACAATTACACATCTCTCTCTTCTCTCTGTATGTGCCGCAACCCCTCTCTCTGGTCTCCATAATTGTTCAGTAAATTATGCTTACAACACGTTATCAGCACACACTTGACGCTACTCTAAAGAGAGTTTGTTCTTCAAGTAGGGGAGTATTACGTTTTAATCATTTTTTTATGATTAATTTATTTTTTCATTGAATTGATCTACATGCTATTGATTCAAATTAATTTTTCTTGGGTTTATATCACAAATGGTCCCTGAAATTGACCCCATCAATCATGATGGTCCCTGAAATTGAAAATCGATCAATGTAGCCCCTGAATTTTAACTCGCGAATCAATGTGGTCCTTCTGTTAGTGTTCCGTCCAAATTAACTTTAAAAAAAAGGTTAGATAACCAATTTTTCATGGTAAAATGATCAAAAATAACTTTTCTTTTTTCCATCTTCACTTTTCTCTCCATTTTTTCATGGATTTGGTGCTAAAACTAAAATAAAAACAAAAAAAAGTGGTTCTCTAACCTTTTTTTGGTCATTTTACCATGAAAAATTGGTTCTCTAATCTTTTTTTAGTGTTAATTTGGACGGAACACTAATATAAGGACCACATTGATTCGCGAGTTAAAATTCAGGGACTACATTGATCGATTTTCAATTTCAGGGACCATCATGATTGATGGGGTCAATTTCAAGGACCATTTGTGATATAAACCCATAATTCTTTGTTGAACGTGATACAACGCATTGGAGTTGCAATTCCGACTTTCCAAGAAGGATCTTCTACAAATTCAAAGGCCCAATTGTTTTTTGCCAATTAGGTTCTTTTAAAATAAAATAAGATATTTGAAATGACCGTGAAACATGAAAACATTCCCTATGATGCATGAACCCCTACATTTAGATTTACCTTCTGATATATATTGTAAATGTTTCATATATTTGCTAGTGTGTGTGTGTGTGTGTAGGCCTGACAATTCCTAACACAACCCGATAACCCAACTCGACACGACACGACACAAAATTAACAGGTGTTCGGGTCGACACAATAACGAATCGGTTCGTTATCGGGTAACTCGATAAGCATCTGTTAAGATAACGGGTTGGCTCAGGTATACATGTGCTTGTGATAGACGATAAGCAAAATATTAATTTAATAATTTTATAACCCTAAAAAAATACTATAATAATTATATATATTAATTTAGCAATTTTATATCCCTAAAAACCAAGGTTCTAAAAAACGCAAAGCCATAGTCGGGTGGCGGGCTAGCGCCTAGGCTGGGTCTAGGCGGGCGCCTAGGCGGATTTCGGTAAATTTATTGTATATCTTGTAAATAAGTGCATATTGACACTTACAAAAAAAATATACTTGTATGAAATCCATGGATAAGATAATAAAATAATGATAAAATGCAAAAAGAGTATCCAACAATGTCTCTCCAATAGATAGGATTTTTTTTATTTTTTAATGAATTAGATGGTGTAAGATGAAAGTTCATATGATAATAAGTATGTATTACTTAATAAATATTTTTTAAAGATTATTTATTATATAGTGAATGAACTTAAAAAAAAGTAAAGGTGTAAACGTTGTGGTTTCTAGTATGTGAAAATGGAGGTGGGAAACACTGCACCAAAAAGGGATGTGGGGCACACCACATAATATTCAATGTATGTTATATGTCTTGACAATTGATTAGAAGTTAATTAATTTAAAAAAAAAAAGTGGAGTGGTCATGTCTGTCATGTGGGGGAGTGAGAAGAGAGAGAAACTCATTTCTCTCTTCTTCTTCCTTCCATCTTTTTCTTCTTCCTTTCATCTTCTTGAAACGCAAAAGGCATAACCAGAACAAGAACACAACTCTCTGCAATGACAAAATGTCTAAAACGCCTAGACCGCCTGGGTCATCGAGTTTCTCGCCTAGGCCGCCCAAGCACCGCCTAAGCTGCCTCCGAGCCCGCCTAATCTTCTTGCCGATTTTTCTCCCGATTATGGGCTAATTGGAGCGGTTGTGCACCTTGTAGTGCCTAGGCGGCCGCCTAGGCCGATTTTTAGAACACTACTAAAAACTATAATAATTATATATATTATATTAAATTTAAAAAATTGGTGACCATTGGATCAGTTAAGATTTAATCTCAGTAGTCCATTGTGCATTAGGCTGGAGGCTATCCTTCTTTTCTCTCTCATTCACTATGATCTCTCCAGTCCAGACTTACTCCCGCGCTGTCTCCTTAATCTGCATCTTTCTTGCATCCTCCTCCTTTCACTTCCTTCAACTCAACCCCGGCAGCCACAAGAAAACCACACATAGGCAAGCACACGCTAAAGGTATGAATTTTGTATTTTTGGGTATTATGTGTTTTTTTTCAAAAACTAGTGATTTGGGGTTTTCATTAAAATTAAAACTAATGGCTAGGAAATGAGGTAATATATTTTTATATGGTATAGTACTATTGTTTTATTTATTTTCATAATTATTTTGGTAAACTTCTCATAATTTGAATGATTTTTAATGTTTGGTTTTTCTATACTTAGTTTATGCGGAAGAGAGTTCTGATGTGGAAAACCTTACTGAAAACATCATCAACATAACTCTTGAAGGCAATAGATCAAGCTAAAGTTCCATACAATTTCCTCATGATGATCGATGAAAATTGAGGATTTTGTAAAAAGAATAACATGCAAACTTTGAGTTCCATTGGGAAGGTTTAAACTTTTGAGAAAGCCTTCACAACCTTGAAAACAAAAATTCTTTCGTTTTGCATATCCTTGCACATTTAATATTTTGTAATAGACTAGTAGTGTATGTAGTACTTAAACGACAAATGTGTTTTAATGTTTTGAAGTAAAATTTATGTGGCAATGTGTGGTATGTGCAAATTTAAGAAAAAAAAATATTTTTCTTAATGGGTCGGGTTATTTTACCCGTTGGGTAAAGTGACCCGACCTATTAAGGACCTGTTAAGATAACGGGTGTGACACGACACGACTTGTTCAGATAACAGGTGTTACACGAAAACGACACGAACACGACAAACATGACCCGTTTTCCATGCCTATATATATATATACACACACACACACACGTTTCATGCATTTCGCAATTTTTTGCCATATGGATTTTGTGAGTCAAAGAATTGAAAGAAATCAGAAACAATTAGGGTTTTCAAACCCTTAGGAATTTCAAAAAAAAAAAAAAGAAAGGCAATTTAAATTTGGGAAATCTGCGGCTAAGCGGCGGCCTAAAGCCGCGCCACCACACCGACCTGACGCCAAAGCCGAGCCTATAGCTCAAGACTTAGGTGTTGAAACGACGTCGTATCGACGCCCCCGTGAGGTAGCAGCCCTTTGGGCTTTAATGCGTACATAAACCAGGCCCTCAGCCTTGGTTTTGAAATTTGTAGGGCACGCACTCCTCCAAGCCGCATACCAGTAACTTGTTGGCTGGCCTCTTCCTCATTCCAGCCCGTGCCAGACCAAGCCAGCACGTGTTGGGCTTGTTCAAAGCTTTCAGCCCGCCAGCCAGCAAGCATAACTTATTGGGCTTATCTCGCATCCCATCCCAGCAGCCAGCACATCTCTGGGCTTCTCACACACCAACACATCAATCAACCGCTAATTGGGCTTGCATATGCAACTGGCCCGCTTTTAACTGTAAGCTTGCAGCTTGTTTTGTATGTTGGGTTACACAACATCCTTTCCCAAGCCCACTAGCAACCAATTTTTTTTTTGTTGCTTTGAAGGGTTACCTCTGCCCGCTGCCACATGTAGCTGTGTCCCAACCTCAATGGCCTGTAATTTTTTTATTTGTTGTAGGGCCGTGTGTTGCATCCATCCCATATATGTAAAGGCTGCATTCTTTTTTCGACCCAATGCCATATTTTGGCATCCCTCACTTCTTAACCATACCCAAATATTTTTGGGACATTTTTAGTTAAAGTCGTACTAGGCCATAATTCACTTGTCACTTGGCCCGCCGCCAATCGAAGCTAATATGACCTAAATGTCATTATTTTGCTTCCATGATAGACCTCATATGGTCTCAATCTGTTGAATTAATTAAAAGTGACCAACATTCCATTAATCTGAGAAGACATCCAAAATTATTGGCCTGAAGCCCACTTTTGGACATTAACGATTCAATAATTTATTTCTCTTTTTTGAACCGTTGACATCTTTTCGTAGTCTCGAAGTGCTCACACTTGACTTCCTAAAGCACCTCAAATCCACTACACTTAAATCAGCATATTGCATTTTGTGTTCTTGCAGGAACCTCTCTTTTATGAACTAAACGTTTATAAACTAAATTGAACTTGTAGTTTCGAATTTAGTGCCTTTAAAACCTAAAGTTTTCATAAAACAAAACACCCATGAAAACCCAACGTTTTTCATGCAAACCATGTCTTAAGCCCGAATGTTCTAACTTTACCTGAAGCACACCGTGATTACGTCCATGAATGAGTACGATTCTGAAGTTTATAAATCCGATTGAATTTTGACTAGAGAATACTTTTCTCGTCCTTCCATGTTTCTAACTCGCTTATGAAGTAGCAGTATAGAAAACAAAATTTTACCAAATTCTCGTATCTGATTATTACCATAAATGTAAGAACGGTATAAACTCAGCTTCGGCTGGAGTCTACTGAATGGTGAACTCAGCTTTGGCTAGAGACTACTGAAAGGTGAACCTAGTTTCGGCTGGGTCCTAATGAATGGTAATGCTTTGCTTCGGCAGAGGCTTATCGAATAGCCCCTCTAGCTTCGGCTGGAGCCTACCGAACCTAAGTCTTGGTCTGTCTGTCTCTTTCTCACCTACTTTAAGTTTTTTTTTTATTATTTATTTAATTTTTTTTTACAACATATGGTAGAATCAGGGTTTGCCAAGGTGTGACATCATGCCCGAAGCATGATCCTTGGCACTTAAGACCTAATACTTCAAGAATAAGGGATATTGTTCCTGAACCTCAACCGTGCATATTTTACTTCCATTTTGATGGAAGATATCTGATTATGCACCTGTTCGTGCCCCTACCAATGTCATTGAGGAGTACTATTCTTGTAGTCAATATGTGAGACTAATTTCACTCCAGCAAACACTGTTGGAAAAGCAGAATTTTGACATGAATGATCATGTTGGCCGAATCCACCTTAGTAACCTTGGTTTACTTTGTGAACATTTTTCTATGTTCCTGGATTCACATTTGGTGTTTGTTTTCGTTATGGATAATTTATCGATATTGTCCTCGAATATGAGTTAATTGAATCATGTTTCTTGTATACATGTGACCAAATTCAGTTAAACACGTGATTAGGTACAAATGTGGGAAAGTTAGTTATTTGGATGAATGTGATACTATGCACACTAACTTAAGACCTAAATCACATCTCTAGCAACGATTTCAGGTTTATCCAACTTGATTAAGAGCATTTGCATGTTTATCGTTGTATGAATGGTACTATATTACCATTTAAGGGACCTTATATTATATCCGTTCTGGAAGAACGTCATTGAGTCTTAAGGATATTCGAGATGACAATAATCATGAATGAAACCACTGATAGAAAATAGAGTAGAATATCTTTGCACCACCTCCAAAAATGAGCTTGAATCTTCGCTTTGGGGCCAATGGACTGTCTCCCAACTGGGAACACGCCACATGTGATCGGCCTGAAGCTTGGTGATTGAGCAGTTTACTTGCTTTGGCACGACCTTTTCGGACACTTAGGTCGAACAATGATGCCACGATGTATCTCCTTACCCAAAGTAAGGATCGTGTGCCTATAAGCACATTTTGCCAAGCCTGCTCGTTAGGGAAATTGATTTTCTATATCATCCGTAGCAAAGATACGAAACGACCCTCTTTCACAGTGGATTCAAGGGAATATATGTGGACTAATCCAACCAAAATGTAGACCATATAAATACTTATGGTTTTGGTTGACGAATCGACAAACTGGTCACATGTTTGTCCACACACATTGCTGTTAAACCTCCTGGCCGATTATATGGTTCACCACCCTAATTATCACATAAAGTCTAGAAAACTGGATAATGCCGGAAAGTTTATATCAAAGGTTTTCGATTAGTATTGCATTTCTTTTGGGTTTATAATTGGATATCGAATTCCTATGTTCATCCCAAAGCAGCCTCGCAGAGCGATCATAAAGCGTAATTTAATTGATCGCTCGGACCTTGGTGAACGCACCAAGCTTTCGGTTTCTGCCTAGGGCTATGCAATCTTGTACGCAACTATGTTGGTCTGCCTTGAGGCCCATTGCCACCCAACCATTTTCGACGTTACGGTTGGTTACTGGGTATGAATCCTGACGTTTCGTATTTACTTGTTTTGGGTGTACATTCCATGTGCCAAGTTGCGCTGCCACAATGTACCAATATGGGTCCTCAAAGAAGGATGTGAATGTTTATCGATCATGATTCTCCTTCGCACTAGCCCTTTAGAGCCCTTGCATACGATCTCTTTATCGCTCATTTGCAGATTGTCACTTCAATGAGACAGTCTTCCCGCCGTTAGGGGGAGATAAGAACGTCAACATTCATGTGGACCGACGTAAATTTCTGTGGACGTTGCTTACTATGTCTCATCTCGATCCCCATATCGTGCAAGTGTGATAAGCAAGTGCGATGTATTCTAGCTTTCAGAATATTGCTCCAGACGCATTCCTCTGATCTAGCTAAAATGACAAGATCATATACTAGCTGTAAACATGCCTGCAAGAATAGATGTACTTAACGGACGTCGAGCTAACATCCTCGAAGGATGTGCCGCCCCTGTTGAACGGTCCAGTACACGTATGGATAGCCAATCAATCTGTCTCGACCTGAAGCACGACATATCACTTGGTTCATAGGATTCACTTCCCTAAAAGAATAAGATCACGACACACTATGAATCCATACTCAATCGGTGTCTAAATCATTTCCATCTCATGAGATTAATGCGGATTACTCCCAAGACTTGAAGTTCTTGGTCCAGTATACTAGTTTGGATGAGATAATAGAATTGGAATGAGATTATCATCGATGATGTTTTCACTTATATGGTAGCTACAGACATAAATGAAAAACGACGATATCGAACCCTGTTCCGTTGATGAGTGACAACGTAGAACTGATTGGACAATCGAAATTACAATCCAGGTTAAATTCCTTACCAAAGTTTGTTTGGACATGTAGTTCTTACACTGCCCAAGGTAACCTGTTGTGTTACAAGTGAGAAATGAAGCATAATGAGATGAATGAAACATTGCGATATGATGCACGCCTTACGACGCAAGGTTTCTCTCAAACGCCTTGTGATTGATTGTAGCATTACGAATGTGGTTAGTGTTTCTCCATGGGGATATTGATACGAAGATTTACATGTAAGTTCTCGAAGAATTACATGGACTGGTTCAAATAGTTCCAAACCACACCCTCTTAACTTGTTTGAGGTGTTCACTTACAGATTGAAACATCCGACGAATGTGGTATACCCGTCTAAGTGATTATTTGATCAGTTAGGGATATGAATTATGCCCTTGCGTGTAAAACTATGAAGTCTTATTTCAAATTGCTAGAGTTACAGTTTATGTCAAATGACATGAATCTCACTAAGACTCTGGAAGAGCTTGAGAAAACTGCCTCGCACCTGAAGATGGAATTTGAGATGATGGATCCTGGAAAAACTCGTTTATGCCTTGCCCTGAAGTTTAGGCGTTGTTCTAACAGTACTTTGGTCTACTAGTCGAACTATACCCTAAAGGTGTTACCTTTTCAGTATACCTATGATCTTTCATACGCTATATGCAAATGAGACCCTTGAAGAGGTTATGGAATCAGAAGTTTCATATCTGAGTTCAACTTTGAGCTTTGTTGTACTTAGCTCATTGCGTTAGAAAGGATATCTCATTCGCTGCTAATCTATTAGTAAAGATGCAGCATCGCGCCTACACACATCCACTGAATTAGTATTAAAGACGTTTTCTACTACCCTGAAAGGTACTACAGATTTGGGCTAACCCCAACGCATCCTGAATGGATCCTCAGAATGATGTTTGCCTTGTTGTTATGCTGACGCTAGTTACCTATCAAACCCACACAAGGCACATCCCCAAAATGGTTGTCTTTACCATTAGGGATATCGTAATATCTTGAAGGTCCACGAGATGACCTTAGTTGCGAAATCTTCGACTTGTTTCAAGACCCACCTTACTTCACTACGCCACACATGAGGCATGGTTGAGATCTCTTGTTGAGCATATTCAAAGTACATATTGTTTTCATCCATTGTTAAGTCCAAGCGATGATCTATGAAGATTATGCCGCATGTATCAACCCGGCCAAGATATGATACGTCAACGCCAAGACATATTGCATCTACATCAACAAAGCATCAGGAGATTGAAGTTATGCAAGCCGATCCCAGACAACCTTACCGACCTCTACACGACGTCAGTGCTGAAGTCAACCTTCTAAAAGCTTGTCCGAGGAATTGGTATGCCTAAGTATTCATATGAAATGCTTGTAGTTCTCATTTTGAAGTTCTGTCAAACTCAGGGAGAGTATCCAGAAGTATACTCACTTGATCTTAATGTACTCTTTTTTCCCTATGATTATGAGCATTTTTCCCATTAGCTTTTGCTATGTAATTATGAGCATTTTTCCCATTAGCTTTTGCTATGTAACTAGGTTTTGACGAGGCACCCATCTTGGGCTGATCATACCCTTGTGAGCCCTTCACAAGACTTACAGTTTTGACTTAATGCAACTTTTCACTTTTCTCCTTAGTATGTGGGGTTTTCTCCCATCTTGGGTTTTACCATAGCGAAGTTTTGTGAGTTTTACCTTTTATGCATTCTTCTGTTGATTTGAGACTCGCATTTTCAGTATTATACACCTGAAATAACAAAAAGATTAAAACGTAAATGTCCTACGAATTTTCAGTATTATATATGCTTAATTATAAAGGAAAATTAATGAAAAGTGCTTGAAAAGTTTTAGTTTTAATAAAAAATCATGTTATAAGTTTTGTTTAATAAAAAACCATGTTATAAGTTTTAGTTTTAATAAAAAAACCATGTTATAAGTTTTGTTTAATAAAAAACCATGTTATAAGTTTTGTTTAATCAAAAACCATGTTATAAGTTTTGTTTAATAAAAAACCATGTTATAAGTTAAGTCACTGTTTCTGGAATCTAAGTCACTGTTTCTGGAATTTAAGTCATTGCACTGTTAGTTTATTTCCAGCGACAGTGTTATTTTTTCCAGCGACAGTGTTAGTTTTTCCAGCGACAGTGTTATGTTTTTCCAGCGACAGTGTTAATGTTCATTTTCTTTCCAGATACAGTGTTTGTTTGTGCATGGCCCAAAGGGCTTGGTGTGGTTGCTGCTCGCCGGAGCTAAACAGAAGGGAAGACCGGATTTCAGCCGGAAAGTTGGACAAACTTTAAACGCTCATAACTTTATCAATACTCAATGAAATCAAGTGATTCAAAAACAAAAATTGTAGTTCTCGCAGAGACGAAGATAATGGTACCTTGCACGATAGCTAACTCATTGTAGTTTGGCCGAAAAACGCCTCGAAAGCCTCGGAGGTCGCCTGAAACTGGGTTGGACAAACTTTAAACGCTCATAACTTTGTCAATACTCAACGAAATCAAGTGATTCAAAAACAAAAATCGTAGTTCTCGAAGAGACGAAGAGAATGGTACTTTGCACGATGGATAACTCGTTGTGGTTTGGTCGGAAAATGCCTCGAAAGCCTCGGAGGTCGCCGGAAACTGGGTAAGATTCAAATAGATATAACTTCTTCAATACTCAACGAAATAGGGTGATTCAAAAAGGAAAGTTGTAGTACTCAGCGAGACGAAGAGGAGGAGGAGGAGGAGGAGGAGGATGAGGGCCAAAGGAGAGCCCATGAGTGACTGGCTGGTGGTCGAGCTGTCTGTTGGTTTGGTGGGTTTTACCTTGTTCTGGGATGGTTTTTGGTTAAAAAAAGTTATAGGATGGTTTTTGGTTAAAATAAACTTAGTTCAAGCCTTTTTTATTAAAGCTCCCTAATTATAATGCAGTACATTCAAATTTACTTACAATTGCAACACCTTTCTTATCTGCACGGGTGATATAAACAAAAAAGGTAGACAGGATAACTGAGATCAAAGGTGCAATTGCAGGCACCCAAAATAGTTTCTTGTTCTTTTTTCCCTACATCAGCATTATCATTAGCAATTTAGCAAGCTCCAATAAATCAATTAATTCAAGATTAATCAATGAATATATAGTTGATTCTCGATTGAGCGGAACTAAATTTATGAGAAGCAATAGGACTTACGATGTACTTTGTCAACAGAAGAAAAGCCAAGAAGGAGACTCCTATTAGTATAGTTTGCCAGTTCCACTGCAAAGTTAGACATACAGTTGATAAATTAGATATGAAGAGAAGGCATTAAAGAGGGGAATTCGAACTTGAGACGTATTAATACATTGAAAAGAAGTACCACTAGGCGAACTAATAGCTAGTCAGTTAGAAAACAGTATGTACTTTATAAACAATATCAGTTAAACTCACTCAATCGCTCATGTGCATATGATCAGCTTATATATATGGACAGATGGCTGAAAGGATTGAAAAACATTTGTTGGAAAGGTGTAAAATCGGCAGCAAGGCTAAGCATTGTAGATTTGGCCTCCCATGTCCGGTTTGGACGCGTGACCTGCCGTTTCAGAGAGAACGGCAAGGTGAACCAAAAAATCACTTTGCCCTAAGACCATCTCCAATGGTGACTTATAACCTAAAATTTACCTTTTTTTCCACCCCAAAATTCACTCCAATGCATAACCTAAAACTAACCTAAAACCTAAAACCTAAAACTAACCCAAAAACCAGCCCAAATTTATGCCACAAAGCAAATTGGACCCCACCAAGTGAGACTGAAACCGGGCTGTGAAGCCCAACTGCTACTAGCTGACTCGCCCACGCGCCCCACGCGCTGGGCTTTTTACATAACAATTTGGAACCCACGTGGGGTTGTTCCCCCATGTCAGACGGCTGTTTTGGAAACAGTAGCCCCAATGGCTACTTTTGTAAATCCAACGGCTCCATTTAAATGGGCTGTTGGTTAATCCAACGGCCCAGGTTCAAATTATTTTTGTTTTTAGTTTTATATTTATATATTTGTTGAATCCAACGGCTTAGATCAAATATAATCAAATCTAACGGTAAAAAAAAAAGATCTAACGGTCCAAATTTAAATCCAACGGCTAAATTAAGTTTATGCGGTTTATTAAAAGTTGTTTGTATTAAGTTTATGTGGTTTATCATAATTTTCATGTATTGACTTAGTGATTTTTCAAAATTTAAATATTTTTAGGTTAAAATGTTTATATAATTAATTTAGGATAGTCTACGTATTTTTTTTTTATTTAAAAAGTTAATTTAAAAAAAAATTAGCCTTTAATTCATTCTTTGATAATCTCGGGCTAAAATTTTAGGTCATAACCATTGGAGCAAAAAAGCTGTTTCTGGGTTAAAACCTAAATTTTCTAGGCTAAATATTTTTAGGTTTTAGGTCACCATTGGAGATGGTCTAATGTATGGTCATTTTGGCCTAATTTCTTCATTTACAAACCTAAAACGGGATTTTAAGATTTATGACCTTTTTGGTATTTTATTATTTGCTTCTCGTTTTCTATTGTACTCTAGAAATCCTAGGGCTAAGACTATATAAGCAACCTTAGGGGGCTAGCATTGTAATCTTTCCGTATCATTCAACAATAAACTTTGAGGTTTTCTTAGTTTGCTAGTGAATTCTAGTTTAGAGTATTTCGTTCAATTTCCTTGTTCATTATATCGTGCTGCATCAATATATCAGTACCCCATGATGTACTGCAGAAAATACTGAACGCATAACGGAAACAATGTCAGGTTTCTTGGTAAATATCTTGATGCCAAGTAACCCTTTAAGCTGCTGAAGGGAAATGGTAATGGCAGCTCCACCCATAAATCCAACAATGGAAGCATGAGATAGAAAATCAATCAAGAATCCCAACCTGCACAAAACTATGGATTAATTACTAACTAATATTCATGCATACAACACACACACACACACACATATATATATATATATGTTCTTTTATATAGACAGACATATGATGATGATAATACCTGAGAAATCCTAAAGTAAGTTGTGTGACTCCGGCAAAGAATGTAGCAGTTAACATTAGGCGCAGATAGTCATCTGCATCCGTTTTATAATCAACCTCATTCAGCACCAAACTCCCAAGCAACAGAGACACCACGGCCACCGGTCCAATCGCTATGTCCCTTGAGCTACCCATGAACGCATAAATAAGCGGCGGTACGAAACTATTGTCTGTATCACGTACGGATCATGTTATAGTCGTGTATATGTATTAACTGATCTATCAAATTCCGGACTTGGCTACGGTACAAGCATTAAAGGCCGGTAGAAGAAGAAGATGGAAGACTCACATAAGCCATTCTCACTGGGCAGATTGGCAAGCTGTGCATATCCAAGATCCTGAGGAATACAGAGGCTTGCAATGGTAAGTCCAGCGATGACGTTGATGAGTCAATATTATATTATATGTTTTACCCTTTTCTTAGTATAATTTGGTGATTATTTTGGTAGAATTTTGATACTTTGCTTTATATTTCCAATATAGGACATTCGACTTCCTCTGGAGCAAAACATAATCAAACGGACGAATTTTGGAGTAATTCAAATTAGAGGACGTTCGTGTGTCTCTTGGCTTGTTCGTGTCAAAATTTGGGATTTTTCTACCAGGCGATTATTTTCTGGCGATTTATTGAAGAAGCAGTACGCGTTGCAGTTTAATGACATTTCTGGGCTTAAACTGCGTTTTTGGAGCCCAAAATGACCTCAGATAGGTTCGTGGCATTCTGGAGAAGTGTTCAGAATAGTTCAAACTTTAAATCCAGCAATTTTGGGCCAGTTTTGGAGCTGAATTAGGTCCAGAACGTGACTGTGCAGTTTATGTGCAGTTTTTCCTAGTTTAATTAGGTTTAAGATATTTTATTATTATTTAATTAGTTTCCTAGTTTGACTAAGTCTCCTAGGGTTTTAGGGTTTTGTGGGAAGGCTCAGCAATTATAAATTGCTGGAGCCGTGAGTTTTTATGGACCTCTTTTACGACTATTATTTCTTTTTCAACCTTGGAGCTAGGAAATTCAAGCGCTCTCAAGGCTTTGGATCTTCTAATTCAAGGTGTTTTCATTCTTAATCATTCAATATAATTATGTTGATTTTAATTATGAATATGCATAACTAATTTTCTTTTGCTAGGGTGAGGCCATGATCCCTAGCAAGAATATGTAGTCTCTTTCTAATTTCCTTATGAATTTATGCATGCGAGTTTTGGGTTGTTAATCACTGTGCTTTAAACTATCTATTTGTCTTAGTGATTCGCGACCATTAGGATATTTAGAAAAGTAATTTGATGCAATTTTGGCGGAGGGCTGTCCCTAAAATTGGCTAAGACTTCTTGTGGTTAACATGTGTAACTACTTAGGATGGACAACACGTCTTGGGAGTTGCATGGTTTTTCAAAAGGTTTTCACAAAACTTAATGAGTCTTGCATGTTCACATTCGATCTGGACGCCACGGACAGGTTGCATGTTAGATATACGTTCTATGTTGGGGTCCCAAGTAGAGCATACTTTAGGAAAATCAAACCTTCAAAATATGCATGTGTAATTCATGAGGAATTAGGAGAGTTACATAGGATTGTTAGGGTGACGGCGGAACCCTAGTATTTTCTCATCTTGAATTCTACAAAATTATTGCTTTCTTTCTCTTTACAATTGCAGTTTTTAAGTAATCTTTTAAATTAAATTCGTTTTAATTAATTTAGGTCATTAGATCACCTTTCTCAAAATCTTTGCTTTAATTAATTAGTTGAGAATTGATTTCGCTTTAATCTGTTTAATTCAATCCCTGTGGAAAACGACCTTGCAAGCCAACTATACTACAATAACCTTGTTTCTCTTGCAAGTATTTTAAGTATTTTTATCCCTTTTTGTGCAGGTGGTAAAAATCCTATCAGACGTCTCCTCTGAGTTTAGAAAGGTTGTAATCCCTCACCCACCCAAATATCGGGAAGAGAGCTTGAAGACCGAGAACCAACTTCCTCCTCTTTGTTTGGTCTTTGAAAGCACGCAAGGGCACATCCGAAAAGAATGTTTCCTTCATGATGGCACTGAATTCCTTAAAAAGTTGTGGCTTTGCAGGCTCTCCAACCTTATGAACTTGATATGCCTGCTGCTGCTGCTGCTGGTGCGGCAACACTCTCTCAGCTGAATTAGTTTGTTGGTTTGATGAAGGTCCGCTTCTGATGTCCGCCTCATCGTCTTTGATACGCTTACTCATTATACCAAGACCAGACACCCCAGTTCTACAATCGAGCTGGCTTCCCTGCTACAGTTTCACAAACTTATTTTTTTGAGCTAGACAGATCATAACATCTTAAAGAACGTACTTCAGTTTCTAAGCAGAAGATAGTTACCACCAAGGGGAAATCAAACAACTCTAAGAGTTCCTGCTTTCAATCATCCAAATTGTCAATAGTTGTTTTCATTCATAGATCGTCCTTACAAAAATTAGACAAATTCAAAACCATTTAGATATTCGATTTAAGTGATTTTTTGCAAGAACGAAAACAAACGGCTTGTTGGAAGGTGAACCGTACAAGGATATCCTCAACTCAAACTCACTATATATAATCACATATACAAGTGTTTAATTCAGTAGCCTTCACCGGAAGTACATGCCAACAAAGCAAGCTGAGCTTAACCACACCTTGACATCACAATCATCCAACTCCTTCATATAATTTTGGTTGTTTAAATACAACGATATATTTACACTATGGAATGGGGAATTTGATTTGAGATGCACAATGGGTTAGTCAATCCTAATCATTTGGTATTTAGCTCATCATTCACAAAAGTAGAACCTAAGATCTTCCCGTATAAGTAGAGAATAATATTATTAAATCGTAGTACCATACAATCGTCTCTCTCATACTTGCTAGCTGGACTTTGGAATGTACTTTAGATGACAGCGCGGTGATCCTTCTCCGCCACCCAGATTAACGATTAAGCGCAGTGACAATTACAAACAATTACTCAAATTACCCACAATTTGTACTTCACTTTCTTTTCAAGATCAACAATGAAACTATGAAATCATTATAAAGAATGAATGACACTGAAAAACATATAACCAAAATATATCAAGTTCCAAATTAGAAATATGAACAATATATATATATATATATATTTAACAGAGAACCTGATATATTTTGGTTATATTTCTAATTTGGAACTTGATATATTTTGGTTATATGTTTTTCAGTGTCATTCATTCTTTATAATGATTTCATAGTTTCATTGTTTCTGGGAACTCACACGAGAACTTCCCAGTGGGTCACCCATCATGGGAGTGCTCTCGCGCGCTACTCGCTTAACTTCGAAGTTCCTACGGAACCCGAAGCCAGTGAGCTCCCAAAAGGCCTCGTGCTAGGTAGGGATGAGAATATACATATAAGGATCACTCCCCTGGGCGATGTGGGATCTCACATTATATATTATAAAGGATAAGCATACTAGAATACCACAAAGTTAATTGAATTTATTCATAAGCATATACTAAATATTAAGAAAGAACAATAAATTGCATGTAGGAAAAAGTTTGAGAATATTCAAAAAATTATAAAATACATAAGCATATAGCAAATTATGTTATGAAATTTTCGAGATTACTCTGATTCCGAAATTTCTGAATTTGCTGAAAATTGATGTGAAGTTAAAAATTGTGATCTGATCCGATTCAAAAGTTTTGGAACAGAAATTGGAAACGTTGTTTTCGATCCAATCCTTCTAGAAAACACCTCTAAACGTATTTGCAAAATTTTCAAAGGATAACTTTAATATTGTTAGGTTGAAAATTTCAAACTCTACTGTAACGTGAAAGTGATTTTCCAAAAACCAAATGCCAAACTCATTTGAGTGAGAATAAATGTCATTTGAAGACAATAGTCTATCTCAATATTAACCTTTGCAAACTCAAATTTAGGGAATATTGACATCTAAAGTGCTTTTTTGTATGAATCGAGATCTTTAGTCTTTACATATTTAGTTATTAAACTTTTAATCATATATCTTTATAGTCATTCACATTATTTATATTGTGAGCCGGTCTACTCATGAATTTTCATTTGCCATAACAAGGGTAAGAAATAAAGAAACAATATAAATTCAATTGTGCTTCGATTGTCAAACCATGATACATCACCATCACTTTCAATTTGTGACCAGGGAAATTAAAGGAAGAATGGAAAAATAAACATGTCAATATCAATACGGCCATAACTCACATGACCAAATTAGCACCCACATTTACCTCCTTTTATTTTTTGGAAGGACCTACCTCTTGGAGTAGTTACTAACAGAAGGTAATGACAAATACCTATTAAAATTGACCAACTTTTCCCGCTATATGGAGTAACCCTTGAATGGATTCAAGAGGCTAATAACTCTGCCTTCTTCACTTTTGAAATGCTCTCCACGACTCCAACTGCTGAAACGTGTCCCCTAACAGTTACCATCTTTGTCTCTAGGTCAATACTGAAAGATGTAACCCCTGGTATATATACAAAATCCCAAAAATATTTAATTTCCTGAAAATGTTAATGAATTGCAAGCATAAATGGATAAAACTAACAGGAAATGATAACAAAACAAGAAGTGTTTAGCGAAAAATACAGAGTAAACCGACTTTGGGAGATTTTAGTGTAATTTTTCGAACTTATGAAAGTTTTGAGAAAACACGATTAATTTTAAAGGGCGTAAACAACGTAACTCTTAAAAATAAGATTGGTGCCTCCTTTAAAAGACATATATAGTGAACCAAACCTTCTAAGTTCTAAGAGAAAATTAAACACAATAGAATCAAGGACCCCAAGAAGAAAAAGCCTAGAAAATATTAATGTGATATTCATAGTCATATAAAATATTAAAACGTACCTTCCATCTTAGAGAGATGTTTCTTCAGTTTACCAGCACATCCTTGGCAATGAATGGAAACTCTCATAACCACCACCTGCATATATATGTAATCAACACATTACACTACATTGACCTTTAAGTTAAAAATCTTTCTTTATCTTTTGAGTTATTATGCCAGATCATTCACTCAAGACCTTTGATCTCTACTCGACCGGATGAAAGAAAAAAATGAGATCACTTCGTATGGACTTGTTAAGAATGATTCCAATTCAACCCGATCCATTTTCATAGAACTATTTACTTGATTGCAGACATTTCTAAAACACTTCTAACAGAGAGATATATAGTCGATACTCAATTTTGAAAGAACTTAATGATTTCTTATAATTTTTTTACGGGTGGATATAAGGATAAAACTTGTTTGACTATTGATTTACTTTTTGTTTTGTTTTGTTTTTCTAGACAGAAAGGAAAGTAATTAAGTTGAAGTCGGCAATATAAATCAAGATTTGAGAGAGACGGATCAAGTGAAACTATTCATTATATATTGTAATTTATTTTGACAAATTTCCTACATGATATTCTTTTACTCTTCAGTAGTATACTATCCAGAAAATATAGTATAGTTACCTAAAAAACAAAAGAAGGAAAATGGTGTTATTGTGGAGGGCCTGGCCTTGCAGGCTATGGCTGCTTTCAATTGAGTACTGGATCTGACAGTGGGCCTAATATATTTTCAACTGATTGATTGAGGTCTGGGATAAAGGGATTTGAGAATTTTTGCATAAGATTAGACTGACGTTGATCATTTATGTAAACATTTGAGAAAATTTTGTTCCATCTAACACACCACAGTCGGAAAAAATATTAAAAGTTGATGACGAAGTTTGCAAATAAATATGTATTTTTACCTGGAAGACATTGTCCGCGGATAACGACGGTGGTAGTAAATCTGGATCAGATGATGGTAGTTTTCGGATCGACTTTGACATTGGCTGCTGATCATGGTGGTTAAGAATACTGGTAGTGGTAGTGCTTTGCCTGCGACTGTGAGAGTAGGACGTCTCATGACCATGAGCTGGAGGAGGAGGAGTGTTGAGGAGCCTGGAGTAGTAGTATTGATCACCGCCGCCGCCATTATTTGTACTAGTTGATCTTCTCATCATCATGTAATGCCCATGTCCAGCATTGTGATTGTGGCGGACAGTGGTAGCTGCAGCTGGTCTTGTCGGCGGCACGAAAACGGAGCGAGCATAGTCATACACACCGCAGTTGCTACCTGAGACTGGCACATGAACCCTCTCATCATCATCTTCTTCTTCATCTTCTCCTTTGTACCGCTGTGGCTTTTCATGTTCATGATATATAATTGATCACTAATTAGTGGGACTGGGAGGGAGGGAGGAAGGGAGGGAGGAAGGAAGAGAGAGAGTGAGAGTGTATCTTAACTAAGTTATGCAAACGCTCGCGGTGAATAATACAGATAGGAGATGCGTGAAGGAAAGAGAACAATTTATATAATATGAGTACAACGTTATGCGGTGTTATGTGTCAATAAAATAAAGATACATGGATAAAACTTACAAGCGTATTTTATTTTTAGGTCAAAAGAAATATTCGTACTATGTAAGTAATTCTGCCAGGCAGGAAGATAAGAATAGGTATGAGAAGGAGAGAGTACTGAACATGCTGTCTTTATGACTTAGCTAACAGAGTTTGGCAGGCATTGCACTGCAACTGGCTCTGCCAGACAGTTAATTTTATTTGTCACCATCCTGTCTTTTTCTCTGTTTAATGTACTTCACAAATTCACTATTTATCTTCAGTTGTATTGATCCAATACCCACACATCACATATGCATATGCAATATATCCTTTTCCTTTCTGAGTCAATGTACCACATCCTTACTAATGCTACCTGCAGCAAAAACCAGAATGGGCCTAGATTGATGATTTGATATATTGAATGGAATGCTAAGCTAGTTATATGGTGCTTTCTGGTATACTATCCTTATTTAATCGTTTTAGATATTAATTTTGGATTTTTAAACAGATTGTTCAAAAAGCGGAGCATCATAGAAAATGTCGACCCTAGTATGTGTCGTTCTCTTCTTTACTTCCTAATACATTGAATTATTCAATTAATCTACTACATTGAGAACACATAATCACTATTCGAAAAGACTATAATTACTTGGGTTATATATAGAGTTCATATGTTCCCAGATTAATGAAGTAAATTTAGGCTTTATGTATATGTTTAAGCATATTGTAGTAACTCTAGCAGGTTAGAGTTTTATCACGTCTAATAGGTGCAATATTTATAGACTTATGAGACTATATGTAGGTGGTCCCTCCTCTCTCTCAAAGACAAGTTTAAATTCTGTCAGTGATTACTGAAAGCATAAGGATACAGTTTTGTGGGAGTAGGACAATCTTCTAGTGCCCGCAATCATATCTTCATCTGCATTATATGTGTAAATTGATTTAGTATGTAATTAATATTAGTTTTAGATCCTTCATTTTATATCTGGTATCAAAGCATCGTAATTTTTTTATGAAAAAATTTAAGATTACTATAAGGACACGTCTTTAATGTTTTATAAAAAGATTTTTGAAGAACTACTTTGTAAAATGAATAGGACAAATAAAGTTTAGCATTTTTATGATACAAATTATTTATGGTGTTACAGTTCTATTAGATTAGGAATATGATTGTGTAAATCTTAACATATCTAGGGTATTATTATGAGATTCTAATATATTTCTTAGACTATATATTATTCTATTAGAGCCGTAATCCTATTGGGTAAGGAATTTACCTTCCCTACTACTATAAATAAAGGCACAATGGGTGGAATAACACACACCTTACAATTACACATCTCTCTCTTCTCTCTCTATGTGCCGCACCCCCTCTCTGGTCTCCATAATCAGTAAATTATGCTTACAACACGTTATCAGCACACACTTGACGCTGCGTTAAAGAGAGTTTGTTCTTCAAGTATGGGAGTATTACGTTTTAATCATTTTTTTATGATTAATTTATTTTTTCATTGAATTGATCTACATGCTATTGATTCAAATTAATTTTTCTTTGTTGAACGTGATACAACGCATTGGAGTTGCAATTCCGGCTTTCCAAGAAGGATCTTCTACAAATTCAAAGGCCCAATTGTTTTTTACCAATTAGGTTCTTTTAAAATAAAATAAGATATTTGAAATGACCGTGAAACATGAAAACATTCCCTATGATGCATGAACCCCTACATTTAGATTTACCTTCTGATATATATTGTATATGTTTCATATATTTGCTAGTGTGTGTGTGTAGGCCTGACAATTCCTAACACGACCCGATAACCCGACCCGACACGACACGACACAAAATTAATAGGTGTTCGGATCAACACAATAACGAATCGGGTCATTATCGGGTAACTCGATAAGCATCTGTTAAGATAACAGGTTGGGTCGGGTATACATGTGCTTGTGACAGACGATAAGCAAAATATTAATTTAATAATTTTATAACCCTAATTATATATATT
Organism: Cotoneaster glaucophyllus; assembly: GCA_036320875.1. Lineage (NCBI taxonomy): Eukaryota > Viridiplantae > Streptophyta > Magnoliopsida > Rosales > Rosaceae > Cotoneaster > Cotoneaster glaucophyllus. The sequence continues at coordinate 45,277,251 of CM070073.1, forward strand.
AATTTAGCAATTTTATACCCCTAAAAACCAAGATTCTAAAAAACGCTAAGCGATAGTCGGGTGGCAGGCCAGCGCCTAGGCGTGGTCTAGGCGGGCGCCTAGGCGGATTTCGGTAAATTTATTGTATATCTTGTAAATAAGTGCATATTGACACTTACAAAAAAATTATGCTTGTATGAAATCCATGGATAAGATAATAAAAGAATGATAAAATGCAAAAGGAGTATCCAACAATGTCTCTCCCATAGATAGGATTTTTTTTTATTTTTTAATGAATTAGATGGTGTAAGATGAAAGTTCATATGATAATAAGTATGTATTACTTAATAAATATTTTTTAAAGATTATTTATTATATAGTGAATGAACTTAAAAAAAAAAGTAAAGGTGTAAACGTTGTGGTTTCTAGTCTGTGAAAATGGAGGTGGGAAACACTGCACCAAAAAGGGATGTGGGGCACACCACATAATATTCAATGTATGTTATATGTCTTGACAATTGATTAGAAGTTAATTAATTTTAAAAAAAAAGTGGAGTGGTCATGTCTGTCATGTGGGGGAGTGAGAAGAGAGAGAAACTCATTTCTCTCTTCTTCTTCCTTCCATCTTCTTCTTCTTCCTTTCATCTTCTTGAAACGCAAAAGGCAGAACCAGAACAAGAACACAACTCTCTGCAATGACAAAATGTCTAAAACGCCTAGACCGCCTGGGTCATCGAGTTTCTCGCCTAGGCCGCCCAAGCACCGCCTAAGCTGCCTCCGAGCCCGCCTAATCTTCTTGCCGATTTTTCTCCCGATTATGGGCTAATTGGAGCGGTTGGGCACCTTGTAGTGTCTAGGCGGCAGCCTAGGCCGATTTTTAGAACACTACTAAAAACTATAATAATTATATATATTATATTAAATTTAAAAAATTGGTGACCATTGGATCGGTTAAGATTTAATCTCAATCGTCCATTGTGCATTAGGTTGGAGGCTATCCTTCTTTTCTCTCTCATTCACTCTGATCTCTCCAGTCCAGACTTACTCCCGCGCTGTCTCCTTAATCTGCATCTTTCTCGCATCCTCCTCCGTTCACTTCCTTCAACTCAACCCCGGCAGCCACAAGAAAACCACACATAGGCAAGCACACTCTAAAGGTATGAATTTTGTATTTTTGGGTAATCTGTGTTTTTTTTCAAAAACTAGTGATTTGGGGTTTTCATTAAAATTAAAACTAATGGCTAGGAAATGAGGTAATATATTTTTATATGGTATAGTACTATTGTTTTATTTATTTTCATAATTATTTTGGTAAACTTCTCATAATTTGAATGATTTTTAATGTTTGGTTTTTCTATACTTAGTTTATGCGGAAGAGAGTTCTGATGTGGAAAACCTTACTGAAAACATCATCAACATAACTCTTGAAGGCAATAGATCAAGCTAAAGTTCCAATACAATTTCCTCATGATGATCGATGAAAATTGAGGATTTTGTAAAAGGAATAACATGCAAACTTTGAGTTCCATTGGGAAGGTTTAAACTTTTGAGAAAGCCTTCACAACCTTGAAAACAAAAACTCTTTCATTTTGCATATCCTTGCACATTTAATATTTTGTAATAGACTAGTAGTGTATGTAGTACTTAAACGACAAATGTGTTTTAATGTTTTGAAGTAATATTTATGTGGCAATGTGTGGTATGTGCAAATTTAAGAAAAAAAAATATTTTTCTTAACGGGTCATAACGGGTCAGGTTATTTTACCCGTTGGGTAAAGTGACCCGACCTATTAAGGACCTGTTAAGATAACGGGTGTGACACGACATGACTTGTTAAGATAACAGGTGTTACACGAAAACGACACGAACACGACAGACACGACCCGTTTGCCATGCCTATATATATATACACACAGACACACACGTTTCATGCATTACGCAATTTTTTGCCATATGGATTTTGTGAGTCAAAGAATTGAAAGAAATCAGAAGCAATTAGGGTTTTCAAACCCTTGGGAATTTCAAAAAAAAAAAAAAAGAAGGGAAATTTAAATTTGGGAAATCTGCGGCTAAGCGGCGGCCTAAAGCCGCGCCACCACGCCGACCTGACGCCAAAGCCGAGCCTATAGCTCAAGACTTAGGTGTTGGAACGACATCGTATCGACGCCCCCGTGAGGTATACTAGTTTGGATGAGATAATAGAATTGGAATGAGATTATCATCGATGATGTTTTCACTTATATGGTAGCTATAGACATAAATGAAAAACGACGATATCGAACCCTGTTCCGTTGATGAGTGACAACGTAGAACTGATTGGACAATCGAAATTACAATCCAGGTTAAATTCCTTACCAAAGTTTGTTTGGACATGTAGTTCTTACACTGCCCAAGGTAACCTGTTGTGTTACAAGTGAGAAATGAAGCATAATGAGATGAATGAAACATTGCGATATGATGCACGCCTTACGACGCAAGGTTTCTCTCAAAAGCCTTGTGATTGATTGTAGCATTACGAATGTGGTTAGTGTTTCTCCATGGGGATATTGATACGAAGATTTACATGTAAGTTCTCGAAGAATTACATGGACTAGTTCAAATAGTTCCAAACCACACCCTCTTAACTTGTTTGAGGCGTTCACTTACAGATTGAAACAATCCGACGAATGTGGTATACCCGTCTAAGTGATTATTTGATCAGTTAGGGATATAAATTATGCCCTTGTGTGTTAAACTATGAAGTCTTATTTCAAATTGCTAGAGTTACAGTTTATGTCAAATGACATGAATCTCACTAAGACTCTGGAAGAGCTTGAGAAAACTGCCTCGCACCTGAAGATGGAATTTGAGATGATGGATCTTGGAAAAACTCGTTTATGCCTTGCCCTGAAGTTTAGGCGTTGTTCTAACGGTACTTTGGTCTACTAGTCGAACTATACCCCAAAGGTGTTACCTTTTAAGTATACCTATGATCTTTTATACGCTATATGCAAATGAGACCCTTGAAGAGGTTATGGAATCCGAAGTGTCATATCTGAGTTCAACTTTGAGCTTTGTTGTACTTAGCTCATTGCGTTAGAAAGGATATCTCATTCGCTGCTAATCTATTAGTAAAGATGCACATCGCGCCTACACACATCCACTGAATTAGTATTAAAGACGTTTTCTACTACCCTGAAAGGTACTACAAATTTGGGCTAACCCTAACGCATCCTGAATGGATCCTCAGAATGATGTTTGCCTTGTTGTTATGCTGACGCTAGTTACTTATCAAACCCACACAAGGCACATCCCCAAAATGGTTGTCTTTACCATTAGGGATATCGTAATATCTTAAAGGTCCACGAGATAACCTTAGTTGCGAAATCTTCGACTTGTTTCAAGACCCACCTTACTTCACTACGCCACACATGAGGCATGGTTGAGATCTCTTGTTGAGCATATTCAAAGTACATATTGTTTTCATCCATTGTTAAGTCCAAGCGATGATCTATGAAGATTATGCATGTATCAACCCGGCCAAGATATGATACGTCAACGCCAAGACATATTGCATCTACATCAACAAAGCATCAAGAGATTGAAGTTATGCAAGCCGATCCCAAACAACCTTACCGACCTCTACACGACGTCAGTGCTGAAGTCAACCTTCTAAAAGCTTGTCCGAGGAATTGGTATGCCTAACTATTCATATGAAATGCTTGTAGTTCTCATTTTGAAGTTCTGTCAAACTCAGGGAGAATATCCAGAAGTATACTCACTTGATCTTAATGTACTCTTTTTTCCCTATGATTATAAGCATTTTTCCCATTAGCTTTTGCTATGTAACTAGGTTTTGACGAGGCACCCATCTTGGGCTGATCATACCCTTGTGAGCCCTTCTACTTGCGTGCACAAGACTTATAGTTTTGACTTAATGCAACTTCTCACTTTTCTCCTTAGTATGTGGGTTTTTCTCCCATCTTGGGTTTTACCATAGCGAGGTTTTGTGAGTTTTACCTTTTATGCATTCTTCTGTTGATTTGAGACTCGCATTCACTCATTGTGCTGACGACTTCATCAACTGTACTTACTTCATCTTTGAAGACTTGATGCGTCATTTGTTTGAGTATTTACACACTCAAGGGGGAGTGTTGCAGTTCTATTAGATTATGAATGTGATTGTGTAAATCCTAACGTATCTAAAATATCCTTATGTGATTCTACCATATCTCTTAGACTAGATATTATTCTATTAGAATTGTAATCCTATTGAGATACGGAATTTACCTTCCCTACTACTATAAATAAAGGCACAATGAGGTGGAATAACACACACCTCACAATTGCACATCTCTCTCTTCTCTCTCTATGTACCGCACCCCCTATCTCTGACCTCCATAATTGTTCAGTAAGTTATGCCTACAACATATGGTAGTTTAATTTGAGAATAATTTTATGAGAAAGTAAACATTAAAAATGTGTCTGGTACGAAACTTTGAAATGGAAAATATTACATATTCTATAACGATGTTAACAAGCATCATGAAGAGAAGATGATACATGTTTTACGTTTCATGTACAATAAATATGTAGTAGTGGTTGGTTGTAACCTTTTTGTGATATAAATTTTAGAATAGACGTGGTCGGGGGAGAGGGGGTGGTGGTTATGGGTAGTGGTGACAATGGTTGGTGGGGTTTTTTGGTTACAACATTTTGGGAGAGGGGGAGCAATTAATGGTGGTGGGAATGGTGGCTGCGAAGATGGTGGCGCGGGGGAGGGGGAGAAGGTGTGGTGGTGATGGAAGGGTGATGGGGAGACGGTGCAAGTGATGATAGCAGGGATACACGCATGAATGACAGGTGATGAAAGAACATTGTGGTATAACAAATACACAGAGTTAACTAAAACTCGTGCACATAAGATTAGATATTTTAATGAAAACCTAGTTACAAGTGAACTAAGCGATTAAATAACTAAATAACAATAAAAGGGTTTAGATCGGTGTGTGATACAGGAGATGGTGGAGGTGGTGGTGGCGATGGTTGTGGAAATGGCGGCAATGTTGAGATGGTGGTGGGAGGTGGTAGCAATGGTGTGGGGTGAAGGAGATATGGTGACTCTAGTAGTGAGGATTGTGACAATGATGGTTGGGGAACAACTAGGATAACTATTGAAAGGTGGTCGTGTCGTACATGATTTTATTTTTTCATTTTCTAACTTTGTTATATACATAAATTATATTGTGGTTATTAAGTTGGGGACAATGTCGGTGATGTAAGTGGTGGATCATGATAAACTTAAAAATTTATCAATAACCCTTTATCACTTAAGTTGTAAGAGATGTTCACAAGCTCATTAGACTATTTTATAGAGTGTCTCTAACATTTCAATTTATAAAAAAAAAAAAACACAAAAAATGAATAGATGAGTGCATGATAACATTTTTAGAGTACCAATAACAACTGCTTTGTGTACATAAATTTGGATAATAGTTGCATTCACCTCTTAGGAGATGAACTCATTCTTCATTGTAGAAGTTTTATCATTGGAACCGTTTAACTCTTAATCTTCATTTAAAGATCATCCTTACGAAAAATCATTCGAATATGATAGCTTTTATGTTAGATCCCACATCGCCCAGGGGAGTGGATCCTCTATGCCTTATATGTACATGCCTACCTCCAATTAGCACGAGGCCTTTTGGGAGCTCCCTGGCTTCGGGTTCCGTAGGAACTCCGAAGTTAAGTAAGAATGGGCCAGAGCATTCCCAGTATGGGTGACCCACTGGGAAGTTCTGCTCGCGTGAGTTCCTAGAAACAAAATCGTGAGGGCGTGGTCGAGGCCCAAAGCAGACAATATCGTGCTACGGTGGAGTCGAGCCTGGGATGTGGTGGTGGCCTGGGCCGAGATGTGGCAATTTGGTATCAAAGCCAATCCCTGGCCGGAAGTGTGCCGACGAGGACGTCGGGCCCCTAAGAGGGGTGGCTTGTTAGATTATCAAAACTGAATTTATGACGTCAAACATAGCCTAAAAATGACATTGACGGCCCACTGGCCACATGCCGTCATGGATGGCGGTCGGCCGCCCCGACTCTTCGGAAAATCCAACCATCTCCAAAAATTACCAAATTTTGGAGAAATGAAGATCTAAATGAGTAGAGTAACTTTCATACCTGTGACTAAGGCCAATTTGGCTTGGAAACACCTCAATTTCACCAAAACTGTGCGGAAACCCTTGATTTTAGGTGTGTTCGATCCGACTCCAAAGCAACTACGCCGCCCCCAAACTTGTTTGGGCTTTGTTCTAGGCCTCAAGAGGATGCTATGGGTGGTGATGATGGGTGTGGTTAGCTTCGAAATTGGATGATTCGAACCCAAAACCGCCGCACCCCACCGTGCGGGTTTTGTGAAATCAACATCAAATCCCTTGCTTTTTGGGGTGAAATAGGAAGAATGATCGATTGGCCTCGAGCTAAGGATCATTTTGGCACCAACCTCGCCGTCAAAGGTGGTCAGAGATGGAAGTTAGAGTCGGGTCGGGTCATGGGTCATAGGGACCCGGTCGATCCCCTTCTCCCCTTCTCCCCTTCTCCCCTTCCTCTCTCCTTTCTCTCATTTCTTCTCTTCCTCATTGGTTCACTCTTTTTCTCTCTTCTCCTCACTGGGCAGCGCCCCCTCCTCTTATTTCATTTCCTTTGCATCACAGCCATTCCTCTCCATTCTTCCTTTAATATGGGCCACCCACGTGGCACACTAGATTTCATAAAAACTCCATAAAATAAATTAATTTACTATTTTATCCCTAATTTTAAATGTTAATAACTCCTTCGTTATAACTCCAAATCGTGAACCGCTTGCGCTCACGCGTCCGTAGCGACGAGTACTACGAGGATATGCCAAGAAAATAAATCTTAGGTGACACGACACTGCAATTAACCCCAGTCAACACACGTGCCTCGAAGGGCATTTTTGTAAAATCACTTATTAAAATTATAAAAATCATACTTTTCAGGGATGGGTCGTTACAATCTTAATTTGTCCCTGAAATTTTAAAATGACTTATTAAAATGTAAATACCTAAAAGTATGAAATGCATAACTATATAATTACTTACTCGAGGAAGAAATCGAGTTAGAGCGGCTGCATAAAAGAGAGTGTCATTCGGTCGTGATCGGATTGCAATTATTCCTCTTTTATGCCTCCAAGCTCTTACCTTCTTCCTTCATCGACAATATAGTAATATAATACCAGTAAAAACCGTAAAGTCGAAGATACCAATTGCTACATTACATACACATACTAAAATATCAAAAATAGATATATAAAACTTACCATTCAAACTCTTGTTTCAAGTTTAAAACCAAGAGTAGAAATAACTCTCCCAACATTTGCAATTACAGAAATACTCATATAAATAGAATAACCCCGTAGAAAAATGCTTGCACGAAAAATCCAAAACTCAAATTGAAAATAGACCTCGCCAAACATTTGTCGTGTCACGAACTTCGAGAATAAGTTCGAACCATAACTAATTAGCAAGTGTTGTTGTAGATAAGCGGTCTTGCTCACTAGCTTTATGAACCCAATAATTAAGTCATCGAGATTACAGTCTGCAGCCTGTAATGTCGATAACTCATCATTGTCTCAATAAGCTAGCGAGAAATTCTCGAAAATTTCCAAAATATCGTTTTGCTTCTCATGTGCGAAAACAAATCAAGATCATCTGATTCGTGCCTCGATTGCTATGCCGTGGAATCCCATAATACACCGATCTAACTGCTAGAAGTGCCTTTATATCCGTGTACGCACAACTCATTAAGTCCTAGAGTGACGTAATGAAAAGATGCGTAAAGACAAACAATATCATAAAATATTTCCTTTGTGAACGTTCACCAACGTTGTTCACCAAATCAGGGATATAATATTTGAAATCCAGAATTAGAGAATCCTTATCTTTATTGACATCATCCAATTGACAATTGTAGTCTCGAACCATATATGGAGAATAACGCCAAAATTACCAAGCTTTATACCTTCACCAATACTATGTTGAAAACTATTCAATCCTCAAAACCATAAGAAATTTCTTTTTGGTAACTCTAGTAAACCCACAAGAAGATCGTGCTCCAATAGTTCTTGTTAACATCGATATGAAACTAACCTACGCCTCCACCAAGTTGACCTATCGTGAATTTCTCACTGATTGAGCGAGAAACCATGTCGAGAAGACTAAAAGAACACTCAAGAATTTGAGAATCAAAACAAGATCATTAAATTGGAAGATCAAGACATCTAGATTGATTGTCTGCCATCACACTACAAACAACTTCCTGAATATCCAATCACCAACGATAATAACCTATTCGTTGAAATATTTGACAGGTGATTGAAGAATCAAAGATCACAACTAGATTTCAACATCTAAGTAATGCTCTTGCACAGTCTTCCTATCTTCGAAATAATTCGAACTACAGTAGGGTAGACACGCACCCAAAGTTGACCAAATTGTTTTCCCCGCACAACTAACTGAATATGGAAGCATGGTCAGAAAAGATGCTGATCAAAATGCTAGAAAGTTCGATAAATTCAAGAATGGGTATTTTACCAAATGGTCAAGAATATAGTTCCTCTGGATCAATAAAAATGTAGGTTGACTGTCAAGTCGATCTATGAACAACAAGACGTCATTTCAACTTCGCATGTACCAAATATCTCGTACTAGAAGCTGGTGGTGATATCTCCCATTTGTATTTGAATAGGAAAATGTTTATAACCATCGAACGTTAAATTAATAACTCACGAGTAACGTTAAAATAGTACTTTTGAATTCCACTGGAGATGGAATATGATAAACTAAAGGTGCTCAATAACTACGTTTACACCACCGGGGTAATACACGATAATGTAATCGTAGGCGTTGATTCGGTCCTTCCAACGTCGCTATCAGAACTTGATTTATCTCAAATGATGATGTGATCTAAGGTTAGTAAATGTTTTAGACATGCTTCCCCTAGAAAGATGTCATCCCATTTTCCAAGTGAAAATGATGACAATTAACTCTGGTCTATAAATAAGGTATTTCACTTCATATAGTTCCAACTGTTGGAAATTGTGCAAGCTGTACTCCATCATGCTATCTCTGTACAGTCGAACGTCCAAGAACACATCATCGTGCATTTCCAAAATATCAATGTCCTCGAAAGGCGTAAAACGATAATTCAGTTGTCAGAACTTTATTCATACGAACATCATGACTAAATTTACTTTCCTCAGTTGAGAATGAGGAAAAACATCATAGCTAAAAATCTCTAACCAATTGTCGATAAAATCGACAAGACTTAAGATATCTCGAAATTCATGGTACCTTAGGAAAATTCCCACTTCCATCCGTTACAATATCTTGAGAATAAGGAAAGAATCTCGTCCACTATGATCACGTCTTCAAGAAGAGCATCAATTTAACCAAAGTTTACAATCGAAGAATCTGGTTTAATACTGGCTAATAAGACTCAGAAGATTTGATCTCACTGTCAAGGTAGATAAGAAGGTGATCGATAAAACCTCTATGAATTCGTCAAACCCTGAAAGCAAACTCGGGTTACAAAGGTTGGTTAAATAGATCGTTGGCTCGAAGTAGAAAATAACAATTTTTAATCGTCACATGAGGAAATGGCTAAAATCTAGGCATGATCTTTAAGTTCGTAGTTCCTTAGATAAAGGCTTGGTTTAATAAATTCTCAATCGGCAAAAGTTAGTAACTAAGTTCTTCTAGACAGTAGAAGTCACCTGAAAAGATGCAAGGAAGCTAGTGTAGTCTGAGAAAGTAGTCGAGATAATAGTATCTCAAGTAAGGTTTGGAATGTGATGCCTGAATGTACGTCCTCAATACGTACCATAATATTTCCTTTCACCACGCCATGGGCTAAAGAGTCTTCACGGCTTCCTCGATATTCCAATCACTCTAACAGGGAGAAACTAGCTCATACTTCGATTCTACTATATACCCAATTAAGCGATCAAAAAGGTAGCTAGTAGGAGAGGTTATGTCTACCTAATTAAGTGATAAGGTGAAAACTACTGAGTTTACTATTCTAATACAAGGCTTGCTTCTAACTTTCCGAAATTTAGTTTCTTCGACTCTAACAACCATTGTTAATCAGTCTATCGGTCGCACTCTAATTAACAAATTCATAATATTTTAATATTATTCGTTATCCTGAAACTGTGAACCGATATTCCGTATAAAGTATCATTCCCAGATACTAGTACCTGTGTTCGGTATCAGAAATCATACCTCATGAATATTGGTTAACGGTTCCTGAATATCAAAAAATATCATCAATTAGTAGCGCCACCATAGGCCAATTACAACCTAGAGTCCATCCAGATAGATGGTTTTAAATGTCTAAGAAGGAACTGGTCTTGTAAGGGAAGTTTCATAATTCTAGGGGAATTATTCACTACTTCGAAGATTTCCTACTAAGCATAGGTATAACAACTCATACTTAGGTGCATATACTCATCAAAACGACGAGTATATCACCAGAAGAAATTTGGAAACTACAAATGGCTAAGATGTCCCAAAACCAGAAATAGGAATGTACTAATAATCTACTTTAGAACGGCTTAAACGGAAGTCGATCTTTCTCTTGAAAAGCCGATATGATAACTAGTGATTAAGAAGGCTAATACTATCGGGAACCATAAGTAACTATCTCCCAAATGTTTCCTTCACCAAATGCTACCACTTTAGTACCTTGTCATCGCCCTCGACAACCTTGGAATCTCAACGAAGTAAACTTTGTAGGAATTCTAAATACTGGTATGCTAACGGGTGCTACCAAGGAATCAAAACTATTCCGGATTTCCAATCTTGAAAATTTAATACTAATGGATGGAGAATAATAATGGAATTGGTTTACAATTCCCCGGGTGATCCAACAATATCGGTACATTAGCCCTGCTTTAGGGCCATCCACTCGTCCCAAATCCACATTTTTCCCCTGATAAAGAAGTTCTTCGCTTTAAGTCTATAAATGTTCGCCAAAATAACCGTTCTAAAAGGTCGACAAGTCAACAAAACTACTCAAAACTCAGGAAAAACTAACACATTTTTCGTATTCGACGAGGTGGCAAGATTCGAGCATTCAACTCAAGAATCGAAAATGCTCACATCACTCGTGTGATGAATGCAATACTGCCCAAACTTATGCTCTAATACCAAACTGACACACCCTGACCCGGAACGTCCACTAGGTCTTCGAATCGAGTTGTGCTGGCCGACATCTGGAAGGTGATGAAACCATAAGGTGTGATGATGTGTAATATGTGAATAAATTTAAACCTAAAGTGTCTAAGAGCAGAAGTGTGCGGTGAGCGGGATTGAGCCCATTTCACACGCGATGTCAGAGCATAAGTAAAGTACAGTGGCATGGGTAAGAATCGTACCCTCAGAGGCAGCCACCTAAAATGGAATATGCCATGAATCCTCGTCGATACGAAACTTTAGCAATTAATACCTGGAGGGGCGCAAAACAAGAAAATATGAGTGGGCAAAAACAAAGATTTTCAAAAACCATTTCTCTTTTCAAAGATTATAACCCCTCGCCGTAAAACCCGTATAATTTCCCAGAAATATAATAATACGTATCTATATCAAAACCATGCTCGGAATAGTGAAATTTACATGTATACCATGCCAAATATCTCAGTATAACGAAATAAGTAAACCAGGCTAAGTAATTCAATGGACAATAACATATAAGCCGGATCCACCTAATGTGGCCTGTACGGCTAAACTATAGCTCATCAAATATGCCTGCACACGAGTCGGAACCACCTATTGTGGTTTGTACGACAAGGCTAGGTGTAATAAGTACGCTCAAGTGCTACGATCACGTGAAGGCTGTACGATAAATCGCGGGTCACCTACAAGTCGGAACCACCTATAGTGGTATGTACGACAAGGCTACGCACCTAACTTGGATCCAAGGTGAACGTGTGATGCAGGAGGTGAACAGCATGTGAAGGATTGTGCCCTGGCCACAGGCGGGAGCACTAACACCGGGGTACAGGTTTATGAGCTCTAACTATCACTAAACATAACCATAATCATAAAACTTACCTTTTACCACCTATAACCTTACCTGGAACTTACCTGAGCGTCCGCAGTATCAACCATAATATATGCAACTACTAAAAGCGTATTCTAACATATAAACATGTAACATGATATTTCAAAGCATAAAACCAATTAAATGATTTTTCTGGGAAAATGCAAGGCATATATATATATAGAAAAACCAAAGTGCCCACCACCTGGAATCCGCACTATGATTCCCTAACATGAGCATCGAGGCGTCCCGAACGATCGGCGCCTAGAACAATTATCGAATCACATCTCGGAATTCTTATCAATAGAATACGTAACTCACATATAACACGTTCTCCAGGACATTTTAGAATGGTTTAAGACCCATTGACCAAAAGTCAACCGTCGATCAAAGTTGGACGGTAGGATCACAACTCTACATAACTCGATCCGGAAGATCTGCATCTCAGATTTCCGATCCGTAACTTCTAGAGATCCACATTATACTCCTAGAATAACATAATGAAATGTTGTTACGATCCAACGGTCGGATCTCCGCCAGTTGCCAAAACCAATTGGCAGTTAACGTTTTATTTTATGAATTTCCAAATCCAATTCGGGGAGATCCGTACATTGGATTCTCGATCCGTAAGATCCTATGATTGTCAAATATTACGTATTACAACGTATCAAAGTTTGGTGACGATCCAACAGTCAGATCGTCGATTCATATTTTCACCTAACCACGTATCATAATGAAATTAGGTTCAATTGCTCAATCTACGTCATTCGATTATCAAAACTGAATTTAAGACGTCAAACATAGCCTAAAAATGACATTGATGGCGCACTGGCCACGCGCCGCCGCACGCGCCAAGGTGGGTGGCGATCGGCCACCCCGACTCTCCGGAAAATCCAACTACCTCCAAAAATTACCAAATTTTGCGAAAATGAAGATCTCAATGAGTAGAGTAACTTTCATACCTGTGACCAAGGCCAATTTGGCTTGGAAACACCTCAATTTCACCAAAACCGTGCTAAAACCCTTGAATTTAGGTGTGTTCGATCCGACTCCAAAGTAACTCTGCCGCCCCCAAACTTGTTTGGGCTTTGTTCTAGGCCTCAAGAGGATGCTATGGGTGGTGATTATGGGTGTGGTTAGCTTTGGAATTGGACGATTCGAACCCAAAACCGCCGCACCCCACCGTGCGGGTTTTGTGAAATCAACATCAAATCCCTTGCTTTTTGGGGTAAAATAGGAAGAAAAATCGATTGGCCTCGAGCTAAGGATCATTTTGGCACCAACCGGGCCGTCAAAGGTGGTCGGAGATGGAAGTTATAGTCGGGTCGGGTCACGGGTCGTGGGGACCCGGTCGATCCCCTTCTCCTCTTCCTCTCTCCTTTCTCTCCTTTCTTCTCTTCCTCATTGGTTCACTCTTTTTCTCTCTTCTCCTCACTGGGCAGCTCCCCCTCCTCTTATTTCCTTTCCTTTGCATCACAGCCGTTCCTCTCCATTCTTCCTTTAATCTGGGCCGCCCACGTGGCACACCAGATTTCATAAAAACTCCAAAAAATAAATTAATTTACTATTTTATCCCTAACTTTAAATGTTAATAACTCCTTCGTTATAACTCCAAATCACGAACCGCTTGCGCCCATGCGTCCGTAGAGACGAGTACTACGAGGATATGCCAAGAAAATAAATCTTAGGTGACACGACACTGCAATTAACCCCAGTCAACCCACATGCCTCGAAGGGCATTTTTGTAAAATCACTTATTAAAATTATAAAAATCATAATTTTCAGGGACGGGTCGTAACATTTTAGCCATCCAAATAAATCAACAGTATAGGTACCAAATAGCGTATTCACAATATACCGTTGATTTATTTTATATATTTACACAATTAAACTGATTCAAATGATGTTTTATACGAATGATCTTGAAATAAAGTTTAAAAAATTAAACGATTTTGATTATGAAAGTTTTACGAAAAAGATACATTATAAGTAGGTGGATTAAGTAGCAAGACGAATGAAGTCGGAGACATAAGTTAAGATGTGGACTGTGTTGCAGGGAATCGGACGACTTTGGTAGCGTGCTCAACGCAAACAAAGAGACAAACAAAGCAATCATAAGAGGAGAAGAAACTGAGGGATTGCAACGACTTTTGCTTCAGCTCACTATTAAGCTTGGATTGGAGAGCATCCAGATTCCATTTCCCAGGTGATCCAACGCTCTCGATTCCCTTTCTCCTGTTTATTTATTTATTTTAATTATTCGATTTATTTGTTAATTTGCTTCCAATTGTGTTGATTAACTGTGTAGAATGATTGAATTTTGATTCCAATTGCATCAAATTTCTTAGTTTACTTGGGGGCCCAAAAAAATTGAGGCAAACAAATAAGATAGTGAATTTGTTTTGTGAATTTTGGACTCTTTTATTTGTATGTTTCTTTCATATTTCCTAAATGGCACCCATTTCAGTTGATAATTTGATCTTATGAACCATTTTTCGGCATGGACATCTTAGCAACCATTGTTATCTGAATTATATCTTAAATCCATTGAGCTAACCTGTATGACGGATGAAGGACGGCAGCAGTTATTATATTTTGGTGTCTTGAATTCAAGGTAGCAATTTAGTGGACTAATGATAACTTTAGAGTTTTCAGTTTTCATTTGATCTGCATTTCATCTGTCACTTATGATAATTGGCATTCGGTATTGATTCTCGATTTCTCATGCCAAAGTTTATTTGGCATTCTAGGATTCATACAGCTAACCTCACTTAGTTGGATAAGGCTTTGTTGTTGTTGTATTTATTCAGCGTGCTTGTAGTTGTAGATATATAGGATGTTACAACTGTGATTGAAGAGGTTGAAGGAAGAGATACCCAATGGGGGCTATATTGAGCTTGAATCATTCCAGGACTAGGGTCAGTGAACCTTCTCAAGATTTGCTGAGTGCATCATGCAAGAGGATGAAGTTGTCTCCAAGCTTTTATGACGAAAACCCAAGATTGATTCCCTGCATTCCTGACGAGATATCTATTCAGATTCTTGCCAGAATTCCTAGGATCCACTATTTGAAGCTCAAGTCTGTTTCACGGACCTGGAAAGCCACCATTACGAGTCCTGAACTTTTTTCTTTGAGAAAAGAACTAGGAACAACGGAGGAATGGCTCTACATGTTAACAAAGGTCCAAAGTGATAAGCTCGTATGGTGTGCTCTGGATCCTCTGGCCGGAAAATGGCAAAGGTTGCCACCTATGCCTAATGTTACTCCGGAAGATGAATCTAGGAAGGGTTTAACTGGCCAGAGAATGTGGAACATGGCAGGCTCCAGTATCAGAATTGCGGATGTCATCATGGGTTGGCTTGGGAGGAAGGATTCACTGGATCGAATGCCTTTTTGTGGTTGCTCTATTGGGGCTATTGATGGCTGCCTCTATGTACTAGGGGGATTTTCAAAGGCTTCGGCTCTGAAATGCACATGGCGGTACAATCCAGTTAAAAATATTTGGAGTGAATCAAGTCCAATGTCTATTGGTAGAGCTTATTGTAAGACCGGCATCTTAAACGATAAGCTTTATGTTGTTGGAGGTGTTACAAGGCGTCACGGTGGATTGACCCCTCTTCAATCAGCTGAAGTATTTGATCCAAAAACAGGTGTGTGGACCCAATTACCAAGCATGCCTTTTACGAAAGCTCAGGTGTTACCAACTGCATTTTTGGCTGATCTGCTGAAGCCTATTGCTACCGGAATGACTTCATACAGGGGAAGGTTGTTCGTTCCACAGAGTTTGTACTGCTGGCCCTTTTTTGTTGATGTTGGAGGAGAGGTTTATGATCCAGAGGCAAATTCATGGGTTGAAATGCCAACTGGCATGGGAGAGGGTTGGCCTGCAAGGCAGGCAGGGACGAAAATGAGTGTCACAGTTGATGGCGAATTGTATGCACTGGATCCTTCTAGTTCTCTTGACAGTGCAAAGATCAAGGTGTACGATTACCAAGCTGATGCCTGGAAAGTTGTTGCAGAAGATGTTCCAATTCGTGACTTCACCGAATCAGAGTCTCCCTATTTGCTTGCTGGATTGCTGGGGAAGCTTCATGTGATCACAAGGGATGCAAATAACAACATTGCTGTTCTGCAGGCTTCTGTGCCGGACCATTTTGCGTCGATCTCAGTAGCTTCATCCTCATCATGCAATGACCCCCATGACGATGTTGAACGACCTGCAGAATCAGAACGAGATCTTTGGAAAGTAATTGCCACAAGGAGTGCACGGGCTGCTGAAATGGTTAGCTGTCTAGTCCTTGATGTTTGATGTTTTGCATTCCCTTAAGATTTTGAGTATAGCTCAAAACTTGAAAAAAGTTTCGGTTGATGTGATTGCTATAAGTTATCTTACCCCTTTTTCTGTCAAAGTTTGAGACTTTTATCATTGCATTGGGATAGCTCTTTACTGGATGTAATCATTCTATATTGACCGTTGTGTTTAAACGAAGCAAAATTATAAAGGTTCAGGATATATTGTATATAAGACCTGGTGTCTCAAGCTATTTTCTTTCCCGTTTGATGAATTTGTTTTGAATTAATTTTCCCAGATCTGCAGTTAGTTCAATTATCTCTATGCTACATTAAGAACACAGTTTTAGCATTTTCTTTATCTTGATAGCAGCGCATCGGATTGTTGGTGCATTTCTACTGACATAGATTGTAGATTTCTTTAAGAATTACTTTATTATGAGGCGCAGAAGTTCAGCCCCTGGCATATATAGTGAGTTGAAGCGATGTGGCTAGTAGTAAAATGGCGAGTGAGATAAATATGTCAGCAAATCTTCGTAACATTTTCTTAGAGAAACAGTGTATGTGGTTTGAGTTAATCATGTCGGTTTCTTTTGTACGAAAGTAGGTAGTGAATGTTTATGGCAAAGTTTTTCTTAGCCATTTGCCTCGTTCCTATGAGATTACTCTACTTCTATGACAGGACTGTTTAATTCAAGGGTAAATGTAGCCAAGCGACTTAATATTTAGAAAAACTCACATACACTCTCAAAGACATATATAACTTTAATACTAGGTAGAAAATATAATAAATCTCATTCTCATACAGATTTTTACCCGTGCCACGAATTATTATTGGTTTAGTAATTATTCCTCTCATAAAACGAAGCCTCTAAGTTGTAAAGTATAACATTTAGCTGGCCAAGTCATCCCAATGATGTCGTGTATGCTGATTGTGAATAGATGAAGTGAGAAGTAGGGTGTTCCTTATTCCTATAGAAATAGGGTTTTAAGCCTAGCTGCGGCGTCTAGAATACACTCTCTCTGGCCAAAAGCACTAATTCTCAGGAACTCTTCACCCGACGGACCAAATCCAGATCCCGGAACTGTAATTATGTGTGTTTTCTCAAGAATGTGTTTGCATACATCCCAAGAATTTGAACCTGGAAAGTGCACCCAAATGTAGGGAGCATTGGCACCGCCGTATGCTTGTAAACCAACAGAAGACAATGCCTCACCCAGTATATTTGCATTCTCCATGTAGTAGTCAACCAGAGAATTCACAGCCTGAAACCGAAAATGTGAATTTATAATTTTGTAGACATGTAACTTGATTGGAAGTAATTTACTTTATGTATAAAAGGTTTACCTTGAAGCCTTGCGAGGAAAGACAGGCGAGTCCACCAGCTTGAGCAACATTGGACGCCCCATTGAAGCAAGTGCTGACAATGCGATTGAAGTCGTGTATAACAGGAAATCCATTCGAGTATAAGAGCTCGTCAGGCACAACTGTCCAGCCTAGACGGACACCAGTGAAGCCGGCAAACTTGGAGAATGATGATATTTCAATCGCAACCTGTCTAGAACCGGGAATTTCAAAGATGGAACGAGGGCAGTTATTGTCTTGTACATAAGACGAATAAGCAGAGTCAAAGATGATAATGGATCCATTGTCCCTGGCAAACTTGACAAGAAGCTCTAATTGCTCCCTAGTTGCTGCATGACCCGTGGGGTTGTTTGGAGAGCAGAAGAAGATAACATCTGTTCTTGAAGTGGTTGCCAAGTCGGGAAAGAAGTTATTTTCGGGTCCGCACTTCATGTACTCAATGCTCCCATACCTCCCACTCTCACCTTCGTCTCCAGCTTGACCGATAATCACACTTGAGTCGATGTAAGCCTGCCAGCGCCATGTATCGGATCAGATACCAATCTTTCATTTGTTTGGAATAATTCAATTAAGCATTCGTTCGTTTGGAACAAGTTCAGTGACATAGCAACGTACCGGAAACGATGGATCCTGCACAGCTATGGTCACTTTGGAACCCAGCAACAACTGTAAGTACACAAGAAAATCATAAATCTGTGTTACTCGAATACCCTTGCTTCGAGCGTTGCATGTAATAAGATACGAGCATCCGCCAAACTTAAACGGTAATTGAGTACCTGAAGCCGAGTAATGTCACACTGCGCACCATCTGATACGAAAACTTCTGTGTCTTTTATCTGCAGATCTTTATAGAATGCTTTTACAATTGCCTTCCGCAATGCCTATATGTGGACATATAAACAAGTTTAGGTACTTAGCAAGCGCACGGACACGAGCGCGCACACAAACACACCAACATATATATAGAGGGAGAGGGAGGAGTAATGTTTTCTCGCTAGACTTGTGTTCAATGGACTATGAATGTGGAACACACTTGAGATTCATAGTCCTACAAGAGAACAATGGTTGGAGCTCGGGGAAGCAAAGCAAAAGAAAAAAAATGAATGCATGGCAATGTTTGAAATTTCTTTGATGCGGTCGACATTTTTGTGGAAATATTGAAAAATCGACATATTTCATTGGCATGGAGAAAGTCTTAAATTTCAACTAAAATCGATAGATTTCGTCGATATTTCTGATATATTGGTTAAATATCGGCAAACTCCCATATCCTAGAGTTCCATTTTAAATTTTTTACGTTTTTGAGCAAAATTTTTATCATTTCCATTGAAAGCAACCGGTATCAATACATCCATCGATATTTCCACAAACTTACATATCGATATTTTCACCAATACCAATATTTTAAACACCGATGCATGAAACACATAACAAATGTTAAAAGAAGGCAAAGCAAGCAGTTTAGGGTATCCAAGCATTAAAAGACAAGAAAACAATTGAGATTTAACTTAATAAGATTTAATTAAAACTCAACCGCCCACTCATGAAAAATGACATTCGGGAGAGAATCATGCATGACTATGGTACCTTATTGCCTTGTTCAGGTCCGTACCCTGAATAACCGTCAGCGGTCGAAAGGGCATGTGCATACTGCAAAACACCAAAATTCTCTAAACATTATTAACACTTGGCTTTTTAGTTAAAATAGTCCTTAAGATTTGCATAACACATAATTTTGGTCCTTTGAGATTGAAAATCAATAGAACTGTTTTCTGAGATTGAAAATCAATAGAACTGTTCTCTGAGATTGTCCACCATCTATTATTTTGGTTCTTCAGTTAAAAAAGTCTGTTAAGTTGAGGGTATTTTTAGCCAAAATGGTCCCTGAAATTTGCATAACACACAACTTTGGTCCCTGAGATTTGCATCACACATAACTTTGGTCCTGAGCTTGTCCACCATCCATCATTTTGGTCATTCCGTTAAAAAGCTCAGGAACCACTTAACAGAGTTTTTTTAATGGAATGACCAAAATAATGAATGGTGAACAATCTCAAGGACCACTTCTATTGATTTTCAATCTCAGAGACCAAAGTTATGTGTTATGCAAATCTCAGTGATCATTTTGGCTGAAAAGCCTTAACGCATTGAAAACAAAGTCCCCCAAAATCTTTTCTTTACTTTTCTTATTCCCCCTTCTTCTGTAAACTGTATGCTTTTAAAGTAGTTAGTGGAATATATTCATTGATTCAGTTAAATTTACTAACATTAGCCATGCTTGATGCGATGATTTCTGGTACTGGTTCTGTTGTGTCGCCGATTCCGAGGCTTATCAACTTTGCATTCGGGTACTTCTCAATGTGTTCAAGCTCCAGCCTTGAAATCTGAATTTATACACTCACACGTATATATATTGTTAGCATGAGTTTCTGAATAGTGTATTCAAGAGACTAATCCAATAGCCAAAAGAAGAATGAACTCACCTCAGGAAACAGGTAGCCATTCCGCAATTTCTCCATGTTTGCATTGCGAGCTACCTTCGTACGACTACCTGATTTTTACAGTTGGAAGAATCATATTCGTGATCAGTTTCTTAATTCTTTGGTCTCATAAGGTGGCAGATTCAAAGGTTAAAAAATTATGATACGCAGTGTGTGTGTGGAAGGAATGGATAATCACGTAAAGGAGAAATAGTAACATTCATACCAAACAATCGGTCCTTTTCGTTCTTGAAGCTGCGTGAATGACAAACAAAAGAAAGGTTACAGATTAGTAAACCAAGTGGCAAGTGCAATGGAGCATGATTACTTGTGAATGCAGGGTTTAGGGCTTGTTGTTGTTGTTTGCAGAAAATGGAGTGATAGGTAGAACTGAAAGAGCAGTGAACTAGTGAGGTAGTTTATAATTTTGAAAGGCATTGCAGCGTAGTACCTGAAGGCCTGAATTATCATCACAGGCTGCAATGTCATGGCATGGGACATTGATGAAAAACTTGTAGGAAACTTGTACATTTGGATTTGGATTTGGATTATTGATTGCTCCAATCACAAACTTCGTCTCAAATTCTTTTTGTGAGTTGAGACTTGTAGTGTGAGATATATATATCCATATCTATAGGACTCAATTATAAAAGTCTCCGCCTAACGTCATCTAGATCTCACTTAGGCGGCTAGCTTCCAATATGATCAATTTTTGGACGTTTAAAAAATAAGAAAGGGCGCCTAGGCTAAAAGTATCGGCCTAACGTCGTCTAGACCCTACTTAGGTGGCTAGCCTTCGCCATGATTAATTTCTAGGCGTTTCAAAAATAAGAAAAGGCGTCTAGGCTAAAAGCCTCGGCCTAATGCCGTCTAGACCCCGCTTAGGCTGCTAGCCTCCGCCATGATTAATTTCTAAACGTTTAAAAAAATAAGAAAGGGCGCCTAGGCTAAAAGTCTCCGCCTAAGCCGTCTAGGCCCCACTTAGGCGGTTAGCCTCCGCCATGATTATTTCTAGGCATTTAAAAAAAATAAGAAATGATGCATAGACCTGCCTAGACACCCACCTAAACCTGCATTTTATTTTTTTAATAAATAGTAAGAGACTTGTTGAATACTTGTATGAACACTCATTATATATTTGTTCTCCATATTTTTTAATATGTTTAAGTAATTTATACTTTATATGTCATTTTATTTTTGTATTATGTATCTCAGTACACTTATTTGTTTACTTTAAGTATAAGTATACATTTATATGTTAGTATTTATTTTAAGTATAAGTACACATTTATATGTTATATAATACATTTAATTAAAATTAAAACAAAACCGCCTTGTCTCAGTCTAGACTCCTAAGCGTTAAGCCTCTATCTGTCAACCGACTAGCACCTAATGTCTTTTAAAGACCTATATAATAAAATATGCATTTACCGGAAGCAAGTTTAAATATATCTTACACCCTTGACCATAATAAAGAATATTTGGTCAGCCTTGGTCCATAAATATTTATATGGCAAAGGAGGTGACCAGTGCAGGAAATTCTGCAGCAGTTTGCAGTCCTTATAAGCAACGATATGTCAGATCCATTGGTTCACATCACATTTCAACATCCGCCATTTGTATTTATTCTTGCGCATGTATATATATATAGGAATCATTTCATAAGAGGGATTTCCATTTTTCTAAAAAAATGGGGACATTCTCTTGACCGTTGGATTTGACTTTAATGAAATTGTGTGGTTGAGATTGTGTGGCCTGTGTTTTAATCTCAACCACACAATTTCATTAAAGCCAATCCAACGGTCAAGAGAGTGTCCCCATTTTTTTAGAAAAATGGGGATCCCTCTTGATAAGGGGCCTATATATATATATATATATATATATATATATATATATATATATATATAGAAAAAATTTAAGGGAAGGTTCTCCATTTGTTTATAAAAATGATAATTAGTTGTGAGGTTCACATTAAATCGAACTTTAACGATCCTAACCGTTTATTTTCCAAGTTGCACTTCATAGATCATCCTTGCAAAATATTAGTCAAATCAAAAATGTTTAAGACATCTAATTGGGTTCAAAGAAATTAAGGAATACTTTGTTATATAAGAAACAATGAAATTTTATCTTGATAATTAAATGAGCAAATAGTTTCGGATTGAATTAAATTTTTGCAAAGATGATCTATGAATGGAAACTTACAAAATAGACTGTTCGGATCGTTGAAGTTTGATATAGAGTGAGCCGCACACCTAATTGATCCCTTAACTCATCAAAATGTGTAACTTTGGTCTTTTTCGTTACTCCGTTAAAACTACCGTCAAAATGAGTCATGTGCCACGCTCTGAGGTTGAATCAAGGGGAAAATATAGAAAACTAAATGAGAAAATTGTAGAAATGGTCTCTTAACTTTAACCTAATTGGAGAAATGATCTCTTAACTTTAACCTAATTGAAGCAATAGTCCCTTAGCTTTAATCCAATAGTAGCAATGATTCTTCTAACATAACTCGTTTTGACGTAAGTTCGAACATAATTGACGAAAAAGACCACAATTGTACGTTTTGAGAAGTTAAGAGACTAATGGTCATGAATTTTTAGTTGAGGAACTATTGCTCCAATTAGATTAAAATTGAAAAATCATTGCTACCATTTCATATTACACACACGTTATATATAAATATTGAGAAATCATTGCTATAATTTCATATTTTATATATATATATAATAGTAGTTGTTGGAAACCAGAACAATGGAAAAATCTATTTTCCTATATATATAAAATAGTAGTTGTTGGAGACCAGAACAATGGAAAAATCTATTTTCCACACCACTACCTAATTTCCATTTGTTCCACAATTTTCTACGGTGACCAAATGTATTGACCACCTGTGAAATGGAAGGGAAACTGCACTTGAGCTCCTCTCCTTGGTGTTTATATGTTGAGTTGTCTTTTTATGCGAGAGAAGATGAAGAACAAGAAGAAAATGTTTATATGTTGAGTTGTCTTTTTATGCGAGAGAAGATGAAGAACAAGAAGAAAATGAAAACTCCCAGTCAAGGAAAACCATATCCTCTGTTGAAGTGAATACATAACGATAACAATAAAGCTTTATCCTACGAAGTGAGTCAGCAGTATGACTCCTAGAACACTTTCGATTTTGCGCTAAATCTTCTGTTAGGCTCAAGTCTCCCTTTGTGCCAAGTCTACTGCGATAAAGTATAAAAACTTTCCACAACTAAAAGCATTGAAAATGACCGTCTCGAGTATGAAAGGAAGGATTTGTAATAGTAATGAAATTTTCCTACTAACCAAACAACTAAAAATTAATGAAATACAATGAAATACAATGAACATGGGGACAAACGTTTAGTAAGGACCGAGTTGATATGTGTATTATTTTAGACTAAGTAGCGTCAACTACAAAAAGAATTCTAAAAAAAATTCATTAATCTAAGGGTGCTATTATTCACGCTTCGTAATAGTCAACCCGCACTCTTTCCATTAAGAAAACTAGGAGATAAGTGACACCTAACAAAACTGCAGAGTGACTTTTTAGAAGTGTTAATAACAACTCAATGTTTTAATTATAATTTGGTCCTCCTACATTGCAAATTTGCAATAGTTAAACTTGAATAGCAAGCACGTGAATTTGATTTCATGCCGCGAGAAATTTTTTAGTTTGCCGGTAATACGGTCTGGTACACCAAGTGTTATGATACAATTGGTTACAAATTTTTTATCAGTTCATAACCAATTGTATTATTACGCTTGATGTACCGGGTCGTACTTCCAACACATTGAAAAATCTCCATCATGGTGGATATCAACCAATTTGTGTCCACCATTTATGGTTGCACATTCTTTTGGATTTTACAGCTCGAAGATGAAGTTCGGACCAGTTTACTATGGGTTTGTAGGGATGAGCTTGCCTGGTATCCGGACCTTAGAATTTCTCTATACATAGAGATTTCAATCCGTGGCATATCTGGTGACTGTAATGGTAGTGTTATGTGAGCCTTCATATGCTTCCAAATGACAAAAGAATTTTGTTAAAAAGCTTGTTTTGATTTAATAGCTATCTTTTATCTTTGCAAAAATAGAGTTACGCTTCGTTTGGTATTGCTTTTTTCACCTGCATAAGGAACTTTAGTGCATGGTTCATGGCTGCTTCTGCCCTTCGTGCGCCTAACACAAATTCCCGATGGGATTGCATGCCTAAATTCCTCAAGAAAGTCCAGAAACAACTCATCAAAATCAATCTTGACATGAGCAGCTTTGAAGTATCCAAGTCTTCCAGAGGACCCACCTTGACGACGGTACTTAGGTGGGGAATCTTCATCATAGTTACGCTCGGAGGAGGACATTCTAAAAAAGTCCTGCATAGGAATACCGACAAATATTCGAGAAAAAAATAAATAAAAATAAGGAAAGGCAGCACGCCAAGCCCAACGCGTTAGGCACAGCCTACCGTAGTAGCCCAACAAACTCATCAGATGGGCCAGCCCATCAACTCTAGCTGAGCCTTTCCTCCTGCACGCGACCCGGCCCGCACCAGTCCCTCCCTCCTGGCTCCAACTGCTCTGGCGCCCTTCCAACTGCATCGCCGACTCCACCACGTGGCCCCAACCGAGCCGTACGAAAGAAAAAAAAAGGAGAAAATAAATTTTCTTACCTCGGAGGTGCGGCAACAGCGAGAAATTTTTCATTATGATGAGAACATAAATGGTATATTATGTGTGTTTTAAAAGGTGGTGAAATTTTTACTTTTTAAGCTGTTAACATTTTAACACATATATCACACAATTTGCATAGTAACACGTGGCGTACCATCCCGTATTTCAATCACACTAAAAAAAATCTCCCTGGCAACAACAAGGACAAAGAAGATAAACAACTCTTCACAGGGCAAGCAAAGAAGAAAATTGGGAGAAGGGAACAATTTCCACCTTTATCTCTTTCTTGTTTAAGAAATAATTGCTCTCATGGTGGTTAGCCATGCTCCCTGTAAATACCCCGTCTACACACTTTTCAAGTGAGTAGAAGTTAACTCTACACAACTCAACTGTAAAATCTCTCTATTTTTCGAAAAACTGACTTAGGCATTTGATGTGCATTGACCAAACCCCCATCATTGGGTGTGTGGCTTTGGTCGTAACCAAATGTGTTTAATTTGTTTTATAGATACAGTTTTGTCAAATCCAAGGGTAACTAAAATTTGCTACCATATCAAACATAGAATTTAACTAATTGTAAGTTTTGAGAAAAAAAAGTTGAAATGTTCGAAATAATATTAAACGGGTGTGGGGAGTTAAAAATTCAAAATAATCTTGAAACTAGGAGTTAAAAATTCAAAATAATCTTGAAACTAAGTGATATACAAAACACATTACTTGTTATAAATGAAAAACTTAACTAAATTAGCATGAAATGACAGAATCTCTACTAATTAAAGAAATCCTCTTTGTCAACTAAAAGAGAGTGAAAAAACAACTTAGTCTTCTATCACAAAAAAAAAAATGATGGGCAATAATGTAATTTCACAGGTCCAAATTTTATTATTTTTTTATTGAAACCTCATCTACATGTAATGTTAAATTACCTTTATAAAAATTAAAATTACAAAAAAACCATAAACAAAAATCTCTCACTCCCCCACGTTCTCTCTCACTCTAAATCCCTCTCTCCCTCTCTCCCTCTCTCATTTTCTAAAAAAAAAAATGTGTTCATACACACAAAGTGTAAAGGTAATTTAAGAAGATATTTATATGACAAATTAAAAAAAGTTATAAATTCACATGACATTTAAAAAAGTTTCCCATGTATACTCGTCTCCTTCCTCTTCGTTCAAACTTCTAAACCACACTCAGTTTCTACTTTCTTCTGCAATCTTCACCTTCGGCTAAGGTAACTCCCTCTTTCTCTCTCTCTCTCTCTCTCTCTCTCTCTCAGATGAATGCTCGGTAATTTATTTTTATTTATTTTTTTGAAATTTCGAAGTAGAGAAGAAGCGAATTTCACTGAGTGCTACTCCAATGTCGAATTTCATGGCTGCTTCGAATCAGAATCAGAATCCGAACAAGTCCTTTGAGGTGAATTCGATTAACTTGCAGTTATTCGTCGATTTTGCTTTGTTTTGATTTTCTTCCGTAATTTAATTTATTTTAATTTTAATTTTAATTTTTGATATTTTAGGTCACCCATCCTCCTAACGACTCGATATCGAGCCTAAGCTTCAGTCCCAAGAGCAACATTCTGGTCGCCACCTCCTGGGACAACCAGGTATGTATGTATGTAGGCTTGCATTCTGTTTGGTTGCTAAGAAAGTTTTTTCTATAGGATTGGATTAGATTGGATTGGATTGGATTGGATTGGATTTCTGTCATCAGACTACCAGGCACTGTCTATAATATATGATTGGGATTCACATATAATTATTTACTGGAAGCATGTCTTTAGAGAGGCAAACTTCGTGGTGGACGCAGCGACTAGCATTGGATTTAAAGTTGCCAACTTTTATATTTGGGATAGAACCTTGCCTCCTGTGGCGAGAAAAACTCTTTTATTTGATTGTATTGGTACGCGTTGTGACCGTGGTCACTCTATTTAATGGTTTTTTCCTTTCTCAAGCAAAAAAAAATAAAATAAAATATTGCAGTATGCTTCTTGCTTATGTAGTATGTATTTGTGATTCATGGTAACTGAAGAAGATACACCATTGGATTGAATTTTATAATTTCCTTTCTTATCTATGCGACCAAACAAACAGTTTATTGGTAGGATTAAGTAATGACTGCTGGTATGCCCGTGTTTAGGTGCGATGCTGGGAGATACACCAGAGTGGACAAAATCTTGCTAGTGTGCCCAAGGCATCCATATCCCATGACCAACCGGTAACGTCTCTCTCTCTCTCTCTATGTTACATGAAACTATTTCGGTAATCAAATTATTTTGTTTTGCATGTTTGAATTCCAACATATTGTGGAATAACGGATACATACACAACTATGTGTCAACTATATTTTTTAATTTGAACTAGGGTATGAATTGGTAATGCCTGTTGAGTTTATAAATGCTAGATTGTCTGCCTTTACTTGGTGAATTTGTACTTGGAACTTTTTACTGCTCCACTGGCAGAGCTAGGGGAGTCTACATCTGGCCATGGCCCTCTCATATGATTCTTAACTTCTGCTCTTCATAGTGACTTTATTCTGATTGAATACAAAACAAACAAAAGGTTTGCTCTTTGTTTCTCGATGTATTACTCAAGAACCGATATAAGATAAGTTTTTGAGAAATATATTGGGTGCAAAATTTTTTTATGGTTACAGTTGGACGCAAAGTTTTGTTAGATAAAAGCAGTACAATCTTTATGTAGAAGGTCAAATATGGAATTGTAATTATGGGAGGTCTGAGACATGTTTGCAAGATCTTACGTTTGCAATGAAGATATCAAGGACAATTGCTTTTACACTTGTTATATGCTGTTGATTAAGAAAGTAGTTTTTGTACCGTTATTCTACGATCTCATTTAAAAAGTTGAGTCTTTTGAATAAGGATCACCACTACTTCAAAGATTTATTGATAAATAGTTAAATACATATGTTTTGTGCGTGCACAAGTATTTGCATTTGATTTGAGACCACATTAGATCAATGTATGTTAATTAAGGAAATTCTGTGATATAACTTGGAACCGATATATGTCTATCTATAATTCTATAGAGGTTTTGTGCTCAGCTTGGAAGGATGATGGATCTACTGTGTTCTCTGGAGGCTGTGACAAGCAAGTTAAGATGTGGCCTTTAGCTGGTAACCAACCGGTGACCGTTGCCATGCACGATGCACCAATAAAAGAGGTTGCTTGGATCCCGGAGATGAACTACTTAGTCACAGGAAGCTGGGACAAGACTTTGAAGTAAGTAAAACATAGCCGTTGTTTTTATCTAGTTTGAGCTATCTGAATTTGTGCACCAGAAATTTTAGTGGGATACTTGTTAAAATAATTTGTTAAAGAAGTCTTTTTTCTTCTTTTTAATGTATGACCTTTGCCACCTATCTTCAGGTATTGGGATCTTAGGCAGCAAACTCCAATCCATACCCAAGCTCTACCTGAGCGCTGCGACACTCTATCAGTGAGATACCCTCTAATGGTTGTTGGCACTGCAGACCGAAATCTGATTGTTTTTAACTTGCAAAACCCACAGGTATCATTTTATTTGTAAGAGTTATCAGATATAATTTATTTTATCAATTTGATGCAACAAGAATACATCGACGAATTAAAGCAGTTCACTTCTTCATTAACTTTGTTTACTTCCAGTTTTCAGAATTAACATTTATCTAGGCTTTTAATTATTTTTTGCGGTACCTTGAGGATAAGCTTCTAGTTCTTTTTGAAGTTTTCAAGTCCAGTCAATGGAGATGGGATTTATTATATAGAGATTCTAATATTTGATTGGGTTGCTTTCATTGACATTCTATGTTTTGCCTCTAATTTCAATTATTTCTAATTACTAACAGACTGAATTCAAGAGAATTGTTTCACCCCTTAAGTATCAAACAAGGATTGTTGCTGCATTTCCTGATCAGCAAGGATTCTTGGTAAGTATTTGATTTTCCCTTCAAAATTGTTCTTTATTTATTTTTTGGCCTTGTAATTTTCTGTTTAGTTTCTCTCTAAAAGTATAGTTGTTCTATTAATTATCTAGGGGAGACCAAAACCATGAAGAATATGAGCGCTGCCAAGTTTATATCTTTGACTTCGATAATAGTGCTATAATTTTTCAGAATGAGATGGGTGTTCCCTTCCACTAAAGCACAGGGGGAGATTGTATAAATTATCTGCTCAAATATATTATAATCTTTTTGAGAATTTGATGTGTTGATATCATTGGACATAACTGATACCACTTTGCCATCAGTTCTATCTTTTGCCATTCTAC
Source organism: Cotoneaster glaucophyllus (assembly GCA_036320875.1). NCBI lineage: Eukaryota > Viridiplantae > Streptophyta > Magnoliopsida > Rosales > Rosaceae > Cotoneaster > Cotoneaster glaucophyllus. The sequence goes on from CM070073.1 coordinate 45,306,410, forward strand.
TTTTTTTTACTTTCGTGATTCGTGATTATTGAACATCACATAGGATCATTTGTACTCTTTTTTTTTTTTTTTTTTTTTTTTTTTTTTCCTTTGCTTCATAACCTATTACCTTATCTGAATAATTAATGAATCAAATAATTATGATTCTGACCAGGTTGGCTCTATTGAAGGGAGGGTTGGTGTACATCATCTTGATGATGGACTACAAAGTAAAAACTTTACCTTCAAGTGCCATAGAGAGGGCAATGACATCTACTCAGTCAACTCTGTGAACTTCCATCCCGTAAGATCCCTTTGTCTTTTTCCTTTTTCATTGTTTTGTCTGGACAATGTACTGAGGGAGGGTCCAACATATTTGTTTTTGGTGTTTTATATTTTTGTTTTTAAATTAAAGATAGGGGTGAAGGAGAGAGAAATATGTTAAGAGTAGTTTATAGAATTTGAAACTCAAAAGTCAAAACACTTCAAAGTGAAATGTCTCTGCTGTGGTCTTCGTTACATGCATTCTTCGTCAGCTCTCTAATGTCCCAACTCCCCCTTTCCTTTTTCCTGTTGCTTTTCACTCTCTTGAATTGTGAAAGACAAAAAGCAAAAAGGTTTCTGAATAATCCTTGAATTACTATTTTTCTTTTGTTTTGAATTTTTCGTTTGTATTATTAATGGATTGTATTGGTTGTTGGCTTGTCATAGTGTATGAGAATCTGTAAAGTAGTTAGATTGCTATGTATACTGGATTATTTTGTCTGAACGGTGAATTTGGTCAAGTTAAATCTTACCTTCATGTTCGAATTTGTCTTTTTTTTAGGAATGAGTTTACTTCAGAATCATGATTTGGAATGCCTAATTATTTGACAGTTTCCGTCCAAACTAATTTATTGAACATTCACTGTTGGTTCGTTATGTTTATTGTTAGGTTGTTGAGTGAGATGTTGATAAATTCTGAGGCTTCATTTTCTGTTTTACTGTTATTTGTCGCAGTAGAGCTAATTTTGTGCTCCTCGTTTCAGGTACATCACACATTTGCTACCGCTGGTTCTGACGGTTCTTTCAATTTTTGGGATAAGGATAGCAAACAGAGACTAAAGGTTTCTCCCACATCTATTTTCTGCTGCTACTTTTGTCTTTGTATTATGCTTAAATTATAAGCATCTTGACTGTTGGTTTCTGATCAGTTTAAGTTGCCGCTAATCTGGCAACTTTACTTTGTTAGCTTTAATTCTGTACAAGTCATTTTCTTTTCTGGCATGAGTTTGTCCAGTTCCCGACTCTCTCCTTCCTGTTTATATATTTGGTTACTGATCATTTGTTTTGTACGCGTGTAAGTGTCTAATAGAGGGTTTTCTGATTTTTTCAGGCAATGGCGAGGTGCAGTCAACCTATACCTTGCAGTGCTTTCAACAGTGATGGTTCCATATTTGCATACGCAGTAAGTCTCTTTATTAGTGATTTTGCAACTAATATGAGGGTTCTGTCTGAGGTTTGCGGTTCAAATTTTCACGGGAGTGACTCCTGGTGTAAAATTTATTTACAAAAATGAAAATACTATCCTTACGTTTCTGGTTGTCCTCTTTTAAATCTGGGTTGGTAATGAATTGAGTCTGGAGGTTGTAGACATCCATAGAAGTTATGTTCTTCTACTGGTCTAAAGTGGTAGAAGTAGGTTGTATACGTTGCAACTTCAGGAAATACCTTTGCATATGCATTTTGATTGTATTTCTTGCAATGATGACTAACCGTTTTCAATTTCAATTTATACCCCAATGAACCTTTCGCTCTGTACACTTGGTTGTCTTTCACTGTTGTTTCTGTCGAGATTATACTGCATGGCTTGCCATGGTTATTTTGGTCTTGTGCTGTTGTAGTCCTGTTTCTTTCTGTATTCAAGTGACTGATGCATCTCTGAAAGCAATTTGACTCGAAAACTGGTTGCACAAATTCCTTATATTTTTCTCTCCTAATTTAAATATTTCACCGAAGATTCTTTCCAAACGTGTGTTTCTAGGTTTGCTATGATTGGAGCAAGGGTGCTGAAAATCACAATCCTGCTACTGCAAAGAACTGCATTTACCTCCATGTGCCACAGGTATGTTTCTGACCATACATTTCCGGTAATTTTGTTGACGAAGGCCTGGAAATACTCAAACTGCAATGTTACTCTTTTCTTGGTTGCAGGAAGCTGAGGTTAAAGGCAAGCCAAGAATCAACACCGGAAAACGGTGAAGCTGTTTGCGACCAGCCATGTTTGCTATGAGCTATTTGTGCATATGACGTTTTTTAGTCTGCAAACGCGTGATCAAGGCGGCATTCTGTATAGATGTTTAGCTAGAAGATTGTTCTGGTGCTATTTCTGAGTTGCCATTTTCGAAGAGGCGGCTGGTTTGTTTTTCACTACGTACTAGGTTTGTTCAAGGGGTCTTGTTCTTGTTCCATTTTGTGCTGAGAATTCAAACCTTATAATTTTCTTTGCTAAATTTCAATGAGCTTGAGGTTTTTCGTTTTTCTGATGCAATCTTACATGTTCTAAATTAGGCATTTACCTCGCTTTTCGATGTTGTTCCTAAACTTAAACTACTTCAATTGCTAGTGGTTACGGTTAAATATTAAGTCATTTTTCTCTTAAAAGCACGGAAATAAAATTATAATTAGTTTTATTCTTTTCTTTCCTTATTCAATATACAATAATAGGAAAAGACTAGAAAAGTTGCCGGCGCGTTGCCACAGGTGTTTAAAATATTTTGGAAATATATCCATACAGAAAACAGGTCTCTTATGCTTTGAGTTTCAAAACCGTATAAAACATGTAAAATTTGTAAATATATATATACACATGCACACATATATACACGATAGGTGACTATTTAAATACATGCGGAATGTAGGAAGAATCAAGATCACTAATTCTAAAATACAATTTAAACAAGTACTTCTAGACAGCTGAACATCAAGAACACTAAATCTGAAATACAAATTCAATTTCTCTCCATGTTAAAAAGCATGCAAGCGGAGAGATAAAGGACATAGTTTCTATTACCCTCAAGATTAACTTGTAAAGGCTTGTCCATTGTCTTCTGAATATTGATCTCCGCAATAACCATCTTTAGAGAACTTTCTGTAGATAATCCTACTGAAAAGAAATCCATGTTAAACTCAGAATGCATTGCTATTGATAACACTTTAACAATGGAGTATGATCGGGATTTCTCAACATATAAAATATAACAAAACCACTAACAATCTAAAAATATCATACAATTGTAGATACTCTAATCATAATGCAAAATATTGGTATGTCTAAGTTTTCGCAGGAGTGTTATCCTTAGAAGAGACGATCTTGTATCAAGATTCTAGGAGCAAACTATTATTACCTAAGGAAAACTAATGAAAAGGGCTTCAAAACTTTGAGTTTTAACCAAAAAACCACTTACTAACTTTATTTAATGATAAGGACAAGAGAAAAGTTGATGCCACTTTTGAACCCCTGTGCTGCATCGAGCCCATTTTTCAGCCAGGATCACGGTAGCTTGTTACGTACAATCCCTGCATTGAAAAGTATATGCAAATCTCGTATGGCCCCAGAAGCATCTAAGGATGTTCCATACGGTTTTCGGTTCCCTCCAATGACTAAGAAACCAAGGTGGTGGTGGAGGACGTTAGCATGTCTCCCCTATTTGATGCCCCTACACGAGACATGGATGTATGCTGAGATAGCTTATCATCTACACCAGTTCTTGGAGGACTTTGAATTCTTAACATACCCGTTCCTCGGAGCCATTGGGAGGTTGCCCAGCTGGTTCTGGATGGCATACTTTTTTTTTTTGCATATCTGGGAGTTATGAGGAGAAAGGAATGGCCTCATTTCTTCAGATCTCATGTGGTGATGGGCATGACGCTTTCGTGTGAGTTTCTAGTGAACCCAGTTGGGGTTTCTTCCGATTGCAGTACTCAGTGGATGAATATGCGGCTGATAAGTTGAAGAAAATCTACTTCGCTTAGCGCGCCTACCAAGTGTTCAATGTAATGCTCGAAATATCACGAAAATATTCAAGCTGCAAAATGTGACTAAAGTTATAATAATAAAAAAACTTGAATTAACCGAGTCATCATCTATGCCAATATATATGGAACATTTTTTTAAAGTTTTTCACAAAACCTAATGCCAACATTGATAAAAGGAAGAAATAGATCAGAGTTCAAATTGATTTTGTATTTAAAATGTAAGAGAGAAAGGAACGTGTGTGCATAGCCATAGTGGTTGAAAGGATGTGCAACACAACAGAACATCCACCATCGAAAAGGTGAGGCCCTTGAGGGCTTCGATGGTGCCTTCTTCTCCATTGGGCATGAATTCGCCACAGCCATCCGTAGCAGTCCCTCCTATGGTTGCTGCATGGTTCTTGACGCACTCCTTGTAGTAAGTTTCCATAAACAGTGTCGTAAGTTTCTTAAATAGTGTTCTAAGTTTTCATAAACAGTGTAGTAAGTTTCATAAACAGTGTCCTAAGTTTCATAAACAGTGTATCATGAGTTTGCACGTCAGATTTTTTGTGATTTTTATTAAAATTATGTCTTTTTCATTAAAATTTAAGTTCTTTTGTCCTTTTTATTAAAATTTAAGGGTTTTTCATTAAAATTTAAATCTTTTTAATTAAATAATGTTATAGCATGGTTTTTTTATTAAAATAAACTTAGCCCAAACCCTTTTCATGAAAGTTCCCTATTAACTAAGATTGTTAAATTTTCGTCCTAAATTTAATGAAACAAATAATACACTTAGAAATCTATAAAGAAAAATTCCATGTCAAACATACATTGTTACAGTATTGCATATGCGTCTCTTGATAACAGTTTTAACGACCCACGTTACACGCCATTTGATCTTTTCAGATGCACCAAATCAACCCTGCAAGATTAAATGGATTTTTAATAGTTATCAAAACCATTTAATGACGCCCATTATGGTATATTAGTTGCTTGTCTGTATAACTCAACAAAAAGTTCTCCTTATTTTCCTATACTATGGTTTTGCCTACGTACTACTTCTAGATAGTGTAGCTTTACTTTCATCATTGTAATGCATGTGATACAGCTTTTCCAGTTACATGCATGTATGATGTATCATCACAAAAGGAAATACAACAACAACAACAACAACAAAGCCTTTTTCCCACTAAGTGGGGTCGGCTACAAAAGGAAATAGATAAAAAAAAAAAATTGAAAAAATAAAAATAAACAAAATTTAAATGCACCAAAACTTAAACAAAATCAACCTCAAGGAGCAACCGAATTCAACTTCAATATAAACTTAAACAAAATCAAACTCCAAGGAACAACCAAATTTAACTCCAATATAATAAAACTTAAACAAAATTGTAAGTCCACCAAAAATATAAATTGCTTACATTCAGTACATATGGCTTCTGAAAACAATGGTGTTCAAGCCTGAAAACAAAAAGCCCAAAAATCAGATAAACGAAATTTGCACAAAACCCATTTCGAAATTCAAATTTACAGTTCCATACAGACTCAGCTGCTCCTAAGATATTGGCTAACCGTGCAACGATGCTATTAGCAATGTCCTGCGAGATCTGGCACTCAAGTGGATCCACTAGTACCCTAATCAACAATAAAATTAGATACTTCCAACACAAAGATAACCATTCACCGCTACAATATTATTAAGTTTGTAAACTCATCATCTGACATAAAAATTTCTTACGAAATGATGCAGTCGTTGACATAGAACCTTTTACTCAATTTAACTCACTCCCAAAAACAGAAATAAATGAAGAAACAATTATTAAAACATATTCAGAAATACGATAAAGTTCAATACATCTACATAGATTTCCTCATCCTATTTTCTGGTCAAAATTCAATCACAATCCTATCAGCGATAAAACAACGATTAAACAACGGGCTCAGAAATACCAAAAAAATCAATTACATTAATCTAAGGCCTGAATTGCAAACTGAAACATTGCCATGTAATGGGTAGTAAAAATTCGTACCCAGTTCATCCAATTCAATCGCGATCAGCTCCACACCAACCCTTTTGAACAACGGTTTCACCACAGTTGAGTACCTTCAAACCCAAGTTTCAAAACAAATAATTCTATTTACTAAAAATTTGAACTCAGTTCCACCACACAAAAATCCAGTAATACTCCTAGTTGAAACAAAACAACTTGCAAAGCTTTATACTTGATCATATTTCACCAAAAACTTCTCCATAAATGTAAATTTTCCCCTAAGACAAACAGAAACCAGAAACATTCTATGGCCGGAGTTGGCCGGAAAATGGCCTGAAAGATGGCCAAACGACCACGGCCTGGAAATTTTCAGATTTGCATAGTGACTTTCCTTGAGCTTTTCCGAGTTCCTACACCACCAAAATCACCCAAAAACTTACTAATCGTGAACCTAGACACGACCTACAACGATAGGAACCAACTTAGAGGTTTACCTTCTTCAAGAATCACGAAAACACGTCGGGGAAGACGATGAATAGTGATAGCTTCACTGTGGGGCTTCCCGTGCATGGCCTGGGGTTTTTGGGGCTCTTCCATCCAGGTGTGCAGGTGGTGGTGCGTGTGTGTGATCATAGAGAGGAGGACGGTGGGTTTGTATAGAGAGGGAGAGGATGAGAATTATGAGATAAAAGAAAGAGAGAGAGAGAGATAGAGAGAGATACTTTTCAGAAAAAAAAAAAGAAAAAAAAAGAAAGAAAAGTGGAAGGGAATCGGGGACAAATCAGGGGGTGGGCCTTTGGGCTCACCAATTAAGATTCAAAAAATAATTTGTTTGAATAAAAATCCAAAACTATTTTTAAAATCGGGGATGGGTTTTACAATAAGTTTTTTAACAGCTAATTCATTTTCCATCTTCGACTTGAACAAGATTTGAAAGTTAAGCATTCATTTCCTCCTTTAGCATACATTGAACGTATTGAGTTGTCCAATCCAATTCAAGAAAACAGACCAAGCCTAAATATGTTATATTGATAAGGGAACTTTAACGAAAAGCTTCCGGTACTGTTCATCTTAATGAAAAACCACATTTTTACACTAAAAGTCAATCTTGGTACTATTTATTTTACCCCTTTATTTTGTCCTTATAGTTAAAACTCAAAGTTTTCAAGTCATTTTCATTAGTTTAGCAAGAAAACTAATGAAAAAAGCTTGAAAAGTTTTACTTTTAATAAAAAAATCATGTTACAAGTTTTGTTTAATGATTAGTACAAGGCCCATATTAAAGGGATTTGGATCCCCTCCTAAGCAAATGGTGGGGATCCTCATGACCCACCAACATAGGCCATTGGATTTCGATCCAACGGCTACAATTATTATAATTTTTAGTGGGACCCCCCTGTTTGTAGCCGTTGGATCGAAATCCAACGGCCCATGTTGGTGGGTCATGAGGATCCCCATCATTTGCTTAGGAGGGAATCCAAATCCATATTAAAGCATTCCAACTAAAAATGGCTCAACTATAATAAATTATGATTTGTCGATTTTACCCCTAACTTGTTTAGGTTGAGTTCTAGATTTTCGTCGTTAATGGAGTTCACCTTTGTTTTGCAGACCTTCTTCTTTTTCTTTAAAACAAACATATAGATCCTCATGCTATTTAATTTATATTTTGTATTATTTCGTTGAAATGAGATCGTCGTTATTATTTATAGTGTATCCGAGGTACTGTTTTTCAATTTTTCTTCATCAGTGGAATTCATCGTTTGTTTCTCCAGAAAATAAATTTGAGATCTGCATGCTATTCAATAATAACGACGGGTCACTGTTTTTGGACTGTAAAAATAAATTGTTTATGTAATCTAAGTCATTGTTTTTGGAATCTAAGTCACTGTTTTTTTATTTAAATAAAATAGAAACACTGTTTCTTAAATGTAAGCTAGAAAAGAAATAGTGAAATTCACTGTATCTGGATTCAAAGCAAAATAAGCACTCTTTTTTAAAGAAAAGAAACAGTCAAAGGTTAAAATATAGACTGTTTCTGGAATCTAAGTCATTGTTTCTGGAATCTAAGTCATTGTTTCTCGAATCTAAGTCACTGTTTTTGGATTTTTTTTTTTTTTTCAAATATAGTGTTTGTTTGTGCACGGACAAAACAAACACTGTATCTGATTTTTTTTTTTCTTTCCAGAAACAGTGTTATGTTTTAGATTCCCCAGAAACAGTTTTATATTTTGGTTCTTTCTATAAATTTTATAGAAAGAAAAATGATGAGACTAAGACCCAAATGTGCTAATCTATCATGATTAAGGAGGGAGTCAAATATATAATGGCTTGAATTCTAAATTAAATTGACACATATAAAATAATGTAAATTTGTTGCTCACTTAAAGTCTGCATTTTGAGAATCTGTGAGGTCCTCAAAATAAATGCCTTCAAATTAATCTAATGGTAGATTAACTTATAAACTTAAACCATTATGATTCGGATTTTGCACCGTCGTTGGAAAATTTGAATTCTCTTTCAAGCTTCTCTAAAAGGACTTTGCTATATATAGCCACAAAATTCTAGGGTTTCGGTATACAATTCAAATCCAAATGAATAGATGGAGTACGGATGCCTTTATATGGTTTGTTCTGCGTAAAGGTTCTTGGTGGTCAAATTAAGGTTTCTTTTGTGGCTGGAAAAAAAACTCAAAGAGAGAGAGAGATAGATGGAGGGAGGAAGCACGTGCGGGGATGAAGATTCTAGGATTTTGATTTTGCGACGCGAAAAGTTTATCACCCATGGAAGAAGCTCTGCCGTTGGAAGTTGTTCACTCTTGAACTTCTTGGTTTCCGCAGCTGGATGGATTTTGGTTCAGACTCTTGACTTCTTTCTTCTTTTTTTTTGGATGGTTTTTTATTAAACTTTGAGTCTTTTTTGTTAAATAACATTTTTAGATGATTTTTGGTTAAATATTTCTTGGTTCAAGCCCTTTTCATTAAAGCTCATTCTAAATAAATGCATAGGGCGTGAGAAACATCACTCACAAATTCTTAAGCCTTTATCTCTCCTCTTCTCTCCAACCGATCTCTCTCTTTCTTCATTCACTAAATTCATACTACAACAACTATTTATTTACAAGAATATTTATCAATTTTCTTTGTTGATATCAATATACCTGATTTGGAACATGGATAGAGATGGCCCGGTTGCCCATTTGTGGTGTACGCATCTGAGAGCATGGGTTCACCTCCAGTTATATTTGCATTTCCTGGTATCTCCATAACATCTTTCTTCCACCATTCCCCTAAGAAAGAACAATAACATTATTAATTTTGAATATTTTAAAGATCATTTGATCAGTGGCGGAGCCAGAAATTGGAGCTAGGAGGGGCTTTTAAGCCATATAAAAGAAATTGGACAAAAAATAATAGCACAAATGGAAGAAATTCGTAAGATGAGATATGACATTGACATTTTTTAAAGATGGGGTATGAAACTATGATTGGCTCAATAGTTGAGGTAGTTTTATGTAATTTACCCAAATTTTAATCAAAAGAGAGTAATGGAATTAGGGAAAAAAAATAAGATTGAGATAATATATGCATCATAAGCACCAAACATTTTTGTAAGTTTCTACAATGACATTGAACAAAAATTAATAACCATGGTTCAAGCTATGAAAATGGTCTTTCAAGATAAATTCTTCCTTTATTCCATATATATGTAGTTTTACTGTAAAACAACACTTCACCATGCAAAATGATGAACTAACTAAGGAAGGCTAGTTGATATAAGGCTTTGGTTTCATAATAATACTATTGTAAAACACATTTTATTGGTCAATTAGAGAAATATAATAAAGCTAGCTGGGAACAAAAGCACATAAGTCGAAGAATGCACTATGTTCAACCAAAAGCACACAAATAGAAGTTACAAAGTGAAAAAAACTTCAGAATAAGCACGGACCTCTCCTGATCCTCAAGTGGCTCCGCCACTGCATTTAATAATCATTGCACTTTCTACGTACACCAAAATACCCCCAAACTTAGCTTTTTGCTTGTCCTCAAGCAAAACAAAACTAAACAACAAAAATAAAAAACTACCAAACTACCAAACTTTATTAAAACTCAACTAAGACAAAATTTTCATTTTCAAGTTGCAATGCATAGAAAACGTTAAAAATTAAAACATCTTTTCAAAAGTTTCAACTAATCCCACCACAAAGTCTAAGCCATTTAAAATCAATTAGAAAAGAATTCATGAACTTCCTTTGGTGTAAAGTGAACCAACATAGTTAAGGAGACTCGACTAAAACCCCTACCTTTCGTCCATGCCAAAACTCTACCGTTTCACGCGAGAATCATGCCAAAACTCTACCGTTTGACGCGAGAATCATTGCTGATTAGGTAGGACTGCCCGGTTACTAGGCAAAGCCTCGGGTGGAACAATTATTACTTTATTCATAACAATAACTAACTTAAACGGCAACAAAAATTAAAAATAAACTTTAGACTAAAAGTAAGTGTTTCAATCTCACTTCCCACAAACCATGTTGATGTGAATGTGAAAATTTTCAAAGTATAACTCATGAATTAATGTCTAAGCAACGATAAATAGAAAAGACTCTACTATGAGATTAATCTTCACCATGTCCAGTTGTTCTAATGTTTAAAATAAACTATGGATATTAACTTAAAAAGAATGAAATTTTTTTATTTGACTCAAAAATTAAAAACCTAAAAATTCTTATTTCCCACCCCCAAACTTAAAGCACACACTGTCCTCAAGGTGTGGAAAATAAAATAAACATGACAAAAATAAAATAGAAATATAAAGAGAACTTAAATGACTAAGACTACCTAATTAAACTAATTACGAGTAAAATTAAATAAACAAACAAAAAGAAAACAAGCAAATAACAACATTTAAAACAGAAAAATAAAGAGAGAAAAGAAAACAGAGGCACCTGGATTCGAAACCCCAGCAACAAGAGCAATAAAAGCGGTGAAAACTCGTTGCCTTCATCCCATGTCCACTTTCTAGCCGTGCCCCTCTTTAAACTTGTTATGTCCTGGAGCCCAACACCATGAATGCACTCCTTCATCATTTGTCCAGAAACTGAAACACTAGCTTCACCTCATTCAAAACCTCGTCCCTCTCTCACATGTCTCTCAAAATCAAAATTAAATCTCGAAATTCCATCATCAAACCCAGCTAACACCAGAGCCGTCATACACCTCGAGTCCCATCTTTTTTTCTCTGTTCATTGCTCTGAAGGTAAAGGTGGAGATCCATCCCCAAACTTCCGATCTTGGCGTCGACACACTCAGAGGTAAAATTAGAATTTGGCTGTCACTAAGCTTTATCTTCTTTTCCTTGTAGATTCTAGCCTTCTCGTAGGACTTCACATGAATTTCCTCAAGTGTGATGGGCTGTGCAGGTGCAGAAGATGTAACAGCATCAAAAACATTTATATCAGTAACATGCCCTGTGTCCGAAGAGAGATTGTGCAAGATCTGGCCATGTGACTTCCTTGATTCTGATTTGGTGTGAGCATCCCATCCAGTAAGTCAGTTTTAGTGCATTCCTGTAGCTCTGTGGCTTGCTTTGCAGCATCTTCGTGTAATACGTGCAGCCTATAGACATGGGTATGAGTGGGTTCTATGGGAATTTCAGGACCTGCAAAATAAAATAAGCAATTAAATAAAGAAAATATTAACAATAATAATTAACTAAGAATATGGTAACCACAAATTATTTAGAACAATCTCCGGCGACGGCGCCAATTTCTTGATAGGGATTTTTACCACCTGCAAAAGTAGGGATAAAAACACTTAAAAATACTTGCAAGAGTACAAAGTTGTCATAGTATAGCAGCTCAAACAAGGTCGTTTTCCGTAGGGATTGAATGAATAATTTATGTTAAAATCAAATCTTAATTAATTATTTGAAAACAAAGTTTGGAAAAATGTGATTTTATGACCTAAAATATTAAAAACGAATTTAATTTAAAACAATTAAATAAATTGGCAAAGTAAATAAAACAAAAGAAAATAGTTTGAAAATCTATTTAAGCACTAGGGTTCCGTCATCACCTTAACAATCCTACGTAGTTCTTCCAATTACTTATGAATTACACATGCATATTTTGAACGTTAGGTTTTCCTAAAGTATATCCTACTTGGAACCTCCAACATAGAACGTATATCTAACATGCAACTCGTCTGTGACGTCCAGATCGAATGTGAACATGCAGGACTCATTAAGTTTGGTGAAAACCTTTTAAAAAACCATACAACCCTTAAGACGTGTCGTCCATCCTAAGAAGTTACACATATTAACCACAAGAAGCCAGCACCAATTTCGGGACAGCCCTCCGCCAAAATTGCATCAAACTACTTTTCTAAATACCCTAATGGTGGCCAATCATCAAGACAATTAGATAGTTTCAACACAGTGATTAATAATTCAAAACCTGCATGCATAATATCACAAGCAAATTGAAAAGAAACTACATATTCTTGCTAAGGCTCGTGGCCCGGCCCTAGCAAACAAAACTAGTTACGAACAATCATGAAATAAAATATTAATAGAAACATGGATAGAAAACACCTTGAAAATAAACTTGAATCCTCTAAAGTAGTGTGTGTGTGTGTTCTCCTCCTTTTCTCTCTAAAACCCTAATGGCTAAAAAGCCTTATTTATACTACTCTAATTAAAATCCTCCTAGTAAAAGGTTTTAGAATAAAACTAGGAAACCTAAATAAATTGAAATAAAATAGGAAACATAATCCTAAATTGACTTGGTAAATTCGCTCAGAAATATGCACAGCCACGTTTTGGACTCATATCAGCTCCAAAACTGATCCAAAATAGCTGGATTTAAAGCTTGGACTATTCTGAATCACTCCAAAATTCGTCCGTTTGGTCACGTTTTTCTCCAGAAGAAGTCGAATGTCCTACATTGAAAATATAAAGCAAAGTATCAAAATTCTACCAAAGTATACCAAATTATACTAAGAATAGGGTAAAATATATAGTATAATATTGACTCATCACTTACCCTATTGCATTTTCAGTTTTCAGTACGTACATACCTAGTATGATTGGAACCTCTGCGTGAGGTTTAGAAAAAGGGATAGCGAGAACCACGCTGTGGATAGACAAAAATGGGTCCGTGAACTGTTGCTCATGCCCACCCACTGTGTGCGTGCCACCACATTGTTCCTTCTTTCGTTGTAAACTCTACTTTGTAATTGTACTTGTTTCCTGGCTGAATCGGCACTGCGTGATGTACTCAGGTCCATCTGACCATGGATTCTTTACTTGTCTAACTCTATGCCTGTAGAATTAAACATACATTTTGTTGAAAAATGCAATCGTACATCGGAAACTTGGCAAAATATATTACTACTTATAGATGAATGGTTCTGCTGTAAGTAATGTCGAGATCTTTTACGATAAAACTTAACATCTGTCGTACTACACAAATGGTTCAATAGGACTTTATCTAAATGATTAGTAATAGGTTGTTGGCCAGACTTTGAAATCTTAACACATTTTGACACAAACAAATTAATTAGTTAAATGCATGGATAGAACTATAATTTGTATGACGCACCAATGAAACGTGATGTTGTAGTTTGCCTTGTTATAGACCGTAATAATAATTTTATCTCCTCTACGAGCTTTCAAAGTCGGCCCTGGGAATCGGCCGTTCAGAGTCAGGATTTCCTTGGTACTATAGTCGAGTGTAAGAAGTTGATTTCACCTGCAACAACAACAACGCAATTTACACACATGAACATGAGAGAGAGAATGTGAGAGATCTAGAGAGAGAAACAGATCAGTACAAACCACGAACTTAATGGATTTTCCCTGCTGAACTGGTTAGCTGCCTAGTCCTTGATGTTTGATGTTTTGAATTCCCTTAAGATTTTGAGTATAGCTCAAAACTTGAAAAACGTTTCGGTTGATGTGATTGCTATAAGTTATCTTACCCCTTTTTCTGTCAAAGTTTGAGACTTTTATCAGTGCATTGTGATAGCTCTTTACTGGATGTAATCATTCTATATTGACCGTTGTGTTAAAAGAAGCAAAATTATAAAGGTTCAGGATATATTGTATATAAGATCTGGTGTCTTAAGCTATTTTCTTCCTTTTGATGAATCTGTTATGAATTAATTTTCCCAGATCTGCAGTTAGCTCAATTATCTCTATGCTACATTGAGAACAGAGTTTTAGCATTTTCTTTATCTTGATAGCGGTGCATCGGATTGTTGGTGCATTTCTACTGACATGGATTGTAGATTTCTTTAAGAATTACTTTATTTTGAACCGATGTAATCATTCAGCCCCTGGCATATATAGTGAGTTGAAGCGATGTGGCTAGAATGATTACAGATCTTCGTAACATTTTCTTAGAGAAACAGTGTATGTGGTTTGAGTTAATCATGACGGTTTCTTTTGTACGAAAGAAGGTGGTGAATGTTTATGGCAAAAATTTGCTTAGCCATTTGCCTCGTTCCTTTGGGATTACTTCTGTGACAAGACTCTTTAATTCAAGGGTAAGTGTAGCCAAGCGACTTAATATTTAGAAAAGCCCACATAGGCTTTAAGACATATAACTTTAATAGGTAGAAAATATAATAAATCTCATATTCTCGTACAAATTTTTACCCGTGCCACTAATCATTATTGGTTTAGTAATTATTCCTCTCATAAAATGAACCCTCTAAGTTGTAACGTATAACATTTAGCGGGCCAAGCCATCGCATTGACGCCGTGGATGCTGATTGTGAATTGATGAAGCGAGCAGTAGGGTGTTCCTATGTCCTATAGAAATAGGGTTTTAAGCCTAGCTGCGGCCTCTAGTATACACTCTCTGTGGCCAAAAGCACTGATTCTCAGGAACTCTTCACCCGACGGACCAAATCCAGATCCCGGAACTGTAATTATGTGTGTTTTCTCAAGAATGTGTTTGCATACATCCCAAGAATTTGAACCTGGAAAGTGCACCCAAATGTAGGGAGCATTTGCACCGCCGTATACTTGTAAACCAACAGAAGACAATGCCTCACCCAGTATATTTGCATTCTCCATGTAGTAGTCAACCAGAGAATTCACAGCCTGAAACCGCAAAATGTGAATTTGTAATTTTGGAGATGTGTAATTTGTTTGGAAGTTATTTATTTTGTGTATAAAAGGTTTACCTTGAAGCCTTGCGAGGAAAGACAGGCGAGTCCACCAGCTTGAGCAACATTGGACGCCCCGGTGAAGCAAGTGCTGACAATGCGATTGAAGTCGTGTTTAACAGGAAATCCATTCGAGTATAAGAGCTCGTCAGGCACAACTGTCCAGCCTAGACGGACACCAGTGAAGCCAGCAAACTTGGAGAATGATGATATTTCGATCGCAACCTGTCTAGAACCGGGAATTTCAAAGATGGAACGAGGGCAGTTATCGTCTTGTACATAAGACAAATAAACAGCGTCGAAGATGATAATGGATCCATTGTCCCTGGCAAACTTGACAAGAAGCTCTAATTGCTCCCTAGTTGCTGCATGACCAGTGGGGTTGTTTGGAGAGCAGAAGAAGATAACATCTGTTCTTGAAGTGGTTGCCAAGTCGGGAAAGAAGTTAGTTTTGGGACCGCACTGCATGTACTCAATGCTCCCATATCTTCCACTCCCACCTTCGTCTCCAGCTAGACCGATAATCAATCTTGAGTCGATGTAAGCCTGCCAGCGCCATGTATCGGATCAAATACCAATCTTTCATTTGTTTGGAATAATTCAATTAAGCATTCGTTCGTTTGGAACATGTTCAGTAACATAGCAACGTACCGGAAATGATGGATCCTGCACAGCTATGGTCACTTTGGAGCCCAGCAACAACTGTAAGTACACAAGAAAATCATAAATCTGTGTTACTAGAATACCCTTGCTTCGAGCGTTGCACATAATAAGATAACGAGCATCCGCCAAACTTAAACGGTAATTGAGTACCTGAAGCCGAGTAATGTCAGACTGCGCACCATCTGATACGAAAACTTCTGTGTTTTTTATCTGCAGATCTTTATAGAATGCTTTTACAATTGCCTTCCGCAATGCCTATATGTAGACATATAAACAAGTTTAGGTACTTAGCAAGCGCACGGAAACGAGCGCGCACACAAACACACCAACATATATATATAGAGGGTGAGAAAGAGGAGTAATGTTTTCTGGCTAGACTTGTGTTCTTTTTTTTTGGTCAATTCGCTAGACTTGTGTTCAGCTGACTGTAGACATCGAAATTTCGTGAAATAAATGTTGACCAAAAATTAAAATTTCAACGCTCATGTATCACATAAATTTTATACATAGCATGTGAATCAACGAAAAATCAAAATAACTCAGAAAAGTCACTAAACAGGACACGTGTCAACGCCTGGCAGAAGTGACTTATTTCATCTGATTATTAAAACCCAAAAATCAAGTTTTGGAATTCTATAAATAGGAAGCCAATTCATTCATTTCAATTCACCAATTCACATTACACAAAAGCGTTGAAGCTCTGAAACTCCAAACGCTCTCAAGCAAATCCCGAAGAATCAACGAAGTTCTGTCCGTTCTTCATCAAAGTTCAAGCCCCAAGGCTCCTCGAAGTTCTGTCCGTTCTTCATCAAAGTTCAAAGCCCCAAGGCTCCTCGAAGTTCTGTCCGTTCTTCATCAAAGATCAAGCCCCAAGGCTCCTCGAAGTTCTGTCCGTTCTTCATCAAAGATCAAGCCCCAAGGCTCCTCAAAGTTCTGTACGTTCTTCATCAAAGCACAAGCCCCAAGGCTCCTCGAAGTTCTGTCCGTTCTTCATCAAAGTTCAAAGCCCCAAGGCTCCTCGAAGTTCTGTCCGTTCTTCATCAAAGATCAAGCCCCAAGGCTCCTCGAAGTTCTGTCCGTTCTTCATCAAAGATCAAGCCCCAAGGCTCCTCGAAGTTCTGTACGTTCTTCATCAAAGCACAAGCCCCAAAGCCCTCGAAGATCCGTTCAACCACGTTCTTCATCAAAGCACAAAGCCCCAAAGCCTTTGAAGATCCGCTCATCCACCTTCAAGATCAAGCCTCAAAAGCCCTTGAAGAACAGTTCATCGTTCATCGTTCATCGTTCATCCACCTTCAAGATCAAGCCTCAAAAAGCCCTTGAAGAACAGTTCATCGTTCATAATTCCTCGAAGATCAAGCCCAAAAGCCCAAAAGCCCTTCGAAGATCCATTCATCCTCAACCTTCAAGATCAAGCCCCGACGGCCCTTGAGGAAATCATCCACTGTTCATCCCAAAGATCAAGCCCCGACGGCCCTTTGGATCAACAGCCCATCAACAAATCCACATATCCCCGTTCATCAAGATCAAGCCCTCCAAAGGCCCCTTGAAGAATTGTTCATCAAAGATCAAGCCCCCGACGGCCCTTCGGATCAACAATCAAACCACCAAATCAAGTTCTTACGGAGATAGAATCAGAGGCAAATTTTCAAAGAGATTGTAACCCAAAATCATCAAATACAAATATCACTTTGTACACGTTGGTTCTTGTCGCGTTTCGTTTCAGGAAATTTCCGTGTTTACAAATTTGCGCTTCATCCTTGAAGGAATTGAGCTTCGAACGTCGCATTTTTTTGCTAGTATGCCGAGCATTTCTTCCTCTAGCGTTGCCTCCCTCTTTCTAGAAGGCTTCTTGCTGTCTTCAAGTCTTTCCATAGCTAACCGTCGTGGAGGAGAGCCAATCGTATTGCTTTGTCCCTTTGGTTTTGACAATCTTTCGAAGACAGAGCTTTGGGATGCGGGCGTGCTAAGCCTCTTGAAGACGGAGGTTCGGTTTTGACCACCAATGCGATTAAGTGCCGAATTCCTGGGCCTTGAATGATTCATCCTGTTGAAGACAGACCTCCGAGTGGCAGGTTTAGGTTCCTCTTGATCTTGTTCAACGCTTACACTGATGTGTTGAGTGCTAGCATTTTTCGCCTTGCTTGAGATCTTCACAGGTGCATTTGGTGTGAAGCCAAGTCCAGCCTTGTTGTTGTCAACTCCGTAACCGTGCTCCTTCAACTTCGTTTGAGTCTTGGTGAGGTCACGTTCTGTATCGTCGACGGTGCTTGAAATTTTCTTTCCCGGATTTGAAGAGGAAGAGAAGTTGTACCCAGCCTTCGCCATGAGTTTGTAGGCGTTTGGATCAAAACCTTCTGCGGTCCTTTTAGTTGGAAGAGAGTTTGGTTCTACTCCATCTGGAAGAGCTTTTAAGAAGCCTTGTGGTAGTCCTGCAACCTTAGCGTCACCCAACTGTGTCAGAGGCAGAACTGCATTTGTCTTGAGCAACTTCACATTATCTTTGTGTCGTTGTGCATCGGCTTTTCTTGCCCCAGTTTCGAACGGGGATTGACCATCCTTTCTTCTTGACATTGGGATGTATCGGGAGACAGGTGTGTTCGGTCCTTTTGAAGGCGTCCTATTCCCTTTGGTTGTTGCAGGTCCTGCAAGCTCATCATCGTTTTTGCTTGAAGATGGCATAGCTTCCCCTTCTTGCTTCATGGGCACGGCTTGCCATTCTTGTTTTTTAGGTATTGTTTTGCCTGTGGATTTAATCTCTTTTGGAAGGGCTTCGGGCACCATGTCTTCGTCCATGTAGAACTTGGCATCTGCAAAGTGTGATTCGGCTTCATTGTCAAGCACCGTGGCATTGAAGTGGATCAATCAAAGATCAAGGCCATTCAAAACATGCCTGAGCCAAGAAACCTGCACGAGCTGAAGAGTCTACAGGGACGATTGGCCTTCATCAGACGTTTCATCTCCAACCTTGCAGGGCGTTGTCAACCGTTCAGTCGACTCCTGAAGAAAGATGTTCCGTTTGTATGGGACGAAGCATGTCACAACGCTTTTGAAAGCATAAAGAAGTACTTATCAAGTCCACCTGTCCTGGGGGCACCAGTGCCTGGGAGACCACTCATATTATACATTGCCGCTCAAGAAAGTTCAGTTGGGGCACTCTTGGCACAACAGAATGAATCCCAGAAAGAATGAGCGCTTTACTACCTTAGTCGAACCCTCACCGGCGCTGAGTTGAACTATTCCCCGATAGAAAAGATGTGCCTCGCCTTGGTGTTCGCCATTCAGAAACTCAGACACTACATGCATGCTTACACTATCCACCTGGTTGCTAAAGCTGACCCGGTCAAATACGTCATGTCTAAACCAGTCTTGACAGGGCGACTAGCTAAATGGGCATTGCTTCTCAACCAATACGAGATCATCTACATCTCAGCTAAAGCCGTCAAGGGACAAGCGCTAGCAGACTTCCTTGCCGATCATCCAATCCCAGCTGATTGGAAAATCTCAGACGACTTGCCTGACGAGGAGGTGTTCTACATCAACGTCTACCCGACATGGGTGATGTTCTTCGACGGATCCGCACGAGCAGACGGAGCGGGGGCAGGAGTAGTATTCATGTCACCACAAAGACAAGTACTACCTTACTCATTCCAACTAAGCGAACTGTGTTCCAACAACGTCGCTGAGTACCAAGCACTGATCATCGGACTCCAGATGGCGATCAACATGGAAATCACAGCCCTTGAGGTGTACGGCGACTCTAAGCTCATAATCAATCAACTGCTAACTGAATATGAGGTGAGGAAAGATGATCTCGTCCCATATTTTTGGCTGGCAACACGATTGCTACAAAGGTTCGAAGCCGTGACACTAGAACATGTGCCAAGAAAAGAAAATCAAATGGCAGACGCTCTCGCCAACCTAGCCTCGAGTATGAAGCTAGGAGAAGATGAAGCTACAGATGTGCCAGTTTGCCAAAGATGGGTGATCCCGCTGGTTACTGAAACGCCACTGGATGATACGAATGTCGTCTCAGTACTTCCAGTCGATGCTGAAGAGTGGAGACAACCTCTGATCAATTACTTGGAACATGGAAAGCTTCCAGATGATCCAAGACACCGCTCTGAAATACGTCGACGAGCACATCGCTTCCTCTACTACAATGGAACACTCTACCGACGCTCTTTCGAAGGTGTACTTCTGAGATGCCTAGGTGAAGAGGAAGCCAATCAAGCCTCAAAAGCCCTTCGAAGCATCGTTCATCCATCCTCGAAGATCAAGCCCAAAAGCCCTTGAAGATCCATTCATCCACTTTCAAGATCAAGCCTCAAAAGCCCTTGAAGATCCGTTCATCCACCTCGAAGATCAAGCCTCAAAAGCCCTTCGAAGCATCGTTCATCCATCCTCGAAGATCAAGCCCAAAAGCCCTTCGAAGATCCGTTCATCCACTTTCAAGATCAAGCCTCAAAAGCCCTTGAAGATCCGTTCATCCACCTCGAAGATCAAGCCTCAAAAGCCCTTCGAAGCATCGTTCATCCATCCTCGAAGATCAAGCCCAAAAGCCCTTCGAAGATCCGTTCATCCACTTTCAAGATCAAGCCTCAAAAGCCCTTGAAGATCCGTTCATCCACCTCGAAGATCAAGCCTCAAAAGCCCTTCGAAGCATCGTTCATCCATCCTCGAAGATCAAGCCTCAAAAGCCCTTGAAGATCCGTTCATCCACCTCGAAGATCAAGCCTCAAAAGTCCTTGAAGATTTGTTCATCCATCTTCAAAGATCAAGCCCAAAAGCCCTTTGAAGATCCGTTCAACAAATCCACACATCCTCGTTCATCAAGATCAAGCCCTCCAAAGGCCCTTGAAGAACTGTTCATCCAAAGATCAAGCCCCGACGGCCCTTCGGATCAACAACCAATCCACCAAATCAACACCTTACGGAGATCGAATCAGAGGATCAAGCTAAAAAGAGATTGTAACCCAAAAACAAATCAAAAAATACAAATATTACTTTGTACACGTTGGTTCTTGTCGCGTTTCGTTTCAGGAAATTTTCGTGTTTACACTGACTATGAACGTGGAACACACTTGAGATTCATAGTCCGACAAAAGAACAATGGTTGGAGCTCGAGGAAGCAAAGCAAAAGAAAAAAAAATGAATGCACGGCAAAGTTTGAAATTTCTTTGATGCGGTCGACATTTCTGTGGAAATATTGAAAAGTCGACATTTCCGTGAAAATATTGAAAAATCAACATATTGTATTGGCCTGGAGAAACTCTTAAATTTCAACTAAAATCGATATATTTCGTCGATATTTCCAATATATTGGTTAAATATCGGCAAACTCCCATATCCTAAAGTTTCATTCTAAATTTTTATGTTTTTGAGCAAAATTTTTGTCATTTCTATCGAAAGCAATTGGTATTAATACATCCATTGATATTTCCACAAACTTGAATATCGATATTTTCACCAATACTAATATTTTAAACATTAATGCATGGAACACATAATAAATGTTGAAAAAAAGCAAAGCAAGCAATTTAGGGTATCCAAGCATTAAAAGACGAGAACAATTGAGATTTAACTTAATAAGATTTAATTAAAACTCAACTTTCATGACATTCGGGAGAGAATCATGCATTACTATGGTACCTTATTGCCTTGTTCAGGTCCGTACCCTGAATAACCGTCAGCGGTCGAAAGGGCATGTGCATACTGCAAAACACCAAAATTCTCTAAACATTATTAAGAAATTGAAAACAAAGTCCACCCAAAATCTTTTCTTTTCTTATTCCCCCTTCTTCTGTAATCTGTATGCTTTTGAAAGTAGTTAGTAGAATATATTCATCGATTCAGTTAAATTTACTAACATTAGCCATGCTTGATGAGATGATTTCTGGTACTGGTTCTGTTGTGTCGCCGATTCCGAGGCTTATCAACTTTGCATTCGGGTACTTCTCAATGTGTTCAAGCTCCAGCCTTGAAATCTGAATTTACACACACACACAGGCACACGCACACGCACATATATATATATATATATATATATATATATATATATATATATATATTGTTAGCATGAGTTTCTGAATAGTGTATTCAGAGATTAATTCAATTGCCAAAAGAAGAATGAACTCACCTCAGGAAACAGGTCGCGATTCCGCAATTTCTCCATGTTTGCATTGCGAGCTACCTTCGTACGACAACCTGATTTTTACAGTTGGAAGATTCAAAGATTAAAGAAATTATGATATTCAGTGTGTGTGTGTGTGTGTGGAAGGAATGGATAATCAAGTAGAGGAGAAATAATAACGTTCATACCAAACAATCGGTCCTTTTCGTTCTTGAAGCTGCGTGAATGACAAACAAAGGAAAGGTTACAGATTAGTAAACCAAGTGGCAAGTGCAATGGAGCATGATTACTTGTGAATGCAAGGTTTAGGGTTTGTTGTTGTTTGCAGAAAATGGAGTGATAGGTAGAACTGAAAGAGCAGTGAACTAGTGAGGTAGTTTATAATTTTGAAAGGAATTGCAGTGTAGTACCTGAAGGCCTGGATTGTCATCACAGGCTGCAATGTCATGGCATGGGACATTGATGAAAAACTTGTAGGAAACTTGAACATTTGGATTTGGATTATTGAATGCTCCAATCACAAACTTCGTCTCAATTTCTTTTTGTGAGTTGGTAGTGTGATATATATATAGGACTCGGTTATAAAAGTCTCCGCCTAACACCGTTTAGACTCCGCTTAAGCAGCTAGCTTCCACCATGATTAATTTCTAGACGTTTAAAAAATAAGAAAGGGTGCCTAGGCTAAAAGTTTCGGCCTAGTGTCGTCTAGACTTTGCTTAGGCGGCTAGCCTTCGCCATGATTAATTTCTAAGCGTTTAAAAAATAAGAAAGGGCGCATAGACTAAAAGTCTCGGCCTAACGCCGTCTAGACCCCGCTTAGGCGGCTAGCCTCCACCATGATTAGTTTCTAAGCGTTCAAAAAATAAGAAAGGGCAACTGGCTAAAAGTCTCCACCTAACACAGTCTAGGTTTAGGGTTTAGACAGGTAGCCTCCGCCATGATTATTTCTAAGCATTTAAAAAATAAGAAATGATGCCTAGACTTGCTTAGACGCCCACCTAAACCTGTCTAGACCTGCATTTTATTTTTTCAATAAATAGTAAGAGATTTGTTGGATACTTGTATGAACACTCATTATATAATTGTTCTCCATATTTTCAATATGTTTAAGTACTTTATACTTTATATGTCATTCAATTTTTGTATTATGTATCTCAGTACATTTATTTGTTTATTTTAAGGATAAGAATACATTTATATGTTATTATTTATTTTAAGTGTAAGTACGCATTTATATGTTATATAATAAATTTAATTATAAAAAAAAACCTAGTCTTGGTCTCGACTCCTAAGCGCTAAGCCTTTATTCGTCAACAACTAACGCCTGACACCTTTTAAAACCTGAACGAGGCCTATATAATAAAATATGCATTTATCGGAAACATGGTCAATCCATCTATTTGGACCAGAAATTACACCATCCGTCCAAGTAATCGAGGCCATTGAATGGTAGTAGACCGTTGAACGACAAAATGGTTGAAACTATTTTTAGTTATTATTTAGAAATAATATTATGATTTTAATCATGATATTATCTCTTAAGATATATTAGAATATCTAAACCTAATATTTGATATATCCAGCTAGTTGTTTTGAAAAAAAGATGATTTGATCCGTCTTCAAACGGTTGCATGAAGACGTTCGAATAGATTCATCATATCAAGTCCCAGGTGCATGTCATTTGTATAGTGACACGTGGTGTACCACCCCGTGTACCGGTCACATTGAAAAATCTCTCCATCATATCAAGCCCCAGGAGCATGCAAATCTCCTATGTGGCTGATTGTTACCAAAACCTAAGTCCTATTTCTGATATAGAAGTGGGTGGTACAATTCAAATTGACTTGGAATTCATGGATGGGGTTGTAGCACATGGCTTTGTCTTGGGATATGGTGATTATATTTCATCAATTAGAATTGCTATTCAGAGTTTAAGTTGGTGAAGGAATCATCATGCTTGCATGTGGTCTTCGTCAGGGGAAATATACATGATGGATTTGATTGGTGAAGTGATTGCATGGAGATAAACTTGTTTATTTGTGATGACGTGATAAGTTTCGGATAGGGGGATAGGTCTTAGCCTATGGCACGGATCAGCTTTACTAGTTTGAGTTGCAGTTGAACTCTACGTAATTATCAGGTCGTGCTAAGGTAAATATGTTCTATAAATACAAAAACATGGGCAACGCAGCAAGCTCTCTCCAATTCACACACAAATTATCTTGCGCAAAGTTTCTCAACAACCTGAGATTTTATCCTTCTTCCCCTTTCTTCCGCCAACACATCTTCAGTTTGGATAAACAACACTATGAAGGTAACTGGCGACATCTTCAATTTGGATAAACAGTACTGGAACCGTAGAGTCATCCGATCAAGGAGCACCTTCAGTTTGGATAAACATCACTGCTTTGAGACTGACTGGTTATTTATCCAAGTCTCGGTCGACAAGGATTTTTGAGTCCTTGTTGGTAGAGGTCATTTCATCAGCCTTCTCGGCGAAGTGAGGTGTTACATGTTACTAGGCTCGGCACGTTGAACGCCGAGTTGTTTTATGATTGGATATTCGCAAGTATTTTTTTAGAGTTCGGCATGTCGACGGCCGAACCACATTTACGATCAAGACATTTATCTCTTTCGAGGATTTGTGTCCGTATAGTTTGGTACCTGTTTAGTGTAGTTATATTCTTACGACTAATATAACCGAGACCGAACCTGATGTTGACGATCCATGAACTCGCAGAACTAGCAACCTTGTCTTCAGGCTCTAGATCCCAAAAGGTCGAGACGTGTTCCTTCCTCGACTGCAGTCGCAAGATTAAGAGGTTAGCAACGCACTCAACGCAATATCAACATATTTTACTCACTGGTCGAGCTCGGCAATCAAGTTGGCACGTCCCGCACATAACCGAATAACGTAGTTAGCTTATTAGTTACTCGGCTTGCACGCTACGTAAGCTTGGTAATTTTTAGGATCAATACTATCTAACACCTTTGACCATAATAAAGAATATTTGGTCAGCCTTGGTCCATAAATATTTATATGGCCAAGGAGGTGACCGTGCAGGAAAATTCTGCAGCAGTTTGCAGTCCTCAAGCAACGATATGTCAGATCCATTGGTTCACACCGCATTTCAACATCCGCCATTTATATCTATTCTTGCATATATATATATATATATGTATATATGTATATATATGTATATATGTATATGTAAATGTGTGTGTATATATATGAGAAAATTGTGGTGATGTTTCTTAATTTTAACCTAATTGGACTAATAGTCGTTTATGTGAGATCCCACATCGCCCAGGGGAGTGATCCTTATATGTATATTCCCATCCCTACCTAGCACGAGGCCTTTTGGGAGCTCACTGGCTTCGGGTTCCGTGGGAACTCCGAAGTTAAGCGAGTAGCGCACGTGAGCACTCCCATGATGGGTGACCCACTGGGAAGTTCTGGTGTGAGTTCCCAGAAACAAAACCGTGAGGGCGTAGTCGGGGCCCAAAGCGGACAATATCGTGCTACGGTAGTGGAGCGGGCCCGAGATGTGGTGGACCCCGGGTCGGGATGTGACAATTTGGTATCAGAGCCTAACCCTGGCCGTGGTGTGCCGACGAGGACGTCGAGCCCCTAAGGGGGGTGGATTGTGAGATCCCACATCGCCCAGGGGAGTGATCCTTATATGTATATTCTCATCCCTACCTAGCACGAGGCCTTTTGGGAGCTCACTGGCTTCGGGTTCCGTGGGAACTCCGAAGTTAAGCGAGTAGCGCAAGAGAGCACTCCCATGATGGGTGACCCACTGGGAAGTTCTCGTGTGAGTTCCCAGAAACAAAACCGTGAGGGCGTAGTCGGGGCCCAAAGCGGACAATATCGTGCTACGGTAGTGGAGCGGGCCCGGGATGTGGTGGACCCCGGATCGGGATGTGACAGTTTAACTCAAAATTCATAACCATTAGTTCCTTAACTTATCAAAATATGTAACTTTGGTCCTTTTCGTTACTTCGTTAAAACTGTCGTCAAAATAAATCATGTGCCACGCTCGTGAGGCTGAATCAATAGGAAAATATAGAAAACTAAATAAGAAAGTTGTAGAAATGGTATTTCAACTTTAACCCAATTGGAGAAATGATCATTCAACTTTAACCTAATTGAAGCAATGATTCCTTAGCTTTAGCCCAATTATAGCAATGATTCTTCTAACATAACTCATTTTGACATAAGTTCGGACATAATTGACGAAAACGACCACAACTGCACGTTTTAAGGAGTTAAGAGACTCATGGTCACGAATTTTTAGTTGAGGAACTATTACTCCAATTATGTTAAAGTTGAGAAATCATTGCTATCATTTCATATTTTATACACACACACATTATAATTTCATATATATAATAGTTGTTGGAGACCAGAAGTCCAGAACAATGGAAAAATCTAGTTTCCACACCACCACCTAATTTCCATTTGTTCCACATTTTTCTACTGCGATGTATTGACCACCTGTGAAATGCTGGGAAACTGCACTTGAGCTCCTCTCCTTGATGTTTATACGTTGAGTTGTCTTTTTATGCAAGAGAAGATGAAGAACAAGAAGAAAATGAAAATTCCCAGTCAAGGTAAACGATATCCTCTGTTGAAGTGAACACATCTGAAACGACAACAAAGTTTTATCCCACGGCGTGAGTCGACTGTATGAGTTCTAGAACACCATTACGTTCGATTTTGCGCTAAATCTTATGTTAGGCCCAAGTCTCCTCTTGTGCCAAGTCTACTGCAATAAGGTATAAAAAATTTCCACAACTAAATGCATTGAAAATGACCGTCTCGTGTATGAAAGGAAGGATTTGAAATGAAATTTTCCTACCAACCATACAACTACAGATTAATGAAATACAATGAACATGGGGACAAACGTTTAGTAAGGCCCAAGTTGATATGTGTATTATTTTAGACTGAAATTTTCCTACGAACCATACAACTACAGATTAATGAAATACAATGAACATGGGGACAAACGTTTAGTAAGGCCCAAGTTGATATGTGTATTATTTTAAGACTAAGTAGCGTCAACTACAAAAAGAATTCTATACAAAATATCATTAATCTAAGGGTGCTATTAGTCACGTTTCGTAATAGTCAACCTGAACTCTTTTCATTAAGAAAATTAGGAGATAAGTGACACATGAGAGGATTGCAGAGTGACTTTTTAGAAGTGTGAATAACAACTTACTGTTTTAATTTTAATTTGGTCCTCCTCCTACATTGCAAATTTGCAATAGTTAAGCTTGAAGAGCAAGCATGTGAATTTAATTTAGTTAAGCGAGAAATTTTTTTAGTATGCCGGTAGTACGGTCTGGTACACCAAGTGTTATGACACAATTCGTTAGAAATTTTTTATCAGTTAATAATCAATTGTATTATTACGTTTGACGTACCAGACCGTATTTCTAACACATTGAAAAATCTCTAAGTAGATATCAACCAATTTGTGTCCACCATTAATGGTTGCACATTCTTTTCAATTTTGCGGCCTGGAGATGATGTTCGGACCAATTTACCATGTCTCAATATTTTGTGGCCCATTTTAACACGTTTGAGGTGAAAGTGGACAAAGACTCCCCTTAGTTTAGGGGTCATCATTTACCCTATGGATCATACACAAAAGACCACAGTCTGGCTGGGCTGGTACACAAGGCCTTATGTTGATGGGTAAGGTTTGGGAGAATAATTCACAGCTTCAATCTGGCCCGTTTGACTACAAAAAGTGGATCAAGTTAGCACGACAAATCAGAAGACGTGAGGGAGGGAAAGATTCTATGTGTCTGGGTTTGTAGGGATGAGCTTGCTTGGTATCTGGATCTTAGAATTTCTCTGTACATAGAGATTTCAATCCGTCGCATATCTGGTTACTGTAATGGTAGTGTTATGTGAGCCTTCATATGCTTCCATATGCCAAAATAATTTTGTTAAAAAGCTTATTTTGATTTAGTAGCTGTTTTTTATCATTGCAAAAATAGAGTTAAGCTTCGTTTGATATTGTTTTTTTCACATGCATAAGCAGCTTTAGTGCATGGTTCATGGCTACTTTTGTCCTTCATGCGCCTAGCATGAATTCCCGATGGGATTGCATGCCTAAATTTCTCAAGGAAGTCTAGAAACAACTCATCAAAATCAATCTTGGCATGAGCAGCTTTGAAGTATCCAAGTCTTCCAGAGGACCCACCTTGATGTTCATTGACCAAACCCCCCTTATTGGACGTGTGACTATGTTCGTAACTAAACGTGTTTAATTTGTTTTGTAGATACAATTTCGTTATATCCAAAGGTAGCTAAAATTTGCTACCACATCAAACACAGAACTTAACTAATTGTAAGTTTTGAGAATTTATCACGGTCTATCATATTATTAGAAAGAAAGAAGTTGAAATGTTCGAAATAATATTTTTGAAATTTCGAAATAGAGAAGAAGCGAATTTCACCGAGTGCTACTCCAATGTCGAATTTCATGGCTGCTTCGAATCAGAATCAGAATCCGAACAAGTCCTTTGAGGTGAATTCGATTAACTTGCAGTTATTCGTCGATTTTGCTTTGTTTTGATTTTCTTCCTTAATTTAATTTAATTCTATTCAATTTAATTTTAATTTTAATTTTTGATATTTTAGGTCACCCATCCTCCTAACGACTCGATATCGAGCCCAAGCTTCAGTCCCAAGAGCAACATTCTGGTCGCCACCTCCAGGTATGGATGTATGTAGCCTTGCATTCTGTTTGGTTGCTAAGAAAGTTTTTTTTCTATCGGATTGGATTGGATTTCTGTCATCAGACTACCAGGCACTGTCTGTAATATATGATTGGGATTCACATATAATTATTTAGTGGAAGCACGTCTTTAGAGAGGCAAACTTCGTGGTGGACAGAGCGACTAGCATGGGATTTAAGTTGCTAACTTTTATATTTGTGATAGAACCTTACCTCCTGTGGTGAGAAAAGCTCTTTTATTTGATTGTATTGGTACGGGTTGTGACCGTGGTCACTCTGTTTAATGGATTTTTCCTTTCTCGAGCAAAAAAAATAAAAATATTTATTGCAGTGTGCTTCTTGCTTATGTAGTATGTATGTGCGATTCATGGTAACTGAAGAAGATACACCATTGGATTGAATTTTATAATTTCTTTTCTTATCTATGCGACCAAATGAACAGTTTATTGGTAGGATTAAGTAATGACTGCTGGTATGCCTGTGTTTAGGTGCGATGCTGGGAGATACACCAGTGTGGACAAAATCTTGCTAGTGTGCCCAAGGCATCCATATCCCATGACCAACTGGTAACGTCTCTCTCTCTCTCTCTCTCTCTCTCTCTCTCTCTCCATGTTACATGAAACTATTTCGGTAGTCAAATTATTTTGTTTCGCATGTTTGAATTCCAACATATTGTGGAATACCGGATACATACACAACTATGTGTCTACTATATTTTTTAATTTGAACTAGGGTATGAATTGGTAATGCCTGTTGAGTTTATAAATGCTAGATTGTCTGCCTTTACTTGGTGAATTCGTACTTGGAACTTTTTACTGCTCCACTGGCAGAGCTAGGGGAGTCTACATCTGGCCATGACCCTCTCATTTGATTCTTAACTTCTGCTCTTCATAGTGACCTTATTCTGATTGAATACAAAACAAACAAAAGGTTTGCTCTTTGTTTCTCGATGTATTACTCAGGAACCGATATAAGATTAGTTTTTGAGAAATTTATTGGATGCAAAATTTTTTTATGGTTAAAGTTGGACTCAAAATTTTGTTAGATAAAAGCAATACAATCTTTATGTAGAAGGTCAAATATGGAATTGTAATTATGGGAGGTCTGAGACATGTTTGCAAGATCTTACGTTTGCAATAAAGATATCAAGGACATTTGCTTTTACACTTGTTATATGCTGTTGATTAAGAAAGTAATTTTTGTACCGTTATTCTACGATCTCATTTAAAAAGTTGTCTTTTGAATAAGGATCACCACTATTTCAAAGATTTATTGATACATAGTTAAATACATATGTTTGTGCGTGCACAAGTATGTGCATTTGATTTGAGACCACATTAGATCAATGTATGTTAATTAAGGAAATTCTGTGATATAACTTGGAAGGATACATGTCTATGTATAATTCTATATAGGTTTTGTGCTCAGCTTGGAAGGATGATGGATCTACTGTGTTCTCTGGAGGCTGTGACAAGCAAGTTAAGATGTGGCCTTTAGCTGGTAACCAACCGGTGACCGTTGCCATGCATGATGCACCAATAAAAGAGGTTGCTTGGATCCCGGAGATGAACTACTTAGTCACAGGAAGCTGGGACAAGACATTGAAGTAAGTAAAACATTGCCGTTCTTTTTATCTAGTTTGAGCTATCTGAATTTGTGCACCAGAATTTTTAGTGGGATACTTGTTAAAATAATTTATTAAAGAAGTCTTTTTTTCTTCTTTTTGATGTATGACCTTTGCCATCTATCTTCAGGTATTGGGATCTGAGGTAGCAAACTCCAATCCATACCCAAGCTCTACCTGAGCGCTGCTACGCTCTATCAGTGAGATACCCTCTAATGGTTGTTGGCACTGCAGACCGAAATCTGATTGTTTTTAACTTGCAAATCCCACAGGTATCATTGTATTTGTAAGAGTTATCAGATATCGTTTATTTTATCAATTTGATGCAACAAGAATACATCGACGAATTAAAGCAGTTCACTTCTTCATTAACTTTGTTTACTTCTAGTTTTCAGAATTAACATTTATCTAGGCTTTTAATTTTTTTTTTCGGTACCTTGGGGATAAGCTTCTAGTTCTTTTTGAAGTTTTCAAGTCCAGTCAATGGAGATATGATTTATTATTTAGAGATTCTAATATTTGATTGGGTTGCCGTCATTGACATTCTATGTTTTGCCTCTAATTTCAATTATTTCTAATTACTGACAGACTGAATTCAAGAGAATTGTTTCACCCCTAAAGTATCAACCAAGGTGTGTTGCTGCATTTCCAGATCAGCAAGGATTCTTGGTAAGTATTTGATTTTCCCTTCAAAATTGTTCTTTATTTATTTTTTGGCCTTTAATTTTCTGTTTAGTTTCTCTCTAAAAGTATAGTTGTTCTATTGATTATCTAGGGGAGACCAAAACCATGAAGAATATGAGCACTGCCAAGTTTATATCTTTGACTTCGATAATAGTGCTATAATTTTTCAGAATGAGATGGGTGTTCACTTCTACTAAAGCACAGGGGGAGATTGTATAAATTATCTGCTCAAATGTATTATAACCTTTTTGAGTATCACATAGGATCATTCGTACTCGTTTTTTTCTTTTGCTTCATAACCTATTACCTTATCTGAATAATTAATGAATCATTATCTGAATAATTAATGAATCAAATAATTATGATTCTGACCAGGTTGGCTCTATTGAAGGGAGGGTTGGTGTACATCATCTTGATGATGGACTACAAAGTAAAAAGTTTACCTTCAAGTGCCATAGAGAGGGCAATGACATTTACTCAGTCAACTCTCTGAACTTCCATCCTGTAAGATCCCTTTGTCTTTTTCCTTTTTCATAGTTATATCTGGACAATGTACTGAGGGTCCAACGTATTTTGTGCTCCTCGTTTCAGGTACATCACACATTTGCTACCGCTGGTTCTGACGGTTCTTTCAATTTTTGGGATAAGGATAGCAAACAGAGACTAAAGGTTTCTCCCACATCTATTTTCTACTGCTACTTTTGTCTTTGTATTATGCTTAAATTATAAGCATCTTGACTGTTGGTTTCTGATCAGTTTTAAGTTGCCGCTGATATGGCAATTTTACTTGTTGGCTTTAATTCTGTACAAGTCATCTTCTTTTTCTGGCATTAGCTTGTCCAGTCCCCGACTCTCTCCTTCCTGTTTATATATTTGGTTACTGATCATTTGTTTTGTACGCATATAAGTGTCTAATAGAGGGTTTTCTGATTTTTTCAGGCAATGGCGAGGTGCAGTCAACCTATACCTTGCAGTGCTTTCAACAGTGATGGTTCCATATTTGCATATGCAGTAAGTCTCTTTATTCGTGATTTTGCAACTAATATGAGGGTTCTGTCTGAGGTTTGCCCGTTCAAATTTTCACGGGACTGACTCATGGGGTAAATTTTGTTTACAAAAGTGAAAATGCTATCCTTACGTTTCTGGTTGTCCTCTTTTAAATCTGGGTTGGTAATGAATGGAGTCTGGAGGTTGTACACATCCATTGAAGTTACGTTCTTCAACTGGTCTAAAGTGGTATAAGTAGGTTGTATACGTTGCAACTTCAGGAAATACCTTTGCATATGCATTTTTATTGTATTTCTTGCAATGATGACTAACCTTTTGCAATTTCAATTTATACCCCAATGAACCTTTCACTCTGTGGACTTGCTTGTCTTTCACTATTGTTTCTGTCGAGATTATACTGCATGGCTTGCCATGGTTACTTTGGTCTTGTGCTGTTGTAGTCGTGTTTCTTTCTGTATTCAAGTGACTGATGCATCTCTGAGAGCCAATTTTGACTCAAAAACTGGTTGCACAAATTCCTTATATTTTTCTCTCCTAATTTAAATATTTCACCGAAGATTCTTTCCAAACGTGTGTTTCTTGGTTTGCTATGATTGGAGCAAGGGTGCTGAAAATCACAATCCTGCTACTGCAAAGAACTGCATTTACCTCCACGTGCCACAGGTATGTTTCTGACCATACATTTCTGGTAATTTTGTTGACGAAGGCCTGGAAGTACTCAAACTGCAATGTTACGCTTTTCTTGGTTGCAGGAAGCTGAGGTTAAGGGCAAGCCAAGAATCAACACCGGAAACGGTGAAGCTGTTTTCGACCAGCCATGTTTGCTATGAGCTATTTGTGCATATGACGTTTTTTAGTCTGCAAACGCGTGATCAAGGCGGCATTCTGTATGTCTAGATGTTTAGCTAGAAGATTGTTCTGGTGCTATTTCTAAGTTGCCATTTTCGAAGAGGCGGCTGGAAATACTCGAACAGAGACTAAAGGTTTCTTCCCATATCTATTTGCTTCATTTAATGTCGCATGTTGTAACCAAAAAAATATAAGTTGGAAATATACCAAAACTCATTTTTCCACATAATTTCATTTTAAAAAATTAACAAAAGTATTACAACAACTGAAAATATTTATTAAAGACCTAACTCTGCTTTTTATTAAAGCAGCTGTTATTTGAAGTCAATTACTTTTAAAATAAGCAAAATACTAAACGGAACCTAAATCCAATGAGGAACATGATATATTATGTCCGGCCCCTCAGCAAGTGGGCAAATCGTGAGGGGGTGGAAGAATTGTACTTTTTGGATCAACACCATTTTTCACGAGGAACACCATTGTCATTCCCCACGTTTGATGACGCTCTATGTGACAATGCATCAACCACACACCTGCATTCATCACGATATTAACCATTTTTAGATTTTTTTTTTACTTGATTTGATAATTAAAATGTTAATAAATACGACGACACAAGAAAATTACAGGCATATAATATTAAATTTTTTTTTTTTTAACTGAAAATAGTTACCAAACGGAATTTCAATTTTTAATTTTCAAAATGGTTATCAAACTTCCTACGATGAGGGATTTGAAATTTCATTCTCTCTTTGGCATTTGAAGCATATTCTTAATTTTCTTACATAATAAATTTAGGATAATACTTTTTTCGGTACAAATTTAAGATAATACTTAAGTACTCAGTACTCTATATGCTCACTTTTCGATTTAGCCCAATCAAAAAATTTTACTTGTCCCTTATTTTTAAAGCCTAATTAAAATTAAATAACATGTCCATTATTTTTTTTTAAACAATCCAAGACATGTTATCATTTGACAAAATAGAAAAAACAAGTACTCACTAATGAGTATCCAAGTATTATCCATAAATTTATGAATTTTATCAACATAAGAAAATGGTGGTGTGGATGATACCCAAAGGGCTAGCTAGAAAAAAATGACAAAAACAAATGCACAAAAATGTTTAATGAAGAAAATTAAGATTAGCATTATCCTTATAATTTTGTTACGTACCTGGATTATCTGCTCTAAATCTGATTGCAACCCAACCGTTCTTAGGAACACCAACTGTACTCTCCTCTGGAGGATCAACAAGATTGTAGTTTAAAGGGTCTTTCTTGGGGTTGAAGTTTCCGAAACCCCAGCCAACAACATAAAAGCTATAGCCATGCAAATGCACAGGATGGTTATCACTTGCTAGCACATTGGTTCCCTGTAAAACTAGTTCAACACTCGCATTGTACTCCAGAACCACCACCTTCGTGCCGTAGGAAGGGGTAAACAAGCTGTCGGGAAGTCGATCACCGGTATAATTGAACCCCTTAGGAGGTTTTCTTGGAAAATCTTTCTCGAAAACACCTGGGATCTTATAATAGTACGCTCGAAGTATGTCGATGGATGGGGCTACAAAGCTTACGTTGTTCACGCTAGCGGAAAATCTTTTACCAAAGGGACCGCTGCATGGTTTGCCACTGCAATTTAGAAGATTTACAGATATGGCGAAGAAGAGGTGGGTGTTTACATGTAATGGGACATTGGTCGGGTGCTCTTTCGTTGCTAGGCTTCTGAATTGCTTGGTGAAGTCGGTTGATGCTTGAGTTCTGTTATAGGGAGGTAGATGGGGAAATTTGTAGTGAGAAAACTGTGGATGATCTCGGTGTGAACCGCAGTATTTAACGATGGCTGTTGTCGTTGTTTGATCGAAACCAGCTCCGGTGGCGCTTGAATATGCTCTTGCAGCCATGAAATAGAGACTAGGAGGTTGGTTTGCTTGTAATAAAACATCCATGGATTGGCCTGGGGTTATCATTATGTAAGACGTCTCGATTTGTTTTGTGTAGTAACCATCCTTTCCCACCAATGTTAATTTGTGGTTTGCTATGCCGAAGAAAAGCTCTTCATCCATTACCGCGCTAATTATCCGAAGCAAATAGGTTTTCCCATGCTTCACTGATGTGGAGCCAAAAATAATCACAAGGCGACACATGGACTTTCGGATTAAGAAGACAAGAATGCCCTCGAGAAGCACCAGAAATCCTACGCGCGAGCAGCCGGTAATTATCATCGGTCAAGTCAAAAGCGCCCATAAAAGGTAACCAAATCCGAATTATTTCATCCATCCACATTTAAGACAATTATTGTGGATGTAAATTTTCTCCTCTTCGATCTTGGACGATTTTGCACCTACAAAATAATAAACACCTTAGGTTAAGGCCAAAAGCCTCACGCGCCCACGATGAATGGGGGGGGGCTTTGGCCGAAGAACCTCCGATGCCAAAGTTAGAATTAGAGAGAAAAAGTGTTTAGAGTGTTTTTGCCCAAGGATTGGAATTAGGTCTTTTGTGAGAAAATGGGGTAGTATTTATAGGAAAGGGGGGTGGCCGGCCATGCTAGGGTTTTTGGTGTGAGATCTAGGATTAATTAGCCTATTTATTGGCTAATTAATCAAATAGGGAAAGGATTTATTTTTATAAAAAGAGGTAATAAGGAGCAATTGAATAATTGACTAAAAAAGGAGGAAAAAAGGGAAGGAAATGGGGAAATAAAGAGGGAAGTGGCCGGCCCCCTTTGGAGAAAGGAGGACCGGCCATTAAGAGGATTTTGTGGATTTTGGGGCTAAGTTAATTGGCCAATTAATGAGGAATATCCTCATTAATTTGCCAATTATCTCCATTTAAGTGGGATAATTGGTGGATTTACGAGATAATTGTCTTAAATGTGGATGGATGAAATAATTCGGATTTGGTTACCTTTTATGGGCGCTTTTGACTTGACCGATGATAATTACCGGCTGCTCGCGCGTAGGATTTCTGGTGCTTCTCGAGGGCATTCTTGTCTTCTTAATCCGAAAGTCCATGTGTCGCCTTGTGATTATTTTTGGCTCCACAAATGCCCCCACACCTGTTGGGCTGCTCGCAAGAAAAGGGCAACAGGTGTAGAGATTCTCCCACTTTTAGGAAACTTCGAACTGCTTCCTTTTTGTTGATTTTCCACTTGTAATAGGAAGATAAATCCCCTTAGGAAAAGGGAAGTAAATTCTCTCTTCAAGTCTATTTAAGTCCACCTTAAGTGGATTATTAAATCAACCTTCAGAGAAGAACTTACTTCACCTTACAAGTGAGAAAGAGAGCTTAGAGGATATTTGTTCCCCCTCCTCTAGCAGTCTTCCGCATCTTGCCCGTGTAAAGGATCGCTCCTCGCTGCTTCTAGGTAAGAAGAAATTAATCTCCTTGTCTTTCTTGAAATCTTCGTGGGTGAGGACCCGAGGCTTGTGACCGGTGATCCATGTAGCCATGGAAAAACATATATACATATGTATATATATATATTTTTTTCATGCCTTTTCCTTGGCTTTGGGGCGCTGGTGAGAGAAGGGACCAGGCCGCGGGGCCTGGCTTGGCTGCTGGGTCCTTGCGGCAAAGTTGTTTTTTTTTTTTTTTTTTTTTTTTAATGGATCTTCCTCGTATCTTTTTCTGTAGAATCTTTTCTTCCATGTCTTCCTCGGGTCTCAGGAATGATGAAGGCGTGCTGCCGTTGTATCGTCAAGGCAGATCTTTGAGCAAGGTTGGCTATTTCAAGGCTGCTCACTTCAAGATCAATTCTGATGACTCCTTTAGGGACTTCCTTGAGACCTACTGGCATGCCATTCCTTCCGGGGTACGTGTGAGGCGAGTCAAGGATGGTAGCAGTCGTGAACCATGTGACGAGACTCGGAGGGCTATTAAGTTCCACCCTTACTACTTCGTCCTAGGGTTCACCTTTCCCATGCCGCGTTTTTTCCAAGAGGTGCTCTGCTCCATGAGATGTGCGCCTGCTCAATGTTCTCCAAATGCTATTCGAGTGATGGTGGGGTTCCACAACTTGAGCCAATTCTTTGATTTAGGACTAACCACCAACGAGTTTTGGTACTTTTTTGACATAGGCCATGTTGATGGAGTTGGGCAGCTGCGGACTCGTCATAGACTTTTTGACCATTCAAGCAAGGGTGACCATGATTGGGCTAAAGAGACCTTGGAGGTAAGCGGCGAATGGGAGTCCGATCACTCCCCCGAGCTGCGGGTGTCAACAGTCTTCATATCCGGTAAGTAGGCTCCTTTAATTTCTTTCTCGACTGCTTGATTTTGACGGTGAACTGTCCATCAATTTTCTGATTGCCCTCTGCCATCTTTGTAGATTCGGAGTTCGGTTTAACTCCCAAGGTTTCTTCGGACATGAAGAAAGTGCATGTCGCTCTGGGCATTCCTTCTGAGTATCGTGAATGGCGTTGGCTGCTTAGTCCTCTTCGTAGGGAGAAAGATGGATTGCCCCCAAAGGAAGAGGTGAGACGGATCAAAGCAGCCGCATTAGCTCGTCCTATCACCGTGGTGGAGCCCGCTGCCAATGATGGTGGGAGAAAGAGGCATTCTCCACCCGTGCAAGAGCCGCCTGCTCAGAAGAAGCCGCGGGTTGCTCGCGAGGGTTCATCCGCTGCTCAGGAGGGGCTTGATGCAAATAGGCCGAAGACTTCCTCCGCTGCTCCCGGGGATCCACCAGTTGCTCCCAAGCTTGTGATTGACTTGACTTCAAGAGAGACTGCTGGGCCTGTGCCAGTGCTGCCTGCTGCTCCAAAGGCTGCTAGCTCGATTGCCGATAGGATTGCTCAGCGCCGAGGTTCGTCAATGCCGAAGTTTGTGCTGAAACGTCCGCTTGGGATTAAGCCTGATTCTCTTTCGAAAAAACTTGCGTCCGTGGGGACTGGCTCGCCCTGTTCGTCTGTCAAGGTGGCGCCAAACTCGGTTCCTCCCGCTGCTGAGACCGAACTGCCTTCTGAGGGGGGTGAGACTGCTCGCGCCCATGGTTCTGGTAAGTCCGCCAAGTCCGATTCCAAAGAAGCTGCCGATATTTGTGCGCTTTTGAGGCCAGACCTTCTCGAGGATACGGATGCGTGTGCCAAATTTGTTGATGGTGTCAAGGGAATCGTTGGTCCAGGCTCATTTGTGAAGCATACGCCCAAGCACAGGAGGGCTGCTCTGTTAACCATGATGCAAAAAACGGCGATCCTAGCAGCCGAGTCCATGGTTCTTGATCGGGAGGATATCAAGGCTGCCCAGGAGGTGGCGAAGTCTATGGCTGCTGAAGCTTACTCGTCGACCGAGAAGGTTAAAAATCTGGAGTCTGAGCTTGCTGCTTTGAAGAGATCTAACGCCTCTGCTTGAGACCGCTTGCCACGAGATCGCGAACTTGAAGGCCAGGCTTGATGCGACTCAAGTGAAATATGAAAGTGCAGAGAAGGAGATTGCGCGTTACATACCTCAGATTCAGGATCTTGAACGGTCCGTCTCCGAATTCCGCTCTGCTGCTTATGCCAAGGATGAAGAACTGATCGCTGCTTACAACCAAGTGATACGTCTCAAGAAGGTTATTGATAAGCTTGAACCTCAAGTGTTGGAGCTTCAGGGTGCTTTGAAGATCAACGATAGTCTGAGAAAGGAAGTGGAGGAAGTGCAGTGGGTTCGAGCTTGTCTGCTTGAGGAGATGGAGCAGCTGAAGAGCGAGAAGGCTAGGTTCGAGGCTTCGCTAATCCAGAATCAATCCGACTTCTATAAACTTGGTTATGTTGACCGCCTCTTCGGGCTACCGTCTGACTTCGAGTTTTCTGAAAATGACTTTGAGGCTTTCTCCATTTCTCCAGAAGATCTGCTCGCCTTCACTTTCGAGTCCTCCCTTGGCGAAATAGTTGGAGATGGGAGCATTCCCGATGGGGCAGTCGGGGGTGGAGTGCCGGATGGTACCGCTACTGAAGTTGCCGCGGCTGCCGAAGGTGTGACAGTGGAGCAGTCGTCGGATGGCCAAGCTGCCGAAGAGTAGTCTTCTAGGTAGCCTTTAGGATTTGTTTCTCCTTATTGCTTTTTCTTTGCTTGAACTCCTCCAGTCTTTGTCAGTTGTTTATCAATTTTGCTAGAAAATATAATAAACTTGCCTCCTTCGCTTTTCTCCGTCTTTGCTCCTTTCGTTCATACCTCAACCTTTAGACTCTATAGGCAAGTAGCAGGCGCGCCACTTTTCATAAGCAGACAGGCCGCGTAGCCTACGTGGTCGTAGGTGTTGGTGTAGAACTTCTCCTTGCAAAGTTGCTAACCGTAGGGTTGGCAGCCGGACGCCTTACTTACAGAAGCAGACGGATCCGCGTAACCACTAGGCCATTAACCTTGGCTTTCTCCAATTCCGTAGGTTGTGCAGCGATTGTCACAACACTTTAGGACTTGGCGCAAGTTACCGCAAAGTTGTTAGCTGCGGGATCGACAACCGGAAGCTTAACTCACTGTAGCAGCTCCATCCGCGCGATCCTTAGGCTGTTACCTTGCCAAGTTGCCATTCATAGGGTTGGCAGCCGGACGCCTTACTTACAGAAGCAGGCGGATCCGCGTAACCACTAGGCTGTCAACTCTGGTTCTTCCCAATTCTGTAGGCTGCGCAGCTAGTGCTACAACACTTTAGGATTTGGTTCAAGTGAAGCTTATCGACTACGTAGCATGTCGGTAGTGGATAAAGCTTCACATATGCCTGCTAGCTTGTTTAACCTTTCACAAGAATGTGCGGTTTGTGTAAGTCTAGCATGGCTTTACTGCTAGGTCAAGCCGTAGGCAGTCTGCCGGGATCCGTAGGCTACCTTAGCATGTCTGGTAGCAGCTTTAGGATTTCCCAGGGTAGTGTGCCCCCCCCGTCTCTAGGGCCCGGGTCCCGCGGATTAGGCCAAGAGACCCAAAATCCTTCAGTTAGCTAGGCCGTGAAAAAGACCATCGTGGCTACTTGGGAATTCCGGAGCAAGCCATCGTGCAGCTAGCTTCACGTTTGTTACACTAGGGCAGTCAGGCTCATCCACGTCTGGATATTCGGAGTGAAAAGTTTATCCTCCCGCGTTGGAGAGCAGATTGGTCCCTCTGGGGGCGCTGTTCCTGCAGTGAGTCCCTGAGAAGGGCGCGAGCTCCTTTTGAAGCGCAGGAGTTGTCAGTTGCCGCAATGGAATCAAGTTGTAAAAACGTTCCTTATTGAAAAACAAGTGAACTGATAACTTAAGAACTGCGGAACAACTGGTAGTCCTCGACTTGCGAGGGTCGTGCTCGTCTGAACTGCTTGAGCTTTCGGGCGTTGGTGGAGATCACACGTGGTACTTCCTCAAGTTGTAGGCGTTCCACTGCTTTTCGATCTCCTTGTCATTCATGGTGGCGAGGGTGTAGCTTCCTTTGCCGCCTACCCTGCTGATCTTGTAAGGTCCTTCCCAAATAGGGTCCATCTTTTTTTATCCCTCTCTTCGAGCAGTGATGAAGGCCTTCCTCAGGACTAGGTCGCCGGGTTGAAATTGCCTTATCTTGGATCTTTTATTGTAACTAGAGAGGAGTTGCTGTTGGTATGATGCGATGCGGGCTATGGCCTGCTCGCGTCTTTCTTCCGCCAGGTCCAGGTTCGTGGCCATCTCTCTACTATTCTGCTCGACATCTGGCAGCAAGGTGGTGAGGCTTGGCATGATGATGTTAGGAGGGATGATCGCCTCTGAACCGAACGCCAATGAGAAAGGAGTTTCACCGATTGCTCGCCTTTTGGTAGTTCGGTACGCCCACAGGCAACCGGGGAGTGCGTTTTGCCACTTTCCTTTCTTGTCGGTGAGGGATTTTTTGAGGCAGTCGAGGATCGTCTTGTTGGAAGCTTCGGCCTGCCCATTGCCTTGTGGATACCTTGGTGTAGACATATGTTGCTTTATGCCGTATTTCTGGAAGAATCCCGCCAAGTCTTTGCCTACGAACTGTGGGCCGTTGTCGGTGACGATGGACTGAGGGATACCAAAGCGGCAAATGATGTTCCTCCACATAAAGCGTTCTATGTCCATCTGAGTTGTTGTTGTCATGGGCTCCGCTTCTATGCACTTGGTGAAGTAGTCGGTTGCCACGATCATCATTCCCCTGCCCCCGGTCGCAGGCGGCATGGGCCCAACCAGGTCAATCGCCCATTGCATGAACGGCCAGGGGCTTGCTTGTGGATGGAGTTCGCTGGCAGGTAGGGCCGGTACAGGCTTGTAGCGTTGGCAGCGGTCGCATTTTTGTGCTAACTCCCGGGCATCTTGATGCATGGTTGGCCAATAGTAGCCTGCGTTGAGAGCTTTTTGTGCCAAAGATCGTCCTCCAGAATGGTTCCCACAGACGCCTTCATGGATTGAACTTAGGATCTTCAAATCATCGGGATGTGCCAAACATCGGAGGTGCGGCCCGGTGTAGGATCTTCGGATTAGAATATCCTTCCACATGTAGTAGCGCGCTGCTCGGATTTGAAGTTTCCTTGACTCCAATCTTTCGGTAGGGAGCGTGCCGTTGACCAAGTAATCTATGATAGGGCTCTGCCAATTTGGAGTTGCACTAACCTGCGTCACTTCGGCTGCTGGCCCGGGCTCTATGCTTGGCTTATCTAAGTACTCCACCGGAATCGAACGCTTGAGCTGATGGTCGAGGGCGGAGCCTAGGCCGGCTAGCGCATCTGCATGGGCATTTTCCGCTCGCGGAACCCGGGTGAGCGTGTAGGTCTGAAATGTCTTCAGCTGCTCGCGCACCTCCTCCAGGTATTGTGCCATCCTTGGATGCTTCGCCGTATATTCTCCCGCGGCTTGGCTGGTAATCAGCTGAGAGTCGGAATAGATTGCCAGCTTCTTTACTGCTAAGTCCTTTGCCATTCGGAGGCCTGCCAGTAGGGCCTCGTACTCTGCTTCATTGTTGGATGCTTTGAAGCCTAAAGTGATCGCCTGCTCGAGCAATGAGCCGTCGGGGGTGACGAGAACCACGCCTGCTCCTGAGCCTTTGTGATTGGATGAGCCATCGACGTGTAGATGCCATATGTCGCCATTGAGGGAAGCGGGCGGTGCTAGAGTTTCGGCTGCTTTTGGGACATCGTCGGACTCGTCTGCCGCGTTGCTTGGGCCAGGCACGAACTCTGCTATGAAATCTGCCAAGGCTTGGGCCTTTATCGCCGTACGGGGTCGGAAGACTAAACCATACTGGCCTAGTTCAAGTGCCCATTTCATTACTCGTTGAGAAGCATCCGGACCATGCAGGATAGATCGTAGGGGATACTGAGTCATGACGATGACTGTATGAGCTTGAAAGTACGGTCTGAGTTTCCGAGCAGCCACAACTAGAGCCAAAATTAATTTTTCGATCTTCGGATATCTTGTTTCCGCATCGAGGAGAGCTTTTGAAGTGTAGAACACCGGTAGTTGGGCCCCCAGCTCTTCTCGTATGAGGGCAGAGCTCACTGCTGCTTCGGAGACTGCCAAGTAGATGTACAAGTCTTCAGCAGCTTCTGGCTTGGACAGCAATGGAGGCGATGTCAGGTACCTCTTCAGGTCTTGGAAGGCCTTTTCGCATTCTTCCTCCCACTTGTCACGTTGCGCCCTCTTAATGGCTTTGAAAAAAGGCTTGCATCTATCAGTGGATCGTGATAGGAAACGGTTGAGGGCGGCTGCTCGTCCGGTTAGGCTTTGGATCTCCTTCAAGGTTGTTGGAGACTTCATTTCCAAAATTGCTCGGATCTGCTTGGGATGCGCTTCGATTCCTCGTTAGGTGACTAAGTATCCTAGGAATCGGCCTGAGGATACTCCAAACGTACATTTGGCAGGATTGAGCTTCATCTTGTAGGCCCTAAGGACGCTAAATGTCTCTGCCAGATTGCGGATGTGGTCTGACCGCTGCTTGCCCTTCACCATGATGTCGTCGACGTAGACTTCCATGGTAATCCCGATCTGCTTTTTGAACATCATATTCACTAACCTTTGGTAGGTTGCTCCTGCGTTTTTGAGGCCGAAAGGCATGACTTTGTAGCAGTACGTACCCCGCTCGATTACAAACGCGGTTTTCTCTTTGTCTGGTTCTTGCATGGCTATTTGGTTGT
The DNA here is from genome assembly GCA_036320875.1 of Cotoneaster glaucophyllus. Classification (NCBI taxonomy): domain Eukaryota; kingdom Viridiplantae; phylum Streptophyta; class Magnoliopsida; order Rosales; family Rosaceae; genus Cotoneaster; species Cotoneaster glaucophyllus. The sequence goes on from CM070073.1 coordinate 45,349,354, forward strand.
AGCCAGAGTATGCGTCCAGGAAGCTGAGCAGCTGGTTTCCAGAAGTTGAGTCCACCAAGAGGTCGATTCGGGGGACCGGGTAAGGGTCATTCGGGCATGCCTTGTTGAGGTCGGTGTAATCTACGCAAACCCTCCATTTGCCTTTTTCCTTCTTCGTGACTAGCACGACGTTGGCGAGCCATGCGGAGTGCGTCACTTCTTCTATGAATCCGGCCTCCAGCAGCTTGTTTATCTCTGCCTCGATGATTGCTACTCGCTCGGGCGCAAAATGCCTCCTTTTCTGGATTATTGGTTTAGCAGCGGGGTCAACGTGTAACTTATGGCAAGCTACATTTGGGTCGATGCCGGGCATGTCGGAGGGCGACCATGCAAAAATGTCTCGGTTCTTCCGGAGGAAGGTAGTGAGTTCTTCTTTCTCAGCTGGGCTTAGGCGAGTGCCAATCCTAGCGGTCTTTTCCGGCTGCTGCGGATCGAGAATGATTTCTTCGGCGTCTTCTTCGGGTTTCCAGCCTGTCTCGTCTGCTTGAGTACCGCCTTCTCAATCCTCCTGCTGTAATTGCTATTTGGCAGCTTCGTCATTTCTTTGGATTTCGGTGACCTCCACGGGGGTGAAGATCTTCTTACTTGATTCTTTCAGCATTTGCACGGTGCATCGTCGGGATGCGGCCTGGTCGGACTTAATTTCTCCTACTCCTCCTCCCGGGATGCGGAAGCGGATCTTTTGATACTTGACTGAAGTGACCGCATCTAGCTTGATCAACCAAGGCCTTCCAAGGATCCCGTTGTAGGGGGACGGATCACTCACAATCGTGAATGTTTGCTTCGAGACTACCGGCGATGTCTTTACGTCAAGCGTGATTTGGCCGATTGCAGTTGAGGTGTGCCCATTGAATCCAGTGAGTACCTCTGCTCGCCGTGTTATCGTGCTCTCCAATCCCATCTTCTGGATGACCGAGAATTGAAGCAGATTGACCGCGCTTCCGTTGTCTACCATCATTCGGTCAACCATGGCATGGGCTATTTGGACGGATACTACTAGGGCATCGTCGTGCGGTAAGTCGACGCCTTCTGCGTCCTGCTCAGTGAAGCCGATGATAGGTCCTGGTAGTGCGCCGGCCGTCTGGACTTGTGAGATCAACGTGGCCTGCTGGATCCTCCTCCTCTTCGAGCTGCTGGTGGCCCCCAGGTATTCGGATTCAGCAAAGATGCCATTAATTCGAATCGTCTTGGCTGGTGGCTCCTGCTCCCTTTCAGTGTTCCGTCTGAGCTGCGCAGCTGGCTTGTCCAGATACCTGTCGACCTTGCCGTCCTTCACAAGCTTCTCCAGATAACTCTTCCAGGTGTAGCAGTTTTCTGTGGTGTGTCCTGGCCCTCGATGGAACGCGCAGTACTTGGAGTGATCCAGCTTGGAAGCGTCTCCTATTAGCTGTTTTGGTGGTTTAAACCATGGCTCGTCCTTCACGTTGCGAAGGATTTGATGGATTGGGACTGAAAACTTCGAATAATTCCTGGTCGTCGGGCCGTCTCTGGTCACGGGCCTCTCTCTCCGCTTGGCCTCATGTCTGCTCTTATTGGGCTGCCTTCCGTCTTCCCTTCGTTGAGTTGTCACCAATTCTTTTTGCGGCTGCTCAGGCGCCTTTTCCGCTCGTCGGGCCTCGTCCCAGAGTGCATGCTTTTTTGCCAGGGCGAATGAGTCTGCTAGAGTCAGGTCTTCCTTCATGATCATCTCTCCAAACAGGGGGTGATCCGCGGGGAGGCCCTTCTGGAAGGCTGCACTGGCTATTGAGTCGTCACATCCTACGATCTTCGCCTTTTCCGCCTTGAATCTCTTTACGTAGTCGCAAAGTGATTCCTTCGGGTTCTTTTTTACGTTGAACAGGTGATCGGATTTTTTCTTGATCGAGCGGTAAGATGAGTATTCTTTGGTGAAAATCAAGGAAAGATCGTCAAAGCTTGAGACGGATCGTGGTGGCAGGGTATGGAACCAATCTTGCGCTTCGCCTTGCAGGGTGGTGGCGAATATTTTGCACATAAGGGCGTCATTGCTCCGGTAGAGGACCATGGCACTTCGGTAATGCTTCAAGTGCCTTTCCGGGTCTCCATCTCCTTTGAATGAGGTGAAGTGCGGCATGCTGAACTTGCGCGGGGGTTCCGCATGCTCTATCTCGTCCGCGAAGGGGCTCCGGCTTATCTTGGTCATCTCCCGCCGCAATGCTTCATCGGTAGTGTCGCCGCGTCGGAACTCGCGCAGCCGTTCGTTAAAAAGCTTCTCCACCTCTTCCTGGATTTGTTTATGGTGGGGCGGCGGAGCCCTAAGCCGTCCTAGATCTCGGCCCATTGGTCTAGGCTGCTCTTCCGGGCGTTCCATTTGTCGTTGCCTCGGCTGCCTAACCGGTGAGTGGTTTCTCCGTGGGCTGCCGGTGGAACTTGAAGCGGATTGAGAAGTCGCTTGCCTTCGCGCGCCATGCGGCATCTTCCGAGGTGATGTGGAGTACGTTCCTTGCGGGCCTAAGCGCGAACGGACGCTCTGCCTAGACGGTTGCTCGTGCGATCCTTCAATTTGTGGCCCCAGCCTCGATCGTATGCTTACTTGCGGGCCTAACCGAGAGTGCACGCTCCTCCCTGCGCTAAGACGGGAATCCACGCTGTCTCTGGGGCCCAGCCGAGATTGCACATCGCCCGATTGCTCAGTCTGATTGATCGGCTGCTTGCCAGGACGTTGCCGGAAAGGTTCCTCTTCTAGGGCGCGTTGGATCTCCGTGCGTTGCAAAAGTTGATTCACCAGGGTTGTCTGCTGCGCTAAGGTGTTCGTCAACTCCATGACTTGCCGGGACAGGTTCTGCTCACCACTCAGATTGGATGAACTAGATAGGAAAACTCCTTCTCGAGCGACGGACGGGTGGATGGTTCCGGGCACGACTCGGGCTGCTTGGGACACCACTGGGGCAGGCTGAGCTGCGTGGGCAGGCAGGGCTGCGTGGGTAGGCAGGGCTGCGTGGGCAGGTTTGGCTGCGAGGGCGCGAATGCGAGGCTTGGACCGCCGTAGTGGTATCATGGACCTCGCCGCGGGTGGTCACCGCGGTGGTTCCCATGGTGGAGCCTCGTGGTGGTGGCGCCATCTCCCCAAGAGTCACATTCAACCTCGTAGATCGCCGTGGTCCCACGCCTTGAATGTTTGAATTGTTGCTCATCGAATTTTCCGTGTGTGCGAGAGTCTTTTTCGAGCGTAAACTTCTCCTCTCAATGAAAGCACCAATTTATGGATGCAAATTTTCTCCTCTTCGATCTTGGACGATTTTGCACCTACAAAATAATAAACACCTTAGGTTAAGGCCAAAAGCCTCACGCGCCCACGATGAATGGGGGGGGCTTTGGCTGAAGAACCTCCGATGCCAAAGTTAGAATTAGAGAGAAAAAGTGTTTAGAGTGTTTTTGCCCAAGGATTGGAATTAGGTCTTTTGTGAGAAAATGGGGTAGTATTTATAGGAAAGGGGGGTGGCCGGCCATGCTAGGGTTTTTGGTGTGAGATTTAGGATTAATTAGCCTATTTATTGGCTAATTAATCAAATAGGGAAAGGATTTATTTTTATAAAAAGAGGTAATAAGGAGTAATTGAATAATTGACTAAAAAAGGAGGAAAAAAGGGAAGGAAATGGGGAAATAAAGAAGGGAGTGGCCGGCCCCCTTTGGAGAAAGGAGACTGGCCATTAAGAGGATTTTGTGGATTTTGGGGCTAAGTTAATTGGCCAATTAATGAGGAATATCCTCATTAATTTGCCAATTATCTCCATTTAAGTGGGATAATTGATGGATTTACGAGATAATTGTGGAGCCAAAAATAATCACAAGGCGACACATGGACTTTCGGATTAAGAAGACAAGAATGCCCTCGAGAAGCACCAGAAATCCTACGCGCGAGCAGCCGGTAATTATCATCGGTCAAGTCAAAAGCGCCCATAAAAGGTAACCAAATCCGAATTATTTCATCCATCCACATTTAAGACAATTATCTCTTAAATCCACCAATTATCCCACTTAAATGGAGATAATTGGCAAATTAATGAGGATATTCCTCATTAATTGGCCAATTAACTTAGCCCCAAAATCCACAAAATCCTCTTAATGGCCGGTCCTCCTTTCTCCAAAGGGGGCCGGCCACTTCCCTCTTTATTTCCCCATTTCCTTCCCTTTTTTCCTCCTTTTTTAGTCAATTATTCAATTACTCCTTATTACCTCTTTTTATAAAAATAAATCCTTTCCCTATTTGATTAATTAGCCAATAAATAGGCTAATTAATCCTAGATCTCACACCAAAAACCCTAGCATGGCCGGCCACCCCCCTTTCCTATAAATACTACCCCATTTTCTCACAAAAGACCTAATTCCAATCCTTGGGCAAAAACACTCTAAACACTTTTTCTCTCTAATTCTAACTTTGGCATCGGAGGTTCTTCGGCCAAAGCCCCCCCCCCCAATTCATCGTGGGCGCGTGAGGCTTTTGGCCTTAACCTAAGGTGTTTATTATTTTGTAGGTGCAAAATCGTCCAAGATCGAAGAGGAGAAAATTTGCATCCACAAATTGGTGCTTTCATTGAGAGGAGAAGTTTACGCTCGAAAAAGACTCTCGCACACACGGAAAATTCGATGAGCAACAATTCAAACATTCAAGGCGTGGGACCATGGCGATCTACGAGGTTGAATGTGACTCTTGGGGAGATGGCGCCACCACCACGAGGCTCCACCATGGGAACCACCGCGGTGACCACCCGCGGCGAGGTCCATGATACCACTACGGCGGTCCAAGCCTCGCATTCGCGCCCACCTCGCGTTGAGCAGCTTGCTCCTGCAGCCAAACCTGCCCACGCAGCCCTGCCTGCCCACGCAGCTCAGCCTGCCCCAGTGGTGTCCCAAGCAGCCCGAGTCGTGCCCGGAACCATCCACCCGTCCGTCGCTCGAGAAGGAGTTTTCCTATCTAGTTCATCCAATCTGAGTGGTGAGCAGAACCTGTCCCGGCAAGTCATGGAGTTGACGAACACCTTAGCGCAGCAGACAACCCTGGTGAATCAACTTTTGCAACGCACGGAGATCCAACGCGCCCTAGAAGAGGAACCTTTCCGGCAACGTCCTGGCAAGCAGCCGATCAATCAGACTGAGCAATCGGGCGATGTGCAATCTCGGCTGGGCCCCAGAGACAGCTTGGATTCCCGTCTTAGCGCAGGGAGGAGCGTGCACTCTCGGTTAGGCCCGCAAGTAAGCATACGATCGAGGCTGGGGCCACAAATTGAAGGATCGCACGAGCAACCGTCTAGGCAGAGCGTCCGTTCGCGCTTAGGCCCGCAAGGAACGTACTCCACATCACCTCGGAAGATGCCGCATGGCGCGCGAAGGCAAGCGACTTCTCAATCCGCTTCAAGTTCCACCGGCAGCCCACGGAGAAACCACTCACCGGTTAGGCAGCCGAGGCAACGACAAATGGAACGCCCGGAAGAGCAGCCTAGACCAATGGGCCGAGATCTAGGACGGCTTAGGGCTCCGCCGCCCCACTATAAACAAATCCAGGAAGAGGTGGAGAAGCTTTTTAATGAACGGCTGCGCGAGTTCCGACGCGGCGACACGACCGATGAAGCATTGCGGCGGGAGATGACCAAGATAAGCCGGAGCCCCTTCGCGGACGAGATCGAGCATGCGGAACCCCCGCGCAAGTTCAGCATGCCGCACTTCACCTCATTCAAAGGAGATGGAGACCCGGAAAGGCACTTGAAGCATTACCGAAGTGCCATGGTCCTCTACCGGAGCAATGACGCCCTTATGTGCAAAATATTCGCCACCACCCTGCAAGGCGAAGCGCAAGATTGGTTCCATACCCTGCCACCACGATCCGTCTCAAGCTTTGACGATCTTTCCTTGATTTTCACCAAAGAATACTCATCTTACCGCTCGATCAAGAAAAAATCCGATCACCTGTTCAACGTAAAGAAGAACCCGAAGGAATCACTTTGCGACTACGTGAAGAGATTCAAGGCGGAAAAGGCGAAGATCGTAGGATGTGACGACTCAATAGCCAGTGCAGCCTTCCAGAAGGGCCTCCCCGCGGATCACCCCCTGTTTGGAGAGATGATCATGAAGGAAGACCTGACTCTAGCAGACTCATTCGCCCTGGCAGAAAAGCATGCACTCTGGGACGAGGCCCGACGAGCGGAAAAGGCGCCTGAGCAGCCGCAAAAAGAATTGGTGACAACTCAACGAAGGGAAGACGGAAGGCAGCCCAATAAGAGCAGACATGAGGCCAAGCGGAGAGAGAGGCCCGTGACCAGAGACGGCCCGACGACCAGGAATTATTCGAAGTTTTCAGTCCCAATCCATCAAATCCTTCGCAACGTGAAGGACGAGCCATGGTTTAAACCACCAAAACAGCTAATAGGAGACGCTTCCAAGCTGGATCACTCCAAGTACTGCGCGTTCCATCGAGGGCCAGGACACACCACAGAAAACTGCTACACCTGGAAGAGTTATCTGGAGAAGCTTGTGAAGGACGGCAAGGTCGACAGGTATCTGGACAAGCCAGCTGCGCAGCTCAGACGGAACACTGAAAGGGAGCAGGAGCCACCAGCCAAGACGATTCGAATTAATGGCATCTTTGCTGAATCCAAATACCTGGGGGCCACCAGCAGCTCGAAGAGGAGGAGGATCCAGCAGGCCACGTTGATCTCACAAGTCCAGACGGCCGGCGCACTACCAGGACCTATCATCGGCTTCACTGAGCAGGACGCAGAAGGCGTCTACTTACCGCACGACGATGCCCTAGTAGTATCCGTCCAAATAGCCCATGCCATGGTTGACCGAATGATGGTAGACAACGGAAGCGCGGTCAATCTGCTTCAATTCTCGGTCATCCAGAAGATGGGATTGGAGAGCACGATAACACGGCGAGCAGAGGTACTCACTGGATTCAATGGGCACACCTCAACTGCAATCGGCCAAATCACGCTTGACGTAAAGACATCGCCGGTAGTCTCGAAGCAAACATTCACGATTGTGAGTGATCCGTCCCCCTACAACGGGATCCTTGGAAGGCCTTGGTTGATCAAGCTAGATGCGGTCACTTCAGTCAAGTATCAAAAGATCCGCTTCCGCATCCCGGGAGGAGGAGTAGGAGAAATTAAGTCCGACCAGGCCGCATCCCGACGATGCACCGTGCAAATGCTGAAAGAATCAAGTAAGAAGATCTTCACCCCCGTGGAGGTCACCGAAATCCAAAGAAATGACGAAGCTGCCAAATAGCAATTACAGCAGGAGGATTGAGAAGGCGGTACTCAAGCAGACGAGACAGGCTGGAAACCCGAAGAAGACGCCGAAGAAATCATTCTCGATCCGCAGCAGCCGGAAAAGACCGCTAGGATTGGCTCCCGCCTAAGCCCAGCCGAGAAAGAAGAACTCACTACCTTCCTCCGGAAGAACCGAGACATTTTTGCATGGTCGCCCTCCGACATGCCCGGCATCGACCCAAATGTAGCTTGCCATAAGTTACACGTTGACCCCGCTGCTAAACCAATAATCCAGAAAAGGAGACATTTTGCGCCCGAACGAGTAGCAATCATCGAGGCAGAGATAAACAAGCTGCTGGAGGCCGGATTCATAGAAGAAGTGGCGCACTCCGCATGGCTCGCCAACGTCGTGCTAGTCACGAAGAAGGAAAAAGGCAAATGGAGGGTTTGCGTAGATTACACCGACCTCAACAAGGCATGCCCGAATGACCCTTACCCGGTCCCCCGAATCGACCTCTTGGTGGACTCAACTTCTGGAAACCAGCTGCTCAGCTTCCTGGACGCATACTCTGGCTACGACCAAATAGCCATGCATGAACCAGACAAAGAGAAAACCGCGTTTGTAATTGAGCGGGGTACGTACTGCTACAAAGTCATGCCTTTCGGCCTCAAAAACGCATGAGCAACCTACCAAAGGTTAGTGAATATGATGTTCAAAAAGCAGATCGGGATTACCATGGAAGTCTACGTCGACGACATTATGGTGAAGGGCAAGCAGCGTCAGACCACATCCGCAATCTGGCAGAGACATTTAGCGTCCTTAGGGCCTACAAGATGAAGCTCAATCCTGCCAAATGTACGTTTGGAGTATCCTCAGGCCGATTCCTAGGATACTTAGTCACCTAACGAGGAATCGAAGCGCATCCCAAGCAGATCCGAGCAATTTTGGAAATGAAGTCTCCAACAACCTTGAAGGAGATCCAAAGCCTAACCGGACGAGCAGCCGCCCTCAACCGTTTCCTATCACGATCCACTGATAGATGCAAGCCTTTTTTCAAAGCCATTAAGAGGGCGCAACGTGACAAGTGGGAGGAAGAATGCGAAAAGGCCTTCCAAGACCTGAAGAGGTACCTGACATCGCCTCCATTGCTGTCTAAGCCAGAAGCTGCTGAAGACTTGTACATCTACTTGGCAGTCTCCGAAGCAGCAGTGAGCTCTGCCCTCATACGAGAAGAGCTGGGGGCCCAACTACCGGTGTTCTACACTTCAAAAGCTCTCCTCGATGCGGAAACAAGATATCCGAAGATCGAAAAATTAATTTTGGCTCTAGTTGTGGCTGCTCGGAAACTCAGACCGTACTTTCAAGCTCATACAGTCATCGTCATGACTCAGTATCCCCTACGATCTATCCTGCATGGTCCGGATGCTTCTCAACGAGTAATGAAATGGGCACTTGAACTAGGCCAGTATGGTTTAGTCTTCCGACCCCGTACGGCGATAAAGGCCCAAGCCTTGGCAGATTTCATAGCAGAGTTCGTGCCTGGCCCAAGCAACGCGGCAGACGAGTCCGACGATGTCCCAAAAGCAGCCGAAACTCTAGCACCGCCCGCTTCCCTCAATGGCGACATATGGCATCTACACGTCGATGGCTCATCCAATCACAAAGGCTCAGGAGCAGGCGTGGTTCTCGTCACCCCCGACAGCTCATTGCTCGAGCAGGCGATCACTTTAGGCTTCAAAGCATCCAACAATGAAGCAGAGTACGAGGCCCTACTGGCAGGCCTCCGAATGGCAAAGGACTTAGCAGTAAAGAAGCTGGCAATCTATTCCGACTCTCAGCTGATTACCAGCCAAGCCGCGGGAGAATATACGGCGAAGCATCCAAGGATGGCACAATACCTGGAGGAGGTGCGCGAGCAGCTGAAGACATTTCAGACCTACACGCTCACCCGGGTTCCGCGAGCGGAAAATGCCCATGCAGATGCGCTAGCCGGCCTAGGCTCCGCCCTCGACCATCAGCTCAAGCGTTCGATTCCGGTGGAGTACTTAGATAAGCCAAGCATAGAGCCCGGGCCAGCAGCCGAAGTGACGCAGGTTAGTGCAACTCCAAATTGGCAGAGCCCTATCATAGATTACTTGGTCAACGGCACGCTCCCCACCGAAAGATTGGAGTCAAGGAAACTTCAAATCCGAGCAGCGCGCTACTACATGTGGAAGGATATTCTAATCCGAAGATCCTACACCGGGCCGCACCTCCGATGTTTGGCACATCCCGATGATTTGAAGATCCTAAGTTCAATCCATGAAGGCGTCTGTGGGAACCATTCTGGAGGACGATCTTTGGCACAAAAAGCTCTCAACGCAGGCTACTATTGGCCAACCATGCATCAAGATGCCCGGGAGTTAGCACAAAAATGCGACCGCTGCCAACGCTACAAGCCTGTACCGGCCCTACCTGCCAGCGAACTCCATCCACAAGCAAGCCCCTGGCCGTTCATGCAATGGGCGATTGACCTGGTTGGGCCCATGCCGCCTGCGACCGGGGGCAGGGGAATGATGATCGTGGCAACCGACTACTTCACCAAGTGGATAGAAGGGGAGCCCATGACAACAACAACTCAGATGGACATAGAACGCTTTATGTGGAGGAACATCATTTGCCGCTTTGGTATCCCTCAGTCCATCGTCACCGACAACGGCCCACAGTTCGTAGGCAAAGACTTGGCGGGATTCTTCCAGAAATACGGCATAAAGCAACATATGTCTACACCAAGGTATCCACAAGGCAATGGGCAGGCCGAAGCTTCCAACAAGACGATCCTCGACTGCCTCAAAAAATCCCTCACCGACAAGAAAGGAAAGTGGCCAGACGCACTCCCCGGTTGCCTGTGGGCGTACCGAACTACCAAAAGGCGAGCAACCGGTGAAACTCCTTTCTCATTGGCGTTCGGTTCAGAGGCGATCATCCCTCCTAACATCATCATGCCAAGCCTCACCACCTTGCTGCCAGATGTCGAGCAGAACAGTAGAGAGATGGCCACGAACCTGGACCTGGCGGAAGAAAGACGCGAGCAGGCCATAGCCCGCATCGCATCATACCAACAGCAACTCCTCTCTAGTTACAATAAAAGATCCAAGATAAGGCAATTTCAACCCGGCGACCTAGTCCTGAGGAAGGCCTTCATCACTGCTCGAAGAGAAGGATCAAAAAAGATGGACCCCATTTGGGAAGGACCTTACAAGATCAGCAGGGTAGGCGGCAAAGGAAGCTACACCCTCGCCACCATGAATGACAAGGAGATCGAAAAGCAGTGGAACGCCTACAACTTGAGGAAGTACCACGTGTGATCTCCACCAACGCCCGAAAGCTCAAGCAGTTCAGACGAGCACGACCCTCGCAAGTCGAGGACTACCAGTTGTTCCGCAGTTCTTAAGTTATCAGTTCACTTGTTTTTCAATAAGGAACGTTTTTACAACTTGATTCCATTACGGCAACTGACAACTCCTGCGCTTCAAAAGGAGCTCGCGCCCTTCTCAGGGACTCACTGCAGGAACAGCGCCCCCAGAGGGACCAATCTGCTCTCCAACGCGGGAGGATAAACTTTTCACTCCGAATATCCAGACGTGGATGAGCCTGACTGCCCTAGTGTAACAAACGTGAAGCTAGCTGCACGATGGCTTGCTCCGGAATTCCCAAGTAGCCACGATGGTCTTTTTCACGGCCTAGCTAACTGAAGGATTTTGGGTCTCTTGGCCTAATCCGCGGGACCCGGGCCCTAGAGACGGGGGGGGGCACACTACCCTGGGAAATCCTAAAGCTGCTACCGGACATGCTAAGGTAGCCTACGGATTCCGGCAGACTGCCTACGGCTTGACCTAGCAGTAAAGCCATGCTAGACTTACACAAACCGCACATTCTTGTGAAAGGTTAAACAAGCTAGCAGGCATATGTGAAGCTTTATCCACTACCGACATGCTACGTAGTCGATAAGCTTCACTTGAACCAAATCCTAAAGTGTTGTAGCACTGGCTGCGCAGCCTACGGAATTGGGAAGAACCAGAGTTGACAGCCTAGTGGTTACGCGGATCCGCCTGCTTCTGTAAGTAAGGCGTCCGGCTGCCAACCCTATGAATGGCAACTTGGCAAGGTAACAGCCTAAGGATCGCGCGGATGGAGCTGCTACAGTGAGTTAAGCTTCCGGTTGTCGATCCCGTAGCTAACAACTTTGCGGTAACTTGCGCCAAGTCCTAAAGTGTTGTGACAATCGCTGCGCAACCTACGGAATTGGAGAAAACCAAGGTTAATGGCCTAGTGGTTACGCGAATCCGTCTGCTTCTGTAAGTAAGGCGTCCGGCTGCCAACCCTACGGTTAGCAACTTTGCAAGGAGAAGTTCTACACCAACACCTACGACCACGTAGGCTACGCGGCCTGTCTGCTTATGAAAAGTGGCGCGCCTGCTACTTGCCTATAGAGTCTAAAGGTTGAGGTATGAACGAAAGGAGCAAAGACGGAGAAAAGCGAAGGAGGCAAGTTTATTATATTTTCTAGCAAAATTGATAAACAACTGACAAAGACTGGAGGAGTTCAAGCAAAGAAAAAGCAATAAGGAGAAACAAATCCTAAAGGCTACCTAGAAGACTACTCTTCGGCAGCTTGGCCATCCGACGACTGCTCCACTGTCACACCTTCGGCAGCCGCGGCAACTTCAGTAGCGGTACCATCTGGCACTCCACCCCCGACTGCCCCATCGGGAATGCTCCCATCTCCAACTATTTCGCCAAGGGAGGACTCGAAAGTGAAGGCGAGCAGATCTTCTGGAGAAATGGAGAAAGCCTCAAAGTCCTTTTCAGAAAACTCGAAGTCAGACGGTCGCCCGAAGAGGCGGTCAACATAACCAAGTTTATAGAAGTCGGATTGATTCTGGATTAGCGAAGCCTCGAACCTAGCCTTCTCGCTCTTCAGCTGCTCCATCTCCTCAAGCAGACAAGCTCGAACCCGCTGCACTTCCTCCACTTCCTTTCTCAGACTATCATTGATCTTCAAAGCACCCTGAAGCTCCAACACTTGAGGTTCAAGCTTATCAATAACCTTCTTGAGACGTATCACTTGGTTGTAAGCAGCGATCAGTTCTTCATCCTTGGCATAAACAGCATAGCGGAATTCGGAGACGGACCGTTCAAGATCCTGAATCTGAGGTATGTAACGCGCAATCTCCTTCTCTGCACTTTCATATTTCACTTGAGTAGCATCAAGCCTGGCCTTCAAGTTCGCGATCTCGTGGCAAGCGGTCTCAAGCTGCAGAGAAGTGGGGGCAGAGGCGTTAGATCTCTTCAAAGCAGCAAACTCAGACTCCAGATTTTTAACCTTCTCGGTCGACGAGTAAGCTTCAGCAGCCATAGACTTCGCCACCTCCTGGGCAGCCTTGATATCCTCCCGATCAAGAACCATGGACTCGGCTGCCAGGATCGCCGTTTTTTGCATCATGGTTAACAGAGCAGCCCTCCTGTGCTCGGGCGTATGCTTCACAAATGAGCCTGGACCAACGATTCCCTTGACACCATCAACAAATTTGGCACACGCATCCGTATCCTCGAGAAGGTCTGGCCTCAAAAGCGCACAAATATCGGCAGCTTCTTTGGAATCGGACTTGGCGGACTTACCAGAACCATGGGCGCGAGCAGTCTCACCCCCCTCAGAAGGCAATTCGGTCTCAGCAGCGGGAGGAACCGAGTTTGGCGCCACCTTGACAGACGAACAGGGCGAGCCAGTCCCCACGGACGCAAGTTTTTTCGAAGGAGAATCAGGCTTAATCCCAGGCGGACGTTTCAGCACAAACTTCGGCATTGACGAACCTCGGCACTGAGCAATCCTATCGGCAATCGAGCTAGCAGCCTTTGGAGCAGCAGGCAGCACTGGCACAGGCCCAGCAGTCTCTCTTGAAGTCAAGTCAATCACAAGCTTGGGAGCAACTGGTGGATCCCCGGGAACAGCGGAGGAAGTCTTCGGCCTATTTGCATCAAGCCCCTCCTGAGCAGCGGATGAACCCTCGCGAGCAACCCGCGGCTTCTTCTGAGCAGGCGGCTCTTGCACGGGTGGAGAATGCCTCTTTCTCCCACCATCATTGGCAGCGGGCTCCACCACGGTGATAGGACGAGCTAATGCGGCTGCTTTGATCCGTCTCACCTCTTCCTTTGGGGGCAATCCATCTTTCTCCCTACGAAGAGGACTAAGCAGCCAACGCCATTCACGATACTCAGAAGGAATGCCCAGAGCGACATGCACTTTCTTCATGTCCGAAGAAACCTTGGGAGTTAAACCGAACTCCGAATCTACAAAGATGGCAAAGGGCAATCAGAAAATTGATGGACAGTTCACCGTCAAAATCAAGCAGTCGAGAAAGAAATTAAAGAAGCCTACTTACCGGATATGAAGACTGTTGACACCCGCAGCTCGGGGGAGTGATCGGACTCCCATTCGCCGCTTACCTCCAAGGTCTCTTTAGCCCAATCATGGTCACCCTTGCTTGAATGGTCAAAAAGTCTATGACGAGTCCGCAGCTGCCCAACTCCATCAACATGGCCTATGTCAAAAAAGTACCAAAACTCGTTGGTGGTTAGTCCTAAATCAAAGAATTGGCTCAAGTTGTGGAACCCCACCATCACTCGAATAGCATTTGGAGAACACTGAGCAGGCGCACATCTCATGGAGCAGAGCACCTCTTGGAAAAAGCGCGGCATGGGAAAGGTGAACCCTAGGACGAAGTAGTAAGGGTGGAACTTAATAGCCCTCCGAGTCTCGTCACATGGTTCACGACTGCTACCATCCTTGACTCGCCTCACACGTACCCCGGAAGGAATGGCATGCCAGTAGGTCTCAAAGAAGTCCCTAAAGGAGTCATCAGAATTGATCTTGAAGTGAGCAGCCTTGAAATAGCCAACCTTGCTCAAAGATCCGCCTTGACGATACAACGGCAGCACGCCTTCATCATTCCTGAGACCCGAGGAAGACATGGAAGAAAAGATTCTACAGAAAAAGATACGAGGAAGATCCATTAAAAAAAAAAAAAAAAAAAAAAGGGCAGCAGCCCCTTGGCAAAAAAAAAAAAAAAAAACAACTTTGCCGCAAGGACCCAGCAGCCAAGCCAGGCCCCGCGGCCTAGTCCCTTCTCTCACCAGCGCCCCAAAGCCAAGGAAAAGGCATGAAAAAAATATATATATATACATATGTATATATGTTTTTCCATGGCTACATGGATCACCGGTCACAAGCCTCGGGTCCTCACCCACGAAGATTTCAAGAAAGACAAGGAGATTAATTTCTTCTTACCTAGAAGCAGCGAGGAGCGATCCTTTACACGGGCAAGATGCGGAAGACTGCTAGAGGAGGGGGAACAAATATCCTCTAAGCTCTCTTTCTCACTTGTAAGGTGAAGTAAGTTCTTCTCTGAAGGTTGATTTAATAATCCACTTAAGGTGGACTTAAATAGACTTGAAGAGAGAATTTACTTCCCTTTTCCTAAGGGGATTTATCTTCCTATTACAAGTGGAAAATCAACAAAAAGGAAGCAGTTCGAAGTTTCCTAAAAGTGGGAGAATCTCTACACCTGTTGCCCTTTTCTTGCGAGCAGCCCAACAGGTGTGGGGGCATTTGTGGAGCCAAAAATAATCACAAGGCGACACATGGACTTTCGGATTAAGAAGACAAGAATGCCCTCGAGAAGCACCAGAAATCCTACACGCGAGCAGCCGGTAATTATCATCGGTCAAGTCAAAAGCGCCCATAAAAGGTAACCAAATCCGAATTATTTCATCCATCCACATTTAAGACAATTATCTCGTAAATCCACCAATTATCCCACTTAAATGGAGATAATTGGCAAATTAATGAGGATATTCCTCATTAATTGGCCAATTAACTTAGCCCCAAAATCCACAAAATCCTCTTAATGGCCGGTCCTCCTTTCTCCAAAGGGGGCCGGCCACTTCCCTCTTTGTTTCCCCATTTCCTTCCCTTTTTTCCTCCTTTTTTAGTCAATTATTCAATTACTCCTTATTACCTCTTTTTATAAAAATAAATCCTTTCCCTATTTGATTAATTAGCCAATAAATAGGCTAATTAATCCTAGATCTCACACCAAAAACCCTAGCATGGCCGGCCACCCCCCTTTCCTATAAATACTACCCCATTTTCTCACAAAAGACCTAATTCCAATCCTTGGGCAAAAACACTCTAAACACTTTTTCTCTCTAATTCTAACTTTGGCATCGAAGGTTCTTCGGCCAAAGCCCCCCCCCCATTCATCGTGGGCGCGTGAGGCTTTTGGCCTTAACCTAAGGTGTTTATTATTTTGTAGGTGCAAAATCGTCCAAGATCGAAGAGGAGAAAATTTGCATCCACAACTGACATTTCGAAAGTACCTGCATGTTACATTAAAATGTTATTTATAACAATGTTATTGCTGTAGTGACGGAACAAGGATTTTGTGGGAGGATAAAATCCAGTCTCGACTCATGGGCCAATACCGAACATCCAAGGAGAAAGTGATGTGCAAGACAAAAGCCCACAAGGAACATACGAACGTAAGGGGAACGAGCCTAGATAACTTCCCCTGCAGACGCAAGGGAGAACGTGCCTAGAAAACTGCTCCACTATGGAGGAGAAGTGGAAGAAGCCACTACGGAGGAGAAGTGGGAGAGGAGGACGTGGCAGTTGTTCCCAGAGCATGCAGTCACGTAACGGATGACCACTAAGGGAATGGGGGAAGAGGACTGGTCGTGGTACTTGGTCCCCAAGCAGACAACCCAATAAATAGGGAGAGGAACCAAAGAACCAGGTACGTGAGAAGAACCCGAGATAATCCAGAGGAAAAATCAATATTGACTTGAGCGTCGGAGTATCTCTTGCAGGTGCTCGCTCGGGCAAGCTACGCAGGAAGATTGTTCGGAGGCACTTACAACGTAGGATTCGGCAAACGTGAGGATTGCGGTCAACAAATCTGTGGAGGTATTTCTTCTTGGGGGAAATTTCACTCCAACAGATTTCATATTAGAGGAGTCAGTAGAGAGAAATGAATAAAAGATTTAAGATATATACACATTAAAGAAAGAGAGATTAAGAGAGAAAACAGATATTGTAAAATATTTATAAAGATAGAGAACTAGAGAAAGATTTAAGATTAAAACAAGTTTTTAATTTTTTTTTATTATACAATAATAATCTAGCACGCATACATTTTATTTTCAAAATCTACAATCTAGCCACAAAAGATAAGTCTATTTTTGAGGTTTACAATTTAACTCACTAAATTATTTCAACTTCAAATTTTTGTTTAAAATGAAGTTATAAAATGACTAGCTAGTCATGAAGGAAATTTATTGACGTGATCGGTTTTTTAACGGCTAATTCATTTTCCATCTTCGACTTGGACAAGATTTGAAAGTTAAGCATTCATTTCCTCCTTTAGCATACATTGAATGTAGTGAGTTGTCCAATCCAATCCAACCCAAGAAATTAACAGACTAGGCCTAAATATAGATTGACACAAACTTATTGATATTGTTGCTGTCCTAATGCTATTAGAAGTTTCTCTCTCACTTTTTAGTATAAATAAATGCATAGGGCGTGCTAAACATCACTCACAAATTCTCAAGCCTTTATCTCTCCTCTTCTCTCTGACTGATCTTTCTCTTTCTTCCTTCACTAAATTCATACTACAACAACTATTTATTTACAAGAATATTTATCAATCTTCTTTGTTGATATCAATATACCTGATTTGGAACATGGATAGAGATGGCCTGGTTGCCCATTTATGGTATATGCATCTGAGAGTATGGGTTCACCTCCTGTTATATTTGCATTTCCTGGTATCTCCATAACATCTTTCTTCCACCACTCGCCTAAGAAAGAACAATAACATTATTAATTTTGAATATTTTAAAGATCGTTTGATCAATGGCGGAGCCAAAAATTAGAGCTAGAAGGGGCTTTTAAGCCATATAATAGAAATTGGACAAAAAATGCTACCACGAATGGAAGACAAAAGGTTCATTTTTTTAGTGCAATGAAAAATTTTAATCAAAAGAGAGTAATGGAGTTAGGAAAAAAAAAGATTGAGATAATATAAGCACCAAACTTTTTTGTAAGTTTCTACAATGACGTTGAACAAAAATTAATAACCATGGTTCAAAACTGTAGCTATGAAAATGGTCTTTCAAGATAAATTCTTCCTCTATTCCATATATATGTAGTTTTACTGTAAAACAACATTCTATCATGCAAAATGATGAACTGGAAGGCTAGTTAACATAAGGCTTTGGTTTCATAACAATACTACTGTACAACACATTTGGTTGGTCAATTAGAGAAATATAATAAAGCTAGCTGGGAGCAAAAACACATAAGTCGAAGAATGCACTATGTTCAACCAAAAGCACACAAACAGAAGCTAAAAGGTGAAAAAACTTCAGAATAAGCACGGACCTCCCCTGACCCTCAAGTGGCATTTGATAATCATTGCATTTTCTACGTACATACCTTATTGCATTTTCAGTTTTCAGTACGTACATACCTAGGATGATTGGAACCTCTGCATGAGGTTTAGAAAAGGGATAGCGAGAACCACGTTTTGGATAGACAAAAATGGGTCCGTGAACTGTTGCTCTTGCCCACCCACTGTGTGCGTGCCACCACATTGTTCCTTCTTCCGTTGTAAACTCTACTTTGTAAGTGTACTTCTTTCCTGGCTGAATCGGGCACTGTGTGATGTACTCAGGTCCATCTGACCATGGATTCCTTACTTGTCTAACTCCATGCCTGTAAATTAAACATACATTTTATTGAAAAATGCAACTCTATATCAGAAACTTGACAAAATATATTACTACTTATAAATGAACGGTTCTCCTATAAATAATATCGAGATCTTTTGTGATAAAACTTAACACCTGTTTTACTACACAAAAGGTTAAGTAGGCTATATCGGAGTGATTAGTAATAGGTTGTTGGCCTAACTTTGAAATCTTAACACATTTTGACACAAAAACAAATTAATTAGTTAAATTCATGGATAGAACTATAATTTGTATATAAATTAAATGACGCACCAATGAAACGTGATGTTGTAGTTTGCCTTGTTATAGACCGTAATAATAATTTTATCTCCTCTACGAGCTTTTAAAGTCGGCCCTGGGAATCGGCCGTTCACAGTCAGGATTTCCTTGGTACTACATAGTCGAGTGTAAGAAGATGATTTCACCTACAACAACAACAACACAATTTACACGCATGAACATGAGAGAGAGAGAGAGAGAGAGAATGTGAGAGATCTAGAGAGAGAAATAGATCAGTACAAACCACGAACTTCTGGTGATGGAATTTCCCATTTGCAACATTAAAAAGTAGAAAATTTTGAAAAACACAAAAACTAAAATGTACTAAAACATTAACCATGCCTGCAAAATTTTCAAAGCTCACTATTTGTTTCAAATCCCAAATTGTCACCAAATTTCTCTTATGTATTGTGTATACTCTCTCTCTCTCTCTCTCTCTCTCTCTCTCTCTCTCTCTATGTGGCAATTAATAACATTTCCTACTGTAGACCTCTGTATTGGATTCATATATTCAAAATTACATTAAATTAGTTGATTTGGTTGCAAACAATACAGTGGAAATGCTTTGTACTTGCAACGTTGTTGTGAAAATCTACACCAACTTTCTTAAATAAGTTGATTCTGTAGATTAGGATAATCTATTTATGGAACTGTTCGTGTGAAGGTGCGTACCAATTTTCTTTATTTTATCGTTATTAAGATAAATTCTCTTATTTATTTGTTACAAGTGTGTTTGGACCTGAAATCCACATTTCGGCCCAGTTGGTAGGTGCAGGCCTAGAAAGGAGGTTGTGGGTCTCAGCCCAGTGATGTAGTGATGATGGAATAGTCGAGTCCTAGACAAAGTAGGATTGTCTGAGGATTAGAATTGGGTTCTAGAGTGGTCGAGTCCTAGATGAAGTAAGACTATTTGAGGGTCAGGAATGATGATAAGGGTTTGAACTAATTTCTCAGTGGTAAGGATTGCCATTGGATGAGATATGAATTGATCATGTTACAAGTTTTGGTTCAGAGCTCTAGTTCAAGTTGAAAAGAGCGAGATTCGGTAGTCATAGAGTTTCAGCGGAAGAAGGTTTTTTTGGAGATAATTCCAAGTGTTTTTCAGATAATGCTGAGGAATTGCAATACTATTAGGACTCTGCAACTCGACAGTCTTAGGTATCGAGTAGCTTGTCCTATAAATACAAGAGGATTGACAACGTAGAGAGGACCTTCAACTCGACACACGAATCAACGCTCTATGCAAAACCCTTTTACACCCTATTGTGAAAACTAACTACTTCACTAATCGTCAGCCCAAATTTTGACTGGATAGACGGGTCTAGGTTGGCAACCGATTGACGAAGACTATCTGAATAGATGTGGTTTTCCATAAGTAACTAGTGAAGGCAAACTACTGATTTGAGGGGATTGAATTTGTAGAGTCAGTTTGCCTTAAGAGATTCGAACGGCTGGATAGACGGGGATTCTCTATGAGTCTATGGCATGCTAGTTATTTCAAGTCTCAAACACCAAAGAGTCTTTGATTCTTACCGAAAGAGATCACTTCATTAGCCTTCTTGGCAAAGTGAATTGTTCTATGATTGGCTACTCTCATGTTACATTTAGAGTTTGACATACAGACAGCCGAATCTTTTTGATGATGAAGACACTCATGTCCTTTGAGTTTTTTTGTCCATATAGTTTGATATTGGTTTGGTGGGCCTATATTTCCACCAATATAATTGAGGCGGCCAAAACTTGGTGCAGAAGATCCAAAACTTCACAATGATTTGGATAACTTTATTTTCAGGTTCTTGAACTCAAGGCTGAGAATGTTCATTCCTCGGTCGAAACCGCTTAATTGAGGAGTCAGCAACGCATTTTACCACATTACCACATTTGAATTATTAGTCCGACCGAGCTTAGTAGCAAATTGGCACGCTTGCATCAGCATTTGGGCCATTGAAGAATGTAATTAACTTTTAGTTACTCAGTTTGCGCGCTACATAGATTTGTAATTTTAGAATCAACTAAGTGGCTAAGAGAATTTCTTCTACAAATAAGTACTAAATGAAATTATTCAAATGGTACATTCAATCAACTTGGAGACGCTGCATCATCATTGCTAAAGGCTTATTTGGTGACCATTTATGTTCGTATTTATATATTGGAAACGGAAGAGTTGACGGATGATGATGAATACATGAAGATATGAAGTAGAATTTGAATTTTGCTTTCTTTTAGTTTTCATTTTGTGTAATTTGTAACCTAAAAAACCATTTCAACCTATGTGGCAAGAATGACAAATAACAAGGAATACAAAAACTTCATTAGGCGTGGGTGTGATGATAGTCATTCAACAGGCAACCAAGTGTTTTATACAAAAGGCAGTGCTAGTCACACAATCATATTTACTTTTTCATATACTTGTATTAATTTTTTGTCATCGATCTTCTTTAATTTATTCAATCCGATGACCAAAAATTAAGAAGGTGTGTGAGAGTCAGAAGTAAAAATTAGGTGTGTCGGTAGCGCCACGAGCAATGTTAAAGACGTCAAATTGGATTCCAAATAAAATAGCAAGGACATATTATTAATATTCAATTGATGAAATTAACATGTCTAATTTAACAATAATTAATTTTGTGAGCAATTTCCACTTTACAACCCTCAAAGTTTTCCAAAATCACGCTTTACTTCACTTACTTTTTTTTGCCTCACTTTCAGACCTAAAGTTTTATTTTTTTTTACACTTTGATACTTCCGTTAACTTAGCCATTAACTTTTTTGTTAATTGATGATGTGATAGAATCTTAACCATTAAATACCTAAACAAATATTTATACGTTTTTCCCAACAATTTTTGTACTTCATAAAAGAAACAATCCACTTAAGGTGAATAAATTTTTGTGCGTGTAGCCGAGTCTCTTCGTTTTAGGTAAAGAAGGGCATGGTGTTAAATCGTGGTTGAAGAACAATTTTCATCCAAAAGTAGGGGTGCATTTTGTATTGGGCCAAATTTAAACTTAAAGAAACAGGTATTTTCTTAGTTATAACCCGTTCGAATGCAATCCAATTTCAACCCTGTTATTTGTTGGGTTGGGTTGGGTTAATTCTTTGAATGCTGATGCCCAACCCAATTTATAACCCACTCTAACCCGATCATAACCCAAATGAACTAATGCACATATTACACCCATGTCCATCAATCAACAACCTTGATAATGTTTAATACAATATCATTTATAGGTATAGTTGATAGTGCTGAAGCTTTTGCTATGGAGGTACCATGTAGCACTTAACTTGATTCTATTTGGCCATTTCTAGGTCGTCATGTACTTTGCTTTAAATGATTATAATGATAGTTGTGAATATATGACCTACAACTAACTATTTTTCTTATTTAATACAAATGCAAATTAAATTCGGACAACAAGACTTGAGTTCGATGTTTGTTTATACTTGGTATGAAGTGTTGTTGTTGTTGTTTTTTTTTTGTTTTTTTTATCTGGTACAAGCTTTGATATTTTCGTGTATTTTTAATTCATAACTTTGCATGGTTAAATTTGCGTATTTGGTTTAACTTTTAAGCAGATAGCAATTTTTGGAATTGAATTCAAGTTTTGATTGAACTATGATATTGAACGTAACTAGCTTTGATGCTACTTTGCTTTAAATTTTTTTTTTTTAAAAAAAAATTATTGCAAAATAAGTTGTTAAAGGATTAAACTTTAAACTCAAAAAAGTTAGGCAACCCCAACTCAACCCGATTAAATCCGAATCCGAATGAAAACAAATAAAACTCAACACGAACTCGAGCCTGAATTGTGAATGTTGAGCTAAGTTTGAGTTGATCTTCTAACCCACCCAACCGGTCCGAGTTGCAGCCATACCATAAGCAATGACAACAACAATTTAGTAAATATACTAAATTAAAATGAAGAAAAACAAAAATATAAACAAAAGAAGAAAGGAAATTTCCAACGTGGTGGACAGCGACTTTGACTTATTGAGAGCCCTCCATCTGCAGCTCCTCCCGTCTTCCCCCCCAACCTTTTACTTTTCTTCCTTTCTTCTCCAAAACTAGTAAGCTCTCTGAGATTTCATTCTCTTTCACTCTCTAAGAAGCAGCGGTATGCTTTTCCAAACGCAATTTACAATTTAGTCAACGGGCAAAAGCAAGAGCCACGCGAATTTTGATCGGTCAACGCGGAGATGCTCCAGATTTTGATCGGTCAACGCCTGCTGCTGCCCCAATTATTGGAGTTGGAATTAGGGATTCGTGTATGAGCTGAGCTCCAATGAACCCAACGGCGATGATGTCCTCCGCCTCTGTTTCTGTTTGGCTGATTCTGTTGTTTGGCTTCTTTCACCTCCATAAGCTCGCTGCCAACGTCGAAGGTATGTCTGTGTCTGTGTGTTTTTGAATTTGGGTGTGTTTGGTTGCGGGAATTGGAATGAACTAATGAATGGATGAATGAATGATTGGATTTGACAGGTGACGCGTTGAACGCGTTGAAGACCAATCTAGCTGATCCAAACAATGTTCTGCAGAGTTGGGATCCGACCCTCGTCAATCCCTGCACCTGGTTTCATGTCACTTGTAATAGCGAAAACAGCGTTACTCGAGTGTAAGCAAACCCAACAAACACCTCCTTTTCAATTCAATTCAAATCAGTTCAATTCAATTCACATGTAATAGCGAAAATCGCGTTACACGAAATTTCTAACCTTTTTTGCTCCACCCAGTGATCTTGGCAATGCCAATCTCTCTGGTCAATTGGTGGCACAGCTTGGTGTGCTTTCCAAGTTGCAGTACTTGTAAGTGTGTTTTTCGCTCTGCTTTTTTATTCGTGTTCTATCCAACTGTTCCATCAGTATGCATTTGAATTGAAATTGGTATCGATACACGACGAATGAATTCACTACTGCATTTGACATTATCGAAACACTCTTTCTTGACAGGGAACTTTACAGTAATAACATAACTGGAACCATTCCTGAAGAGCTTGGGGGTTTGGCAGACTTGGTCAGTTTAGATCTTTACTTGAACAAGTTACATGGTACCATTCCAGCGACGATTGGCAACCTTGCAAAACTACGTTTCCTGTATGAACGCCCGTCCTTTTGTTAGATAAAATATATCTCGTCTTTCTTTTTTATTTGATATGCTAATCTACTGTTTTTAATTGTTCCGTTGGAGTGACTTTCTTCCTTAAGGTCCACGATAGCATTTCATTTGAACCCAAAATATTACTTAGGTTGACTATAATCTCCCAATATTGTGGTCAAGGCATATAGCTTGAGTTTTAACAAATTTGAAGAAGGATCACAATATAAAACAAGTGATAAAACAATATGCAGAAGACAAGAAAATATGGGAAAACACGTAACTGGAACCTTGAAGGCAAATATTCCTTATGCCGGATGCATATAATTATAATATGATCCTTGGTTTCAAGATTCACAAGAAGGGAGACTAGCTTCCTTGGTGATTTGAATTTGGAATTCTAAAGGAAAGATGCATTAAGCTGTGATTACCAGATTAAAAATTCTAAAGATCCAACATGAGACTCCTATGTTTGTAGCATACCCTTTCTGTTATACCAATTCTTTCTTTTCTTGTCTCCTCTTTTGTAGATCCCCTACCCTAAAAAGAAAAACACAAAAAAGGAAAGGAAGAAAAATATAAGTTCCTATAGCTTTTACAGTGACGATTGTGAAATCCCAGGTTGCCATGGCATATAATAGCTTGAGCCTTGAAAAGGCCCTTTCATTGATCTGTTAAGTATTTTTCAAGTGTCATGTTTCTGAATTCTCTATATGGTTAAGACTGCCCCGAAAGAGATTAATTGTGCCAGTAATCATGTGCATGAAGTTTTAGTATCAAGTGAGACTTTGAAGCTTCTATTTTATTATGATTAACACTATTCCAGTGTGTGTATATATCTGATTGCACTCATTTATATTGCAAATGGAAGTTTAACATTAAGATTTAATTGGAGAGTATCATTGTTTGCCTTTTAATTTTTGAGCCACCCTTGTAACATCTTCTTAGGGTTACCCTAAGTAAACTTGCTTCCCTAAAACTTCATGTAAAATTTTAGAGAGATTTATTTATTTAGATGAATACTGAGTGTATGTTACAAAGAGCATATCTAGAATTTCCAGAAATTTTGAGAATTATTCCCTTGTAGTTCAAGCAGCAACAAATATGAGGTCCGTATTATGTAAGGTGCTGAGCTAGAATGTGTGTTTTAGGAAAAATTTTGACTTTTTCTAGGAGTGAGTCCTAAGTAGTGAAGGGCCTTAACTGGAATATTTGCAGTAATATATTTTAAGGGAAATAGAAAGGAATTTTGTAACCAGAGTGGGTGAACCCTCATATATAGTGGACGTTTCAAAAGTTTCCTAGCTCATTGCTCTCTTTGTCTATTTGTGTACGCAATTCCATATGTATTTTATGCCCACTTAACACTCACATACTCTTCTGGTGTATATATGGCGACAAGAAAAATGGTAAAATGAAAATGAATTATAGCAAAACTACTTTCACATTTTATTAATTGCATCCCTTATATTTTGAATAATTATGTGTTGGAAATATAATATCTGTTGTCGTTGCGATTATTTGTGATTTAACGCTTTCTGTTCCATGAAATAGGCGTCTCAACAACAACACCTTGTCAGGGAGTATTCCCTTGACTTTGACTAACATCCAGTCATTGCAAGTCCTGTGAGTTTCTTATACTTTCATCTCAATGAGAGGGGGGAGAGACAGAGAGAGAAAAGTTAATAACACATAGTTTTGCATCAAATGCAGGGATCTTTCAAATAACAATCTGACCGGGGATATTCCAATCAATGGATCTTTTTCACTTTTTACTCCCATCAGGTTTGTTGAAGCCTCTTTATTCTTTTTCTTTACCTTTTTCATGCGGTGGCCGTCCTAGCAGACAACCTAAATGATGTACTGACCGCTATTCTTCATTTTGCAGTTTTGCCAATAATCCTCGTCTGAATCCACTTCCAGCCTCTCCACCTCCTCCTGTTTCTCCGACCCCACCAAGTTCTCCAGGTTTATACAACTTATACTGTTGTGATATTAACTCAAATTTGTTTTGAAAGCTGGCTCTATTTTGTTTCAGACACTTGTGATATTGACTCCAGTGATAGTTAAAGTTTTCTTTGGTGTTTTTTTGATAATTTTTTTTTTTACATAATATAACATTATTTTTGGAATTACTGCTCTAAGAGAAGATGCTAGTTAGGAAAGGAAGGGATTGAGGATCCAAGAGGATACTCCTAACTTTGTATTGTACTATTTCTGTTAGTATGAATTAAAACAATGACATATGGAGTTGGAATCACTGCTGTAAAGATGCTACTTAGGAAAGGAATGGATTGAGGATCCGAAAGGATGCTCCTAATTTTGTGTTGTACTATTTCTGTGAGTTTGAAGAAATGGATAAAAACAATAACATGTGATAGAGAGTTCATCATATAACTTCTGACTTTAAGGATTTTTCATTTAGTTCTGGTTCATGTTGCGCAAATAATCCTTCCTTTTTAACTCTGGTGATTCATATTAGGTACCACTGCTACTGGGGCTATTGCTGGAGGGGTTGCTGCTGGTGCTGCTTTGCTATTTGCTGCACCTGCAATTGCACTTGCTTATTGGCGACGAAGAAAACCACAGGATCATTTCTTTGATGTACCTGGTTAGTGAACTATAGGAGTAATATAGCTTGATAAAGGTGGTGTTGTAGTATGGGATGCAGGTTTCACTAATCTACTGTCTTTGCAGCTGAGGAGGATCCAGAAGTTCATTTAGGACAGCTCAAAAGGTTTTCTTTGCGCGAACTACAAGTTGCAACGGATACCTTTAGTAACAAAAATATTCTTGGTAGAGGTGGATTTGGTAAGGTTTATAAAGGACGCTTAGCTGATGGCACTCTGGTTGCTGTAAAAAGACTTAAAGAGGAGAGAACCCAAGGTGGGGAGCTACAGTTTCAAACAGAGGTTGAAATGATTAGCATGGCTGTCCACCGCAATCTGCTTCGTCTGCGTGGTTTTTGCATGACACCAACAGAAAGGCTGCTTGTATATCCTTATATGTCTAATGGAAGTGTGGCATCATGTTTAAGAGGTACTCATCTAAATTGTTTGCTGCGTTGATGAATCTTTTTGTTTCCACGAAATTAAAAATTGTTTGGATTACATTGATAAAGTGAATTTGTACACCCGACCAATTGGGTTTGGAGTATCAGTACTGATATTTTTTTTTACTATTCTTTTTTTCTTCAATTTTAAATTAACTTCTTGATGTTGATTTTATTTAATGGATAACAAGATGAGTCTTTTTTGGGTGGGACGGGTGGCATGATATGTGTTAAACCACATTACCTGTTGCTTGTAAATAAAAATTCTACTCTCATAATTATGTCGATAAATTATTGTAGATCGTCCAGAAGGACAACTTGCACTTGATTGGCCAGTAAGACAACGCATTGCATTGGGATCTGCAAGAGGCCTTGCTTATTTACATGATCACTGTGATCCAAAAATTATTCACCGTGATGTGAAAGCAGCAAACATATTGTTGGATGAAGAATTTGAAGCAGTTGTTGGAGACTTTGGGTTGGCTAAACTCATGGACTACAAGGATACACATGTTACCACAGCTGTACGTGGCACAATTGGTCATATAGCACCAGAGTACCTTTCAACTGGAAAATCTTCTGAGAAAACTGATGTTTTTGGATACGGAGTCATGCTTCTTGAACTCATCACTGGGCAGAGGGCTTTTGATCTTGCTCGGCTTGCGAATGATGATGATGTCATGTTACTTGATTGGGTATGCTTTTACGTCTTTCTGTTTCTGTTTGTAGCTAATTTATTGTTATATGCAAGATTATTTTCCAACAACATTTGCATGAGGTCCACCTTCTGATTATATTTATCATTCTAAATCTTCCATAATATCTTTCATATTTTATATAAAAAAAGACATAATGTTGTTGAAATTCAACGATATTCTTGCTTCAATATTTTGTGTCCCTAAGTCCAAATCTTGAAAATTATGTTTCAATACTCATTTTTAAAGAAATGTTATATAATATACTGTAAATTAGGTGTTAATCTCGATACCAATGTTGCTATTTATTTAAGCCAAAAATAATGGGTCTCGACACCTAATCACTTTATTTCAAACCGCTAATCTCATATGACATTCTTAATCATTGTATATGGAACATTTCTGCAATCATTTTAGTTGGTTGTTTGCAAAGATACTTTAAAAACCTATTACTCATCATAAAGCTGCCGAGTTCCTGTTTGATTAATGTAAAAATCAGTTAGTCTTTTTTGGCCCGAATATTGAAAACAGTTAGAATCATGGATCAAAGAAAAGAAATAATACTTAACTTTTAGAAACTAACTTTAGTTTAATTAGCTTTTATTAGTTAGAGTTGCGATTAAGCTGTGAAGATTTATTCATCTTTATTTATAACAATCTAAGGTTTAAATTGTCAAAGATTAATTATTACATTTCCTTGGTAATTGTTGTTAGCAATGTTGTTGCTTCTTTTGCCAATGTATTGGCATGTGTTTTGTATCGATCCTAATTTCCTCATTATCTCTTTATTCTCACTATCTTGTCCTCTTGCTTATTTCTATTCTCTGTTTGCATCTTTGTCATATGTTTGCATCATTTCGATATTTGAATGACGATGCATTTTTGTAAGCAGTTTGATTTTCTGGAGATACTGCGGCCCTTCAAGTTTTGAGCATTACAACACATTTCACTCTCGTAGGTGCCCTCACCTTTTGTTTCAAATTGTAGAACTATCTAACTTTTTCCTTTTTATTTTAACTGAAATAATTAGGTCAAAGGCCTACTGAAAGATCGGAGGCTGGAAACACTTGTTGATGCTGATCTAAATGGAAATTATGTTGACGATCAAGTTGAGCAGCTCATCCAAGTAGCTCTACTGTGCACACAAGGCACCCCAGGGGAACGACCCAAGATGTCAGAGGTTGTCCGGATGCTGGAAGGCGATGGTTTGGCCGAAAGATGGGAGGAGTGGCAAAAAGAGGAGGTGTTCCGCCAAGATTTCAACCCTATTCATCATCCAGGTACTAATTGGATCATAGACTCAACTTCTCATATTCCTCCGGATGAGTTGTCCGGTCCCAGATGATATGCTCGTTGGTTCCGTTCCCTGTACTCCTGTATACATGTAAGAAGCCTTCAGAGGACTGGAGAAGGTCCATTTTGTATTTCAGTGATACCACATTTGTGCATATGTTTTGTCTTTGTTTTCGATTTTTTTTTTGTCTCGCTTATTTTTAAGATCACAAAAATGGAGCTGGTGCTGTTGTAATTTTTATAGGGTTAACTGGCATTACGAAGTTATATGGTGCTAGCAGGAATTAGGAAGGGCCATAAAAGCACCCATTCCTGATTATTTATGTATCCATCTAGAAATTAGTCCAAATTGTCGATTAAATAATCATTCTGAACATATAACTATCTATATTTTTGAGTGTTCCTATAGATCCCATAGATATGATAAGGCACTAGGTCAAGTGCGTGGCAGCTTGTGGACGGATGGTGTTTGAAATTTCATTGTGATCATTGGAAGTGTGACTTTGTGGCATTACCCTTATAAGTACTTGAACTAAGGCATTAGGGGATCAAGAGATCACTTTGTGTCATTCCAACACAGGAATTCTATCCTTCCTTTTTAGAGTATCGCCAATGGGGATCCCTCTACAATCTTTGAGGATTTATTTAAGACCAACTGTAGGGTAAGACCCAAACCTAAATATTTGAGTTTAAACAAAATAAAAATGCAATCTAATTATGGGACTTTTTTGTTTTTTTTTTTAACAAAAAAAATACTATCTAGATTGGGTTAAGCCTTACAACAGACTAGCAATAATATGGTTCAAATTTGCCTTTAGACCATCTCCAATGCATGGGCTAAATGCCAAATATTTTAGCCCGGAAAATTTAGCTTTTAGCCCAGAAACAACTTTTCTGCTCCAATGGTTCTGGCCTAAAAATTTTAGCCCGGGATTATTAAAGAATAGAACATAGGCTATTTTTTATCTTAAATTAATTTTTTTTTTTAAATAAATATGTCGACTATCGTAAATTAATTTTATGAACATTTTAATCTAAAAAAATTTAAATTCCGATAAATATTGAAAAATCACTAAATTTTCCACAAAGCAAGCCTTTAAATTATTTTAGCCGTTGGATTTAAATTTGGACAGTTAGATCTTTTTTTTTACCGTTAGATTTGATTATATTCGATCTCAGCCGTTGGATTTAATGTATTTTAAAATAACATATTTAAAAAAATCAAATTTGAATCTGGACCGTTGGATCTACCAACGGTCCGTGGAAAAGAGGCCGTTGGATTGAAAAAATAGCCGTTGGGGGGGGGAACGGGTGGCCGACAGCCCGCTGACAGCGGGGCCCACCCTGTCGGGAACAGATTGCAAGCGCTCCGCGTGGGGCGCGTACGCGAGTGAGTGGGCTGAGAGTGGCCCAAGGGCCAGCGAGTCCACTTGCGTTTGGGGGGAAATCTGGGGGGAATTTGGCCCAAAAAAATTATTTGGCATTTAGCCCAATAATTTGGCATGCATTGGAGAGGTTTTGGGGGGGTAATTTGGGGGGAAATTTGGCATTTAGCCCCCCATTGGAGTTAGTCTTAACAGGAATCGAACCTAAAGACCTCTCTTATATGTGAATATGAATATCATTAAATTGTAGTACTAGGTAATATCTAATGGTTTAACAAGAATCGAACCTAAAAGACCTCTCTTATATGTGAAGATAAATATCATTAAACTGTAGTACTAGGTAATATCTAATGGTTGGAATTCAACCTAAAAAGTTTGGTTTTTGACCGCAGTTAAACCCAAATTTGGGTTTGTATTTGGCTGACCCAAAATTTTGGGGGCCCTACCTTTTTTTCTTAAAAGCAATGGGCGAATGATTTATTGAAGTGGCTGACAGATGGATCACTCACCTAGCACGGTCCCAGCTGCAAAAAGGTGACAGTTTAAGGAACTACGAGCCGTTCAATTTTTGGGCCATTGGTGATCAACAGTCGAGGTTAAAATCCTTTTATGCATTGCAATCTTTAGATTTTGATCTAATTGTTCATATTTTTTTTTTTGAATAACGGTAAAATAAATCCAACTGCTGAAATTTAAATTCAACGTCAAAAATTATTTTATTTGGAACATATCCATTATACATTTGGATGGTGTGTGTATTGAAGTTTGATTGGTTGTTGTATATTAAAGATTGATTGGTGTGTGTATTGAAGTTTGGTTGGTTGGTGTGATTTGTTCGGTTTTAAAAATTTTGTCGAATTTTATTTTTTTTAACGTCAAAACGCTTGTCAAATTAAATTAAAATAATATAATTCAAAAGTAAAAAAAAAAAAAATTTCCTACCCAAAAAATAAGGGTTAAAACTATATTCCACCACAATTAGTACATTTTAGGTAATGAAATTAGATCTTGATAGTTGGGTGATATTCACTGTTCATATACTTAAATTTTGTTTTAATGGACTAAATATTTGGGTTTGGGTGTAAGGGTTGGAGCTAGTCTAAAGACTTGAATAAAATCTTTAGGGTCTGTTTGATATCTTATTTGAAATTTTTTATCATTTCTTAAAATATTTCTTAAGAACATTTCTTGAAAATAATTTTCTTTAAGACTCAAAAACTTGATTGGTTTGCAATTTAAAATTTTTAAATCTTATGACTTAAACTAGACAAAAAGATCTATAAAGAGGGCAGGAGAGGGAGAAAAATGAGAGAGGAGGAAATGAAGTAAGAGATGATTGAATGAAATAGAAAGAAGAGAGATGATCGGATGAGGTATAGAGGAAGTGGAGTGAGTGAAAGAACTGAGAGAATGAAGAGAGCAGATTAGAAGAGAGATGAAAATGTCAAAAAAAAAAAAAAGGAGAGAGAAAGAAGGGGATATATATATATAGATTTGGAGTGAGGGGGGAAGAAAGAGAAAATGAGTGAATTTAAGTTTAAAAACTCTAAAAACTCAAAGCCTGTTTGGTACTCTATTTGAATCCAACTTTTTAAACTCAAAAACAATTTTCAAGTTTTAAGCCTTAAAAACTTGTTTGGTAGGACTATTTTCAAAAACTGAATTCAAGACTAACTCAAAAATATAGTTTATTCTCTAAAAACACAAAAATGAGTTTTTAGAGTTTTTAAACTTAAACTCACTTCTTTCTTTTATCTCCCTTCTCCCCTCTCACTCCAAATCTCTATCTTTTCTTCCTCTTCTCTCATCTTCTCTTTTATTTTTATTTTTTTACCTTTTTCGTCTCTCCTCCAATCCGCTCTCTTTATTCTCTCAGTTATTTTTCTCACTCATCTTCCTCTCTATCTCATCTGATCCTCTTACTTCTTTCTCTTTCCTCCAATCATCTCTTACTTTCTTTTCTCCTCTCTCATCTTTCTCTCTCGACCCTCTCTTTTTGGATTTCTTTGTCCAGTTTAAGTTGTAAGATTTAAAATTTTTAAATCTCATACCAAACAAGTTTTTGAGTCTCAAAGAAAATTGTTTTCAAGAAAAATTCTTAAGAAATGTTTTGAGAAAATATAAAAAATTTCAAATAGGATACCAAACAAGCCCTCATTTTTTTTTTATGTTTTTAGGGAATAGACCATATTTTTTAGTTTGACTTGAGTTCAGTTTTTGAAAATAGTCATACCAAACAAGTTTTTAAAGCCTAAAACTTGAAAATTGTTTTTGAGTTTAAAAAGTTGGATTCAAGTATAGTACCAAACAAGCTCTTATATTCCTAAAAGAGTATTGCCTCATATGAGAAAGTCCTTATAGTATAAATCTTAAATTTGAAGTTTAAATAATTTTATGCGATAATTTCATTGGAAGCTAATTCTTTTAGTTAATTTAACTTGATTTTATTGTAAATGTTGCAGTCATATTTAGAATAGGAATGTGATTGTGTAAATCCTCGAGAATATGAGAATGTATTTTATATTCCTACTAGGAGTAGATTACATATTAAATATTGTAATCCTAAAGGGAAAGGTTTTTACCTATCCTACTACTACAAATAAACACACCTCACAATTAAATCACTCTCTCTTTTCTCTACGCATAGATTGCCCCCTCTCTCTCTAAACCCTAGATCGTTCAATTAAATAGGCCTACAACACGTTATCAGCACACTCTTGCCATAAGCTGAGGAATTGACGCATCGTAGGAGGAGGTTGTCATCCACAAAATTCAAAGACACATCCATGATGCACTACAGACTGAGTATCTCGCTGAGGAGGACCCACGCACCCGCTGGCTTGCTTTGGCTGACCATTTTGATCACCAGAAAGACATATACTTGCCTGAAGCAAGACGCAACTGGCAGCATATTCTCTTCCAGTACTTTAAGTCTGTGAATGAATACAACTATGAAGTTTGTGGAATTAATCGAATCAGATCTCCTGGCATAATACTCGATATAATAGTATAGTATAATACTCGATATAATAGTATAGTATAATACTCTAATAAAAATATAAAGTTGAAAATACATATTATTATGTAATAACTTAAGGTCAAAATGTAAGCGTATAATATATATATATATATATATATATATATATATATATATATATATATATATATATATATTAACGTGCAATTTAAATACTTGTATTAAGTTTAAAATCGAAAGTGGCCTGGGATTGATTGCGGTCGATGAACTTGATAGCCACGATGGCAGTGTTCATAGGGACGCAGACGGCCTTGGAGACAACGGCACTGATGTCGGATCCCATTTCATCAAGGATTTGGTAGGAGGCGGGGTCCAACGGGAATTGGACCTTCTTGGCGGGAAGATGGTGAGGCTGTGAGGGTGGCTTTGGGACGATGTATATGAATGCTTACTGCTCTTTGTTTTCTGGGGCTTTCCTATTCCAGTTGGGGTGGCATTATATATTTTGTTATTTAAACAAAATCTTGATTCTATTTTGCGGGGTTTTTTTGGAATTAGGATTGGGTGAAATAAAAGTTGGTTTAAGATAATACAGTTGGTCTGTTTAGTTGTCAAGGCACCAAGAGTGGAGTCTTAGGGTCATTGGGCGGTGTACCACCTTCTTGCGCCCATGTTTGATTCTATTTTCACTAACTAGTCAATAAAAGAATTTTTGGAGCTGGTGGAAAAAAAAATACTAACGAATGGCTAATTGATAAAAAGAAATATTTTTCGAGCTGGTAAAAAAAAAAAACTCGAATTTAAACCCCTGTACTCTGTTAGCAAATTTATTCCAAAAATGTTTTTCGTTAACTATCTGTTAATACATTGATCTGCATCGTCCCAACCCTCCACCCTTTGATCACGTACCCAATCCTCGTCTTTCCCTCCTCCGCCACCTTTATCTCCTTACTCTTCAGCTGCGCCGCCAGCCTCCGCCCCACCGTCTGATCCACCACTTTGTTCCTCACCCTCATATCCATCTTGAAATTCATCGTGTTCCGGTGCCTATGCGTGAACCCTTTGAGCAGCTTTGAACCCAGCCCCAACCCTATGTCGTTCTCGTCCCCGAGGATCGCGTACATCTCGATCCCCTCGCGGTAGAAGATGAAGAGTTTCGGGTTGGGGTTCCTCTCCTCGACACTGGTGACAGCCTGGACGTCGAGGTGCGTCCCGTAGGGTTTGGTGACGGGTTCGAATTTGGGGATCTGGAAGGACAGGTGATAGAAGGCCGGGAGGCGGGGGTCGAATAGGAGGTAGAAGATGCCGCCGGCGAGGGCGGCGAGGATGATGATGTTGAGGAGGAAGGCGCAGAAGACGCAGCAGCATAAGCAGTAGCAGCTGCTCCCCCGGCTGGGCTTTGGGTGGAAGGAAGGGGGGATGTTGGGCTTTCGGCCTGGCGGACTGGGTAGGGGCCGGCCCAGGTGGTGCGGGTATCCGTATCCTGGAGGTTTCTGGAGAACCGGTTTAATGGGTGGTTGTTGCGCCACTTTGTTGGATTACTCTGTTTCTGTTCTGGGTAATTTTGCAGAAAAAAACAGAGACCCAAATGGGATTAGATTGAAATTTGTTTGAATAATAAAGAAATTAGTAATTAATATTAAAAATGTGATTGAGTTCAAGAAATTGGATTGATTTGGGTAGTTAAATTAATCGTGCAGAGCAGGAAGAAGGGGTCAGAACATTATTTTTTTTTTTTAAAGGATGGAAATTTGCAATTTCTGGAATTTGAATTCTGATAAATTTGAAACGTGGATTTGAATTTCTGGGAAAAGAAGAAATGGGTATTGAAATTTGGAGGAAAAAGATGACGAATGTAGGAAGAAAGGAAAGGGAAGGATTGAATCTCAGGAAATCGGATCACCAAGACAGAGTTGTTCAATTTTTGAGAGAGAGATAACGGAAAAATCACTTTTTGACTAAATTTGCTAACGGAGTACACCATGAATTTAAATCCAAGTTTTTTTAGCACATAAGTTATCTTTCGAATACCTTACGATCATATAGATCATTTATTTGGCCCTTAGTTTATGGTGTCTTTGCTCTGATCACTAGTCAAAGACAATTTAATGGCGTTTTTTTCTTCGAAATTATGGCTCTATTCATGCATTCCTATTACTTTGGGGGCTGAAGTAGAACTCTTAGCCAAGAGAAAAAAAAGAGTATATCTTTTAGACATCCCTACATTTACAATATCCCAATGATTAAAAAGGAACAAAAGCAAAGAGTGGAACAATAAAAACGTTTAGGAATCATATTATTAAATCAGAAAAATGTAGACACATATATAGGGCATGGCCTTGCTACATGAAAATAATAGAACCAAAAAAATAGACAATGAGGGAAAATAAGGCAGATTTTAGGGTAACAGATAGTGGAATGCTTCCTTTGTCTTTCCTTATTAGCATTCCTTCAATAATAGGGTAGTTCATTACTATGACATAAAAGGCTATGAAGATTTGTATGAACATCTTGTCCAACTCCCCCACAAAGATCCCTCTGGCAATCCCCACAGCAAACGATGCCATGTTCAAGATGACTAGGGCAACCATTGGAGCAAGAAATTGTAGTGATGTTTGGAAATCAAATACTCCCATATTGTAAAGCTTGAGTTGTTCAACGTCGTTGACTTTATTTGTTGGGAGAAAACTGGCTTCTCTCATACCAAATTTCTTCATGAAAGCATCCACACTACCATATAAGTGAGATGTGACTGACTTCATCATCCATATTCTTTGCTCATTTACCCAATGTTGAAATGTTGATCCTGTTGCGAGCACCTCGTATAAATGTTTAGAGAGCGATGATAGGAATACGAACAAAAATACGATAAAATACGTATTTGAGACCTGCAAAGAACAAGAACATGATCGGCATGTTAGAATATCGGAATCATACTCCAAGGTGTGAATTACCTATAAGCACTAAGGGTAATGCTTTTTTATGTACTTATGTTTGTGTACAAGTACGTACATTTATATCGACAGACTGTGAAATTGAATTTTGAACCATAAATTTTGTCCATAATCAACCATAATAAATGGTTTAGATTCATACTAATGGAAGTGAACATTTCCCTTGTTGCTATAAAAATTCTTAATCATATTTAAATATATTCAACAATGTATAGTTATAATGAGAGGAAAAAAAAATTTAATTACCTCGGGGTACAAAGGAATGCCATTGAGTAGACACACTTGAGGAATGATAGCAAAGCACCAGAGTGTCAAGAAATAGAAAATGGGGAAGAGAGCAATTTCTGCATAACACATGCTTTGAAGGAAACTGTGGGTTTTGAAAGGGCCATATATAAGAGGACTGAACTTGGAGATAGCGACATCAACTAAGCCAGAGGACCATCTTGTCCCTTGGACCAAAAAGTCATCCAAATTGGTGGTGCCGCTACCCAAGAATTGTGGCCTTTTTGGATCACAATACACTGAAATCCAACCTTTGCAATGCAAATGAAACCCTGTGAAGTAATCTTCCACCACTGAACCGTATAAGAAACCAACCTGCATGCCACAAATAAGAGTAAGATATCACCATTAGCATTAGAGGAATGCTAGGCTCAGTCACCTCCTGCGCAAGGTTATTATGATCTGTTAATACATTGTACGACCGACATCTGTCAACTGCTCACAATTGACTAAGCTTACCATAATTATTTTAATAAATTTATCTTTCAATTTGGGAGTGAAATGTAAGATTCCAACGGTTTAATTGTACTTGCCTCTTCACCCCATTTGGTGCCATCTTCATAGGCACAAGAGGCTAGTAGTGGGCTTTCATTTGGCTGTGCATTATTTCTCTGGATGAACATATGGTCAGGCTTCTTGATTTGGCGGAGGGATTTGATGAACTGATTGGATGGACCAAAATGTTGTCTAAGTTTCATTGCATCCCCATCTGAAAGCATATACGAATTAATTAACACATATATCTATAGTCGATCGATACATCATCCAACAAGTATTGCAGAAAATTTGGTCAATTAAAAAGTATATATATGTAATTGACAAGTTCATAAATTTGATATATATGATATGCTTATTATATATTAAACCTAATTAAGGTGTCTTAATTAAGACAATTTATATACTTACCTTCACTAATGGAACTTCCACATAACGACACCCTCTTGATGTAGTAGCCAGTACCACACACACAGGGCCCTCCAAGCCCATCATAACCTTGGCATACCAACTATATATATACAAGTAATCAAGGCCAACTAGTCAAAGATTATTCTATGGTGTAAATAATACATTTACGTATCAATTAATTAATGTAAAGTTTGTCCTTGAGTTCTTACGTACCGTAAATATTGATCTCAACTGACTGTCATAGATATCGTTGGTACTGATGTTGTGAAATTTATGAGGGAATTGAACAAATGCTAGAGAGGGTGATATCTTGGGGTCAAGATGGAAGCACATTGCTTGCCGAGCCGAACTTCCATCATTGCAGTACATGTCACAATCTAACCCTAATATGTAAGGTGAATTGCTTATAACTCCCGACACACGTAGCTAATCAAAACAACATCAACGTTTACTTGTCAAATCATGTAGCAGATAAGTATTATTTAATTAGACTGTCAATCTGAATCATTGATTAAACGAACTATTATTTTTTAACACACGACAATCAATTGACAGCTTACATAAGTACACTATATAGGGTAAAAAGAGAGAGAGAGAGAGAGAGAGAGAGAGAGAGAGAGAGAGAGAGAGAGAGAGAGAGAGAGAGAGAGAGAGATGCATGCATACAAGAACATTGAGCGCTCCGGCCTTGAAATGATGGGGATGAGAGGGTCTTTTCTCGCGAGAAACATAAACAAGGAGAGGCATATTTTTTGCTTCATTTGTTTGAATTGCATCATCACCTTCACTGGACGTTTCTTGTATTACCTGCCAAAATTCAAGATATGGTTCTAGGATTATTTTGTATTATATAATTAGAGATTTGTCTTTCCTTGCAAGAGTTTTCTTTTTCTTTTCCCTTTGTTTTTTGTTTTTGTTTTTTTTGGTTGGATTCTTATAGCAAGCCGGCCTGATGGTGAAAAAATTAATGGTATGAATGGTGTGGAGACCACTTTTTTCCTATTTGTTGAATGTATTGGCAAATTAGTAAATAAATGGGAAAGTAGGCGTATGAGTTGTGAGGCAAGGCTTACTCTATCAACGTTGCTAATTACATGTTAATATGTTATGGGATAATAATTTGACTGTCACAAATCAGAACATCAATGGGCAGAAGGATGTGTCAACCAAGGAGAGCGACCCGATCCAATAATATATTTAAGGGAAAATTAAAATGTCTTACATCTTTTTTATAGTTGTTAGATTAAACATTCATTCCTTTTAAAGATTTGATTAAGGTGCTTTGATCAATTGCCACCTCAATAACTTTCTATTTATTTAATTTCCATGTCATTAATTTAAATGCATTTATATAGAGGCATACGGTAGCTTAGCAACTAATTGCCTATAATATAGGAATTTAATTTTGTCAATCCCCTTCGACACATTAAATGACATTTTTTTCAATAAAATAAAATAAAAAATTAATTAACTAATTCCTCATTTTCTTATTATCAGTATTTAAAAAAAAAAAGTTTTCTTCCTACTACAAGTGTCTCAATAAAAAGTCTTCAATACATATTTTTTCACGTATATATATATATATATATATATATATATATATATATATATATAATATACTTAAAACTTATGCTACATTTGAGAACAAAAGTATCGACTTTTGGTACGTTTATATTTCAAATGTACCGAGAAACCAAATGTACCAAAAATTCAAATATACCATAAAACCAAATGTACCCATTGTTATGTAACCCTTTTAATACGTTTAGATTTCAAATGTACCAAGAAACCAAATGTACCAAAATTTCAATTGTACCATAAAACCAAATGTGCCCACTGTCAGGTTACCATTTTGGTACATTTAGATTCCAAATGAACCAAAAGACCAAATGAACAAAAAATCTCAAATGTATCACAAAACCAAATGTCTCTATCAATAACCCTTTTGATACATTTACATTCCAAATGCACCGAGACATAAGAAAAATCAAATCCACTATAAAACTAAATGTGTCCATATTATAGTAACTAAACGTAGCTATATAATCAAACAAAGCTTTATTATGTGCTGGGTCTTCTAAATAATCAAATCTGACAATTTTTTTATAAATATTCTACTATACTCACAAAAAAAATAAAAACTATAACAAACAATAAAAAAATTGCATAGAGATAGATAATAAATGCATAAATATAAGGATAATAGGAAAAGAAAATGAAATGCCCAGGAGAAGTTGTGAAAAACTAAAATTCTAAACACAATTGAACTTATGTGAAAAACTGAAATTAGTAACCAAAATTTTAGGAAAATGTTTGATCAAATTTTCAAAAGGAGTGTATGTTTAGTCTAAAAAATTAAAAAATGAGGCGCCTATATAAAAACGCCCCTATATTTAATGTTATGTGAAATTTTTTTACACATGATATTGCATAGACCGGAATGTCATAGTGACGGTAAATCCTGATAAATTCTTTTTTACCACCAAGCCTGAAAGCTCATTGGTAATTTATTTTAGGAGTTTTTTTTAACTTTAATCCTTCAAAAAGACTGAAATTTAAAATAAATCTGGTGTTAGATTACATATTGATTATAGTCTCTTGTGTCCTTAATTCAAAATAATTAATATGTATTTTATTTAATGTCTCCCATTAAATATTTAAATTATTAATATACAAATTTCATTTATTTTTTGACAAAAAAAAACTTATTAATTTTATTGAACATTCTTCAAACTTGAAAGACTCAATTAATGTACCTAAATGTAAGTACCGAAATGTATTATATTAAATTAATGTACCTAAATGTGTGCACCGAAATGTATGCACCGAAATGTTAGTACCAAAATGTATTATATTGAATTAATGTACCTAAATGTTTGTACCGAAATGTACGTACAAAAATGTGTATACCTAAATGTATGCATTGAAACATATTATAATGAATTTAATGTACCTAAATGAAGAAAACAAAGTACATCGAAATATATTGTATAACAAAAATTAGTTTATCTAAAAGTTTACAACAAAATATATTACGATTAATGAAATGAAAATGAAAATTATAATGAAATAAAATTAATACATCAAAATTAGGAAGAAATAGAGAAATAATAAAAACATCAAGATATAATTAATAAATAAGGTGATTAATGTATCAATATGATATGTAGGGTACAAAATAACAATACCTCAATGACTGCAGAGTGATCTCGACGCATGTTACTCCTGGCGTCCTTAATCCTTGCATTTTCTGTTACTCTTTTCTTAAACAGCTCGTATGCCTCCTGCAATCAAATCTTTACCATCAGCTTTGTTACTGAGAAATATCATACTTATATATCTTCAAACATAAGGAATTTGTTTTGAGAAATATTAATTGCAAAAAAAAAAAAAAAAAAAAAAAAAAGTCATCATAAACTCATTATGCGCTCTTTTTATCATTCTGACCATTTTAAGTATCTTCTCTGGAGTAGTGTTATATTTATCATCTATTTGTATCGTCTTTCTAATAGAGGTAGGGTACACCAACACACATGTGGGTCTCATTTCTGTTAGAGAAATGATACAATTGATGATAAAAACAGATGATAAGAATAACATTTTTGTTATAATTAACCTTAATATGCTCTTTCTCTTGTACGTACTCACTACCCCAGGAATCACCATCCTCATAGCCATCACCCTCTCCTCCTGCGGAGAAATAAGCCTCCGGAGCCGTACACTTGATCCCATACCTCCTACAAAACGGAAGCCACCACTTTGCAAACCTCCAAGCCTCCCTCATCCCATTCAAATTCACGGCAGCACAGCCGTCATCAGATAGATACACATGAAGCTTCTCCGGTGGATAGTCCATTGCCATGGCTGATAACACCGTGTTCATAACCATCACGGTTGGCTCCTTCTCCGGATCCGCGGTGCAAATTAACACGTCAATTGCCGGAAGTTTGTCATTCTCCGGCAGCCTCTCTGGGAACACGGTTCGCGAAACAGTCCGCCAGCGAAATGATTGGCTGAGGAGCCATTCGAAGGCAAGGAGGATTTCCGAGGCAAAGACAAGAAGCCATGGTAGGGTTGTGGCTTTGGTATTGGAGTGTTGGAAGAAGAAAGAGGCTCTATAGTAAAACAAGAATGCTAGAGCGATTGAGTGGACGAGGATATGTGTTCGGTTGATGAAGTTTGAAAGCTTGTGGACATGGCAGAGATGGAGAGGGAACTTAGGATTCTCCATATCTTCTTATGTGGCAATTATTTGTGTTGTAGCACTCAAGCATGACAACAACCAACACCCTCCACCTCCTTTTAAAGAACCAACAACACTGTCTACTAAATAATTTAATAAAATTAGAAGAAAATTATAAAAGTTTGTTTCTTTTTCTGGATATAGTAATTAATATGCGTTTTGTGTTTTCTTGGTCAGCACGATGGCCGCCCGTGGCTGACTTGTGTGATGAATATAGGAATGAGGACGACTGGTTTCTTTTAGGTACCGTTTGGTACGCAGACGGGATGGGACGGAACGGGACAAGACGGGACGGGACGGGACGAAACAGGACGGAATGGATGATGTAAATATTGAAAAAGATAAGGAGAAATTTTGTCTTAAAATGTTATAAATTTGTGTTCCACGGATGTGGAACGGGTCGTTCCAGGGGGGGGAGAGGTGGAACGAAAAATCAGTCAAATTTCGTCCCATGAAACAACCTGTTCAACAGTTTTTAGGCGCACCAAACGTGGGACGGAACGGCTCGTCCTGTCCCACGTACCAAACGGTACCTTAAGTATACCTATTAACCTTTGTTTTTAAACGGTTTTGTTTTTAAACGGTTCTAGCAATAGAGTAAAATAATTTAAACATGTGAAGTTCCTGTACAAAACGTAATAAAAAATCGACCTTATATGGTTAATTAATGGTAAAACTCCTTAACTACATAAATTAGTGGTTCCTTTATCTTGTAGTCATGTGATATTTTTTTTTTCTTTTTTGTTTCAAAGTACTTGTCATATGTTGAATAATAGTAGTTGACGTCTAAAAATTGGCTACAATATTTGTCATTAAGTACTTGTCATATGTTGAATAATAGTAGTTGACGTCTAAGAATTGGCAACAATATTTGTCATTTTATAAAGAGAAAATGTAAGTACTGTAAAGCAAATTTTAACTAAAAAGACTAGAAAGATATCTTAAGAGCTCCTTATAGAATTCCTACTCGAATCATAGAATTCCTACTCGAATCATACTCTCTAAATCGATTTTGACCAAGACAAATGTAGTGGTTGGTGGTACACATCAGTTCATGTCAAAATTGTATTTGCAACCACGAAGCTTCATGGCTGCATGCAATCTTGAGTCCAAGTATCAGATTATAGTATCATAAAAGAACAAGTGGTGAAATGAGTGGTGCCCAAGACTCTATCATTCCCTGGAAAACATCTTCATTTTTTGGCATATCTGATTTGGGCATGGCAGAGATTAACTTGTGCTGAGCCTACATAAACTTCGTGGCATCAGAATGGTTTTGTTGGTATCTCAAAATATGATGATAAGGAATAATCTTTCTAGGTCAGGATTTGTTAGCTTATAGTTTCTCTTGGGTTCATCCCTTTTTATCCAATATTAACATATATTGTTCATGTCATTTAGTACAATGATTTAGTGATATTTTTTTTTTCACTTATGAGTAGAAAGGTAGGTTTAGCTCTCGCGCAATTTCAATACCATATTATTAAGACAATCCTCTTGTGTAATTTAATTCAATCCTTTGTTTTAGTATAAATAATATCGTTATATTAATCTAACATATATTGTTCCTGAAATTATTCTTTTATGTTCCACAAGATACAGAGAATGCATGAGACATTTCTGAATAAAATCTTAAGTTATATAGCTCTAGCTCAAGTTTAATACCAAATTATTATGACAATTCCCTTGTATAATCTAATTCAATCTTTCATCTTAGAGGAAATAATATCATTATACTAACCTAACATTTATTGTTCCTGAAAGCATTCTTATATGCTCCAGAAGAGACAGAGATCGCATGAGAGTTTTCTGGAACAAAAAAAATCTTAACATATATAGTTTTCTAGGCAATTTTGTGCAGAGATTTATGGGACCACCAGATTCCATGCACCTGGTGAAACTTTATAGAGGCTTGGTCTAAGAAAATACCACTTTGGCTTGGACCAAATAAGAAAAATACTTTTCTGGAGCAGGTGAAAAAAATTGATTCACTTGACGCAGTTTTACAGAAATGGTAGGTATCACTTATTGATACGGAACGCACGGCTCAATTCTTATATACATCTTGAAACGAGTAGGAAGAAATGATAGAAAATAAAATATAGCGGTAGCCAAGAATATCCTACAATTGAAATAGATAATAATATATAATATATTTGTTTAATAATTTATGGGCTAGAGCAAGATTTGCCCTTTTTTGGCAATAATTGTCCAAATGCCTTGGCAGTTTCATGTCGGCTGGCGATGCTTTAAAAAACACTTCTACAACTCATAAACATTTTTAAGTTTTTCTATCAAACGGCAAAATATTTTTAAGTTTTTCTATCAAACGGCAAAATTATTTTTAAGGGTAAATCTCAGTTTACTATCCTCAAATTTCGTGGTTTTTAATATTTGGTACATGAAGTTTTTTTCATCCTAGAGTCATACCTAAGTGTTAACTTTGGGACAATCTCGTACATCTGTTAGTCTGGCTGTTAAGTCTCCTGTTAACTGATGATGTGGCGCCCATGTGGACAATGACTGGGCACCACGTGTCATTAAGAGATCCATGTGAATATTAAAAAATTAAAAAACTCAAAAAAAGGGTAAATCTCAGTTTACTACCCTCAAGTTTCGTGATTTTTAACATATAGTACATGAAGTTTTTTTGTCCCAGATTCATACCTAAAGTGTTAATTTTGGGACAATCTCGTATATCTGTTAGTCTGGTTGTTAAGTCTCCCGTTAACTGATGATGTGGTGCCCGTGTGGACAATGACTGAGCACCACGTGTCATTAAGGGATCCACGTGAATATTAAAAAACTTAAAAAAAGGGTAAATCTCATCTTACTACCCTCAAGTTTCGTGGTTTTCAACATTTAGTACATAAATTTTTCTTCGTGGCAGAGTCATACCTAAAGCGTTAATTTTGGGACAGTCACATACATCCGTTAATCTAGTTGTTAAGTCTTCCATTAACTGATGACATGGTACCCATGTGGACAATGTTTCATTAAAAAAATTAAATAAATTAAATAAATAAAAGTATAAAATGGGAGCTTTAATAAAAAGGGCTTGAACTAAGTTTATTTTAACCAAAAACCATCCTATAACTTTTTTTAACCAAAAACCATCCCAGAACAAGGTAAAACCCACCAAACCAACATACAGCTCGACCACCAGCCAGTCACTCATGGGCTCTCCTTTGGCCCTCATCCTCCTCCTCCTCCTCCTCTTCGTCTCGCTGAGTACTACAACTTTCCTTTTTGAATCACCCTATTTCGTTGAGTATTGAAGAAGTTATATCTATTTGAATCTTACCCAGTTTCCGGCGACCTCCGAGGCTTTCGAGGCATTTTCCGACCAAAACACAACAAGTTAGCCATCGTGCAAGGTACCATTCTCTTCCTCTCTTCGAGAACTACGATTTTCGTTTTTGAATCACTCGATTTCGTTGAGTATTGACAAAGTTATGAGCGTTTAAAGTTTGTCCAACCCAGTTTC
This sequence comes from Cotoneaster glaucophyllus, assembly GCA_036320875.1. Lineage (NCBI taxonomy): Eukaryota > Viridiplantae > Streptophyta > Magnoliopsida > Rosales > Rosaceae > Cotoneaster > Cotoneaster glaucophyllus. The sequence goes on from CM070073.1 coordinate 45,394,101, forward strand.
CGGCGACCTCCGAGGCTTTCGAGGAATTTTCCGGCCAAACTACAACGAGTTAGCTATCGTGCAAGGTATCATTCTCTTCGTCTCTGCGAGAACTACAATTTTGGTTTTTGAATCACTTGATTTCATTGAGTATTGACAAAGTTATGAGCGTTTAAAGTTTGTCCACTTTCCGGCCGAAATCCGGCCTTCCCTTCCATTTAGCTCCGGCGAGCAGCAACCACACCAAGCCCTTTGCGCCATGCACAAACAAACACTGTATCTGGAAAGAAAATGAACATTAACATTGTCGCTGGAAAAACATAACACTGTCGCTGCAAAAATAACATTGTCGCTGGAAAAACATAACACTGTCGCTGGAAAAATAACACTGTCGCTGAAAAAACTAACACTGTCGCTGGAAAAAAAACACTGTCGCTGGAAAAAATAACACTGTCGCTGGAAAAATAACACTGTCGCTGGAAAAACTAACACTGTCGCTGGAAAAAATAACACTGTCGCTGCAAAAACTAACACTGTCGCTGGAAAAAAAACACTGTCGCTGGAAAAACTAACACTGTCGCTGGAAATAAACTAACAGTGCAATGACTTAAATTCCAGAAACAGTGACTTAGATTCCAGAAACAGTGTTACTTAAAATTCAGAAACAGTGACTTAAATTCCAGAAACAGTGACTTAACTTATAACATGGTTTTTGATTAAACAAAACTTATAACATGGTTTTTGATTAAACAAAACTTATAACATGGTTTTTTATTAAAGGGCAAAAGACTGTTTACTACCCTTATGTTTCGTGGTTTTCAACATTTAGTACATCAAGTTTTTTTCGTCCCAGAATCATACCTAAAGTGTAAATTTTGGGACAGTCTCATACATCCGTTAGTCAAACTGTTAAGTCTGCCGTAAACAGTAACGTGGCGCCTATGTGGACAATGACTGGGCGCCACGTGTCATCCACGTGAAAATTTAAAAAAAAATATTTATAAAAAAAATAAAATATATATATATATTATAAAATAATTAATTAATTAATTAATTAATTAAAATTTTTTTTTTTTTTTTTCCTTCTTCCTCCTTCCTTTTCCTTCTTCTTCTTCTTCCTTCTTCTTCCTCTGAATCTGGGTAGCAGATTCGTTTTTTCTTTTTTTTTTTTTCCTTCCTTCTTCTTCCTCATTCTTCCTTCTCTTTCTTCTTCCGAATCTGCCCTTTTTTTTTTTTCTTCTTCCTCCTTCTTCTTCTTCCTCTTTCTTCTTCTTCCTTCTTCTTCCTCCTTCTTCTTTCTTCTTCGAATCTGCCCAGTTTTTTTTTTTTTTTTTTTCTTCTTCCTCCTTCCTTCTCCTTCTTCTTCCTCTTCCTTCTTCTTCCTCCTTCTTCCTTCTACTTCTTCCTTCTCCTCCGAATCTGCCCAGTTTTTTTTTCTTCTTCTTCTTCTTCTTCGAATCTGCCCAGTTTGTTTTTTTTTTTTTTTTTTTTTTTTTCTTCTTCCTCCTTCCTTCTCCTCCTTCTCCTTCTTCTTCTTCTTCTTCTTCCTCCGAATCTGCCCAGATTCGGTTTTTTTTTTTTTTTGTTTTCTTCTTCCTCCTTCTTCTTCCTCCTCCCTTCTCCTTCTTCTTCTTCTTCCTTCTTCTTCCTCCTTCTTCCTTCTCCTTCTTCTTCTTCTTCTTCTTCTTCTTCCGAATCTGCCCAGATTCGGTTTTTATTTTATTTTATTTTTATTTTTTATAATATATATATATATTTTATTATTTTATAAATTTCCACGTGGATGACACGTGGCGCCCAGTCATTGGCCACATGGGCGCCACGTCACAGTTAACGGCAGACTTAACAGTTTGACTAACGGATGTATGAGACTGTCCCAAAATTTACACTTTAGGTATGACTCTGGGACGAAAAAAAATTGATGTACTAAATGTTGAAAACCACGAAACATGAGGGTAGTAAACAGTCTTTTGCCCTTTATTAAAACTAAAACTTATAACATGATTTTTTTATTAAAACTAAAACTTATAACATGGTTTTTTATTAAACAAAACTTATAACATGATTTTTTATTAAAACAAAAACTTTTCAAGCCCTTTTCATTAATTTTCCTTAAAAAAAGGGATAAATCTCAGCTTACTACCCTCTAGTTTCGTGGTTTTCAACATTTAGTACATAAATTTTTTTTTCGTCGCTGAGTCATACCTAAAGTGTTAATTTTGGGACAGTCACATACATTCGTTAATCTAGTTGTTAAGTCTTCTGTTAACTGATGACATGGTGGCTAGACAATGTTTTTCGTTAACTATCTGTTAATACATTGATCTGCATCGCCCCAACCCTCCACCCTTTGATCACGTACCCAATCGTCGTCTTTCCCTCCTCCGCCACCTTTATCTCCTTACTCTTCAGCTGCGCCGCCAGCCTCCGCCCCACCGTCTGATCCACCACTTTGTTCCTCACCCTCATATCCATCTTGAAATTCATCGTGTTCCGGTGCCTATGCGTGAACCCTTTGAGGAGCTTTGAACCCAGCCCCAACCCTATGTCGTTCTCGTCCCCGAGGATCGCGTACATCTCGATCCCCTCGCGGTAGAAGATGAAGAGTTTCGGGTTGGGGTTCCTCTCCTCGACACTGGTGACAGCCTGGACGTCGAGGTGCGTCCCGTAGGGTTTGGAGACGGGTTCGAATTTGGGGATCTGGAAGGACAGGAGATAGAAGGCCGGGAGGCGGGGGTCGAATAGGAGGTAGAAGATGCCGCCGGCGAGGGCGGCGAGGATGATGATAATGAGGAGGAAGGCGCAGAAGACGCAGCAGCATAAGCAGTAGCAGCTGCTCCCCCGGCTGGGCTTTGGGCGGAAGGAAGGGGGGATGTTGGGCTTTCGGCCTGGCGGACTGGGTAGGGGCCGGCCCAGGTGGTGCGGGTATCCGTATCCTGGAGGTTTCTGGAGAACCGGTTTAATGGGTGGTTGTTGCGCCACTTTGTTGGATTACTCTGTTTCTGTTCTGGGTAATTTTGCAGAAAAAAACAGAGACCCAAATGGGATTAGATTGAAATTTGTTTGAATAATAAAGAAATTAGTAATTAATATAAAAAATGTGATTGAGTTCAAGAAATTGGATTGATTTGGGTAGTTAAATTAATCGTGCAGAGCAGGAAGAAGGGGTCAAAACATTTTTTTTTAAAAAGGATGGAAATTTGCAATTTCTGGAATTTGAATTCTGATAAATTTGAAACGTGGATTTGAATTTCTGGGAAAAGAAGAAATGGGTATTGAAATTTGGAGGAAAAAGATGAAGAATGGAGGAAGAAAGGAAAGGGAAGGATTGAATCTCAGGAAATCGGATCACCAAGACAGAGTTGTTCAATTTTTGAGAGAGAGAGATAACAGAAAAATCACTTTTGGACTAAATTTTCTAACAGAGTACACCAGGAATTTAAATCCGAGTTTTTTTAGCACAGAAGTTATCTTTCGAATACCTTATGATCACATAGATCATTTATTTGGCCCTTAGTTTATGGTGTCTTTGCTCAGATCACTAGTCAAAGACAATTTAATGGCGTTTCTTTCTTCGAAATTATGGCTCTATTCATGCATTCCTATTACTTTGGGGGCTGAAGTAGAACTCTTAGCCAAGAGAAAAAAAAGAGTATATCTTTTAGACATCCCTACATTTACAATATCCCAATGATTAAAAAGGAACAAAAGCAAAGAGTGGAACAATAAAAACATTTAGGAATCATATTATTAAATCAGAAAAATGTAGACACATATATAGGGCATGGCCTTGCTACATGAAAATAATAGAACCAAAAAAAATAGACAATGAGGGAAAATAAGGCAGATTTTAGGGTAACAGATAGTGGAATGCTTCCTTTGTCTTTCCTTATTAGCATTCCTTCAATAATAGGGTAGTTCATTACTATGATATAAAAGGCTATGAAGATTTGTATGAACATCTTGTCCAACTCCCCCACAAAGATCCCTCTAGCAATCCCCACAGCAAACGAAGCCATGTTCAAGATGACTAGGGCAACCATTGGAGCAAGAAATTGTAGTGATGTTCGGAAATCAAATACTCCCATATTGTAAAGCTTAAGTTGTTCAACGTCGTCGACTTTATTTGTTGGAAGAAAACTGGCTTCTCTCATACCAAGTTTTTTCATGAAAGCATCCACACTACCATATAAGTGAGATGTGATTGACTTCATCATCCATATTCTCTGCTCATTTACCCAATGTTGAAATGTTGATCCTGTTGCAAGCACCTCGTATAAATGTTTAGAGAGCGATGATAGGAATACGAACAAAAATATGATAAAATACGTATTTGAGACCTGCAAAGAACAAGAACATGATCGGCATGTTAGAATATCGGAATCATACTCCAAGGTGTGAATTACCTATAAGCACTCTAAAAAGGGTAATGCTTTCTTATGTACTTATGTTTGTATACAAGTACGTACACTTATATCGACATACTGTGAAATTGAATTTTGAACTATAAATTTTGTCCATAATCAACCATAATAAATGGTTTAGATTCATAATAATGGAAGTGAACATTTCCCTTGTTGCTATAAAAATTCTTAATCATATTTAAATATATTTAACTATGTATAGTTATAATGAGGGGAAAACGAAATTTAATTACCTCGGGGTACAAAGGAATGCCATTGAGTAGACACACTTGAGGAATGATAGCAAAGCACCAGAGTGTCAAGAAATAGAAAATGGGGAAGAGAGCAATTTCTGCATAACACATGCTTTGAAGGAAAGTGTGGGTTTTGAAAGGGCCATATATAAGAGGACTGAACTTGGAGATAGCAACATCAACTAAGCCAGAGGACCATCTTGTCCCTTGGACCAAAAAGTCATCCAAATTGGTGGTGCCGCTACCCAAGAATTGTGGCCTTTTTGGATCACTATACACTGAAATCCAACCTTTACAATGCAAATGAAACCCTGTGAAGTAATCTTCCACCACTGAACCGTATAAGAAACCAACCTGCATGCCACAAATAAGAGTAAGATATCACCATTAGCATTAGAGGAATGATAGGCTCAGTCACCTCCTGTGCAAGGTTATTATGATCTGTTAATACATTGTACGACCGACATCTGTCAACTACTCACAATTGACTAAGCTTACCATAATTATTTTAATAAATTTATCTTTCAATTTGGGAGTGAAATATAAGATTCCAATGGTTTAATTGTACTTGCCTCTTCACCCCATTTGGTGCCATCTTCATAGGCACAAGAGGCTAGTAGTGGGCTTTCATTTGGCTGTGCATTATTTTTCTGGATGAACATATGGTCAGGCTTCTTGATTTGGCGGAGAGATTTGATGAACTGATTGGATGGACCAAAATGTTGTCTAAGTTTCATCGCATCCCCATCTGAAAGCATATTATGATATACAACAGAGAAAAATGTCCACGAATTAATTAACACATCATCCAATAGGTATTGCAGAAAATTTGGTCAATTAAAAAGTATATATATGTAATTGACATGTTCATAAATTTGATATATATGATATGCTTATTATATAGTAAACCTATTTAAGGTGTCTTAATTAAGACAATTTATATACTTACCTTCACTAATGGAACTTCCACATAACGACACCCTCTTGATGTAGTAGCCAGTACCACACACACAGGGCCCTCCAAGCCCATCATAACCTTGCCATAGCAACTATATATATACAAGTAATCAAGACCAACTAGTCAAAGATTATTCTATGATGTAAATAATACATTTACGTATCAATTAATTAATGTAAAGTTTGTCCTTGAGTTCTTACGTACCGTAAATGCTGATCTCGACTGACTGTCATAGATATCGTTGGTACTGATATTGTGAAATTTATGAGGGAATTGAACAAATGCTAGAGAGGGTGATATCTTGGGGTCAAGATGGAAGCACATTGCTTGCCGAGCCGAACTTCCATCATTGCAGTACATGTCACAATCTAACCCTAATATGTAAGGTGAATTGCTTATAACTCCCGACACACGTATCTAATCAAAACAACGTCAACGTTCACTTGTCAAATCATGTAGCAGATAAGTATTATTTAATTAGACTGTCAATCTGAATCATTGATTAAACGAACTATTATTTTTTAACACACGACAATCAATTGACAGCTTACATAAGTACACTATATAGGGTAAAGAGAGAGAGAGATGCATGCATACAAGAACATTGAGCGCTCCGGCCTTGAAATGATGGGGATGAGAGGGTCTTTTCTCGCGAGAAACATAAACAAGGAGAGGCATATTTTTTGCTTCATTTGTTTGAATTGCAACATCACCTTCACTGGACGTTTCTTGTATTACCTGCCAAAATTCAAGATATGGTTCTAGGATTATTTTGTATTATATAATTAGAGATTTGTCTTTCCTTGCAAGAGTTTTCTTTTTCTTTTTCTTTTTCTTTTCCCTTTGTTTTTTTTGGTTGGATTCTTATAGCAAGCCGGCCTGATGGTGAAAAAATTAATGGTATGAATGGTGTGGAGACCACTTTTTTCCTATTTGTTGAATATATTGGCAAATTAGGAAATAAATGGGAAAGTAGGCATATGAGTTGTGAGGCAAGGCTTACTCTATCAACGTTGCTAATTACATGTTAATATGTTACGGGATAATAATTTGACTGTCACAAATCAGAACATCAATGGGCAGAAGGATGTGTCAACCAAGGAGAGGGAACCGATCCAATAATATATTTAATGTTATGTGAAATTTTTTTACCCATGATATTGCATAGACCGGAATGTCATAGTGACAGTAAACCCTGGTAAATTCTTTTTGACCACCAAGCCTGAAAGCTCATTGGTAATTTATTTTACGAGTTTTTTTTAACTTAATCCTTCAAAAAGATTGAAATTTAAAATAAATCTGGTGTTAGATTACATATTGATTATAGTCTCTTGTGTCCTTAATTCAAAATAATTAATATGTATTTTATTTAATGTCTCCCATTAAATATTGAAATTTATTAATATACAAATTTTAATTTTTTTTGACAAAAAAAAAAATAAAACTTATTAATTTTATTTAACATTCTTCAAACTTGAAAGACTCAATTAATGTACCTAAATGTAAGTACCGAAATGTATTATATTAAATTAATGTATCTAAATGTGTGCACCGAAATGTTAGTACCAAAATGTATTATATTGAATTAATGTACCTAAATGTTTGTATCGAAATGTACGTACAGAAATATGTATACCTAAATGTATGCACCGAAACGTATTATAATGAATTTAATGTACCTAAATGAAGAAAACAAAGTACATCGAAATATATTGTATAACAAAAATTAGTTTATCTAAATGTTTACAACAAAATATATTACTATTAATGAAATGAAAATGAAAATTATAATGAAATAAAATTAATACATCAAAATTAGGAAGAAATAGAGAAATAATAAAAACATCAAAATATAATTAATAAATAAGGTGATTAATGTATCAAGGGACTAAAATTAGATTTTGATCTTACTCATGATTTTAGTCTAAAAGTCATCTTTAACAAGGATTAAAATGAAGTTTTCTATATAATGGGTCTAAATAATTTGTAAAACTAAAGTACTAATCAACAAACAATGTGATATGTAGGGTACAAAATAGGGAGTTTTAACGAAAAACCACATTTTTACACTAAAAAGTCAAATTGGTACTATTCATTTTACCCTTTATTTTGTCCTTATCGTTAAAACTCAAAGTTTTCAAGCCCTTTTCATTAGTTTTCCTTACAAAATAACAATACCTCAATGACTGCAGAGTGATCTCGACGCATGTTACTCCTGGCGTCCTCAATCCTTGCATTTTCTGTTACTCTTTTCTTAAACACCTCGTATGCCTCCTGCAATCAAATCTTTACCATCAGCTTTGTTACTGAGAAATATCATACTTATATATCTTCAAACATGAGGAATTTTGTTTTGAGAAATATTAATTGCAAAAAAAAAAAAAAAAAAATCATCATGCACTCATTCTTCACTCTTTTTATCATTCTGACCATTTTATGTATCTTCTCTAGAGTAGTGTTATATTTATCATCTATTTGTATCATCTCTCTAATAACGGTAGGATACACCAACACATGTGGTCTCATTTATATTAGAAAGATGGTATAATTGATGATAAAAACAGACGGTAAGAATAACATTTTTGTTATAATTAACCTTAATATGCTTTTTCTCCTGTACGTACTCACTACCCCCGGAATCACCATCCTCATAGCCATCACCCTCTCCTCCTGCGGAGAAATAAGCCTCCGGAGCCGTACACTTGATCCCATACCTCCTACAAAACGGAAGCCACCACTTTGCAAACCTCCAAGCCTCCCTCATCCCATTCAAATTCACGGCAGCACAGCCGTCATCAGATAGATACACATGAAGCTTCTCCGGTGGATAGTCCATTGCCATGGCTGATAACACCGTGTTCATAACCATCACGGTTGGCTCCTTCTCCGGATCCGCGGTGCAAATTAACACGTCAATTGCCGGAAGTTTGTCATTCTCCGGCAGCCTCTCTGGGAACACGGTTCGTGAAACAGTCCGCCAGCGAAATGATTGGCTGAGGAGCCATTCGAAGGCAAGGAGGATTTCCGAGGCAAAGACAAGAAGCCATGGTAGGGTTGTGGCTTTGGTATTGGAGTGTTGGAAGAAGAAAGAGGCTCTATAGTAAAACAAGAACGCTAGAGCGATTGAGTGGACGAGGATATGTGTTCGGTTGATGAAGTTTGAAAGCTTGTGGACATGGCAGAGTTGGAGAGGGAACTTAGGATTCTCCATAGCTTCTTATGTGGCAATTATTTGTGTTGTAGCACTCAAGCATGACAACAAGCAACACCCTCCACCTCCTTTTAAAGAACCAATAACACTGTCTACTAAATAATTTAATAAAGGGTTTTTATCACAAATGGTCTCTGACATTGATCAAACACATCATTTTGGTCCCTGACATTGAAAATCAATAGAAATGGTCCCTGAGATTGATCAAACACATCACAAATGGTCATTCCGTTAAAAACTCTTTGGGCAATTTTCAAAGCTTCGTAACTCAATCGTTTCTTAACCAAATTCGACTCATAATATATCAAAATGAAGATAGGATAGTGTAGAAGAAGATTATACCTATTTGAAACCTAATGGGTGCCAGAGATGGCCGGAAAATAGCCTCAAATGTGACTGGTCCGCAGAAAAACTGGAAAACTCGTCGGAAACTTGGTAAACTTTAAACGTTCATAACTTCTTCAATAATCAACGAAATTGAGTGATTCAAAAACTAAAATCATACTTCTCGATGAGACGAAGAGAATGGTATCTTTCTTGATGGCTAAATCATCGTAGTTTGGCCGGAAACGGCTCCAAATTGGCTAACTCGAAAATGGTTATCCAATTTCGAGCCCTTTTTCGGCCAAACCACGGTGAATTAGCAGTCAATAAAGGTACCATTCTCTTTGTCACGTCGAGAAGTATTATTTTCATTTTTGAATCACTCAATTTCGTTGAGTATTGAAGAAGTTATGAACGTTTAAAGTTTACCCAGTTTCCGGCGAGTTTTCCAGTTTTTCCACGGACCAGTCAAATTTGAGCTATTTTCTGGCCTTCTCAGGCAACCATTGGGCTTCCAAATAGGTATAATCTTGTTCTACACTTTCCTATCTTCATTTTGATATATTATGGGTCGAATTTGGTTAAGAAACGATTGAGTTACGAAACTTTGAAAATTGTCCAAAGAGTTTTTAACAGAATGACCATTTGTGATGTGTTTGATCAATCTCATGGACCATTTCTATTGATTATCAATGTCAGGGACCAAAATGATGTGTTTGATCAATGTCAGTGACCATTTGTAATAAAAACCCTTTAATAAAATTAGAAGAAAATTATAAAAGTTGGTTTCTTTTTCTGGATATAGTAATTAATATGTGTTTTCTTGGTCAGCACGATGGCCGCCCGTGGCTGACTTGTGTGATTAATATAGGAATGAGGACGACTGGTTACTTTTTAAGTATACCTATTAACCTTTGTTTTTAAACGGTTCTAGCAATAGAGTAAAATAATTTAAACATGTGAAGTTCCTGTGCAAAACGTAATAAAAAATCGACCTTATATGGTTAATTAATGGTAAAACTCCTTAACTACATAAATTAGTGGTTCCTTTATCTTGTAGTCATGTGATATTTTTTTTTCTTTTTTGTTTCAAAGTACTTGTCATATGTTGAATAATAGTAGTTGACGTCTAAGAATTGACTACAATATTTGTTGTTAAGTAACATATTCTTGAAACTAGAAGGTGTTAGCTGTTACCAAATTTTTATAAAGAGAAAATGTAAGTAATGTAAAGCAAATTTTAACTAAAAAGACTAGAAAGATATCTTAAGAGCTCCTTATAGAATTCCTACTCTATAAATCGATTTTGACCAAGACAAATGTAGTGGTTGGCGGTACACATCAGTTCATGTCAAAATTGTATTTGCAACCACGAAGCTTCATGGCTGCATGCAATCTTGAGTCCCAAGTATCAGATTAGTCTCCTAAAAGAACAAGTGGTGAAATGAGTGGTGCCCAAGACTCTTTCATTTCCTGGAAAACATCTTCATTTTTTGGCATGTCTGATTTGGTCATGGCAGAGATTAACTTGTGCTTAGCCTACGTAAACTTCGTGGCGTCAGAATGGTTTTGTTGGTATCTCAAAATATGATGATAAGGAATAATCTTTCTAGGTCAGGATTTGTTAGCTTATAGTTTTTCTTGGGTTCATCCCTTTTTATCCAATATTAACATATATTGTTCATGTCATTTAGTACAATGATTTAGTGATATTTTTTTTCACTTATGAGTAGAAAGGTAGGTTTAGCTCTCGCGCAATTTCAATACCATATTATTAAGACAATCCTCTTGTGTAATTTAATTCAATCCTTTGTTTTAGTATAAATAATATTGTTATATTAATCTAACATATATTGTTCCTGAAATTATTCTTTTATGTTCCACAAGATACAGAGAATGCATGAGACTTTTCTGAATAAAATCTTAAGTTACATAGTTCTAGCTCAAGTTTAATACCAAATTCTTATGACAATTCCCTTGTATAATCTAATTCAATCTTTCATCTTAGAGGAAATAATATCATTATACTAACCTAACATTTATTGTTCCTAAAAGCATTCTTATATGCTCCAGAAGAGACAGAGATCGCATGAGGGTTTTCTGGAACAAAAAAAACCTTAACATATATAGTTTTCTAGGCAATTTTGTGCAGAGATTTATGGGACCACCAGATTCCATGCACCTGGTTGAAACTTTATAGAGGCTTGGTCCAAGAAAATACCACTTTTGCTTTGACCAAATAAGAAAAATACTTTTCTGGAGCAGGTAAAATTTGATTCACTTGACGCAGTTTTACAGAAATGGTAGGTATCACTTATTGATATGGAACGCACGGCTCAATTCTTATATACATATTGAAACGAGTAGGAAGAAATGATAGAAAATAAAATATAGCGGTAGCCAAGGATATCCTACTTATGGATGACAACGGTTCGATTTGGGGACGGAAATGCTATATTCATCTCATAATCATGAAAATTAATCATATCCATAACCGCAAATTAACCATCGGGTATTATCCATAATCATACCCACCGGGTAACGGATTCCCCATTGGTTAACGGTTATACCCATCTTCGTCAATATAAAAAATATATTTGTTCAATTAACGCATGATAATTTAGTAAAAATTAATTTCGTCACTAAATATTTGATGTATAAAATGATTTAATGAATGGATCTTGTGTAGCATAAAAATTAAAGCTAAATATTGATAATGTTGGTTGATCTTTAATATCTTTCATAAGTACTTTTAGTCTAGATTCTCATAGATTTTGATTCATATCAAAACTTTTTAACTTGCCCACAAAATGTAACTCACACATTACAACTTTTGTATTCTTAAGGTAATGGATTATATATATATATATTATAATACAATTATATTATATATGATTATAAATACATACAATTATATTATATATAATTCGGTTCGGATTCGGTTACGAGTATGAATTGGGGACCCCTATAACCATATCCAAAACCATAACCAAATATTATTAACGGTTTTTCCCCATATCCAAATGATACATGTATTATCATACCCAAATCCAATCCATTCGGACAGTTATCCACAGTTATCGGTTTTAACGGTTAGAATTGTCATCCCTATTGGAAATAGATAATAATATATAATATATTTGTTTAATATTTATGGGCTAGAGCAAGATTTTCCTTTTTTTGGCAATAATTGTCCAAATGCCTCGGCAGTTTCATGTCGGCTGGCGATTCTTTAAAAAGCACTTCTACAACTCATAAACATTTTTAAGTTTTTCTTTCGGACGGAAAAATTATTTTTTAGGGTAAATCTCAGTTTACTACCCTTAAGTTTTGTGGTTTTTAATATTTAGTATATGAAATTTTTTTCATCCTAGAGTCATACCTAAGTGTTAATTTTGGGACAATCTCATACATCCGTTAGTCTGGTTGTTAAGTCTCCCGTTAACTGATGATGTGGCGCCCATGTGGACAATGACTGGGCACCACATGTCATTAAGGGATCCATATGAATATTAAAAAAATAAAAAACTTTAAAAAAGGGTAAATATCAGTTTACTACCCTCAAGTTTCGTGGTTTTCAACATATAGTACATGAAGTTTTTTTGTCCCAGGGTCATACCTAACGTGTTAATTTTGGGACAGTCTCATACATCCGTTAGTCTGGTTGTTAAGTCTCCCGTTAACTGATGATGTGGCGCTCATGTGGACAATGATTGGGCACCACGTGTCATTAAGGGATCCGCGTGAATATTAAAAAACTTAAAAAAGGGTAAATCTCAGTTTATTACTCTCTAGTTTTGTGGTTTTCAACATTTAATACATATAGTTTTTTTTTTTTTTTTTTTTTTTTTTCCTTTCAAAAAAAAATATATACATATAGTTTTTTTCGTCGCAGAGTCATACCTAACGTGTTAATTTTGGGACAGTCACATACATCCGTTAATCTGGTTGTTAAGTCTTCTGTTAACTGATGACGTGGTGCCCATGTGGACAATGTGTCATTAAAAAATTTTAAAAATTAAAAAAAATTAATTAAATAAAAGTATAAAAAAAAAAAATCCCCCAAAACCCCTTCGTCTTCCCCACCCCGACCCCTCTCCCTTCTCCCTCCATTATCTCCTCTGCACATCCATCATTGCCCCTCTTCAACTCCACCCACTCAACCCTCAGACGGCCCTGTTTCTCTGTACGCAACCACCACCTTCCCCACCCCTATATCCCCCACAGTTCATCACTCACTCTCACTCTCCCTGCAGATTTGACGGTAAATCTCGAAAAATCAACCCCAAATTTGGAGAAAAGCAACAGATCGAGCTGCATTCGCATCTCCAACTTTATTCTCGAGCCGATTGAGCTTGACCTGGACCGGATCCGAGCTGTGCAAATGTTCCTGGACTTGCCGATGACATCGAGCATTTTGTTGAATGAGATGGCGGTGTGGGTGAAATCGAGGTGGTGTGACTGAGTGTAGCGGAAGAATAGGTAGACAGGCTGCCATGAAAGGGGGAAGGAGTTGCAGGGCTAGGTTCCTCAAATTTTTTATCAGAACGTGATCCCGAATGAGGAAGCAAGTTTATGGCAATTGCTGGTGCAGGCGCGCTGGGGTGGCTGTTGCAGCAACTGGTGTGTTTTTTTTTCGTGCAGCAATGGGTGCCTGTAAGCGCATAAGAAGACACGATTTCGAAGGTGGAGGAGAGTGCCTGGATGATAGGGGGTGGGAGGGTGGGCACGGGTGGGGATTTTGGGGAAGAAGAAGGGGATTTGGGGTTTTTTTTTTATAATTATTTTATATACTTTTCTTTAAATAATTATTTTTTTTTGAATTTTTAATTTTGACGTGGACTCCTTAATGACACATGGCGTCCAGTCCTTGTCCACTTGGGCATCACGTCATCAGTTAACGAGAGACTTAACAGCCAGACTAACAGATGTATGAGACTATCCCAAAATTAACATTTTAGGTATGACTCTGGGACGAAAAAAAACTTCATGTACCAAATGTTGATAATCACGAAACTTGAGGGTAGTACACTGAGATTTACTCTAAAAAAAAAAAAATTGAGCAATGATGCAACCTGCTGCTATCTTTCTTTCTCTTCGCTCCCTCAAATCCCAGATCCCCAGCAACCCTTGCCTTCGCGACCTCGTAAACCTCAGCAAAGGTTTCCGGACCTCGTAACCGTCACCTTTCGTCTCGCTGCCATTGGCAATGGGTGGGCGAAGATCGATTCGGCCACCAATGGAGGAATTGAAAGGGAAAATAAAGTGTGCCCAATGATAAGCCCTATCGATCCGCTATGCCCTGAAGAATTAGAATTCTTTGTCCATGGAGTTCGCCCGTTTAATTTTTTCCAAATCCAAATTTCCATCGTGCATTTTCCCTTGCCCTTAAAAAAAAATTGCAGAAATTTGGAATGAAGGTGAAGGCCAGAGAAATTCCGCTCATCTCTTCACTCCACGACCAAATTCCACACATTGGGTTTTCATCTCTTCTTCATGAATCGCATGACTACTCACGGCTTCCGAGCTATTCGGTGTTGGCAATTGTCGAAATAAAATTTTGAAAGGATTAATTTGATCCAAATTACATATACCAAGAATTGTTTTGGCAAATATTATTTCTTTTCTAAGCTGTTTTGGTGTACAGGGGGTTCTGCACCCTCCAAAAAGCAACCTAACAAGAAGAACAAAACTTCTCCTTCATTTCGCGCCCAAAAATAGAAAGATTTTAATTTTAAGGGATGTGATTTTTTTTTTCATGACACTTAAATCGGGCTTCTCGTCGCCTTTATTTCAAATAAGTAAATATGTTATATTTTTTATGAGTTATATAATTTGGGCTTTTTCTTTGGTGTTTATGATCGGAAAGGATTGGGTAACTCATAGAATTTACGGAAGACCTAAGATAGAGATAAATGTTGTGAAATTTAGTCTTGGGGAGAGAAGTTTTTTCTTCATGCATGTAAAGTTGTGTTGAATCAAAACGTCTATATATAGAGAGAGATGTTTGTAACCTTATAACAACACGCAAGATCAAGAATGAAAGTAATAATACAAATATCATTCCTCTCTTTACATGCATCCTACAATATCAAGAGCGAAAATAAGAATACCAATATTTATATCCCTTCCTTCTCTTTGCGTGCATCATATTTATGATACATACAGTTACGAAAATAAATAGTGTAATACATTGCACCCATTCAACTTCTATCTCTAACAAAGATTGTTTCTCTCTCATTTATCCCTATTATAACAATAAAGTGCTGATTAAAAAAAATAAATAAATAAAGTGATTTTTCATCATACCAATATTAGAGGGACCTGCACTACAACTTGATGAAAACAATGCTGTGGAGTGCGCAAAAACCACTCTGCGTACGACGTCGTTTGCTTATTAACAAAACACAGTTTACCCAGTCCAAACCCAGTCCACTGCTCTTTCTAACGATAACATTCGAATACCAAACTAACACTAACACCACCGCTACCGCCGCCACCATGAAACCCCGCCACCACCTGAGACTCCTCCGCCTCACCAAACCCACGTCCTCAACCACCACGTGCCGCCACTATGCCACAAAGTACACCGCCAAAATAACCTCAACCTCCCCAACCGGCCCTCCGTCTCGGCCGAGGTAACCCCGCCGCCGCCCCTCCCCACCGACATCCGCGGCTACGCTCTCCCGCGGCGCGACCTCGTCTGCAAAGCCACCCAAATCCTCCTCGGCCGCCAATCCCCTTCCGCCATGTTATCAGGCCCCTTCTCCGACCTCTCTGACTACCTCACCTCCCTCTCCCTCCACATCACCCCGTCCGAAGCCTCCGAAATCGGTAACCTTCCCCGACCTCGCCTTCATATTCTTCCGATTTTGCTCCTCGCTCTCCCCTAATTTCCACCACGACGCCTTCACCTGCAACCGAATCCTCCTCATCCTCTCCAAGTCCACCTCCCCCACCCGGTTCGACCTAGTCCGGTCGATCCTCCGCGACATGGACCGCTCCAGCATACGTGGCAACATCTCCACCGTCAACATCCTCATCCGCCTATTCGGCAGCACCGAAGACTTGGAAACCTGTATTGGGTTGGTGAAGAAATGGAATCTCAACATGAACAGCTACACTAACAAGTGCTTGCTTCAGGCCTTCCTGCGCTCTCGCGATTCCAGCAAAGCTTTCGATACTTACATCGACATGCGGCGGCGGGGTTACAAGCTCGACATTTTTGCCTACAACATGCTGCTGGATGCATTGGCGAAAGACGAAAAGGTTTGAATTTTGATTGAATTGAATGCAATATGACACTGTGGTTGCGCTTACATGTTCGAATTCGATGTGGGTTTTTGTAGGTTTCTGATTTTCTTATGTGCAGCAGAAATTTGGCAGGTTGAGGATGCACGCAAGGTGTTTGATGATATGAAGAAGAAGCATTGCGAGCCGGATGAGTTTACGTACACGATTATGATCAGAATGGTTGGGAAATTGGGTAAGGGCGATGAGTGTCTCGAGTTGTTTCAGGAGATGCTGAACAAGGGTTGCGCTCCGAATATGATGTTTTATAATACTATGATTCACTGTGTTCTCGAAAATGGCACAGAACAATTGCCGGCCTAATGAATTTACGTACAGTGTGGTTTTGAATCTTTTGGTTGCAGACGGGCAGCTGGGTAGGTTTGATGAGGTGGTGGGGATGTCGAAGAAGTACATGACGAAGTCGATATATGCATATCTTGTGAGGACATTGAGTAAATTGGGTCATGCCGGGGAAGCTCACAGGTTGTTAGATAAAATCTATCGTCTTTCTTTTTTATTCGATATGCTAATCTATTGCTTTTGGTTGTTCCGTTGGAGTGACTTTCTTCCTTAAAGTCGATGATAGCATTTCGGTTAAACCCAAAATATTACTTGGGTTGACTATGATCTCCCAATATTGTGGTCAAGGCACATAGCTTGAGTTTTAAAAAAAATTGATGAAGGAACACAATACAAAACAAGTGATAAAACAATACGCAAAAAGAACAAAATATGGGAAAACACGTAATTGGAACCTTGAAGGCAAATATTCCACACGCCGGATGCATTTAAATGCCGATTTAGTCCATGAACTATTATCTTAATGAAAATTAGGTCTCTGAATTATTTTTTGGGTAAAATAAGTCCTTAAATTCATTAAAAATTGATAATTTCATCCCTACTATTATATTCAAGGTTATTTTATCCAATTTTTCATCAACTTAAGTCACTTGACACACTTTAGAGTGTAATACCGTTATTTTCTTGCCTATAAGCTCTTAACATTTCATATAGGTTGCGAATTTAATATCTAATTTACCATCCGAAGCTAACTTACACTATTTCTCACGAAAAACTACCAATTTACCCTCCAAAGCTAACTCTATACTCTATTTCTTTATGAAAAAACTATCAATCTACCCTCAAATGTGTATCACATGCAAGTAATGTGATTTAAATTGACGGAAAATTGAATATAATAGCTTCGAATATAATATTAGGGATGTAATTGGCAGATTTTTATAATTCAATGACTGATTTTTCTGAAAAAATAGTTTAGAGACCTAATTTTCACTGATATGTGTTAGACCACATTACTTATTGCTTGTAATTTGAAATTCTCCTCTCATAAGCATGTGGATATATTATTGTAGATCGTCCAAAAGGACAACCTGCACTTGATTGGTCAATAAGACAACGCATTGCATTGAGATCTACACGAGGCCTTGCTTTTGGACGATGGTGAACAAGGGTTGCGCTCCGAATATGATGTTTTATAATACTATGATTCAGGCTCTTGCTTGGAGGAAGATGGTTGACAAGGCCATCATTGTGTTCTCGAAAATGGTACAGAACAATTGCCGGCCTAATGAATTTACGTACAGTGTGGTTTTGAATCTTTTGGTTGCAGAAGGGCAGCTGGGTAGGTTTGATGAGGTGGTGGGGATGTCGAAGAAGTACATGACGAAGTCGATATATGCATATCTTGTGAGGACATTGAGTAAATTGGGTCATGCCGGGGAAGCTCACAGGTTGTTCTGCAACATGTGGAGCTTCCATGACCTGCGGGATCGGGATGCATATACTTCAATGTTGGAGAGTTTGTGCAGTGCAGGTAAAACTGCAGAGGCGGTTGACATGCTAAGTAACATTCATGAGAAAGGGATAACTACTGATACTATCATGTACAACACAGTTTTGGCAGCTCTTGGAAAGTTGAAGCAGATACCCCATCTTCATGAACTGTACGAAAAGATGAAACTTGATGGGCCTGAACCGGACATATTTACCTACAACATTATGATTTCGAGCTTTGGTAGAGCTGGGAAGGTTCATGAGGCTGTGACGATATTCGAAAATCTCGAGATTAGTGATTGTAAACCGGATATTATCTCTTACAATTCGTTGATCAATTGCCTTGGGAAAAATGGTGATGTGGATGAAGCCCACATGAGGTTTAAGGAGATGCAAGAGAAGGGTTTTAGCCCTGATGTCGTCACCTACAGCACTCTGATCGAGTGCTTTGGCAAGACGGATAGGGTTGAAATGGCATGCAGGCTGTTCGACAACATGCTTGCTCAAGGCTGCTATCCGAATATAGTGACATACAACATCTTGCTTGATTGTCTTGAGCGGTGTGGGAGGACTGCTGAGGCAGTGGATCTATATGCGAAACTGAAGCAGCGAGGGTTGACACCGGATTGGATTACATACGCAGTGCTTGAACGGTTGCAGAGCGGTTCACATAGGAGAGTTAGGGTTCGTAGGCAGAGTCCGATCACAGGTTGGGTTGTGAGCCCCTTAAGGTGATGAATGGTGTAGATATACCAAATTTTGCATTATTGCTTCTTTGGAGCCAGTTTCCAGTTCCTCCCAAGGCCGAAGCATGTGGCTGCTGCTGCGACTACTCAAGAAACTTGCTTACCACGGAGCCATCACGACCAGGACCCGTTTTGTTCGCGGAATGAGTTACTTGGGCATGAAAATTCATCCTCATTCCTGTGAGATAGAAACTGCCTCACTTGAGTTTTCGACGAAAAATGATTCTCACTTATGGAACATCACAAATTTAGTCACAGACTCACAAGTGTTGTTGAAAAATTCAATAATTGATGTGGAAGCATGTCTTGTATTTCAGATTTGATATCCCACTGTCTTTCAGAATTGAACTTTACGTGAACAATGAACTTGTATCGTTGCCTTCCGCAGTCCTCTTATTTCAGAAGCCGTCTCAATTTTAAACGAACTCTCTGAAATTCAACTCGTGTCTCAACGATGCTTTGGCTGCAAAGAAAACAACGGCGTACAACTTCATAAGACAACTCAAATATTACCTAAGTTCGCAGATAAATCCAGTAAAAGTTACCAGTACAAAATGTCGACTGGAAGCAAGGAAGGATAAAAAAACAAATCGAATAGCTCCGGATGTTTTCTCACACCACAAAATCTACAAAATTATTCTACCACTCATCGTCTATCACAAGCTACAATTGAAATGCCATACGAGTGGATTGCAGTAAATCATACTTTTAAGTTCCAAACAAAACTGCGCAGAAAACCAAGCTCGGAGTACTTGATCAACGCTTGACCCACTGGAAGCTCTTCCTTGCTTTTGCTTTTCCGGGTTTTTTCCTTTCCACCACACGCGAGTCCCTTGTTAAGAAACCAGCTGGAAACACAAACAAGTTGCTGGGTTAGCAAGAAAGGGGCAGATAGATACTGCAAGGTTAAGATCTGTTTCTCCTTATAAGCCAGAAATAACCAGCGGACAAAGGGGAAGAGAAATATTTACATTCTTTGAGAGCAGGACGCAAGTCAGGTTCCCAATTTTGCAAGGCCCTGCTCACTCCTAATTGAATTGCTCCAACTTGACCTGGAAAAAACACCTTTTTAATTTTCCATATTTAACACAAACAAAAACGTTTATGCAAAGAATTGACGTACCAAACAAATTAAACATTGTTCTTTAAAAAGGAGTTACTGTTGAGAGTAACAATTTGCACAGAGAGTATTTCATTCTGTCGAGATGTTGGCTCCGATTTTCTTCTCTTTTCCTCTGCTCCGTTTCAGTTTAATTATTTGATGTGTGATGAAATTGAGGTTCCACCATAAAACCAATTAGCAATATGAGGAGTAGCCTAAGACCATATAAGCACATAGCAAACCTTATCCCTCACCAATGTGGGACAACTCTCAACACGACCCCGCACGTGTGGCTGATTTTCTAGCCTACACGTGGACAACAACTGGGTGAGGTGGAGCGCGTGTGGCCGTTGGGCTTCACATGTGGACAACCTTGCTCTGATACCATGATGAAATTGGGGTTCCACCATAAAACCAATTGGCAATATGGGGAGTAGCCCAAGACCATATAAGCACATAGCAAACCTTGTCTCTCACCAATGTGGGACAACTCTCAACACGCCCCTGCACGTGTGGCGGATTTTCAAGCCTACACGTGGACAACAACTAGGTGACGTGTATCGCGTGTGGCCGTTGGGCTTCACACGTGGATAACCTTACTCTGCTACCATGATGAAATTGAGGTTCCACCATAAAACCAATTGGCAATATGGGGAGTAGCCCAAAACCATATAAGCACATAGCAAACCTTGTCCCTCACCAATATGGGACAACTCTCAACAATATGAAATGAAAATCTAACCACAATTAATTCACTCTAACAACCTAGGAAGAAAAAGACACTCGCATTCATTTGACTTCATGAGAGCATGGGAAGAAAAGCTTTACTAACATATGGAACTGGACAGAAACTTGTTTTCCATGAGAGCTTGGCAGTGCAGGTAGCAAGTAGCGAGGCAAATTTGTGGTTTTTGAGCTTTACTAACATATGGAACATACACCAGTCGATTATGAAGTCGGTGATTGAAGCTTGAAACACCTAATCTTCCCTACCTCGTTTGAGCTCAGCTCAAAAAATAAACGAGCCAAACCAAGTTAACCTATTATGAACTTTTAACAAACCTAACTTAAACATGATGATACTCGCAACATTTATACCCTTAGTCAAACTTAGAGAGGTGATTTTTACACACTCTATTTAGCTTCTCACACACTCTTTATTTTATGTTGTCAAATTGAATAAATCAACTAGAAGAGAGAGATATGATTAAACATGAGAGTAAGAGAAGCTAAAAAAGGTGTGTGTTTGTTATTTTCCTAAATTTATTTGAACATTATGGTGATTTGCAAACTTATCCTATTATTGATTAAATGAAAGGACGATTTGCAAAAAGGACCTCCAGAACTAATGTGGACTTGGACTATAGAGATATACATGTTCTTACCTATTAATGTTGCTGCCAAAACTTACTGGGCTTAGTTTAGGCCAAATTGGATAAATGATTTCTGTGGTCATAAGCTATTCGGAAGATAGTCATTGTGCTAAAAAAAAATCGAATTTAAAGTCCAGTAATATACTCTGTTAGCAAATTTTTAGTCCAAAAGTGTTATTCGTTAACTATCTGTTAATACATTGATCTGCATCGTCCCAACCCTCCACCCTTTGATCACGTACCCAATCCTCGTCTTTCCCTCCTCCGCCACCTTTATATCCTTACTCTTCAGCTGCGCCGCCAGCCTCCGCCCCACCGTCTGATCCACCACTTTGTTCCTCACCCTCATATCCATCTTGAAATTCATCGTGTTCCGGTGCCTAAGCGTGAACCCTTTGAGCAGCTTTGAACCCAGCCCCAACCCTATGTCGTTCTCGTCCCCGAGGATCGCGTACATCTCGATCCCCTCGCGGTAGAAGATGAAGAGTTTCGGGTTGGGGTTCCTCTCCTCGACACTGGTGACAGCCTGGACGTCGAGGTGCGTCCCGTCGGGTTTGGAGACGGGTTCGAATTTGGGGATCTGGAAGGACAGGAGATAGAAGGCCGGGAGGCGGGGTTCGAATAGGAGGTAGAAGATGCCGCCGGCGAGGGCGGCGAGGATGATGATGAGGAGGAGGAAGGCGCAGAAGACGCAGCAGCATAAGCAGTAGCAGCTGCTCCCCAGGCTGGGCTTTGGGCGGAAGGAAGGGGGGACGTTGGGCTTTCGGCCTGGCGGACGGGGTAGGGCCGGCCCAGGTGGTGCGGGTATCCGTATCCTGGAGGTTTCTGGAGAACCGGTTTAATGGGTGGTTGTTGCGCCACTTTGTTGGATTACTCTGTTTCTGTTCTGGGTAATTTTGCAGAAAAAAATAGAGACCCAAATGGGATTAGATTGAAATTTGTTTGAATAATAAAGAAATTAGTAATTAATATAAAAAATGTGATTGAGTTCAAGAAATTGGATTGATTTGGGTAGTTAAATTAATCGTGCAGAGCAGGAAGAAGGGGTCAGAACAATTTTTTTTTTTAAAGGATGGAAATTTGCAATTTCTGGAATTTGAATTCTGATAAATTTGAAACGTGGATTTGAATTTCTGGGAAAAGAAGAAATGGGTATGAAATTTGGAGGAAAAAGATGAAGAATGGAGGAAGAAAGGAAAGGGAAGGATTGAATCTCAGGAAATCGGATCACCAAGACAGAGTTGTTCAATTTTTGAGAGAGAGATAACAAAAAAATCACTTTTTGAATAAATTTGCTAACGAAGTACACCAGAAATTTAAATCCGAGTTTTTTTAGCACAGAAGTTATCTTTCGAATACCTTATGATCACATAGATCATTTATTTGGCCCTTAGTTTATGATGTCTTTGCTCTGATCACTAGTCAAAGACAATTTAATGGCGTTTCTTTCTTCGAAATTATGGCTCTATTCATGCATTCCTATTACTTTGGGGGCTGAAGTAGAACTCTTAGCCAAGAGAAGAAAAAAAAAAGAGTATATCTTTTAGACATCCCTACATTTACAATATCCCAATGATTAAAAACTAACAAAAGCAAAGAGTGGAACAATAAAAACATTTAGGAATCATATTATTAAATCAGAAAAATGTAGACATATATATAGGGCATGGCCCTGCTACATGAAAATAATAGAACCAAAAAAATAGACAATGAGGGAAAATAAGGCAGATTTTAGGGTAACAGATAGTGGAATGCTTCCTTTGTCTTTCCTTATTAGCATTCCTTCAATAATAGGGTAGTTCATTACTATGACATAAAAGGCTATGAAGATTTGTATCAACATCTTGTCCAACTCCCCCACAAAGATCCCTCTAGCAATCCCCACAGCAAACGAAGCCATGTTCAAGATGACTAGGGCAACCATTGGAGCAAGAAATTGTAGTGATGTTTGGAAATCAAATACTCCCATATTGTAAAGCTTGAGTTGTTCAACGTCGTCGACTTTATTTGTTGGGAGAAAACTGGCTTCTCTCATACCAAATTTCTTCATGAAAGCATCCACACTACCATATAAGTGAGATGTGACTGACTTCATCATCCATATTCTCTGCTCATTTACCCAATGTTGAAATGTTGATCCTGTTGCGAGCACCTCGTATAAATGTTTAGAGAGCGATGATAGGAATACGAACAAAAATACAATAAAATACGTATTTGAGACCTGCAAAGAACAAGAACATGATCTGCATGTTAGAATATTGGAATCATACTCCAAGGTGTGAATTACCTATAAGCACTCTAAAAAGGGTAATGCTTTCTTATGTAGTTATGTTTGTATACAAGTACGTACACTTATATCGACAGACTGTGAAATTGAATTTTGAACCATAAATTTTGTCCATAATCAACCATAATAAATGGTTTAGATTCATACTAATGGAAGTGAACATTTCCCTTGTTGCTATAAAAATTCTTAATCATATTTAAATATATTTAACTATGTATAGTTATAATGAGAGGAAAACAAAATTTAATTACCTCGGGGTACAAAGGAATGCCATTGAGTAGACACACTTGAGGAATGATAGCAAAGCACCAGAGTGTCAAGAAATAGAAAATGGGGAAGAGAGCAATTTCTGCATAACACATGCTTTGAAGGAAAGTGTGGGTTTTGAAAGGGCCATATATAAGAGGACTGAACTTGGAGATAGCGACATCAACTAAGCCAGAGGACCATCTTGTCCCTTGGACCAAAAAGTCATCCAAATTGGTGGTGCCGCTACCCAAGAATTGTGGCCTTTTTGGATCACTATACACTGAAATCCAACCTTTGCAATGCAAATGAAACCCTGTGAAGTAATCTTCCACCACTGAACCGTATAAGAAACCAACCTGCATGCCACAAATAAGAGTAAGATATCACCATTAGCATTAGAGGAATGCTAGGCTCAGTCACCTCCTGCACAAGGTTATTATGATCTGTTAATAAATTGTACGACCGACATCTGTCAACTGCTCACAATTGACTAAGCTTACCATAATTATTTTAATAAATTTATCTTTCAATTTGGGAGTGAAATATAAGACTCCAATGGTTTAATTGTACTTGCCTCTTCACCCCATTTGGTGCCATCTTCATAGGCACAAGAGGCTAGTAGTGGGCTTTCATTTGGCTGTGCATTATTTCTCCGGATGAACATATGGTCAGGCTTCTTGATTTGGCGGAGGGATTTGATGAACTGATTGGATGGACCAAAATGTTGTCTAAGTTTCATTGCATCCCCATCTGAAAGCATATTATGATATACAACAGAGAAAAATGTCCACGAATTAATTAACACATATATCTATAGTCGATCGATACATCATCCAATAGGTATTGCAGAAAATTTGGTCAATTAAAAAGTATATATATGTAATTGACATGTTCATAAATTTGATATATATGATATGCTTATTATATAGTAAACCTATTTAAGGTGTCTTAATTAAGACAATTTATATACTTACCTTCACTAATGGAACTTCCACATAACGACACCCTCTTGATGTAGTAGCCAGTACCACACACACAGGGCCCTCCAACCCCATCATAACCTTGCCATAGCAACTATATATATACAAGTAATCAAGACCAACTAGTCAAAGATTATTCTATGATGTAAATAATACATTTACGTATCAATTAATTAATGTAAAGTTTGTCCTTGAGTTCTTACGTACCGTAAATGTTGATCTCAACTGACTGTCATAGATATCGTTGGTACTGATATTGTGAAATTTATGAGGGAATTGAACAAATGCTAGAGAGGATGATATCTTGGGGTCAAGATGGAAGCACATTGCTTGACGAGCCGAACTTCCATCATTGCAGTACATGTCACAATCTAACCCTAATATGTAAGGTGAATTGCTTATAACTCCCGACACACGTAGCTAATCAAAACAACGTCAACATTCACTTGTCAAATCATGTAGCAGATAAGTATTATTTAATTAGACTGTCAATCTGAATCATTGATTAAACGAACTATTATTTTTTAACAAACGACAATCAATTGACAGCTTACATAAGTACACTATATAGGGTAAAGAGAGAGAGAGAGAGATGCATGCATACAAGAACATTGAGCGCTCCGGCCTTGAAATGATGGGGATGAGAGGGTCTTTTCTCGCGAGAAACATAAACAAGGAGAGGCATATTTTTTGCTTCATTTGTTTGAATTGCATCATCACCTTCACTGGACGTTTCTTGTATTACCTGCCAAAATTCAAGATATGGTTCTAGGATTATTTTGTATTATATAATTAGAGATTTGTCTTTCCTTGCAAGAGTTTTCTTTTTCTTTTTCTTTTCCCTTTGTTTTTTGTTTTTGTTTTTGTTTTGGTTGGATTCTTATAGCAAGCCGGCCTGATGGTGAAAAAATTAATGGTATGAATGGTGTGGAGACCACTTTTTTCCTATTTGTTGAATATATTGGCAAATTAGTAAATAAATGTGAAAGTAGGCATATGAGTTGTGAGGCAAGGCTTACTCTATCAACGTTGCTAATTACATGTTAATATGTTATGGGATAATAATTTGACTGTCACAAATCAGAACATCAATGGGCAGAAGGATGTGTCAACCAAGGAGAGCGACACGATCCAATAATATATTTAATGTTATGTGAAATTTTTTTACACATGATATTGCATAGACCGGAATGTCATAGTGACAGTAAATCCTGATAAATTCTTTTTTACCACCAAGCCTGAAAGCTCATTGGTAATTTATTTTAGGAGTATTTTTTATCTTTAATCCTTCAAAAAGATTGAAATTTAAAATAAATCTGATGTTAGATTACATATTGATTATAGTCTCTTGTGTCCTTAATTCAAAATAATTAATATGTATTTTATTTAATGTTTCCCATTAAATATTTTAATTATTAATATACAAATTTAATTTATTTGTTGACAAAAAAAAACTTATTAATTTTATTTAACATTCTTCAAACTTGAAAGACTCAATTAATATACCTTAATGTAAGTACCAAAATGTATTATATTAAATTAATATACCTAAATGTGTGCACTGAAATGTTAGTACCAAAATGTATTATATTAAATTAATGTACCTAAATGTTTGTACCGAAATGTACGTACAGAAATGTGTATACCTAAATGTATGCATCGAAACATATTATAATGAATTTAATGTACCTAAATGAAGAAAACAAAGTACATCGAAATATATTGTATAACAAAAATTAGTTTATCTAAATGTTTACAACAAAATATACTACGATTAATGAAATGAAAATATAAATTATAATGAAATAAAATTAATACATCAAAATTAGGAAGAAATAGAGAAATAATAAAAACATCAAAATAAAATTAGATTTTGATCTTACTCATGATTTTAATCTAAAAGTCATCTTTAACAAGGATTAAAATGAAGTTTTCTATATAATGGGTCTAAATAATTTGTAAAACTAAAGTACTAATCAACAAACAATGTGATATGTAGGTACAAAATAACAATACCTCGATGACTGCAGAGTGATCTCGACGCATGTTACTCCTGGCGTCTTCAATCCTTGCATTTTCTGTTACTCTTTTCTTAAACACCTCGTATGCCTCCTGCAATCAAATCCTTACCATCAGCTTTGTTACTGAGAAATATCATACTTATATATCTTCAAACATGAGGAATTTGTTTTGAGAAATATTAATTGCAAAAAAAAAAAAAAAAAAAAAAGTCTTCATGCACTCATTCTGCGCTCTTTTTATCATTCTGACCATTTTAAGTATCTTCTCTAGAGTAGTGTTATGTTTATCATCTATTTGTATCATCTCTCTAATAGAGGTAAGACACACCAACACATGTGGGTTTCATTTCTTTTAGAGAGATAGTACAATTGATGATAAAAACAAATGGTAAGAATAACATTTTTGTTCTAATTTACCTTAATATGCTCTTTCTCTTGTACGTACTCACTACCCCCGGAATCACCATCCTCATAGCCATCACCCTCTCCTCCTGCGGAGAAATAAGCCTCCGGAGCCGTACACTTGATCCCATACCTCCTACAAAACGGAAGCCACCACTTTGCAAACCTCCAAGCCTCCCTCATCCCATTCAAAGTCACGGCAGCACAGCCGTCATCAGATAGATACACATGAAGCTTCTCCGGTGGATAGTCCATTGCCATGGCTGATAACACCGTGTTCATAACCATCACGGTTGGCTCCTTCTCCGGATCCGCGGTGCAAATTAACACGTCAATCGCCGGAAGTTTGTCATTCTCCGGCAGCCTCTCTGGGAACACGGTTCGCGAAACAGTCCGCCAGCGAAATGATTGGCTGAGGAGCCATTCGAAGGCAAGGAGGATTTCCGAGGCAAAGACAAGAAGCCATGGTAGGGTTGTGGCTTTGGTATTGGAGTGTTGGAAGAAGAAATAGGCTCTATAGTAAAACAAAAATGCTAGAGCGATTGAGTGGACGAGGATATGTGTTCGGTTGATGAAGTTTGAAAGCTTGTGGACATGGCAGAGATGGAGAGGGAACTTAGGATTCTCCATAGCTTCTTATGTGGCAATTATTTGTGTTGTAGCACTCAAGCATGGCAACAAGCAACACCCTCCACCTCCTTTTAAAGAACCAATAACACTGTGTACTAAATAATTTAATAAAATTAGAAGAAAATTATAAAAGTTTGTTTCTTTTTCTGGATATAGTAATTAATATGCGTTTTGTGTTTTCTTGGTCAGCACGATGGCCGCCCGTGGCTGACTTGTGTGATTAATATAGGAATGAGGACGACTGGATACTTTTAAGCAAGATCTAAAATATCGATGATATCGGAAATATCGGTAATTCAAAATCACGGAAATTTCGATGGAAATATCGGGATATTATCGATATCGATAAAAATTGAATAAAAACCACGGAAATTGTAAGAAAAACTTAAAAAAATTTATTGAAACTTTGCAGGATGTTTATTTAGTCAATTATCTATTAGTTTATCACAAAAAATTGGAAGGAAATGCATTGCATGATAGATTTAACTGATTTAAGTTGATTATATAGCGAGCTGGCAAACATTGTGAGTGTAGAAATATATGTAGTAATTAATGAAAGAAGTTTACACTTTATACATTGCATGGTAAGATACATGAGTGACTTAGCAAGGTCTAAAATATCGATGATATCGGAAATATCGGTAGTCCAAAAAAATATCGTTAGTCCAAAAACACGGAAATTTCGATGGAAATATCGGGATATTATGGATATTTTAGACCAAGTTTACCTATTAACCTTTGTTTTTAAACGGGTCTAGCAATAGAGTAAAACAATTTAAACATGTGAAGTTCCTGTACAAAACGTAATAAAAAATCGACCTTATATGGTTAATTAATGGTAAAACTCCTTAACTACATAAATTAGTGGTTCCTTTATCTTGTAGTCATGTGATATTTTTTTTCTTCTTTTTTGTTTCAAAGTACTTGTCATATGTTGAATAATAGTAGTTGACGTCTAAGAATTGTCTACAATATTTGTCATTAAGTAACATGTTCTTGAAACTAGAAGGTGTTAGCTGTTACCAGATTTTTATAAAGAGAAAATGTAAGTAATGTAAAGCAAATTTTAACTAAAAAGACTAGAAAGATATCTTAACAGCTCCTTATAGAATTCCTACTCGAAACATAGAATTCCTACTCGAATCATACTCTCTAAATCGATTTTGACCAAGACAAATGTAATGGTTGGCGGTACACATCAGTTCATGTCAAAATTGTATTTGCAACCATGAAGCTTCATGGCTGCATGCAATCTTGAGTCCCAAGTATCAGATTAGTCTCCTAAAAGAACAAGTGGTGAAATGAGTGATGCCCAAGACTATCATTTCCTGGAAAACATCTTCATTTTTTGGCATGTCTGATTTGGGCATGGCAGAGATTAACTTGTGCTGAGCCTACGTAAATTTCGTGGCGTCAGAATGGTTTTGGTGGTATCTCAAAATATGATGATAAGGAATAATCTTTCTAGGTCACGATTTGTTAGCTTGTATTTTTTCTTGGGTTCATCCCTTTTTATCCAGTATTAACATATATTGTTCATGTCATTTAGTACAATGATTTAGTGATATTTTTTTTCACTTATAAGTAGAAAAGTAGGTTTAGCTCTCGCCCAATTTCAATATCATATTATTAAGACAATCCTCTTGTGTAATTTAATTCAATCCTTTGTTTTAGTATAAATAATATCGTTATATTAATCTGACATATATTGTTCCTGAAATTATTCTTTTATGTTCCACAAGATACAGAGAATGCATGTGACTGTATTGAATAAAATCTTATGTTATATAGCTCTACTCAAGTTTAATACCAAATTATTATGACAATTCCCTTGTGTAATCTAATTCAATCTTTCATCTTAGAGGAAATAATATCATTATACTAACCTAACATTTATTGTTCCTAAAAGCATTCTTATATGCTCCAGAAGAGACAGAGATCGCATGAGAGTTTTCTGGAACAAAAAAAAATCTTAACATATATAGTTTTCTAGGCAATTTTGTGCAGAGATTTATGGGACCACCAGATTCCATGCACCTGGTTGAAACTTTATAGAGACTTGGTCTAAGAAAATACCACTTTTGCGGACCAAATAAGTAAAATACTTTTCTGGAGCAGGTAAGAAAAATTGATTCACTTGACGCAGTTTTACAGAAATGGTAGGTATCACTTATTGATACGGAACGCACGGCTCAATTCTTATATACATCTTGAAACGAGTAGGAAGAAATGATGGAAAATAAAATATAGCGGTAGCCAAGGATATCATATTATATTATAATACAATTATATTATATATGATTATAAATACATACTACTATATTATATATAATTCGGTTCGGATTCGGTTACAGATATGGATTGGGGACCCCTATAACCATATCCAAAACCATAACCGAATATTATTAACGGTTTTTCCCATAACCAAATGATACATGAATTATCATACCCAAATCCAATCCATTCGGACGATTATCGGTTTTAACAGCTAGAATTGTCATCCCCATTGGAAATAGATAATAATATATAATATATTTGTTTAATAATTTTTGGGCTAGAGCAAGATTTTCCCTTTTTTGGCAATAATTGTCCAAATGCCTTGGCAGTTTCATGTCGGCTGGCGATGCTTTAAAAAGCACTTCTACAACTCATAAACATTTTTAAGTTTTTCTATCAAACGGGAAAATTATTTTTTAGGGTAAATCTCAGTTTACTACCTTCAAGTTTTGTGGTTTTCAACATTTGGTATATTTTTTTTCATCCTAGAGTCATACCTAAGTGTTAATTTTGGGACAATCTCATACATCCGTTAGTCTGGCTGTTAAGTCTCCCGTTAACTGATGATGTGGCGCTCATGTGGATAATGATTGGGCACCACGTGTTATTAAGGGATCCATATGAATATTAAAAAATTAAAAAGCTCAAAAAAAGGATAAATCTCAGTTTACTACCCTCAAGTTTCGTGGTTTTCAACATATAGTACATGAAGTTTTTTTGTCCCAAAGTCATACCTAAAGTGTTAATTTTGGGACAATCTCGTACATCCGTTTGTCTGGTTGTTAAGTCTCCCGTTAACTGATGATGTGGCGCCCATGTGGACAATGACTGGGCACCACCTGTTATTAAGGGATCCACGTGAATATTAAAAAAAACTTAAAAAAATGGTAAATCTCAGTTTACTACCCTTTAGTTTCGTGGTTTTCAACATTTAGTACATAAAGTTTTTTTCGTCGTAGAGTCATACCTAAAGTGTTAATTTTGGGACAGTCACATACATCCGTGAATCTAGTTGTTAAGTCTTCCGTTAACTGATGACGTGGTGCCCATGTGGACAATGTGTCATTAAAAAAATTAAAAAAAAAATTAATTAAATAAAAGTATAAAAAAAAAAATCGCCCAAAACCCCTTCGTCTTCCCCACCCCCGACCCTCTCCCTTCTCCCTCCATTCTCTCCTATGCACATCCATCTTTCCCCCTCCCTCTTCAACCCCACTTAACCCTCAGACGACCCCGTTTCTCTGTACGCAACCACCACCTTCCCCACCCCCTATATCCCCCACTGTTCATCACTTACTCTCACTTTCCCTGCAGATTTGACGGTAAATCTCGAAAAATTGACCCCAAATTTGGAGAAAAGCAGCGGATCGAGCCGCATTCGCATCTCCGACTTTATTCTCGAGCCGATTAAGCTCGACCTTGACCGGATCCGAGCGGTGCAAATGTTGCTGGACTTACCGATGGCATCGAGCATTTTGTTGAAAGAGACGACGGTGTGGGTGAAATTGAGGTGGTGTGACTGAGTGTAGCGGAAGAAAAGGTAGACAAGCCGCCATGAAAGGGGGAAAGAGTTGCAAACCTAGAGTTGCAGGGCTAGGTTCCTCAAATTTTTTGATCAGAACGTGATCCCGAAGGAGGAGGCGAGTTCATGGCAGTTGCTGGTGCAGGAGTGCTGGGCTGGCTGTTGCAACAACTGGTGTTTTTTTTTTTCGTGCAACAATGGGTGCCTGCAAACGCATAAGAAGACACTGTTTCGAAGGTGGAGGAGACGACCTGGATGATAGGGGGTGGGAGGGTGGGCACGGGTGGGGATTCTGGGAAAGAAGAAGGGGATTTGGTTTTTTTTTTTTTAAATTTTTTTAATTTTTTTATATACTTCTCTTTAAATAATTATTTTTTTTAATTTTTAATTTTTCATGTGGACTCCTTAATGACACGTGGCGCTTAGTCATTGTCCACTTAGGCACCACGTCATCAGTTAACGAGAGACTTAACAGCCAGACTAACGGATGTATGAGACTATCCTATAATTAACACTTTAGGTATGACCTTGGGACGAAAAAAAACTTGATGTACCAAATGTTGATAGTCACGAAACTTGAGGATAGTAAACTGAGATTTACTCTAAAAAAATAAAAGATAAAAAAATTGAGCAATGATGCAGCCTGCTGCTATCTTTCTTTCTCTTTGCTCCCTCAAATCCCAGATCCCCAGCAACCCTTGCCTTCGCGACCTCGTAAACCTCAGCAAAGGTTTCCGGACCTCGTAACCGTCACCCTTCGTCTCCCTGCCATTGGCAATGGGTGGGCGAAGATCGATTCGGCCACCAATGGAGTAATTGAAAGGGAAAATAAAGCGTGCCCCAATGATAAGCCCTATCGATCCGATTTGCTCTGAAGAATTAGAATTCTTTGTCCATGGAGTTTGCCAATTAAATATTTTCCAAATCCAATTTCCATCGTGCATTTTCCCTTGCCCTTCAAAAAAATTGCAGAAATTTGGAACGAAGGTGAAGGCCAGAGAAATTCCGCTCATCTCTTCACTCCACGACCAAATCCCACTCGTTGGGTTTTCATCTCTTCTTCTTGAATCGCATGACTACTCACGGCTTCCGAGCTATTCGCCGTTGGCAATTGTCGAAATAAAATTTTGAAAGGATTAATTTGATCCAAATTACATAGAAAAGAAATCTAAGCTGTTTTGGTGTACAGGGGGTTCTACGCCCTCCAAAAAGCAACCTAACAAGAAGAACAAAACTTCTCCTTCATTTCGCGCCCAAAAATAGAAGGATTTTAATTTGAAGGTATGTGTTTTTTTTTTCATGACACTTAAATCGGGCTTCTCGTTGCCTTCATTTCAAATAAGTAAACATGTTATATTTTTTATGATTTATTTAATTTGGGCTTTTTCTTTGGTGTTTATGATCGAAAATGATTGGGTAACTCATAGAATTTACGGAAGACCTAAGATAGAGATAAATGTTGTGAAATTTAATCTTAGGGAGAGAAGTTTTTTCTTCATGCATGTAAAGTTGTATTGGATCAAAACGTCTATATATAGAGAGATGTTTGTAACCTCATAACAACACACAAGATCAAGAATGAAAGTAACAATACAAATATCATTCCTCTCTCTTTACATGCATCCTACAAGATCAAGAGCGAAAATAAGAATACCAATATTTATATCCTTTCCCTCACTTTGCGTGCATCATTTTTGTGATACATACATTTACGAAAATAAACAGTGTGATACATTGCACCTGTTCCACTTCTATCTCTAACAAAGGTTATTTCTCTCTCATTTATCCCTATTATAACAATAAAGTGCTGATTAAAAAAAATAGGATAAATTACAAAAAACTATCTCAACTATTGGGTCATTAACAATTTCATACCTCGTCTTTAAAAAATTTCAATGTCATACCTTATCTTCGAATTTGTTGCAATGTCATACCTTCCGTCAGTTGTCTGTCAATTCCTCCGTTAAATGCTGACGTGATACATTTTATATTAAAAAATTAATAAAATGTTATTAAAAACTTTAAAAAATATTAATTAAATATTAACGAAATATTAAAAAATTTAAAAAAAAAATGGAACCCTGCAAGCCAGAAGAAGGAGGAAGAGGAAGAAGAAGAAAAAAAAAAGGGTTTATATCACAAATGGTTCCTGAAATTGACCCCATCAATCATGATGATCCCTGAAATTGAAAATCGATCAATGTAGTCCCTGAATTTTAACTTGCGAACCAATGTCGTCCTTCTGCTAGTGTTCTGTCCAAATTAACACTAAAAAAGGTTACAGAACCAATTTTTCATGGTAAAATGACCAAAAAAAAGGTTAGAGAACCACTTTTTTTTTGTTTTTATTTTAGTTTTAGCACCAAATCCATGAAAAAATGGAGAGAAAAGTGAAGATGGAAAAAAGAAAAGAGAGGTGGTAAGTAAAATTATAAGTAACGGGGTTATTTTTGATCATTTTACCATGAAAAATTGGTTATCTAACCTTTTTTTAAAGTTAATTTGGACGGAACACTAACAGAAGGACGACAATGATTCACGGGTTAAAATTCAGGGACTACATTGATCGATTTTTAATTTCAGGGACCATCATGGTTGATGTAGTCAATTTCAGAGACCATTTGTGATATAAACCAAAAAAAAAAAGTTTCGGCCCCTGCCCAGAAGAAGAAGAAGAAGAAGAAATTTGGCAGCAGAAATTTGCGCTAACATGTTCGAATTCGATGTGGGTTTTTGTGGGTTTCTGATTTTCTGATGTGCAGCAGAAATTTGGCAGGTTGAGGATGCACGCAAGGTGTTTGATGATATGAAGAAGAAGCATTGCGAGCCGGATGAGTTTACGTACACGATTATGATCAGAACGGTTGGAAAATTGGGTAAGGCCGATGAGTGTCTCAAGTTGTTTCAGGAGATGGTGAACAAGGGTTGTGCTCCGAATATGATGTTTTATAATACTATGATTCAGGCTCTTGCTCGGAGCAAGATGGTTGACAAGGCCATCATTGTGTTCTCGAAAATGGTACAGAACAATTGCCGGCCTAATGAATTTCCGTACAGTGTGGCTTTGAATCTTTTGGTTGCAGAAGGGCAGCTGGGGCAGGTTTGATGAGGTGGTGGGGATGTCGAAGAAGTACATGACGAAGTCGATATATGCATATCTTGTGAGGACATTGAGTAAATTGGGTCATGCCGGGGAAGCTCACAGGTTGTTCTGCAACATGTGGAGCTTCCATGACATGGGGGATCGGGATGCATATACTTCAACGTTGGAGAGTTTGTGCAGTGCAGGTAAAACTGCAGAGGCGGTTGACATGCTAAGTAACATTCATGAGAAAGGGATAACTACTGATACTATCATGTACAACACAGTTTTGGCAGCTCTTGGAAGTTGCAGTAGATACCCTATCTTCATGATCTGTACGAAAAGATGAAACTTGATGGGCCTGAACCGGACGTATTTACCTACAACATTATGATTTCGAGCTTTGGTAGAGCTGGGAAGGTTCATGAGGCTGTGATGATATTCGAAAATCTCGAGAATAGTGATTGTTAACCAGATATTATCTCTTACAATTCGTTGATCAATTGCCTTGGGAAAAATGGTGATGTGGATGAAGCCCACATGAGTTTTAAGGAGATGCAAGAGAAGGGTTTTAGCCCTGATGTCGTCACCTACAGCACTCTGATCGAGTGCTTTGGCAAGACGGATAGGGTTGAAATGGCGTGCAGGCTGTTCGACAACATGCTTGCTCAAGGCTGCTATCCGAATATAGTGACATACAACATCTTGCTTGATTGTCTTGAGCGGTGTGGGAGGACTGCTGAGGCAGT
This sequence comes from Cotoneaster glaucophyllus, assembly GCA_036320875.1. Lineage (NCBI taxonomy): Eukaryota > Viridiplantae > Streptophyta > Magnoliopsida > Rosales > Rosaceae > Cotoneaster > Cotoneaster glaucophyllus. The sequence goes on from CM070073.1 coordinate 45,429,737, forward strand.
GGATCTATATGCGAAACTTAAGCAGCGAGGGTTGACACCGGATTGGATTACATACGCAGTGCTTGAACGGTTGCAGAGCGGTTCACATAGGAGAGTTAGGGTTCGTAGGCAGAGTCCGATCACAGGTTGGGTTGTGAGCCCTTTAAGGTGATGAATGGTGTAGATATACCAAATTTTGCATTATTGCTTCTTTGGAGCCAGTTTCCAGTTCCTCCCAAGACCGAAGCATGTGGCTGCTGCTGCGACTACTCAAGAACCTTGCTTACCACAGAGCCATCACGACCAGGACCCGTTTTGTTCGCGAAATGTGTTACTTGGGCATGAAAATTCATGCTCATTCCTGTGAGATAGACACTGCCTCACTTGAGTTTTCGATGAAAAATGCTTCTCACTTGTGGAACATCACAAATTTAGTCACAGATTCACAAGTGTTGTTGAAAAATTCAATAATTGATGTGGACGCATGTCTTGTATTTCAGATTTGATGTCTCACTGTCTTTCAGAATTGAACTTTACGTGAACAATGAACTCGTATCGTTGCCTTCCGTAGTCCTCTTATTTCAGAAGCCGTCTCAATTTTAAACGAACTCTCTGAAATTCAACTCGTGTCTCAACGATGCTTTGGCTGCAAAGAAAACAACGGCGTGTACTACTTCATAAGACAACTCAAATATTACCTAAGTTTGCAAATAAATCCAGTAAAAGTTACCAGTACAAAATTTCGACTGCAAGGAAGGATCAGAAACAAATCGAATAGCTCCGGATGTTTTCTCACACCAAAAAATCTACAAAATTCTTGTACCACTCATCGTCTATCACAAGCTACAATTGAAATGCCATACGAGTGGATTGCAGTAAATCATACTTTTAAGTTCCAAACAAAACTGCGCAGAAAACCAAGCTCGGAGTACTTGATCAACGCTTGACCCACTGGAAGCTCTTCCTTGCTTTTGCTTTTCCGGGTTTTTTCCTTTCCACCACACGCGAGTCCCTTGTTAAGAAACCAGCTGGAAACACAAACAAGTTGCTGGGTTAGCAAGAAAGGGGCAGATAGATACTGCAAGGTTAAGATCTGTTTCTCCTTATAAGCCAGAAATAACCAGCGGACAAAGGGGAAGAGAAATATTTACATTCTTTGAGAGCAGGACGCAAGTCAGGTTCCCAATTTTGCAAGGCCCTGCTCACTCCTAATTGAATTGCTCCAACTTGACCTGGAAAAAACACCTTTTTAATTTTCCATATTTAACACAAACAAAAACGTTTATGCAAAGAATTAACGTACCGAACATATCAAACATTGTTCTTTAAAAAGGAGTTACTGTTGAGAGTTACAATTTGCACAGAGTATTTTTGTACTCAACTACTATATAGGAAGAAGACCCAGCATCAAAAAGCACGAAACAATCTTTAGAAATTACAATCAAGTCGAGATGTTGGCTCCGATTTTCTTCTCTTTTCCTCTGCTCTGTTTCAGTTTAATTATTTGATGTGAAATGAAAATCTAACCACAATTCATTCACCCTAACAACCTAGGAAGAAAAAGACACTCGCATTCATTTGACTTCATGAGAGCAGGGGAAGAAAAGCTTTACTAACATACAGAACTGGACAGAAATTTGTTTTCCATGAGAGCTTGGCAGTGCAGGTAGTAAGTAGCGAGGCAAATTTCAGGTTTTCTGGCATATAAAGCTATAGAATTGCAAGTTCAAGGATAACGGAGGGAAACAGCAGTTGAATTGGATCTCAAACAAGTAATGTCAAGGGAAAAAGGTCAACAAATAAATCAAAATAAAGTGCATAGCAACAAACTTAGGCTTACCTGTGGTGCCGCCTCCTTGAACAGTACAAGCGATGTCCCAAAGGCCCAACGTTTTTGTCTCAGAGAAAGGTCGGAGAAGAGCAGCACGATGATCAAGCATTGGAAAATAGGCATCAAATTGTTTATCATTAATTGTGAATTCACCATTACCAGGTTGAATCCAGACACGTGCTACACTACATTTCCTTCTTCCTGTTCCATAAGCTCTCCCCTTGTCGTCTACTGTTCTCACTCTTGCTTTGGCAACTTCCTCCTGTTTCTGGCGCTCTATTTCAGCTCTCGAGGATTTTCTGGTATTTTTCTCATAACGAATGTCTTCAATCTCTGAAAGAGGGGGCAATCCCTTTATCCCTTGAAAATCCTTCAATGCAATCAAAGTGTCAAGCATTTCATCTGTGATTCCAGATGCAGCAATAAGGTCACCAAAGGCACGATTCGGACCTGCAGTTACCATACTGAATCAGTATAACACCTAAAGAGTCACCTAGCTGATAAATGAATCAGCAACTGCATTCAAAACAAAGTACTATTTGAACTGTAAAAGTTCGAGAAAGCCGAACAAATAATCTTATCCCATGTAGAGTGCTTGCAGCTAAACCTAACAAGATACCTGATCATTTTAACTCCTCCTCCCACTAATCAATAAGTAGTGTAGTTCCCAAAATCAAAAGCACAACAATAGACACACCAAAATTTCAATGAACTTGCAGACCTCCCAACAACGAAACATACAATTGGTTGGTGCCCAAATCAACCCAAAAGGATTTAGTAGAGTACAACTCTTAAGCATATCAATGTTATCCAGAATTTAGGAAAAAGAACTAGCCTTTGAGAACAGCAGTAAGCTCCCGCTCCTCTTTCTCAAGCCCCTTAGCCTGTTCAGCCTTGTCAATCTCCTCTCTACTTGTCTCACTGTCAATGGCAGTAACAGTCTGTACACCCTCGCCGATATCGAACAAGTCAGTCTTCACCTCCTCTCCCAAGCTCCACGGCTTGTAATCCTGGGATGTACCCCACTCCTCGCCTCCTTTCCCCTTCAACCAGTCGGAATCGGCCTCGCTGGACTCAACTTCTGCAATCCCGGAAACGTCCCCGGAGCTCTCGCCGAATAAAGGGTCAAACTTTCCATTGGTTTCCTGAGAAAGCCTCCAAACATCTGATTGGGAGGGACGCTTACCATCGTCACTGGAGAAGAACCTTGGAGTGAAAGTAGCGAAAAGAGGGTTTTGGGGTTGGGGGAAGGGATGGAAATTTGGGGAGATTAGGTTTAGCCGAGAGAAATGTGAGGGTTTGGGTAGAAGACGAGAGAGCATGGTGATGGAAGCAGAGAACAAATATTTTAGATTTTTGAAATTTAGGGTTTAACAAGGCCGAAGGAGAGTTTATAGTGTCTCGGCTTCATTAAAAAGTTTTGGACTAAAAAGTCCTCCAAACAAAAAAAAAATCAAAACTGACGGAAAAAATACATATAAAAACCTTAAGAGTAATTTTATCATAAACTTATATTTCATTTTTTAGAAAATTTTATTAGAAAAAAAACGAGATAAAATGTAAAAGAACAAACGTGGAAGACACGAATTCAACCAGGTTCGACACAAATCAGTTTTAAGAGAAAATGGAAAAGAAAAAAACAAAAAAAAGGGGATAGAAACTTCCGTGCAGAACTAAAACCCCATTATCTTGCAATGCTGATAGAAACTGCCTCACTTGAGTTTTCGACGAAAAATGATTCTCACTTATGGAACATCACAAATTTAGTCACAGACTCACCAGTGTTGTTGAAAAATTCAATAATTAATGTGGAAGCATTTCTTGTATTTCAGATTTGATGTCTCATTGTCTTTCAGAATTGAACTTTACGTGAACAATGAACTTGTATCGTTGCCTTCCGTAGTCCTCTTATTTCTGAAGCCGTCTCAATTTTAAACGAACTCTCTGAAATTCAACTCGTGTCTCAACGATGCTTTGGCTGCAAAGAAAACAACGGCGTACGACTTCATAAGACAACTCAAATATTACCTAAGTTCGCAAATAAATCCAGTAAAAGTTACCAGTACAAAATGTCGACTGGAAGCAAGGAAGGATAAAAAACAAATCGAATAGCTCCGGATGTTTTCTCACACCACAAAATCTACAAAATTCTTCTACCACTCATCGTCTATCACAAGCTACACTTGAAATGCCATACGAGTGGATCTCACACAAATGTTACTCTAATATCATCTATGATGTTAATTCGATTAAAAATTATAACTTGTTCTTATTAATCTAGGTGATATAAAGACTATTAATATCACAAAAAGAAATTGGCCACCAAGTATGTCGATGCTTAATTGCAATTGTGCTTTATTTGTTTACCATTTTAGTAGAAAATGTTCCCACATCGCAGAAAAAACAGAGCAATCGGGTTTATCTTTTACTGCTAAAAATCTGTATACCCCATAAATTTCAAGACTTCATGTTTTTTACGCACAACCCATTTTTCATACGCCATTAAAACAAATCCCAGTAGAAGAAAAAAAATGTAAACATAACAGTAAGAAGAGGGGAGAGAGAGACCTGAAATAGAAGGAAGAGTGGGAGTAGAATTCTGGGTTTGTTGACGCGCTTTGAAGCTTTGCATTTTTTTTACTAATTGGGTGGTGATTCCTTGTGCCTGTATCTTAAAAGCAAAGAAAAGGTAAAAAAAAAAGACGATCTTCATACAACCTTTTACAGCTGGAGAGAGAGAGAGAGAGAGAGAGAGAGAGAGAACAGGATCCCGTAGGGGTTTTCATTCTATTGGCATTGCAAGATAATGGGGTTTCAGTTTTGCACGGAAGTTTCTATCCTTTTTCTTTTTTTCTTTGAAAACTGATTTGCGTCGAACCTGGTTGAATTTGTGTCTTCCACGTTTGTTCTTTTACATTTTATTTTGGTTTTTTTTTCTAATTTTTTTCTAATAAAATTTTATAAAAAAAAATGAAATATAAATTTCTAACAAAATTACCCTTAGGGTTTTTATATGTATTTTTTCTGTCAGTTTTGATTTTTTTTTTTGTTTGGAGGGCTTATTAGTCCAAATTTTTTTGGTGAAGCCTTGAGACACCAAACTCTCCTTCTAGCTTTCTAATATTAAAGATTATTATTTTTTGTCTTGTGGATAGGTTGATTTTAATGCAAGAAGTGATTTTCGTACATTATTTTATTTTGATTTTTCAATCCCAAAAACAGAAATAGACATGAGTGTATAACAGGAGGAAATGGTGTGAAAGTAACTTTCCTTTTATTACTACATCTATCGACTGAAATTGACTCAGCTAAATTATTTCCCCTAATTACCAACTTTACCATTCTACAACTAGCAAAATTGCCCAATTGGATAAGACTTATCATCTTCAACTCATTGCTTCTCATATTCAAACCTGCCCTTTCTTTTTAATATAACTTAGAGTAGTAATATCAATTGTAAAAAAAAAAAAAAAAAAGGATTAACTCTGCACTTAAGGTCTTGTGTTCGAGCTCGTTCTTTTGAACTAATCTCTAATCTCTAATATTAGAAAATCAGCAGTCAATTTTGGTGTCTTAAGCTTCATCAAAAAATTTAGGACAAAAACACCCCTAAAATAGAAAAATCCAAAACTAATCCAAATTAACACATCAAACATAGCATGGGTAATTTTGTAAGAAAAGCATAACAAATAAAAGATAAAAAAAAAAAGAAAAAAAAGAAAATGAAACGTGCAAAACTCTGATGTCGTGGGACTTAAGAGAAAATCACGAACTAACGAAAAAGAAAATTGCCATGAACCACAACTCCATGTTGAGCACTGAAGATTATGAGGAGGGAAATCTTTCTTTGCCGTTCCTTCTACTTCGAGTGGTTTGGAAGAAAGAAAAAAAGTTCATCAATTTCCTTTTTGTTTTCACTTTCTTCCATTTTCTAAAGGTTCATCGGGCCCTCGGTCACTCACTACGACTAGATCTGGACAACATGTGGAGACGAGTGCAAGATGTTTTCAGTTTACTATCTACAATTAGAGTTAGTGAGATTACTCTCTGTTGTTCATCTTCTACTGATCTTTATGTCAGAAAACAATGCCTTCAAACATTCAGACTTTTGGTACAACAAGTTATTTTCAAAGATGAATTTGATAACGCTCCCAAGCACCGGAGAGTTGATTGGGATTTCCCTCTTTTCAATATCTAATTGGGGATTTTTTGGTAATCAATTTTTCAGAGCTTCATTCTTTCTTGTATCTAGTTGGGTTTCTTTACTTTTTCTTTCAACAACTCCTCTGCAAATTGTTGACTTCTTGAATGACTTCCATTATTGCTTTACAGGTACTCTTTGTTTCTTTGCAAATATACGAATATCATTTCAAGCTTTGCAAATTTTGTGGTGATACTACTCTGTAGCTTCTTAAAAAAATTCTTTTTGTTCTCTATTTTTTTTTTCCCCAAAAGGTGGTTCAATTACGGAAGCTATGCATATAACTGTCAACGTGGCTTTCGAAAATAAAAAGACTACATTTTTTAGCATATATAGAACAAAGGGTTAGTTTTTTTAGTTTCTCCAAACCATATGTTGAGGGAAAATGTATAATTCGTATTTTACACGAATTTCATTATTAAAATCACTTTCATGTGTTAATTTAAATGTTATATTAATTTTTTCTCATGTTATCTTTCACAAAATATGGATAAAAACATGTACAAAATGTTTTTTTGTAGTACAGAAGTCTTTATACATGCACAAATGTAGATGAGCTAAAAGAATCTTTGGATCGTTGAGTACTTCGAGAATACGCCAAAATAGTAGCTTATACACATCACGAAAACACGGTCAATGAAAGTCAACGATCTCGCCTCTAGGGACATTTCGTCAATTCAATCTTTTAAAATTTATAAAATCGTATAATTAGGGATTAGTTGTCACAATCTACCCACCTTAAAAAAAAATTCATCCCCGAAATTTGAAATCGTTTCTTATTAAAAAAATAGTGAAAAGACAGCAAGAAAATAAATATGTAAAAAAAATATCAAGTTAGAGCGGTTGCATAAAAGAGAATGTCATTTCACCGTGATCGGAGTGCAGTGATTCCTCGTTCATGCCTCCAAACTCATACTTTCTTTCTCCTTGAGTACAATACTATAATATAATACTTCTTAAATAAACAATAAGTCTAAAGTATTTATATATGTATAAAAACCAATTGCATAAAGCTGAATGTTCCCTTTGACATTGCAGATTGGGTCATCCAACCAATTCTGTAGTTCAATTAGCCCTTAGTAAGTCAGCTATTACATTTTCTTGTAATTCCATAACCCAAACATGTATTCCTTGCTTGCAAGGCAAGTTTACCGAGTTGCCATTTCCATTAGTAGCTGCCAAATCCACTGTACCCTTTGAAGTCATTCATACTGATATGTGGGGACCTGCACCTGTCATGTCTATAGAAGGTCATCAATATTATGTGTCTTTTATAGATGAATGTACACAATATACATGGATTTTTTCCTTGATGAATAAAGCTGCAGTTTGTGAAATCTTCATTCAGTTTCATGCTTTTATCCACAATTTCTTTTCTGTTAATATCAAAGTGTTACAAAGTGATGGTGGTGGAGAGTATGTTGGGTCTGTGTTTCAAAACTTTCTCAAAACCAAAGGTATTTTGCATCAAATGTATTGTCCCTACACTCATGAGCAGAATGGGTTAGCTGAGAGGAAAAATAGACACATTGTTAAGACTGTTCTCACTTTACTTCAAACAACATCTCTTCCTTCCAAATTTTGGTTTCATGCTTGTGCCACAGCTACTTATCTCATTAATAGAATGCAAACATCTGTCTTAAACATGCAGTCTCCTTTTGAAGTGTTGTATCATTCTCCACCTCGACTTGATCATCTACGGGTGTTTGGGTGTGCCTGTTATCCCACTCTGAAACCCTATAGACAAAATAAGTTAGCCCCAAAAACCACACAGTGCATTTTTCTAGGGTATGTAGCTCAATATAAAGGATATATTTGCTATGCTATTACAGATCACAAACTAATTGTCTCTAGGCATGTTGTCTTTGATGAGGGTTTATTTCCCAGCATACCATTGCATTCATCTCCCTCATCTTCTCATGTGTCATCATCTAAGGTTTGTCATCCTAATACTTTTCTGCATCCGTCTACTGTTCCTATTTCAATTCCTACCCTAGATTCCTCCACACCTAATTTTGTTACTCAGTCCTCCCCTACAACACTTGGTGATCTTGTCTCTGGTCAAAGTTCTACATCTGTGGATCTAATTCAACCATCATTGGACTGTTCTGACATACATCCTGATGTCTCTATATCTCAAATTCCAGAACTACAACATGTTGTTGTCTCTCAGATTAATTGGTGGCCAAAGGGTTTTCTCAAGAAGCAGGCCTTGATTATTATGAAACATTCAGTCCTGTGGTTAAGCTAACCACAGTCCGTCTTTTGTTATCGTTAGCAGCAACCAAATGATGGAAGTTAAAACAGCTTGATCTCAAAAACGCTTTTCTCCATGGTTTTTTGGATGAAGAGGTGTATATGTGTCAGCCCCAAGGCTTTGTTGATCCTGATCACCCTGAGTTTGTCTGCAAATTGGAAAGATCACTCTATGGTCTTAAACAGGCTCCTCGAGCTTGAAGCGAACGTTTTACCAAGTTCATTCACACTCTGGGCTTCAAATCTTCCTATGCTGATCCTTCTTTATATGTGAAGTATGATGGTCAATCTGTGGTTGTGTTATTACTATATGTTGATGATATTATCCTCAGTGGTGATAATGAGTTTCAAGTTCAAACTGTGATTGATCAGTTAACAACTGAGTTTGCTATGACAGATTTAGGGCTTCTACATTACTTCCTTGGTCTGTAGATTGAATACCAGTCTCAGGGTTTCCTTGTGCATCAGTCCAAATATATTTCGGATCTACTCACCAAGACCAACATGATGGACAACAAACCTTGTACTACTCCTTGTCATCCACATCAGAAGTTACTCAATCATGGCAGTTCGTTATTTCATGATCCAGTTTGTATAGGAGCATTGTTGGGGCTCTTCAATATTTGACGTTCACACGTCCAGATATTGCTTATTCGGTTAATCAGGTCTACCAGTTCATGCAATCTCCTCTGGATAGTCACTTTGTTACCGTCAAACGCATTTTAAGATATCTCTGAGGCACCATGACTCTTGGGTTATGTTTTAAACCGAGTTCTTTCAATCTTAAAGCCTACACAGATGCTGATTGGGCTGGTGATCCGAATGACAGAAGATCAACCATAGGTTTTGTCGTGTTTCTGGGTTGTAATCCCATCTCATGGAGTTCTTAGAAACAACACACGGTTAATAGATCCTTCACTGAAGCCGAATACCGAGCTATGGCTACTACGACTGCAGAAGTTGTATGGTTGCAACAATTGCTCAAGGATTTACATCTTCCTTGCGCTGACATTCCATTTCTTCACTGTGACAACATATATGCTATGGCATTAGCTACCAATCCAGTCTTACATTCCAAAGCTAAACACATCGAAATAGATTGCCATTTTGTTCGAGAACGTGTTCAGCAAGGTTCCATTGTTCTGCAGTTTGTCACTTCTGCTGAGCAGCATGCTGATATACTTACCAAGGGCCTGTGTTTTCCTGTGTTTAGCACTCGTTGTAACAATCTTATGCTTGGATGTTCCTCACATAAGCTTGAGGGGGAATATTAAGATATAGACACGTGTAACAAATGTATTGGAGGATCTTAGAGTTAGTTATATGTGTGTTGTATTTATAAGTCAAGTGGGTCACAATTGTAAGTAATGAAAAACTAAAATATTTTTCCCTCCTCTTTCTCTCTCCAAGTTTGTTCTCTCTCTCTCTCTCTCTCTCTCTCTCTCTCTCTCTCTCTCTCTCTCTGGGTTTTGGGGGTTTGTCAGACTTTGGTGAGATTGGATCTTTACTTGAACAATTTACATGGTAGCATTCCAGCGACACTTGGCAACCTTGCAAAACTGCGTGACCGTCCCAATATTGTGGTCAAGGCTCATAGCTTGAGTTTTAAAAAATTTGAAGAAGGAACAAAATACAAAACAAGTGATGAACAATACGCAAAAAGAACAAAATATGGGAAAACACGTAATGGGAACCTTGCAAGTGCGACTTTGTGGCACTACCCCTTATAAGTACGTACGTGAACTAAGGCATTAGGGGATCTAGAGATCACTTTGTGTCATTCCAACATGGGAATTCGAGCTCTGTCTATCCTCTTTAGTGTATCCCCATCGAAGATCCCTCTTGAAGATTTATTTAAGACCAACTGTAGGGTAAGACCCAAACCTAATGAGTTTAAACAAAATAAAAATGCAATCTAACTGTGGGATATTTTTGTTTTTTTGAAAAAAACAAAAATATTATCTACACAAAAAGAGTGAGAGATTAGGTTAAGCTTTACAGTGGGCTAGCAATAATATGGTTCAAATTTACCTTTAACGAAAATCGAACCTAAAGACCTCTCATTTATATGTGAAGAGAAATATCATTAAATCGTAATATAATTAATATCTAATGATTGGACTAAAAAGTTTGGCTTTTGACCCAAGCTAAACCCAAATTTGGGTTTGTATTTGGCTGACCCAAATTTTTGAGGGCCCTACCTTTTTTTTTTTTTTTTTTTTTTTTGAAAAGCAACAGGCGAATGATTTATTGAAGTGGCTGACAGATGGGTCCCAGCTGCAAAACGGTAACATTTCAAGGAACTACAAGCCATTCAATTTTTGGGCCATTGGTGATCAACGGTCTAGGTTCAAATCCTTTTATGCTTTGCAATTTTTAGATTTTGATCTAACTATTCATTTTTTATGAGTTTATTAATTATTAATCATTTTAATTATTTCGTTAAAAATCTTCATTAAATAAAGAGCAAATAACAAAAAATGAGAAATTAGGCTCACATCCTTCTTTTTGTTACTCTTTTGATTAAAATCTTATTCTTTTTCATTTTTTGATCAAGGTCCTTGGTATTAATGATATCATTAATTATTTCAATAATAAAATATTTTTTATTTCTAAATATATTCATTTAATGTTAAAAATGTTACAATTAGTATATTTATATTTATGGCTAAATTTTTTATCATATATTTTTATTTTTAGTTTGTACCCATTTTTAATTTGCAACCCTTTTTTAATTTATACCAATTTTCTTTTCAATTTTAATTTGTACCCATATATTAATTTCTTTTTGTGCTCATATTTTATAAAGTTTTATTTGTATTTGTACCCATATTTTTTTTATTTATTTGTACCCATATTTTATTTTGCTAAATGTACCCATGCTAATTTTTTTTCAAAATTTTAATCTTAAAATATACTCATTCTTAAATATACCAATTTTTTATATAAAATCTATTCAATTTTGTTTCTAATCCATTTTTAAACTTATATGGGTACATTCTTTTTTCTTTGATTTGAGAATGTATCCATGTTAAGTTTAATCAAAGAAATTTACTAATTTGAGAATGTATCCATGTTAAACTTATATGGGTACATTCTTTTGTGATTTTGAAGAATGTACCCGTGTTTTGATACAATAATTTTTTGGTTAAATGTTTATATATATATATATATATATATATATATAAACACACAAAATAGTATATTTATATCTTAATATTTTTAATCCCACAAATTAACGTTTTTTATTTAAAATCTCATTAATATAAACAAGTATAAATTTCAATTTTTAATTTAAAAAAATATAGTAACGTATATAGAAATAAATTGTCACATTAATTTTGGTGTGAGATCCCACATCGCCCAGGGGAGTGATCCTTATATGTATATTCCCATCCCTACCTAGCGCGAGGCCTTTTGGGAGCTCACTGGCTTCGGGTTCCGTCGAAACTCCGAAGTTAAGCGAGTAGCGCGCGAGAGCACTCCCATGATGGGTGACCCACTGGGAAGTTCTCGTGTGAGTTCCCGAAAACAAAACCGTGAGGGCGTAGTCGGGGCCCAAAGCGGACAATATCGTGCTACGGTAGTGGAGCGGGTCCGGGAAGTGGTCCACCCCGGGCCGGGATGTGACATTTGGGGACTTGGATCAAAAATTGAAAACTAACAAGATTTTAGTCAAAGAATATTCATAATTAGGGATCGCATCCAAAGTCTTCCAACAAAAAATAACAATTTCAGAAATCAGCTGACAAGTAAAAAACAAATATAAACAAAAGAAGAAATGAAACTTCCGACGCGGTGGGCTGCAACTTCGACTGATTGAGAGTCCACGCGTGCCATTGGCTCTTTTCTCTCCTCTTTGTTCTCATCCATCCGCAGCTCCTTCGTCTCCTTCCCAAACCTTTTACCTTTCTTTCTTTCTTCTCCAAAACTAGCAAGCTGAGATTCAACCTCTCTCTCTAAGAAGCAACGGCATGCTTTTCCAAACGCCATCTGCAATTTAATCAAACAGCCAACGAATTTTCTGGAATCCGGTCAACGCCAGCTGCTTACCTGAGCTCCAACAGACCCAACAGTGATGACGTCCTCCACCTCTGTTTCTGTTTGGCAGATTCTGCTGTTTGGCTTCTTTCACCTCCACAAGCTTGCCGCCAATGTGGAAGGTATGTCTCTGTGTGTCATTGAATTTGGGAGTGTTTGGTTGTGGGAACTGGAATGAACTAATGAATAAATGAATGACCGGAAACATTCCCGAAGGTAGCATTCCAGCGACACTTTGCAACCTTGCAAAACTGCGTTTCCTGTATGAACCCCCATTCTTTTGTTAGAAAAAATCTATCGTCTTTCTTTTTTATTCGATAGACTAATCTACTGTTTTTATTTGTTCCGTTGGAGTGACTTTCTTCCTTAAAGTTGATGATAGCATTTCGATTAAACCCAAAATATTACTTGGGTTGACTATGATCTCCCAATATTGTGGTCAAGGCTCATAGCTTGAGTTTTAAAAAATTTGAAGAAGGAACACAATACAAAACAAGTGATAAGACAATACGCAAAAAGAACAAAATATGGGAAAACACGTAATTGGAACTTTGAAGGCAAATATTCCTTGTGCAGGATGCATACAATTTATAGTCCTGTGAGTTTCAAGATTCACAAGAAGGGAACTTCCAATCATTGCAAGTCCTGTGAGTTTCATACACTTTCATCTTGGTAAGAGGGAGGAGAGAGTGAAAAGTTACTAATTTCTCTGCCATCAGAGAATGCAAATAACATATCGTTTTGCCATGGAATGCAGGGACCTTTCAAATAACAATCTGACAGGGGATATTCCAGTTAATGGATCTTTGTCACTTTTTACTCCCATCAGGTTTGTTGAAGCAACTTTACTCTTTTTGTTTACCTTTAGGGACAAAAATAACAACCTGACAGGGGATACACTTTCATCTCAGTAAGAGGGGGGGAGAGAGTAATATAGGTTGATCAAGTTGGTGTTGTAGTTGTTGTATGGGATGCAGGTTCAACTCATCTACTGTCTTTGCAGCTGAGAAGGATCCAGAAGTTCATTTACAACAGCTTAAAAGGTTTTCCTTGCGCGAGCTACAAGTTGCAACGGATACCTTTAGCGACAAAAATATTATTGGTAGAGGTGGATTTGGTAATGTTTATAAGGGACGCTTAGGTGATGGAACTCTGGTTGCTGTAAAAAGACGTGAAGAGGAGAGAACCCAAGTCGGGGAGCCACAGTTCCAAACAGAAGTAGAAATGAGTAGCAGGGCTGTCCACCCCAATCTGCTTCATCTGCATGGTTTTTGCATGACACCAACAGAAAGGCTGCTTGTATATCCTTATATGGCTAATGGAAGTGTGGCATCTTGTTTAAGAAGTACTCATCTAAATTGTTTGTTGCGTTGATGAATCTTTTTGTTTTCACGACGTTAAAAAAATTTTCGATCACATTGATATAATGAATTTAAAAACCTGACCAATTTGGCTTGGAGTATCAACACTGATTTTTTTTAATGTTTTTTTTTCCTTCTTGATGCTGATTTTATTTCTGTTTAATTTGAAAAGGATGACAAGAAGACCCTTTTTTGGGTAGGACGGGTGGTATGATATGTGTTAGACCACATTACCTGTTGCTTGTAATTTGAAATTCTCCTCTGATAAGTATGTGGATATATTATTGTAGATCATCCAGAAGGACAACCTGCACTTGATTGGCCAATAAGACAACGCATTGCATTGGGATCTGCAAGAGGTCTTGCTTATTTACATGATCATTGTGATCCAAAAATTATTCACCGTGATGTGAAAGCTGCAAACATATTGTTGGATGAGGAATTCGAAGCAGTTGTTGGAGACTTTGGGTTGGCTAAACTCATGGACTGCACGGATACATATATGACCACACATATATGTGGCACAATTGGTCATATGGCACCGGAGCACTTTTTAACTGGAGTGTCTTCCGAGAAAACTGATGTTTTTGGATACGGAGTCATGCTTCTTGAACTCATCACTGGGCAGAGGGCTTACAATCCTCAGCTTGCGAGTGATGATGATGTCATGTTAGTTGATTGGGTATGCATTTACGTATTTCTGTTTGTGTATGTAGCTAGTTTATGGTTATATGCAAGATTATTTCCCAACAACATTTGCATTTCCTTAGTAATTAGCTTTTAGAAAATAAGTTTGGTTTAATTAGCTTTTATTAGTTAGAGTTATTATTAGCTGTGAAGATTTGTTTATCTTTATTTATAACAATCTAAGGTTTAAACTGTCAGAGATTAATTATTGCATTTCCTTAGTAATTGTTACTATTGTTGTTGCTTCTTTTGCCAATGTATTGGCATTATGTGATTTCTTGAAGAATTTGGCATATGTTTTGTGTCGATCCTAATTTCCTCATCATCTCCTTATTCTCGCTATCTTGGCCTCTCGCTTTTTCCTATTCTCTCTATTGCATCTTTGTCTTCTCTTTGCATGATATCAATATTTGAATGACGATACATTTTTGTAAGCAGTTTGATTTTCTGTAGAAAACTGCGGGCCTTCAAATTTTGAACATTACAACACATTTTTGTTCTCCTAGGTTCCTGCACCTTTTGTTTCAAATTGTAGAACCACCCGACATTTTCTGTTTTATTTTTCCTAAAAAAATTAGGTCAAACGACTACTGAAAGATCGGAGGTTGGAAAGACTTGTTGATGCTGATCTAAATGGAAATTATATTGACGATCAAGTGGAGCAGCTGATCCAAATAGCTCTACTGTGCACACAAGTCTCCCCAGGGGAACGGCCCAAGATGTCAGAAGTTGTCGGAATGCTTGAAGGCGAAGGTGAAGGTTTGCCTGAAAGATGGGGGGAGTGGCAAAAAGAGGAGGTGATCCGCCAAGATTTCAACACTATTCATCATCCAAGTACTTGGATCATAGACTCACCTTCTCCTAATTTTGTGTTGTACTATTTCTGTGAGTTCATCCTATAACTTCTGACTTTAAGGACTTTTCATTTAGTTCCGGTTCATGTTGCGCAAATAATATTAGGTAACACTGCAACTGGGGCTATTGCTGGAGGGGTTGCTGTTGGTGCTGCTTTACCGTTTGCTGCACCTGCAATTGCACTTGCTTATTGGCGATGGAGAAAACCACAGGATTATTTCTTTGATGTACCTGGTTAGTGAACTATAGGAGTAAAATGGCTTGATAAAGGTGGTGTTGTAGTATGGGATGCAGGTTTCACTAATCTACTGTCTTTGCAGCTAAGGAGGATCCAGATGTTCTTTTTGGACAGCTCAAAAGGTTTTCTTTGCGCGAACTTCAAGTTGCAACAGATACCTTTAGTAACAAAAATATTCTTGGTAGAGGTGGATTTGGTAAGGTTTATAAAGGACGCTTAGCTGATGGAACTCTGGTTGCTGTAAAAAGACTTAAAGAGGAGAGAACCCACGGCGGGGAGCTACAGTTTCAAACAGAGGTTGAAATGGTTAGCATGGCTGTCCACCGCAATCTGCTTCGTCTGCTTGGTTTTTGCACGACACCAACAGAAAGGCTGCTTGTATATCCTTTTATGGCTAATGGAAGTGTGGCATCATGTTTAAGAGGTACTCTTCTAAATTGGTTGCTGCGTTGATGAATCTTTTTGTTTTTACGAAATTAAAAAATGGGTAAATTATATTTTACACTTTTAGGTTTAAGGGTAATTGCAACCTTATACAACATTTTTAAAACATTTCAATCTCATACATTTACTTATCATTTTTAGCAATTTTATACATCCGTTTGTCAAACCGTCAGTTTGACTGTTAAGGGATGACATGGCAAATGTGAGGTCAACATTTTTGTTGACATGGATGCCAACTATGATCCACGTGGAATAAAAACAAATAAAAAAGATTAATAAATAGAAATTTTTTATTTCTTTTTATAATTAAAAACTAAAAAAATAGAAAATATAAAAAAAAAAAAAAAAAATGGTGTTGTTCATCCCTTTCCTGTTCTCACCCCGTCCCCGCATTCTTCATTTCCCCCCGCCCACCCTCGCCACCTTCCCTTTCCTTAGCCACTGCAACGAGGCCAATCCAGACTCGCTCACCCTCAAACTTGCACACCTCCTCCAGTTCTTCCCTGCCGTCCGTGCCTAAACACTACCCGCGATTCTCCGTCGATGCCCAACCCTTTTTCTCTCCAGGAACCACCCACCATTAGCCTTCTCCAACCCAATGAGATTGTTGTTTCCAAAACGAAAATGCTTTAATTTTCAAAATTCACAGTTCCGACAGAGAACAAATTTCAAATTGGAACTACGAGATCGAAGGAACATTTGGAAAAAATCCTTACATTTTCGAATCCAAATCTCACTTTCATTCTTGACAGACTTTTACCAACCAAAACCTTAACCCCAAACTCGTACAATGTCCGTAACGGCGTCCATCGTGATTTCAGATCTCGGTAAACATCTCAATCAATCAAAAACTCAGTCTTGAATCGCAGTCCTTCCATCTCCTTCAAGCATCGAGATCTGGGGTCACAAGCCGCCGCTCAGAATGAATCTAACACCAGCAGCGGCACCACCGAGACAAGTAATCAACCAGAGTCGACCGGCGCGGCAAGGAAGATCGTTCTGTTTCAGATCGGCCACCGAGGGTGAGTTTGAGTTGCTCTGGGCCTCACCGGCGAACCACGCATGGAAATCGTGCTGCTGGAAGTTGGGGGAATCGAATCTCAGCCATTGATGAAAACTCATGGTTCTTCATGAGATCATAACACTTCACCTCCGACATGGGTTGACACTTTGTCTGCGACTCCGTCATCGAATGGTGGCTCCTCGGAATCTTCGAATTCGTGAACCTCGCCGGCTCGGCCTGGATATCGGTCAGCGACCTTCCCTCGAAATCTCAGAAGGGTTATCGTGGAAATTAAACTTGCCGGAGGCAGATTTCCTCACGGCTGTTGGGGAGCCGGATTCCAACTTGGTGGTTCGGGGAAGAAGGAGAAGGATTGAAGGGGAGGGTGGATGACTGGATGGAGAAGGAAAGGGCAGATGGAGAAGAAGGTGAGGTGGCATGATGTGGTACGTGTCCAAGTTTTAGAGGAAGTGGGCTGACGTGCCCATTACACGTCAGCTTTTAACAGACCAATTGATGAAAAATGTAACGGAGTTATTATATTGAAATAAAATAGTACGTAAAGTATGAAAGCGAAATTTTTTAAAGATGTTGTATGAGATTTCAATAGACCTTAAACCTGACCCTGACATGATAAAATGTACTCTACCCTTAAAAACTTGTTTGGATTACATTGATAAAATGAATTTATACACCCGACCAATTTGGTTTGGAGTATCAGTACTGATGTTTTTTTCCTGTTCTTTTTTCTTCAATTTTAAGTTACCTTCTTAATGTTGATTTTATTTAATGAATAACAAGATGACTTTTTTTGGGTGGGACGGGTGGCATGATGTGACATTACCTGTTGCTTGTAATTTAAAATTCTACTCTCATAATTATGTCGATAAATTATTGTAGATCGTCAAGAAGGACAACCTGTACTTAATTGGCCAATAAGACAACACATTGCATTGGGATCTGCAAAAGGCCTTACTTATTTACACGATGACTGTGGTTCAAAAATTATTCACCGTGATGTGAAAGCAGCAAACATATTGTTGGATGAGGAATTCGAAGCAGTTGTTGGAGACTTTGGGTTGGCTAAATTCATGGACTACAAGGATACACATGTTACCACAGCTGTACGTGGCACAATTGGTCATATAGCACCAGAGTACCTTTCAACTGGAAAATGTTCCGAGAAAACTGATGTTTTTGGATACGGAGTGATGCTTCTTGAACTCATCACTGGGCAGAGGGCTTTTGATCTTGCTCGGCTTGCGAATGATGATGATGTCATGTTACTTGATTGGGTATGCTTTTACGTCTTGCTGTTTCTGTTTGTAGCTAATTTATTGTTATATGCAAGATTATTTTCCAACAACATTTGCATGAGGTCCACCTTCTGATTATATTTTATCATTCTAAATCTTCCATAATATCTTTCATATTTTATATAAAAAAAGACATAATGTTGTTGAAATTCAACGATATTCTTGCTTCAATCTATTGTGTCCCTAAGTCCAAATCTTGGAAATTATGTTTCAATACTCATTTTTAAAGAAATGTTATATATATACTGTAAATTAGGTGTATCTCTCAATACCAATGTTGCTATTTATTTAAGCCAAAAATAATGGGTCTCCACACCTAATCACTTTATTTCAAACCGCTAATCTCATATGACATTCTTAATCATTGTATATGGAACATTTCTGCAATCATTTTAGTTGGTTCTTTGCAAAGATACTTTAAAAACCTATTACTCATTATTGAGCTGCCAAGTTCCTGTTTGATTAATGTAAAAATCACTTGTCTTTTTTGGCCCGAATGTTGAAAACAGTTAGAATCATGGATCAAAGAAAATAAATAATACTTAACTTTTAGAAAATAACTTTAGTTTAATTAGCTTTTATTAGTTAGAGTTACGATTAAGATATGAAGATTTATTTATCTTTATTTATAACAATCTAAGGTTTAAATTGTCGAGAGATTAATTATTACATTTCCTTGGTAATTGTTCTTAGTATTGTTGTTGCTTCTTTTGCCAATGTATTTGCCTTGCTGTGATTTCTTGAAGAATTTGGCATGTGTTTTGTATAGATCGTAATTTCCTCATTATCTCTTTATTCTCGCTATCTTGGCCTCTTGCTTCTTTCTATTCTCTGTTTGCATCTTTGTCATATGTTTGCATCATATTGATATTTGAATAACGATGCATTTTTCTAAGCAGTTTGATTTTCTGGAGATATTGCTGCCCTTCAAATTTTGAACATTGCAACACATTTTCACTCTCCTAGGTGCCCTCACCTTTTGTTTCAAATTGTAGAACTATCTGACTTTTTCCTTTTATTTTAACTAAAATAATTAGGTCAAAGGACTACTAAAAGATCGGAGGTTGAAAACACTTGTTGATGCTGATCTAAATGGAAATTATGTTGACGATCAAGTGGAGCAGCTCATTCTAGTAGCTCTAC